>CM070715.1:78115119-78715119 GCA_036346275.1 Otatea glauca | reverse complement strand
CATTTAGATGAGTGTTTCGCTCCTCTTGGTCATTTGTGAGTGTGGGATTAACCCCCGGAGTGAAACCCTCAACTACAATCCTCCATATGCTTGGACTCATAGCCTTAAGATAAACGGTCATGCGAATTTTCCAATAAGCATAATTTGTACCATCAAAAAATGGCGCCTTGCCTATTGACACCCCATCGCTAGCCATCCTTACTCTCTAGGCGGTGAAGCCCCAAAAGAGAGTCCAAGCTCTGATACCACTTGTAGGATCAAGGATAATCGACTAGAGGGGGGGTGAATAGGAGGTTTCTAAATTTTTCAACACAATTTAGAAATTACAAAAGATACTATGAAATTGAGATACAAATATGAAGAACACACTAAAGCTCTAGCAATTTCTTAAGATGCTATGTCAAACCAAGTGAAGCAAAAAGACTTGTGAGCACAAAGACTATGAAGAGTATGGTATTAATGAAATGGATACTCAACAAACAAAAATACCAAACACAAACAAATAGGAGACAAGGAATTTAACCCGTGGTCTCGAGACTTGCTTGCCTCCCCTACTCCACGCTGAGGTGACTTGAACCACGTCAAGCCGGCTCCACTCGCTTGAGCCTTCCTCGATCACTAAGGTAGTTCTTCCCCGCTCCGGGTAGGCGAACTCCGACCTTCACAACTTGCCGGGGCTTCTCACAATCTCCGTTGAGAAGCTCACCGCGCACGATCGCCTCCAAGCCGTCTAGGAGGCGGCAACCTCCAAGAGTAATAAACCTTGACGCTAGCTTGAGGTCGAATGACGGTGTCTAAAGGCTCAAACACTAAATGCAACACTCAATCTTACTTCTCACACTCACAAATGGAAATTGAATGCACACAAGAGTGGAGAACACTTGCTAGAGCTCAAATATCATCAATGAGGACCAAGAGCATTTCTAGAATGCAGGTGGGGAGGTATTTATAGCCTCCACCAAACTTTCTAGCCGTTGGAGCTCAAATCAGAAAATCTGTTTTTCGGTGCTATCAGCCATGTAGGACCGGTAGCACTCCTCTTCAACGGCTAGAACAGTGCATTTAATGCACTTGCCAGAGACCGTTACAGGGGGTCCGGTGCTACCGCCCAACTAGAGCCGGTAGCACCGGGCTCCACTTCAATTTCTTTCTTCAAAAAGACACTTCTCTGGAATTATAGCACCGGGCTCAGGGCCGGTGCTACCGTGAATCCGGTATCACCGGGATATAATGGTCGGTAGCACCGGGCTCCCAAATGCCCAGAAAAGGTGCTTCTCTGGAATTTTTACACCGGGTGGTGGTCCGGTGCAACCGATAGTCCGGTAGCACCGGCCTACCATGGGCGGTAGCACCGGGCTAAGTAAAACACCCAAAAACACACCCTCGGTGATTTTCACACCGGTGAAGTCCGTGCTACCGATGGTCCGTAGCACGGCCTACCATGGCGGTAGCACTGCTACAAAACGCCAAAAGCCTTTTTCGAATTTTCACACCGCCCTATTGAGCCGGTGCTATCACAAGATCCGGTAGCACCACATTTGTCATGGCGGAGTAACCAAGTTTCAGAGATTTTATTTGTTCTAAAGGATTTTCAAGATTGAAACTTATTTATCATTTGACAACTATTTGAATATGCATTTTGAGCCTTTAAACCCTAAAAAGACATCGAGATAAGCGTCAAGATCCCTCTTAATAGTACGGCCCTAAATCTAGTAAACCGATCTTTCTTCCAAACTCCAAGATCGTCAACAAGACTTGAAAAGAGCCTTATAAATTTACCTTTTCATGATCTTGACATATTGCCGATTGGTTTGAACCTTCCTTGTTATTTCCATGATCATTAATCTTGGAATTGACCTACTTTCAATATTCTCAACAAAAGCATTAGATCATATAACCAAGTTGTCATTAATTATCAAAACCAAAACATACCGGGTGCCTAGATGCTTTCACTTGTATGAATGAGTGAGTTAATCACAGCCCTTGATGAGGTTCCTTGTGGGGGAAGGAAGTCATCCAAAGGTGGAGATTGACTCATCTAAACTATAAATTGAGAGGGAGGGGTGCCTCTCCCTAGGCGGATATGTGTGAGGGTCTTGTGAAGTATTTTGGTATCTTGATGCTTTCTGAGTTTTTGCCCACCTGGTTATAAGGCTTTGTAAACCATCCTTTTAAGAAACAAAAAATAGTTCTAGCACAAGAATCTTGTTCATGTTTGTGCTTACATTCTAGTTCTTGCTTTGCTTTGTTTGCAATCATCTCCTTTTGCATTTTCTTGGTTCTTTTTTATCTTTCTTGTTTAATCTTGAGTGATTGATAGATGGTGTATCTCTGGAACACATATAAATCATCTAGGCCGTCTACAACTCCTTTCTGTAAGTTCTTAATCTAGCTTGCTAGGACGTGTGGAAGTTGATCCAATATCATGTTAATCATTTATATCCCATGAGCAAGATCATATCAGTTCTTGTGTTTTGAGATCGTGCTGCATTTGATGTTTAGCCAAAAATATTGGACCTCTATCCATTACTTCCCTAGTTATGCACTTTAGTTGGTGCTTTAGTGAAAAAGACTAGAATACTCATTTGTTCAGTACTGGAGTAGTTGTTCCTTTTGGTTGGGCTTTACAGAAGAAAGGCTTAGATTTTTGAAGAGAGGAAGTTTTTATTTTGGCTCCTATTCACCCCCTTCTAGTCACCATTTAAGTCCTTCAAGTTTAATGCACAAGTTGTTTGATGTACTCCTCTAATTACAAATATACTTGTTTTGGAAAGCGTGCAATTTTTTGAAACTTTGACTATCAATATTTTAAAAAATATATTTAGATTGTACACATGAAAATCATATGTATATATCTGTCTCAAAAAAACTTTTATGATATTACAAATTTATTGTTTTTATAAATAAATTACAAGATAAATTAGTGGTTATATTTTGGAGATCGTATGAATATACGAGAGAGAGTATAAGATATGAATTGGATACACACGCACGTGAAACGGGCGTGCCCGCAACCACATAGGATGATGTAGGTGATGAAGGTTTGAGACAAGCAATTAAGAATATGATGCTTGGAGATATCAAGTCTAAGGAGGACCAAGAAGAACCACCATCTTCCACTCAAATTGAACCATCTACTCCGCTACACCAAATCAAGTTCAAGCCATTGAAGTGGAAGAAAATGAGGATGATCAACAACCCTAGGCCTTGCCTTCAAGAATTCACCATGCAGTCTCAAAGGATCACCAAATAGATCGAATATTGGGTGATATTAGTAAGGGTGTTCAAACTCGATCTCGTGTTACTTCATTTTGTGAACATTACTCTTTTGTGTCTTCTTTTGAACCATCTCATGTAGATGAAACTTTAGATGATCCAGATTGGGTAAATTCAATGCATGAAGAACTAAACAACTTCGCCTGAAATGATGTTTGGACACTTGTTGAGAGACCTAAGGACCACGACATCATTGGCACAAACTGGGTCTTTAGGAACAAGCAAGATAAAAATGGAATTGTGGTAAGAAACAAGGCAAGACTAGTGGCACAAAGTTTCACTCAAATTGAAGGATTGAATTTTGATGAAACCTTTGCACCAGTGGCTAGATTAGAGGCCATTCGTATCTTACTTGCTTTTTCATCTTACTTTGATATCAAATTATTTCAAATGGATGTGAAGAGTGCATTCTTAAATGGTAAAATTATCGAATTAGTATTTGTTGAGCAACCTCCCGGTTTTGAGAATCCTAAAAATCCTAATCATGTTTACAAGCTCTCTAAGGCGCTCTATGGTCTCAAACAAACTCCTAGAGCATAGTATGAGTGATTTAGAGACTTCCTACTCTCTAAAGGATTCAAAATTAGGAAGGTTGATACAACACTCTTCACAAAAATAATTGATGATGAATTCTTTGTATGCTAAATTTATGTTGATGATATTATATTTGGTTCTACTAACCAAGACTTTTGCAAAGAATTTGGTGATATAATGTCTAGGGAATTTGAAATACCCATGATCGGAGAACTAAGCTATTTTCTTGGACTTCAAATCAAGCAACTCAAAGATGGAACCTTCATAAGCCAACCAAAGTACGTGAAGGATCTACTCAAAAAATTTGGCATAGAAGATGCAAAGCCCATCAAGACTCCTATGGCATCCAACGAACATACTGACCTAAATGAGGGAGGTAAACCAGTTGATTTAAAACTTTATAGTTGCATGATTGGTAGTTTGCTTTATCTTATAGCATTTAGGCCCGACATCATGTTTAGTGTTTGCATGTGTGCATGTTCTCAAATATCTCTAAAAGAATACTATTTAGTGGTCATTAAGAGAATTCTAAGATATTTAAAGCATTCCTCTAATATAGGCTTATGGTATTCTAAAGGTGCTAAATTTGATTTAGTTGGGTATTCGGACTCAGACTATGCGGGTTGCAAGGTGGATAGAAAAGTACCTCAAGGAGTTGTCAATTTCTAGGAAGATCCTTAGTATCATGGTTCTCCAAGAAACAAAACTCTGTAGCTTTATCCACCACCGAAGTCGAATACATATTTGCGGTAGTTGTTGTGCTCAATTGCTTTGGATAAGACAAACCTTGATGGATTATAGAATTAACTTTAAAAGTGTGCCTCTTTTGTGTGATAATGAAAGTGCCATGAAAATAGCCAACAACCCGGTCTAACACTCAAGAACCAAGCGCATAGATATCTGCCATTATTTCTTAAGAGATCATGTGAGCAAAGGAGACAGTCATTAGCCACATAAGAACCGAAGATGAATTAGCGGATATCCTCACCAAACCTCTCGATGAAAACCATTTTTGTAAATTGAGGAATGAGTTAAATATCATTGATATCTATAATGTTGCTTGAACACTTGCACCATGATTGATTTTTCATTTGATGTTATTTGCTTGTTGTTGATTCTTGAATATCTTGATGGGCAACACATTAAAGGGGAGTATTATACAAACTTCATGTGTGCTACATCCCTAAAAGTGTGAAAATATCAAATAAGTGCTACTAGTGTTCAAAAGGATGCATCTAGACTTGACTAAGTCAAAACTATATGAAAATATGATATTGTGAAGGTTCTACAAAAACTCTTATTGAAATACTTCTTTTTAAAATAAATATATGTAAATCTCATCTATTAGACATTCATTATCATAACATACTCTATATCTTGTTAAACAAATTGTTTGAAAAATTCTCCTTTTTGAATTTTCAACCTAAACTTAAAATATTGTCTATATTGATCTAAATAATGCACTTATTGAGTCGTGGCGTGTGGAATTAGAGTTACATATGTTTCTAGTGTCCTACAAGTATTTAAAACTCAAACAAGCCAATTGATTCATCTTCTCTTCAAAATGAGTGTTCCATTTTCAAAAAGAGAAAAATGATCTTTTCAAAAACTATCCTTGTACAAATTATGTTAATTATTTGGTTTTGAGTTTTGTGATGTGTTGGAAATACTCCTTGTCTGTTGCCTGAGGGTATATGGGCATACTACAAGAGAAATAATGTTTTCGTTGCTAATTTCATGTTTTTGGTTTGTAATAATATTATGTAATCTCAAGACGCTTAGTGTATGTAATATTATTGTGTATGGATGTGATTTTAATTTGTAATCTGTGTGTACTAGCCACTGATCATGAGACTAGTACGGTATGAACAGGGAATCCATTGTTGGTATTTAATACCAAAAATGGGGGCCTTACATTATGATGATGATCTTTTCTAGGGGCTTTATCTTGTCTATTGCCTGAGGGTGTATGGGCATACTACAAGAGAAATAATGTTCCGCTGCTAGTTTCAAGTTTTTGGCTTGTAATAATATTATGTAATCTCAAGACGCTTAGCTTTTGTAATATTATTGTGTATGGATGTGATTTCAATTTGTAATCTATGTGTACTAGCCACTAATCATGGGACTAGTACAGTATGCACAGGGAACCTATTGTTGGTATTTAATATAAAAAATGGGGGCCTTACACATTCATTGCACTTTTGTGCCTCTTCCCTCCCAAGTTAGGGTTGGCTCTCGAGCCCTTTTCCCAAAAATCCTCAAATCTCATTCTCTCAATTCCAAGGAGCTTTCCTTTCTCAAGAGCTCTTATCTACTCAAGAGATCATGCTTAGGGTAAAGAATCCGTCCAAGCACAAAGCACCTCGAGGTGGTGGCAACGTGAGGAAATCCAATAGAAGTGTAGGTGTTCTCATTCAAGATAGTGGGAGTGGCTAGGGATCACCAAATCAAGCAAATGGTCTAGGTGGTAGCAGCTCTCAAGCTAGGAAGGGCAAGCAAATTGCTTAGGAATCAAGTGAGGAAGAGGAAGATGATGAAGATTGTGATATGGATGTTGATGATGAGAGAGAAAGGGAGGAGGAAGGTTCTAAGGAGGAGGAAGAATCATTGCCAAGATTTGATCCTCGAGAGGACTTGAGACATATAAAGGGTAACAAGTATAACTCTTTGAGAGGAGCAAATCAATATCGTCTACCAAGAATTTCAGAAAAGTTCTTTCGTACTCTCTTCCAAGAGAAGGTATTTCACGAGATATACTCAGAAAAGGTTTGTGCTGACCAAAAGTGAATGGATTGGGAGCACATTCGCAAGTTGCCTTGTAAGGCCCCCTTTTTTGATAAAGAATATCAACAATGGGTTCCCTGTGCATACTGTACTAGTCCCATGATCAGTGGCTAGCACGCACATATTACAAATTGAAATCACATCCATACACAATAATATTACATACGCTAAGCGTCTTGAAATTACACAATAGCATTACAAGCCAAAAACTAGAAAAGCAGCAGCGGAAACTTTATTTTTCTTGTAGTATGCCCATTCACCCTCAGGCAACAGACAAGGTAAAATCCTAGAAAAGTTCGTCATCATAACCCCCGAATCCTGAGTTGCCGTAAAGGTCATCAGGGTATTCAATATCTTCACCTAAAACATCATTGATAGCAAGATTGAGTACATTGTGTACTCAGCAAGTCTTATAGTGTATTACAGATGCAGTTTTAAGTAAATGCTGGGCATAGCAATGGTAAGGTTTTTATAGTTATTTTTGCATTGGCAAAATAAAGCATAAGTATAGACTAGATTGCAACTGAAGTTTGTAAAGGAGCATTTTATTGTAATAAGCAAGTATTAATTTAGCGTAAATCATATCACAGTCTATCCGACTGATTCAATCCATTCCCATGTCATCCCCTGACATGAAATATACATATTCCAAAACACCACTTCCCCATCAAATCATTTTGGAAATATTAAAACTCTAACCATGTGATGACTTTACCAAGTGCCTTTAACCGTAGGTGCGGCTAATTAATTAGATTTACACTCTGCAGAGGTGTACAGCTTTACCCAGAAGAAATTATCTGCCACTTTTGTTAGGCCAGTTGACACTCTTCCTTTGGGGTGTCGGCATGGTGATCATGGCATAACCGTTACATTGTTCAAACCTAACTTTGCACCAGCCCGATGACGTTAGATCCTTATTATGGAGAAGGAACATGACAGTGTATCCCTGTCATTTAAAGTGGTAGCACAAGCAGTAATTCCCTGCATTGAAGGTAGTAAATCCCTGCAATAAGGGTTCCTTCCCATATCAAGGCGTACATCGTTATACCGATATGCATTTACCCACAACGAAGTGTGGAAGCCTCTCATAAGCAAACCTAGAAAGGATTGCTCATACTATCTCCCGCCTACCAATGTGCAAAACCAGACCTAAACAACTTACTAGGCTAAGGCTGCCCCATATCAGCACTCGTGGTTGTACGGTTTCCTTGGCTTGAAAACAACCCATAACTCGGTCCTTAATCCGACACGGACAATGCTCCACCCTACACTACGTACAAGTCCATCTCTTGCACAACCGGCTATTGCCAATAATTGCCCGCATCTAAACCATAGTTTTATTTTGGGGTTTTTAGTCAAAATACCAACAATTGACATCATGTCATACCCACCATTCAAATTTTTAAGAATCAACTTTGATCACCAACTTCGTTGCTAATGAGCATGGCTAAGCATGATTATTAGTCATGTATACCCAATGTGACATTAAGTAGTGTCTACCCCTTTATCTATGGTTAACAAGGTTCACATGTTCATACTTATCAAGGAAGTTCCATGAAATTATCAGGTATATCTACCAATATTCCAACATAGCATTTTTATGACAAATACGCGCATGCATATTAGTTTTGCAAGCATTGAAAGTAAATATTTGAAGTATTAGGACCAATATGATCAAGGGGGTGCTTGCCTTGCTGATCGTAGTCGGGTATAAAGTCCGGATCTCGGGGAGGTCGTCGTCTGCTAATTCAGGTTCATCGGAATCTACTCGTCGACCATCAAGAATAACATACAATAAATAGCAAACCAGTATAAGGGCAAAAAGAAGTCAGATAGAAAATCCAACCAAAAACTTACTTATAAAAATAGGAGTGTTCATTAGTAAGATTATGATCCAAGTTAATCTGGTTATACTGTTTCTTTTTGTTCATATTTACTTTTACTATTTTTGGTCTAAATGGTATCAAGTATTTCTTGCTTCATATGAATCATTCATTTTATTTTAATGAATTCTAGATGCTAAAATTATTTGAAGTAGAAAGATTTGTCTTATAGTAACATTATAAAATAGTATGTTGTTAATAGGATTCAGATGCAAAGCAATATATTTAAAGGCTTTTGAATTAAACATTTACCACCACTTCTGGCTACCACTTTATCAGACATAACACATTAAGTTACCTATTACATTTTCATGAGCTAATTGCTAGATGCAAGCATGGTTTCAAAAGAACACATACATACATACATACATACATACATACATACATACATATACATACATACATACATACATACATATATATATATATATATATATATATATATATATATATATATATACATATATACCTATTATGCTCTTCATACTAAATCACATCCTATTTGCATAAATCATTCATTTCATTTTTTTTGTTCAACATTTTACCTAGCCTAACATTATTCTGCCATTATGCTGAAAGAAATATGTTTAACAAACCACCAAAAATTCTTTCTCAATTTAGTTATTATAGCATAGTTACTAATAATGTTAGACTTCAAAAGAATAGACATAAAACAACTAGTTACTCAATTATTTTTATATGAGTGGGTTCATAGCAGAATGAGGGTTATGATAAAATTGATTCCAAATAAATTTAACTTTGTTTGCAAAGTTTCCATGTTTAGTCTACTTTCATATATACTATTCATCTTTGTATTAAAATATTTTTCCGAAATAGATTTTCAAAATATTTTTGCATATTCTCGAAGCTTTTGATTTTAGATGAATTTATAAATTGGTTTCATCTCATTTGGATTTCAAATGCGAAAGATATTCAAGTTTGAATTTGTACTGGTTCTGAAAATCAAATGGAAATAATGAAATACGCTTTCAATGTTCTGAAAACGCCTTTCACTACGAGCTGGATTTTACGTTTAAATCCCGTCGGGTCACTAACATCCGGGGCCCACTAGTCAGCGACCTCAGTCTTGCGCACGCCCACGCCCGACTCGGTCACTGACAGCGGGAGCCCACCGATCGGCGACTCCAAACAGGGGCGCTCGGTTTTTGGCTCGCCGCCGGCGAACTAACTCCGGCCAGGAGGAATGGGTAGCACCTACGGCTTCAGAGTGCTAATGCGCATCTAGGGGACATCCTAATGACTCTCGACGATGACCAGAGATGGGTCGCCGTCGTGGCCGAGCGACGGAGGTCACGGCGACTAGCCGCGCCGACGACAGAAGGCATCTTCGGTGGGATGGGTTCTAGGAGTTTCATTTTTGCCAAAAGGAAGTTCCGAGGAAGGTTGGATTAGCTCACCACCGATCGCCGGTTTCGGAGAAGAAGGGGGCGTAGTGGCGGCGGAGCTCCGGTCGGAATTTCCTTAAAATGACAGAGGGTTTTTTATGCTTGTGAGCTGGGAATGCTATAGCAGAAAGCAATTGAGGAATGGTTGCTTGTACCACCTTCAATTGATCATGAACCGAAAGCTAGGGTTCTTCGGCTGATTCAGGAAAAACGCGAAATTGGCAATGATCAGTGGAGTATAATGGATGAAACAAGAGGGGTTTTGATGAGCAGTCTCTGGTGATCAAGGTTCGGTATTTATAGGCCGGGGGAGATGTTGTAGACGAGCCAACACTTGGTATGAACTCGACGGGGTTTTGCGGCGCTAGAACAGGAGAAGGGATGGGCCAAATTGCGGAAAATCTGGGGGAGGACGATGTGTGGCAAAGTTTGGCAGAGGCGGTTTCCTCGGGCGAAGCGCAGGTGCTGCGGTGGCTTGAGCTACAACCGGCGAATTGGTTCCGGTCACGCGCGAGCTCGGCTGCGAGGGAGGAAGAAGAAGGCGGTGGCTATGGCTGACAGGTGGGACCACGCAGCGATCTGGGCCCGCATGGTAGGGAGGGAGGAGAATTCCGGCTTGAACTGAAATTAGAGCTGAATTGATTCACTGAATCAGTTGCCTATCCAATCGTTAAATTAATGAGAAATTTACTGAGTGTACCTGAGCTAGTTTAGGATCTACCATAAAAATTTCAGACCTATTTGACACCTGATGAATTTACAATAATTCTGACAGTGCACTGTGCAAATATTCATGCATTCTGTTTTATATTTATTGAGGTACTTATATCTTGATAAAAAATTTAAAAACTTTTTTAAAAGCTTCCTTATATGCACATTATCCTTCTGTAAATTTTTCAGATTTATATTATTGACATTTTATTTAATAAAATTCTAACAGTGAAGTTTCCAGATTTTTAACTATTCAGTTTTTGAATTTTTATAAATATCAAACCTAAATATAATCTCCTGATATTTTTACTGAAGATGAATCTATCCAGGGAGAATATAATATAAATATTTTCACATAGAAATTAAGATCATTTAATTTCTCACATTTTCACTATTGCTTGTCTTGCTTCATTAATTCACCTTTCTTTTCATCATTTAATATTTTGTCATGATTTTAAAATTATATTTTGATTTCTGGATAGCTCCACAAATTTTTACAGAAATTTTTCTTATTTTTTTGTTTTACAAATCTTTTCTTAATACTTAAGTAATGGTTGATTGATTAGAAAAATGAATTTTCCTTATAAGCAATAATCAAAAGAAGTCAAGAAAACTCATAGAAAATTCAGAAAAACCCAGGGAAGAACAAATTAAAACTTCTTAAAATATATCATTTAATTTCTTATTATTACTCATTTTTCAGGATGTTACATGCCTCTATTTATCGGTGTACCTAAGCTATTTCAGGGTGATATTTTAGTATCAGATCTAAACTTATGCCATGGTTGATGAAGTCCGATAGCGCATGGATAACATTGGAGCAACCGTCGATCTGCTTCGCGATGAGCTTGTTCCTGTCTCCTTCCACTGATATGGGCATGGACATGGATGTGGTCGTGGTGCCCAAGACCCATCCTGCTAGACGTTTCTTGTAGTTCCCCTTTTGTTTTGGTACTTGATGCCAAAAGGGGAGAAGAGAGATGAGGAGTAGTAATAGTATGGGGGAGAAGCTTATATACTCTATTTGTGTTATTCTTGTAAGCTAATTGAACCTCTTTCATGCTTTTGGATCTTTTTTTATGGTTGAATGTTGGAAGTAATGGATGACTCTTTTGATTATTAATTTAGGACAAGTGCACTTACATTTTCAATCATTATCAAAATCATATTCATGCTATAACTCGCTTCCATCGGATTCAATATTTAGAGGAAACTAGGCCAAAATTTCAAAAAACAACAAAAATATAAGTGTTCATGATCTCAACTCTTTATCTATATGCACACATTTAGGGGAGTTTCAACTAAGTATTATAGCTTTGATAGCATTTTACTCAAAACTCATTCACTCTCATTTCAAAGAGGTAAAATGCTACTTAAAGCAAAAATCCACATCTTGTTTGATTTGTTGTGTACTCAAAAACAATTTCAGTTCCATTATATTTGTCGAGGTTGTCATCAATTACAAAAAAGTGGGAGATTGAAGCATCTAGGTCCCAAATTCGCCTTGAGTTTTGGTAATTAATGACAACCGTGTTTCAAGGGACTAACAATTTTCTTGAGAACATGAAAGTAGGATGGTCCTACACATTGCACATAAGGATATGGAATCACGTAGTTCAAAAGGAATCAAAGTGTCAAGCTCAAGGCCAAGGTACAAAAATGTAAGGATATTTTCATAGCTTTTGTTGATCTTGGTGTTTGAAGAAAAGATCGGGTTGCTAGAATAGCTATCGTACTATTAAGAGGGACCTTTGGTTAGTAGCTTGATGATAATCAAATATCATGGCTCAAATTCATGCTCATACTTTAGTCATATGCATTCCTAAGAAAAATCCTTTGAAAAAGCTCTAAAATTACTTATGGTCGGCACTACCGCCCTTCTAGGTGCGGTACTACTAGGGGTATGGTAGTACCGGCCCAGAGGCTGGTAGTTATATTCTAGAGCAAGAGTCTTTGGTGTTAATCAAGCAGGCACTACCGCTCCAATAGGCGCGGTGCCCCTGAGGCCATTTGTTCTTTTTCAAAATGATGCATTTTTGGGTATTTCCCCTAGCTCTACAGCCCATCCTGCGGTACTACCGACCAAAATAGATGGTAGCCTTTTTTAGAAAAGGGTCAAAATGCACAATTCTTGGTGTCTAAGACTGGCACAACTGGTCCTACATGGACGATAGTGTCGGGGGTACTGTAGCAACGGCTAACAACTGCTGCATTAAATGCTATAGCTGACAGTTGATCTTGAGGCTAGCACTACCGGCTCTACATGGACGGTAGTGCTGGACTTGCTGAAATTTTTCAGCATATCGTGCCCAACGGCTAGATTTGTGGGACGGTCTATAAATACACCCCCACCTGTAGCAAGGGCACTCTCTTGATCATTCATTGCACATTTGTGAACTCTAGCAACTCTCTCTTCATCTCTAGAGCATTTAATTCACACTTTTTGAGTTATTACGATAAATTCAATTATGAACATTCAAGTTGAGCCATTAGACACTTGATCAACCTCCAGCAAAAGTCAAAGGTCTATTATGTTGGAGGTTGCCGTCTTCTAAACGGCTTGGAGGTGTGAAACCGATGATCTCTTCAAAGGAGTTTGTGAAGAAACCCGGTATCGGTGTAAAGTTGGAGCCCACCTACCTAGAGCTGGGAAGAGCTGCCACTAGTGATCAAAGGAGGCTCAATTGTGCAAGAAGCCGGCTTGATTTGTTCAAGCTTCCTCAATGTGGATTAGGAGAGACCAGCAAGTCTCCGAGACCATGGGAAAAATCATTGTGTCCTTCTCTTTGTGGTTTGCTCTTTTGTGATTCATATTTTGATATTTACACTCCTAGTGATTTTAGTTATTGATTATCTCTCTAGAATTGTTACTCTTGCTTATATTTAGATTGTTGGTGCACTTAACAAAACCTAGCTCATTTAGACTTTAATTGTTATAAAATTGAAAAGTATGTAGTATTTGCTTAATTATTAATTAGAGCCAAAGAAATTTTAAAACCTCTTATTCACCCCCCCTCTAGTCGGTTATCCTTGATCCTATAGGAGGTCATCACTAGAGAGGTCGTGAACCACTGTGACCCCTGAGGGAGTGGTTGTGAACTCTCTAGAAGAGGTTGTGAGCCCTGTAGACCTCTCTAGGAGAGGTCGTGAGGCCTTACACCTTCTAGGGAGATGTTATGAGCCACTGTGACCTCTAAGTGAGTGATCTTGAATGGTCTATACCTCTATAGAAGAGATTGTGATCACTGTGAGAGTGGTCTAGATCACTATGGGAGTGGTCTGAACCTTTATAGTCCTCTACAAGAGAGGTCGTGACCACTGTAAGAGTGGTCTAGATCACTATAGGAGTGGTCTAGACCTCTCTAGACTTCTATGGGAGTGGTCCTGAGCACTGAAGGAGTAATTTAGACCTTTGTTTGAGAGGTCGTGAGTGGTCTAGACCTCTGTAGGAGTGGTTTTGACATCTGTTTGAGAGATCGTAAGTGTTCATGGACAAGAATGGTTACAGCCTAAGTTGGTCACACGCTAAATGATCCAATGTGGGATCTTTTGATCTCTCTGTGCATGTTATCTTGAGCATTGCTGGTTTCTGTAGCGACCCCTATTTTTACATAAAATGCAAAAATGAAAATCTTTTGTGTATGCAGTATTAGTCCCATGATCAGTGGCTAGTACGCACATTTACATCAATTAGAATCACAACCATACACAGTGATATTAAAGCGAAAGCTATTTATACATTGTATTTTACAATTCAGAGTATATATACATAGCACAGAAGAAGCAAAGTCTTGTAGTGTGCCCATCCAACCCTCAGGCAACTGATAAGGCATAAATCCCTAGAAAGATCGCATCATTGAAATTCTCGCAACCTACGACGAAAAGTATTCTTCGGAGCTTCATTGTCTTATTCACCTAAAACAATGAAATAAGCAAGGTTGAGTACTTTTGTACTCAGAAAGACTTAAGGTGATATTTGCAAATGCATAAATGCAGGCCATATCAAAGGAAACTTCTACGGTTAATTTGCATAAAGCAACATTGAATTTGTAAAACAAGTTGTAATTTAGAAACGAAATTTGTAAAAGCATGTTTAACTAATATAAAAGTAATAATAGAGCATAAGTAATAACTCACAGCCCTCCATGACGTGAGCGTCGAGATATCCAATTTCCTCCCAACCTGTGGCATAACCACAATCTTTGCCAAAACAAGGCACAATAGGTGAAAATCATCCTATTTTGAAAATAATAAAATATCTAGCTATGTAATGACGTTACCATGTGCCTTTGACCATAGGCGCAAGCTAATCGATTAGATTTACACTCTGCAAAGGTGTACAACTTTACCCACAAGAAATGATCACTCTTTGTGCAGCGCTATAAGCACACTTCATTTGGTGTACCGCAGAGAGATCATAACATAACCGTTACATTATCTAAACCTAACTTTGCACCATCCCAGTGACGATAACCCTTGTTATGGAGAAGAAACAAAATATGACAGTAATTCCCTATCATTGAGATAGTAACATGAGCAGTAAATCCTTGCAATAAGGGTTTCTTCCCATAACAAGGTGTACACCATTGTACCGACATGCATTTACCCACACCGAGGTGTGGAAGCCCCTCACAAGCAGACTTAACCAGAATGCTTCTACTATCTCCCGCCTACCAATGTGCAAAGCCAGATCTAAGCATCTTAATAGGTTAAGGCTGTCCCATTCCAGCACTCGTAGTTGTACGGTTTTCTTGGCTTAAAAACAACCCATAGCTCGGTCCTTAATCTGACACGGGCAATACTTCTCCATACACTACGTGCAAATTCATCCCTCGCACAACCGGCTATTGACAATAATTGCCCGCATCAAAACCATAGTTTTATTTTGAGTTTTTAGCCAAAATGCCAACAACCCACAATGTCATATCTAGCCTTTTCAAATATTTGAGAAACAGTTTAATCTGATCATTTAATCCGTTACTAATAAAGCATGGCTAAGCATGATTAATATGTAATCGCATATACCTATTTTGACATCATGTATTGTCTAACCCTTTTTCTATGGTTATCAAGGTTCACATGTCCATACTTATCAAGGAAGTTCCATGAAATAACAGGTATATCTACCAGTACCACAAAATAGCGAGTTTACATAAAATAAGCGCATGCATGAAATAATTTGATAAACAAAAAGAAAATTGAATAGAAAATTAAATATTGGGATCAATATGATCAAAGGGGGTGCTTGCCTTGCTTAATTTCTATTTATGACAAAGTCGTGGTTGCAACCGGCGTTGTCGACGACGAGAGTTAGTGGCGTCGAGTTCTACACATCTTTCAAATGGAAATATAGCAAATAACCAACTTTAATAAGGGAAAAAGAAGACAGACAGTAGATCAAATAAAGATTTGCTACAGAAAACAAGCGTGTTTTAGGTTTGGGTTGAATGAGTCCACGTTCTCGTATTTTTAGTCGAATCATATATATATATATATATACACTAGCAGCTTTTGGTTAAGCAATGACATGGTTTCTTTTATAGATTATATATTCCTGTCTTATGAATTCAAGAGGCTAAAATTATGTATTTTTATATTTATAGTTTCGAATTCTAGATGCTAAAATCGTTTGGATTAATAAAGTTAAGACATTAGTCACTTTGTTGTATGCTATGCATGAATAGTACTCTAAATGCTTTCGCATGAGAAGTGATTTTTGAATATACTAGATCTGTTTGGTTAGGCTACTAGTTATATATTCACGGTTTTTAAGAAGGTTCAGGTGATACAAATATCTTAAGTATTAATTTCTTATTTTATTATTAAGTTCGTTACTCGTACTGCAGATTTCACAGATCATAATACTTAAGGTTATTTGGCTGACAGGATTTATATGCAAAGCATGATGAAATGAGGTTATTTCTTCAGAATAGCGAAGTCTATATATTGGGGAGCATTCCCAAGCTAATTTCATGAATTTTAGGATTTAGACGAGATATTTTATTCATTGTTGAAATAGCTTATACTGTATTATGGTTCTTGTTATAAAGAATCAAATTAGTAATGTGTACAGTATTTAGCCTTATGTGTTTTGCATGTAGGATGATTTATACATGTTGGGATCTGCAAAATAAGGCTACTAGCTATATTTACATGGTTACACAATGATTCTTACGACACAAGTATTTTAGCTAAAGGTTTCTTACGCTCAACTGTTCTTATAATGTGTTTCGATGACCTTAACACTTAGGGGTATTGAGCTAGCAGGATTTAGCTGAAAAGCAAGTTATAATAAGTATATTTTTCTAGATTGTGGTAGTCCATATCCTAAGGAACATTACTGGGTTGTTCTTCAAAATATTCACATTTAGACGAGTTGTTTTATGAGTTGCCAAAAATGCTTAAATGGTCACAAAATTGACGTTATCGGGAATTGGATTTCATTTTAAGTTTGCGACTACACTAAACATGATTACTTACTCATTTTTCTGGCATTAGCAGGGGATGATCCTAGAAGTGTTTTGAAACTAGTTTTGCATTATTTTGATTTTAGCCGAGGTGTTTTATATGCACATGAAGGATGAAGTCTATTATGAAAGCAGTCTAGATTAGTTCTTTTTGCCAATTATCATGAGCTTATCTAAAAGTATAAAATAAGATTAGCTTTGTCTAATCTGACACTTAATTTATGAGCTTCTATGTATATGTTTTTGATTCTCAACTATATATACATCATAGGATGGCATATTTCATTTAGAGGACTTAAGCATAATCTATACCCTATTTTAATGACTCTACTGCATCATTTGGACTGATTTATCCAGGGTCTAGTTTTCATGGATCATGACTTTACTTTTCAATATATATATCTTCATGCATATATATTCTTTTAATAGAGATAAAGCTTATTGTCTTCATGCTAATTAAGTTTATGCACATGCAAACTACTGATGATGTATTCAAATTATTTCGACAGTAATGAATCAACTTCATGGTCATTTTGGAAATGTATGCATCTATCTATACTACTCTTAGTTATTATACATGTGCACATATATTCATATTTGGGTCATATTCCATTTATAAGGCTTATTCCAAATCAAGTTCCTAAGCATTTTGTTGCTGTAAAATAAATCAGTTCCGTGGTCCATTCTACATATGTACATGAGAATAGATACTACGGCTAGTTCCTCAATATACATATATTTATCTTTTACACCAGGGTCTCATTCTTATTCATGAAACAATTTAAGTCAAGGATCATTTCTTAAGTATTTTAGCATACTCAAGTAATCTTCTATTATAATAGCATGTAGAAATCAATTCTACTCATTTTGAATTTCTTTTGCATAAACTATGTATTTTCGAATATTTATAGTATTGCAATTAACCTTTATTATAAAATGATTCAAACAAAGTTGAAATTCAAATATTTTTATATATTTGGGTTTCTGGAAGTCTGAGGATTCAAATAAAATTTGTTTCATTCAATTCCGAGTTTTCTTGTAAAATTTTTATGTGAAGCATATCTTTAGGCCCTTTCTTTAAATTTGAATTTCAAATTCATCCAGTGCTCATTTTCAAAATATTTTTGCATATTCTGAAAGTTCTTGATTTTAGATTTATAATTTTGTTCCATCTTATTTAGTTCACAGATGAAAAAGTTATTTAGAAATGAAGTGCTTCGGTTTAGGAAATCCAGAGAAAATCATAAATGTGCCTTCCTTATACTAAAAGCGGGTTTTCATTTTCGTGGGTTTTCTTTAAACTAGCCAATCAACCGGTGGGGCCCGAGTGCAGCGACTGTGGGATGGGTGGTTGACATGGGGGTCCCGTGAGTCAGCGACACAAAATAAGGGAGACAATCTTCACAGCTGCCAGCGGCAGAAGGACGCCGAGACGACGAGCCGCTGGTGCGGTGAGCATCACCGGACCCGTACGCACCTAGGGGTGGTACCAATTCGGTCGGAGGTGAACCGAGGTGTGCTGCCACCGAGAGGAGGCGACGCAGTCATGGCGGTCAAGCCGTGCGGGCGGGAGAAGGCCGGACAGGTGTGATGGGTTCCAGTTAAGCATCTATGGGTCTTAATTGTCTTATTTTACCTGCTAATGGCGAAGGGATTGATCGAGTGAGCTTGCCACTAATCACCGGTTCTGAGGAAGAAGAGGGTACAGTGATGACGAGGTTCGGTTCAACGATTCCTAAAAACAACATAGGGGTTTTGATGCTTATGAGTTGCTCATTCTATACCGAAAAGGAATTTAGAGATAACTCATTGTACCGATAGAATTTGAAGATGATCAATACGCTAGGGTTCTTCGGCCGATTCTAACACAAGAAAGATTGAAGGTTGTCCGTGGTTATGGGTGAATGGAATTAGAGGGGAAGTGAAGGGCACACTAAGGCGATCCTGGGACGGGTTTTATAGCCGATGATTTGCTGTAGGGAAGCTCGGACAGCTTGTGTGAACGCTTCGAGAGTTTTGCGCACCGGAACAGGAAGAAGATGTACCTGGCAGCGCGATTTGCGGGGAAGGCAGCCGCGTGGCTTGGCGATGATGCAGTGAGGAAATTAGGTGGCTTGCGAGCTACACGGGAGCGATGATGCGAGCTACTGAAAGTTCAAGCTCCATTAAGTTGGTTTTGGTGTTAATGACAAATCTAATATTGAGACTAACTCTTTTGATAATCATAATATTGATTAGTCTCAATTGTTAATTAATGACAAATCTTTTATAAGATTAACTCTTTTGTTGAGCTTAACCCTCATTAGTCTCTTTTGGATAAAAATATGGAAATATCAAAGGTATGCATTCAAGTTCATATTATCATATCTTGTTGCATTCTTTGGATATAATATTCATAATCATATTGATAAATTCAAATGTGAGACTAACTCTTTTATTGAGTATATCTTTGATTAGTCTCATCTTATTGAAAAATGGAAAACCCAAGGTATGCACTCGTATTCATTTTACGATATCTTAATGCATATTTTGGATTCAAGTTAAATGATGAACTCTACCGTTATTTAGACCTGAAGATGTGCATTAATGTTTCAACTCCATATATACATGAATGCACACATTTAGGGGGAGTTCATACTTAAATCTTGAAGTTTCAAAGTATTGATCTAATTCATCTTTCTATATCAAGGATCATTACTTTGAAACAACCCCTTGAGTATATTTAACTTGTGTAATTGTAGTATACTCATGGAAATATAGGATAAACTCCAAAGCAATCAAAAATTGAATATGTGCATATTGATTCAAGTTCATATAAACTGGATCATTACTTTTAGATTCTATCGAATTGAGTATATGAAACTTGTGTAGTTAATATATACTCATGACAATTTAAATTCAATTTAAATTGTGTTCGGTTGCCATTCAATCAACAAAGAACTAGTCATTTGAGTATATGAAGCATTAGTTGCATTAGTATACTCAAGACACGATTAATCTTTCAATCATTTGTCTTTGGGTTGTGGTCAATCATCAAAGGAAAAGACCAAAGAATCTTGAGAGCATCCATTATGTGTTAATGGAGTGCATTGATGATTGAGACAACCGTGTTTGTTGGACTAACACTTTCAATAAGTTTGAAATAGGTTAAGTGCAAGGTTGAGATGGATGAACGGGACAAGGACGTCATCATGTGTTGATGAGCATCAAGAGAGGATCCCGAAGCTAAGACAAGGGAGTTCATCATGTGTTGATGAACAAGATAAAGATCCCGACTTGGAGAGAAGATGGAAATCATAAAAGCACCAAGTGGATGTGCTAGAGGCAAAGGTATAACTAGCTAGGGCTAAGGATGTGTTCCTAGTCTTTTACCGGTCTCGGTGTTTAGATGGGAGACCGGGTTGCTAGTTAGGTGCCGTACTATTAAGATGGGTTAGTATTTTAGCTTGAGCTTCATCACGTGTTGATGAACTCAATCCGGTTCACTCTAGCTCACTCTCTATTTGGTTCTTACATGAGCTAAGTATTTGCATGTGTTGCAAATAAGGGAGCTCATGCTTGCTTCTTATTGAATCTTAATCGATTTGGTTTTTACATGGAGCTATGTATTTGCATGTGTTGCAAAAGGGAGATAGCTCATGTAATTTGCTTTATGTGGTTTCGCATAGAGCTAAGTTTTGCATGTGTTACAGAAGGTGAGAGCTCATACATCGGTGTCTTAGCTTGTGACTTGATCATGTGTTGATCATCAGAAAGACTAAGATAGGTTTATGCTTTGTGTTTGAAAAATGAGTTTTTGCAAAATGTGGTTTAATTGGATCTTATCTTGGAGCATGTGAGTAGGGTTTGCAAATGTGTTTGCAAATTGGTTTGATCATGTGTTGATCATCACATGGCTCAAAGATATAATTTTGATTTCTCTTGTTTGCAAGATTTATATTTGCAAATGTGTCTTGCAAAATATTGGTGTTCATGTGTTTGACATTGGAGCATGTGATTAGATTTTGCAAATGTGTTTTGCATAATTTCTTTGATCATGAGTTGATCATCACATGGCTCAATATTTGATCTTATTGACTCTTGCTAGCTTGTGGTCACGCTATTTGATCAAGTCTATGTGAGGGATTTCGAAAAATCAGATTTTAGACTTGAATGACTACATTAGAGTTTTGTTTTGATGATATTTAAAAATATCTATGGTTGCTTAAATCTTGAAAATGAGTGGAGATTGTAGCCCTCATGATAAGCTTCGCATAGAATCAAAAATCACCTAAATCGGAGTTTGGAGTAAAAAGTTATGGGGATTTTAGTGGCTGAAGGAGTGGTATGACCGGACCACCTGCGGTCATACCGAATTCCGGTATGACCGGACCTTCTCCGGTCATACCGACCTCCGGTATGGCCAGGCCCATTTCGGTGCGCTTTTTCCAGAGAGTATGTTTTTGGCCGAAACTAAATTTTTGGGGTCCGGTCGGTATGACCGGGTTTTCTGAATAACGGCTAGTTTTTACTAGCCGTTGGACCAGAGGCCAGTCGTACCGGCCCTAGGGCGGTATGACCGGGCCTCCTGGGCATTTTTACCCATTTTGCCCCCCAACGGCTAGTTTTTCTTGTGGAGGCTATATAAGGAGTCTTGGGGGCTGGCATTTAGATGTTGTTGGCTTTGTTGAGCATTTAGGTGAGGTTGTGCATGTGTTGCACACTCATATTTGGTTTTTGAGCTAAGAGTGAGTTCTAATTGCATGTGTTGAAATTAGAAGTGGATTGGGAGCCTCTTGTGCATGTGTTGCACTTGAGGAGAGCCTTGTGCATGTGTTGCACTCGATGATCACCATTGTACATGTGTTGTACTTGGTGGAGCTCAAGCTAAAGGGCTTGACTTATTACTCTTGGTGTTTGCCGACACCTAGACGGCGTGTGGAGACGTCGTGCACGGTGATCTTCTCAAGGAGATTATGACAAGGCCCGGCAAAGTTGTGAAGGTCGGAGCTCACCTACCCGGAGCGGGAAAGGGCTACCACTAGTGGAATCGAGGCGGGTGCTCAATTCGTGGAGCCGGTCCAAAGTAGTTTGGGCTTGCCTCAACGTGGATTAGGGGAGACCGGCAAGTCTCCGAACACCACGGTAAAACATCGGTGTGTCTCTTTATGTTTGCTTGCAATTCTCTATTTACATTGTTGCAATTTACATTCCTAGAATTAAATTGCTTGATTGTCTTTAGGATTGTATATTCTTGAGTAGAGACATAATTAGCTTGTATACTTAGTAAGCCTAGTTGATTTAGGCTATTATTTGTCAAAACCTTAGTTTATCGCTTTCGCATTGATTATTGTTTAGGTTTTGACATAGAGATCAATAGAGCGTGTATTTAGTAAGAAGAATTTTTAAAACCGTCTATTCAACCCCCCCCCCTCTAGTCGGCATCCTCGATCTTACAGCTACAGGGAACATTGGGCTTGGCTCGGGGGCTTCAGCGAACGCATGAAGAAGACGGCATGGTTGTCTCTCTGCCGTGTGGGTCCGAACAGAACATAGGCCCCACATGGCAGTGTAAAAGGAGGTGACCAGAGAGAATTTTTGCTATAGCTAGCTGAGTTGGTTTGATTGAATCGGTTAGCTATCATGATGGTAATTTAATTAAAATTTTAATGAGTGTACTTGAGATAAGTTAGATCATACTATTAAAATTTCAGACTGAGATGACTTCTATAGAATTTACAAAAATTCTAACAATGCACTGTGCTCCAATTTGTGTATTCTGTTTTTATTTTATCTGAGAGTTTATAACTTATCCAATAATTTTGAAACGTTTTTTAGAGGTTCCTTATATACATATTAGTCTCATGTAAACTTTTCAGCTCCATATATTTTATAATTAACTTATTAAAATTCTAACATTGGTATTTTCATATTTTCAGCTTTTCTTTTTTAGAATTTCTAAATTCATCAAATGCATTTATTATTTTTGATATTTTTAATGTTGATATATATATCCATAAATAAGATAATATAAAAATTTTAGGTCTAAATTATGATGGAATATTTTCATTTAATTCTGACACCTTCACTGTTTTATTGATAAGAGATGAAACTGACTCATTTATTCAGGGTTTAGGCAATGATGTAAGCTTTAAATGAGCATCAATGCTTGATGGGAAGTTTTTGATAAATTTTGTAACTTATCTGGAGGTAATCTTCACTCCACTGTAGAAAATGAAAATTCTGACATGACTGCTGTACCGAGATTTTGTTTCTCTAATTTTTACTTTTCTTATACATTAATTAATCTTTATTTTGCACGAATCTTTTTCTGTATGATCATATTATTTATTTGAAGTTACCATAAAAATTTAAGGTGATTATTAGTTGTATTTATTTTTATAAAATAATGACAATTGCAAGTATTACTCTTTAATCAATTCTGTATTTAAATCCTTTCTAACTTAAAATGAGTTCATATGACCTTGAAGGTTTTTGGAGATGACCTTGAGATGATTTGGAATTTCAAGTTAAATTTTTATTTCCAATTTATTTTCATATTTTATTTGATTTGAAGTTTTATTTTGCAGCTCATCCTTTTACTAAGGTTAGATTACAAGATATTGAAATAGAAGATAACATTTTAATTCATTCTCTAAATTTTAATTAAAAATTTTATTCAATTTTATTTTCTAATTTTTTTATTTTTTATTTTATTTAAAATTTTCCGGATGTTACAGTTTCTTTTCTATATTGGTTGCAGGACTCCAGGGCTAGGTCTCGGTGAGTCAAGGCAAGACCGGGATTAGGCTAGGAGACAAGGATCCTGAGCGTGAAGCATTGATGATGGACATGGTGGGCAATGGCAAGGTGGATCGGGACTAGGCTCAGGGAGGAGTTGAGGTCTAGAACGGTCAAGGAAGCCAAAGCCGTCATGATGCAGCGGACAAGGACATGGCGGGCAATGGCATGGACCAAACTAAGGCTTTGGGAGGAGTCGAGGTTCAGAACGGTTAAGGAAGCCAACGACGTCATGGTGAAACTGATGGATAAGATGCTAACTTGAGCTCTACTCAAGCGAAAGAGGATCGTTGGATCAAGTGTTCACAGGTGCAATAGAGGCTAAGTTAGTGCTAAAGGATATGGTCAAAACCCATGATGGTGTTGGGTTTCAGGTCAGCCCATGTATGAATGAGTGAGTTAATCTCAACCCTTGAAGAGGTTCCTTATGGGAGAAGGAAGTCATCTAAGGATGGAGATTGACTCATCTGAGCTATAAATTGAGAGGGAGGGGTGCCTCTCCCTAGGCTGATATGTGTGCATGTCTTGTGAAGGACTTTAGTATCCTGATGCTCTTTGAGCTTTTGTCTACCTAGTTGTGAGCCTTTGTAAACCATCCTTACAAGAAATAAAAAATAGTTTAGCGTAAGAATCTTGTTCATGTTTGTACTTACATTCTGGTTCTTTCTTTGATCTGTTTCCAATCATCTCCTTCTGTATTCTCTTGGTTCTTTTTTATCATTCTTGTTTGATCTTGAGCCAAGGATGAGTGATTGATGGCTGGTGTATCTTTGGAACACATATCAATCATCTAGGTCCTCTGCAACTTCTTTCTCTAAGTTGTTGGTCTAGCTTGTTAGGACGCGTGGAAGTTGATCCAAGATCATGTTGAACATTTATATCACATGAGCAAGATCAAATCAGTTGTTGTGTTTTGAGATCGTGTTGTGTTTGTTGTTTAGCGAATAACATTGGACATCTATCTAGTACTTTTCTGGTTGTGCACTTTAGTTGGTGCTTTAGGGAAAGAGACTAGAATACTCTTTTGTCTAGTACTGAAGTAGTTATTCCTTTTGGCTAGGCTTTACAGAAAAAAGGCTTGGATTTTTAAGAGTGGAAGTTTTTATTTTGTCTCCTATTCACCCTGCTAGTCGCCATTTTGGTCCTTCAATTTAAATGCACAAGTTGTGTGATGTACTCCCTCCAATTACAAATATATGCACGTTTTGGAAAGCGTAGCATTTTTTAAAAACTTTGGCTATTGATATTTTCTAAAAATATTTAGATTGGACACATGAAAATTATATGTATATATTTGTCTCGAAAAAACTTTTATGATATTACGATTTTATTGTTTTTATAAATAGATTACAAGATAATTAAATTATTGGTATTACGATTTTATTGTTTTTATAAATAGATTACAAGATAATTAAATTATTGGTTGAGAGTATAAGATACTGAATTAGTTACACACGCACGTGACACGGGCGCGCTCGCAATCACAGAGGTGAACCACTGACACTGAACTGTACGCATAACCAGCTAACCACCCGTGAAGAACATAAAATAAGTAGTACATATTTGCAGGGAGTTTCTTGAATGCATCCTATACTGCTATACAGGGTACGCACAAAAGTGCATGCATGCATCGACATGATGCATTGTTGTCGTGATTTATATATAGTCTAGGGAAGTGACATGCAGATTAGACGGCTAAAAGTTGTCCAAAAAAAGTGAAAATATGCACACTAGCACTCAGCACACGCTTAACACATGAATGCCTTCCACCTCCTCAGCACTCTTGTTATCAGGGATATGGCGGACAAGGGGGGTAGTTGGAGGCACACGAATGCTTGGGCCATGCGTCCGTGCCGGCTCCCAAGATTCTCCGTGCGAACGCCGGACGCGCAGCAGCGGCCGATCTCGCCGTGGAGGCCGGCCGGTCGTCGCTGCGGCCCCTCACCTGCATCTCGACGGCCACATTGTGCGAGGGAGCGGCGACGTCAAGTTGTCGCTCGTTTGCGCGCAGGTCGTCGCCCGCTGCTGCCGGAAGCACGGAGCAGTCGAGCAGCCCATGCAGTGGAACGACGACAAGAACGAGCGAGAGCAGTAGCTTGCACCCTACAGAGAGCACCATATTATTGGATCCTGGTTGTTCTATTTAGCTTGGCTATGGGTCGCAAGTTCGAAAAAGGTCTTCTCTTAAGATTGTTACCAGGTCGAAAGGCTTGAGACTGAGGATGGTGTAAGGGGCGCCATTTATAGCACGGTAAAAGCTCCCGAGGTTAACAGTGATAACTGCATGCAAATGGCTGGAAGTTGGAGCTCATTTGCAAGGATAGACCCTGTGAAGTTTCACACCAGGGAATAGGCATCGCGACGTGGTTCCAAAGTAAGCCGCCGTCAGCGAATATCTCAATTAATTGAGATGCACACTTCACACGCATAGATTCATAGTTTTGTACATAGTTTTATAACCATGAATCCAACACATAAGTTCTAAATTTTTCAACAGTACGGTATAAATAATTCAAATAAGATCTTGCATGAAATAGAAGAACTAATCCTTTCATAAGATCTTATACGTAAATATATAGTTTAAATAGTTCAAATCTAACAACTGAAGAATTAGTCCCCATATAATTTTTCCATTTTTGAGGACATTTGGCTGCAATCCTTCTCGATCAGGAGATGATACGTCGAGGCGTGCGTGCGCCAGAGAATATTACCGACCTTGCACTCTAACTGCAATTTCCAATTCAGGTTTTGTGCGCGCCTCCATTTGAGCGGTGCGAACTTCGCCGCAGCAACATAATTACGAATCTCGCCGGGCGGTGCCGACTTTCTTTTCTCAGGTAATTAAACATTCAGTTTTTTACGTTTTTGCGGAACTGGAGTGCCTCGACTTCCTCGTAACTACGGTAGTGCAATCCCTGCATGCGGCAACTCATTCGCGTCAAAGTGCAAAAAGAAGTTTTTTTAAGATTTAAAGGTAAAAAAAGGACTTTTCTTTTTCCTAGAGGAAAGCGAAAAAGAAGTTGGAATCATGCGGATGTTTTTCCTATACGAAAATATCCCATGGATGAGTCAAAACATGAGGTTTTTTTATGGTGAAAGTCAAAAAGGAACGCTGAAGGCTGAACAGAGCGCGGCCCAGTTAGTCAGACCGTCTCGGCGGATGGATTGGAGAACGCGGGCAGCCCACCCAAACTTGGCACTTGGCCCATGCATCCATGAGAGTGGCCCGGCCACAACTGCCCAGCCGGCAGAGCCGACACCGTACAGTGTAGAATAGCCGAATCCAAGGTGCGGAATTCCTGCCTTTTTTATCTTTTCTAGATGCTTTTTTTTTTCAAATCTAGTAACGTAGGAACGAATTTATAAAAACTAGTTTCATCCCCAACAGCGGAAGCGGAAGCAACAACAGACGACACGTATCACCTATCATATGTTAGAATTAATGCTGAATTAATTCAATGGAAGAAATCAAAGGGGTGTTGAGTTGAGTGTATAGTCTTTCGTACCATATTGCTTAGCTAGATGGAGTGTAACCAACTTATAAGGGGAGTTCATGCATGGACTCTAATATGAGTTGGTGGCAAGACTAGAGGTACACATGGTTGGCTTTGCTAGGCTATGTACACACATGTTGTTATTGAGACGTGCTAAGTTTACTTAACCTTTTTGCCACGTGTACCAGCTATGCCATATCACCTTACACCTCCATTGCTGACGTGGCGCCACGGACTCAGGGAGACGCACGTTTTCGTGCGGCTAGTCCGTTCGCCCGCATTGTGAGATTCCAGGGCCAGTTCCTGGAATCGTGGCAGCTTGACTGATTTTTCGCGAGGCAGTTTTCAGTTCGCAGTTTCTTAAGGGAGACGTCGCTGTTCGTGAGAGGACACGCGACAGAAATCAATCTCGTTCTCTCCGACGCTTCCTCTAATTCTTGCTGCTTCTGAGTCATCCGATCTCTTCGCTTGTCGTGCAACAAGCGTGAGGAAGAGCAGTGTCTCCGTTCCGACGCCGGTGACTTGATGCCCTGCACGGGAGACCGGCGATCAGGTTTCTGGGAAGCGCCGAACCGCGCGACTGCTCGTCTTCATCTTCTTCGATCGTCGCATCGCTTCTGCACTGCTTCCTGTTCTTCGTAAAGCCCTCAGTGAGTGCTCTGAACTAAGTTATTCTTGGTCCAGGTGATCCCTTTTATGATTAGATCTGTTGAGAATACATGCTGCTATGATAGTTTTGTTTACATATATGTATCTTTTGGGCTATCTAGCATATGTAGGCATGTTTTCTTTACTAGCATGTTATGTCAATTTGCTGGTTGCTAGTAACCATATTGTAGACGCAATTTTTTCTTTATATTCTTATTGCGTATCTTTGGAATTAAATTAATGTTATGCCATGTTAATTTTCCAACAATCCAGAAACCTGATATGGCTCAACCATCTGATGCAATGAAACCTGAGAGGTTCGAAAGAGAGAACTTTAAGAGGTGGCAGACACAGGCTAAATTTTGGCTCATGTCGATGAACCTATGGTGGGTGATAGCCCCCATGAGGCCCCTCACTGCTGAACAGTAGCGTGATTATGAGATGAGTAATGACACTTGTCTCAGTTGTTTGTTGTCTCTCATCTCGGATCAATTGTGTGACGTGTATATGCACCTCGCCAGTGCTGCTGATCTGTGGGAGGCCCTAGAGCGCAAATATGCGGTGTCATATGCTAGATGTGAGCTTTATGTGAATGAGCAGTACCATGACTTCAGAATGGTGGATAATCGTTCTGTAGTGGAACAGGCTCATGAGCTCCAGCTTCTGGTGGGGGAACTCGGGCACTTTGATTGCGCTCTTCCAAATAAGTTTGTGGCTGGTGGCATAATTGCCAAGTTGCCTCCCTCGTGGAGGAGCTTTGCCACAACCTTAAAGCACAAGAGGAGATCATGACCGTTGAGGAATTGATCGCAACTCTCGATGTTGAGGAGAAGGCAAGAGCGAAGGATGCCCCTCGTCCCTCACAGGAAGGCACCTCTAATATCAATTTTGTGGATGGTAAATCTGGTGGGGCGAAGAACAAGACTAAAAGAAAAGCCAAACAGACAACTAGCTTTAAAAAGAAGAAGAAGAGGAGCAAGGAGGACCTTACTTGCTTTGTGTGCGGTGAGCCTGGCCATATGGCTAGAAAGTGCCATAAGCATAAGGGAAGAAATGACAGTCAGCAGGGGCAAAAATCTATTAATGTTACTATTAACGAGGCTGGAGGATCAGGGTATGTACATGTTTCTCTTCTAGCATGTCAATCCATCGATTGGTGGATCGACACAGGAGCTAATGTACATGTGTGTGCTGACTTCAGTTTGTTTTCCTCTAATCAGGCTGTCAGCTGTTCCTCCGTCTTGATGGGGAACGGATCGCGGGCTGCTGTGCATGGGATTGGTAGAGTGGATTTGAAGTTAACTTCAGAGAAGACTCTATCATTGAAGAATGTGCAGCATACTCCTGGAATAAATAGGAACCTCATCAGTGGTTCTCTTTTATGTCATGACGGCCATTGACTAGTGTTTGAGTCGATTAAATTTATTATCTCGAAGTTTGGTTTATTTATTGGCAAAGGTTATGATTTGCGAAGGCATGTTCCGTCTTTCTGTTCTTGATAGTTGTAACCTTGTGAACATATTATCTTGTTTGGCAAATAATGATGGAGATGCCACTGTTTGGCATTCTCGTTTATGTCACATTAATTATGATAGAATTGCTCGTTTGGTTAATCTAAATTTAATTTCAAGCTTTTCCATAGTTAGAGGATCTAAGTGTCAGAATTGTGTGCAATCTAAGTAACCTCGAAAGCCTTTCAAGGCCATAGAGGGGAAAAGTCTGACACCTTTAGATTTAATTCATTCTTATCTGTGTGAGATGAATGGAGTATTAACTAAGGCAGGGAAAAAATACTTTATAACATTTATTGATGATGCTACTAGATATTGCCAATTGTATCTACTTAAAACGAAAGATGAGGCGCTGGAGTACTTTAAAATCTATAAAGCTGAGGTTGAAAATCAAACGTCTAAGTCAGACAGAGGAGGAGAGTATATCTCTAATGAGTTTTCCTTGTACTATGTGGAACATGAAATTATCCATGAGACGACGGCTCCCTATTCACCCCAGTCAAATGGGGTTGCTGAGAGAAAAAACCGAACACTTACAGACTTGATTAATGACATGATGGACAGTGCCGGTTTATCCATGTCATGGTGGGGGAAAGCCATCTTGACCGCATGTTTCGTTCTTAATAGAGTCCCCTCATCAAAAGGTGAGGTTACTCCATATAAGGGATGGAAAGGAAGAAAACCTTCTCTTGGTTTCTTACACGCATAGGGGTGCTTAGCGAAAGTTAATGTACCTCAATGTAAGAAACGTAAGATAGGACCTAAGACTGTGGATTATGTCTTTCTAGGCTATGCGCAACATAGTGTAGCTTATAGATTTTTAGTAGTAAAATCCGAGATTTCTGATGTTCATGTTAACACTGTTATCGAATCTCGTGATGTAAGCTTCTTTGAGAATATTTTTCTTTGAGAATATTTTTCCTATGAAAGATACTAGTGCATCCTCTAGTCATGCATTCTTTAATCCACCTTCTGAACATCGCACCTTTTATGAAAATACTATTGAGGAGAATGACAATATAGTTGCTCCTCGTAGGAGCAAGAGACAAAGGATTGAAAAATCCTTTGGTGATGATTTTACTGTGTATCTCATAGACGATGTGCCAAAAACCCTTTCAGAGGCATATGCATCACCCGATGCAGAGTACTGGAAGGAAGCGGTCCAAAGTGAAATGGATTCCATTATTGCTAATGGAACATGGGAAGTCTGTGAATGTCCAATTGGCTGTAAACCAGTTGGATGTAAATGAATCTTCAAGAAAAAGCTTAGACCTAATGGTACTATTGAGAAGTATAAGGCTAGACTTGTGGCTAAGGGTTTTACCCAAAAGGAAGGAGAAGACTTTTTCGATACTTACTCACCTGTTGCTAGGCTTACTACTATCAGAGTGCTTCTTGCACTAGTGGCTTCATATAAGTTTTATATTCATCAAATGGATGTAAAAATAGCTTTCCTAAATGGAGAACTGGATGAGAAAATTTATATGAAGCAGCCTGATGGGTATGTAGCACCTGAACAAGAGAATATGGTGTGTAGGCTTCGAAAGTCTTTGTATGGCCTCAAGCAAGCACCTAAGCAGTGGCACAAAAAGTTCAATAAAACTCTGACGTTTGTGGGCTTTATCGTAAATGAGGCCGATAGATGTGTGTATTATAGGTTTGTTGGGGGTAAGGGGGTGATCATGTGTTTGTATATCGATGACATACTGATCTATGGGACTAGTATCTATGTGATAAATGATGTTAAATCATTCTTGTCTCAAAGTTTTGATATGAAGGATCTGGGAGAGGCTGATGTTATTCTTAACATCAAGCTTATTAAAGGTGAGAATGGGATTACCTTAAAGCAGTCTCATTATGTTGAGAAAATTTTGAGTCGTTATGGATACTCAGATTGCAAAATATCTCCAACACCCTATGACCCAAGTCTAAAACTTCGAAAGAACAGAGGACAAGGGATAGATCAATTGAGATACTCTCAAATAATTGGTTCTCTCATGTATCTAGCTAATGCAACTAGGCCTGACATTTCATTTGTTGTAAGCAAATTGAGCCGATTTTCTTCAAACCCGGGAAATGATCACTGGACAGCACTAAATCGCATCATGAGATACTTGAGAGGTACCAATGCTTATGGACTTCACTATAATGTGGATCCTGCGGTACTAGAAGGTTATAGTGATTCCAACTGGATCTCAGATGCTGATGAGATCAAAGCCACCAGTGGATATGTATTCACTTTGGGCGGTGCTGCGGTTTCATGGAGGTCTTGCAAACAGATCATATTGACGAGGTTAAACATGGAGGCTGAGCTTGTAGCACTTGACACAGCCACTGTTGAGGCAAAGTGGCTGCGTGAGCTCTTGTTGGACTTACCGGTGTTGAAAAACCAATACCGGCTATTCTTTTGTACTGTGATAACTAAGGTTAAGAGTGCAAAAGATAATTTGAGGTCCTCAAGACATGTGAAACGGCGAAACAAATCCGTCAGGAATTTGAGAAATACTGGAGTGATCGCTGTGGATTATATTAATATATCTAAAAACCTAGCGGGCCCTTTTACGAAGGGACTATCACGTGCATTGATAGATGGAGCATCGAGGGAAATTGGTTTGAGACCCACCTGAGTTGCTCCACAGTGGAAACCCAGCCTATGTGAATGGAGATCCCATGAATAGGTGATGGGAAAAACAAACTGTCGGGGTAACTAGAAAGTACTTTCGTACTTACTTTTTCCCGTTAGGAGATGCGTACTCTCAAGTATTGCATGGGAGGATGACTTTTATGTCTTAATGTGTTCTGAGGCCTATTTTGTGGCAAGGTATTATCCTGCAGAGTACACTCAAAAGAACACACCTATATGAGCTAGATTGTGAGGTCGCAGTTTATGATATTTGGGTAATCTCTAATAAGCTCACGAGAGGGCACAGGAGCATGACCGCAGTGCTCCAAACCGTAGGCATGGCTCTAGGCGGCCTAGTATCGGTGATGCCTTCAAGTGAACCTTGCTTGCACAAGACTGGCAATTCAAGGCTTCGGCTATTGCATAGTTGTAAGTAAGTAGATCTTGTTGTGCTAGGTGTAGCTCAACTCAGGACGGGTCTAAACTGTAAAACTGGTATATTAAGGGGGTGCTTGGGACAGCTCCAGCTCCACCAAAATCTGTGGAGTTGGTGGAGCAGGGTATTCCTAGCTCCAGAAATTTATGGAGCTGGAGCTGTGGGTACATTAAGAGTGTTTAGGTGGGTCATCTTGTTTACATTTTAGACTAAAAATATAAACTTAGTTCACTTTATTTTAACCTACAAACTCCAGCTCTGAGGTGGAGCTGTGATCTGAAGCTCTGCCAAACAGGGCCTAAAAGTGCTGGGAAGCTTTTTCTTGCAGACTTTGACTTCTTGGTGGGGATTGTTGGAATTAATGCGTAATTAATTCAATAGAATAAGTCAAAGGGGTGTTGAGTTGAGTGTATGGTCTTTAGTACCATATTGCTTAGCTAGGTGGAATGCAACCAACTTATAAAGGGAGTTCATGCATGGACTCTAGTATGAGTTGGTGGTAAGGCTAGAGGTACATATGGTTAGCTTTGCTAGGCTATGTACAATTAATTCAATGGAAGAAATCAAAGGGGTGATAAGTTGAGTGTATGGTCTTTAGTACCATATTGATTAGCTAGGTGAAGTGCAACCAACTTATAAGGGGACTTCATGCATGAACTCTAGTATGAGTTGGTGGCAAGGTTAGAGGTACATATGGTTGGCTTTGCTAGGCTATGTACACACGCACGCACGTGTGCGCGTGTATATCCGGTATTTCACGTGTTTATCGCGTGACTTGTGACACCGTGACTGAGACGTGCTAAGTGTACTTAACCTTTTTGCCACGTGTACCGGCTATGCCACATCACCTTACACCTCGACTGCTGACGTGGTGCCGCGGACTCAGGGAGACGCACGTTTTCGTGCAATTGGTCCGTTTGCCCGCATTGCGAGATTCCAGGGGGCGATTCCTGGAATCGTGGACGTTCGGCTGATTTTTCGCGAGGCAATTTTCGGTTCGCAGTTTCTTATGGAAGACGTCCCTGTTCGTGAGAGGACACGCGACAGAAATCAATCTCGTTCTCTCCTACGCTTCCTCCAGTTCTTGCTGCTTCCGACTTATCCGATCTCTTCGCTTGTCGTGCAACAAGCGTGAGGGAGAGCAGTGTCTCCGTTCCGACACCAGTGACTTGACGCCTTGCACGGGAGACCGCGCAACTGCTCATCTTCATCTTCTTCAATCGTCGCATCGCTTCTGCGCTGCTTCCTGTTCTTCATCAAGCCCTCAGTGAGTGCTCTGGACTAAGTTGTTCTTGGTCCAAGTAATCCCTTTTGTGATTAGATTTGTTGAGAATACATGCTGCTATGATAGTTTTGTTTACATCTATGTATCTTTTGGGCTATCTAGCATATGTAGGCATGTTTTCTTTACTAGCATGTTCTGTCAATTTGCTGGCTGCTAGTAACCATATTGTAGATGTAATTTTTTTCTTCATGTTCTTATTGTGTATCTTTGGAATTAAATTAATGTTATGACATGTTAATTTCCCAACATCATACTCCTATATCATGGCAGCATAATCCGTCACGGCAGTTGGAGCTCAACAGCACAACTGTCGCGGACTAATGGCTCGTAGGGACCTATCGAGCATCAACACCTCAGCCGGCTAGCCGATTTAATTAAGTAATTAAGTAAGGTCCTGCCGAGAAAGGGGAGGCAAGAACCTGTTGTGGACTCACGGCGCAGCAGACCAGTGGGCCTCATCCTGCCGTGCTGCTAATATCTTGCTGTAGAGGACACGTATCATCTATCGTGCTTCTTACGATGGAAGAGAGGTCAATTTTACAAAATTATTTGGAAAGGTGATAGATTTGGAAAAAAAATGCGTAGGAGAGCAACGGGAGTTTGAGGTGGTGTACGTGGAAGTGGTACGGTCCGTTGCGTGCGGGCCGCGCTAACCGAGAGGTGGGCGGAACAACACGAGTTGCCGTTCGCCCGGCCCGCGAGGCAGGGAGGTTGCTGGCAATGGATGCTTGGGTGATCCGTGGATCGGTGCAAAAAGCTTCGTCTCCCGATCCTTCTCATGCAAACCAGTCGCACCGCACAGTACGTCGTGAGACTCGATCTGTATTTACTACTTTGGTCATACCAATCAAACTCATGCTCCATCCCGCGGGTCGCATCGTGCTGGGATAGCTCCGCGACCCGTCGGGGTACAATACTTGCATGCACAAATTATTCCAACGACAGAGCTGGTGGTGCATAGATAAAAGAGGGAGTTTATTGAATACTACCTCACAATGTACATATGCACATAATGCTGAGCAACAGCTACTCGCGAACTGTGATTAGACGATAACCAAACACTAGCAATGGAACCGAAAGACAATACTTGACTTACTCGACGATGAATGGGGTTAAATGCTAGCTAGTATATGTATATGCACGTAAGGAACTCATGGCGGCGCCAGACGGTCAGAGTCTCCACACGCCAGTTTGCCATCTTAGGGAGGAGGGCAGGCGGTGTGGTAGGACCAGCACGAATGTTTAGACGACTCTTCCTTAACTCCCTGCAGCAACTTGCGCGCCACCGGTTCGAACGCCGCCGGCGCGAAGCTTCGGCCGTCCTCCCTCTGCCGCGGCCCGAAACCACCGGCATTGCTCGGTGGAATGACCGCCGGAAAGGTTGAGGCGCCTGAAGCACCCCATGGACGCGGCGCGGCGCCGCGGGCCCCGCCGTTTTGCGCCTTCTCCTGCGCCCAAGTGCTACGGCTCCGGAGCTGTTTGGCTTCCTCGCGCGTGGCTCCTGGAGATCCTGCTTCTGTGAAGCAGCCGAGCCCGTGCAGAAACAGCGAAGAGACGACGAGCAGAGCCAATGCATGAGCTTTGCAGCCTGAGGGCTCCATTTCGAGGTTCTAGCTAAGTATAATTCCGAGCTCTGGAAGAAGGAATGATCTCCGAGAAGGCTTACAAATCTGTATCAGCGTATTTTTCGATACTTAGAAGGCTAATTTGCGTATGGAATGATGAGCTGAATTGGAGTCTTGGGAGGTATTATATAAGCCCTCCGCCAAGCGCCGGGGCCCGGGAGTAGTATTAACCCAAGTCGAAGAAGAAACCCATGCCATTTCTTGGAAGTACGCAAGAAGACAGCAATACAACTTCCATTTTGGACGAATTTCTAAGAGGAAGTGAGCAACACTATGCCGAGACACTCGCAACGTCATTCATGCTGTCAACGTGGCAAAGATTCTTGATGTCAGTCACAGAGTGAGTTTTAAAAGAGATTACCCAAGAGGATTCTTGCTACCGAGAGATCGGCTAGTAAATTCAATAGCACAAGGGGACACCGGACACATGCAAGGTGCGGCAGAATATACGTATGGCTGCACTTCCATCGCCTTTGCCTTCAGGAAAAACTAGGAAGACCAGAACACCTAGGTTGGCACAAGCTGACGAACAAGTGACTGTACATGAACACGGTGCATATCAAGCCTGGTGTACTTTTTTTTTAAATCTAACCCCTTAACACATGCTTTTATAAAAATATCTCTATCCCCTAATGCGGAAAGCGTGACAAGCCACAAGTGTCCCTTGCCGCGCTCTCTGAGCGCCGGAGGAAACCGGCCCTGTGGCAATGCTCGCGAGGCACACAGGTGATGTGGGCAGGCAAGCAACCACGCGGACATCGGGCAACATGGGCAGCAGGCGGACTAGTGCGCTCATGAGTGAGCAGGGTTTCAAATTTCGTTTTCAGATCATATCTCGAAGGGGACCGAAATTCAAAATTTCGGCGAGATTTCAAAATTTCGGACGAAATCTGGAATATTTGGACCAAGATTTCGGCCGAAATTGCCGAAATCTCGACAAATTCAACAGAACGAAAAATGGTTCAAATCATGTTAGAAAATTTAGAAAAATTTTGTGGATGCTCTTGATGCATAGCTAATGTTCCCATAAAATTTTCAGACGATGATTAAGCCTGAGGAATTTTAAAAAATTCAGACAATACTACTGTCCTGATAAAAGCTTTACCAGCAAATTTGAACAGAACGAAAAATGGTTCAAACCTCGTTATAAAATTTTTATAATTTTTGTGGATGGTCTTGACACATCACTAATGTTCTGAAAAAAAATTCAGGTAATGATCAAGCCTAAGGAATTTTCAGAAATTCTAACAGTGATAATGTCCTGATAAAAGCCTTACCTGCAAATTTCAACCAAATGAAAATTGGTTCAAACCACGTTAGCAATTTTTGAAATTTTTGTGGATAGTCCTGATGCATCACTAATATATCCATAAGATTTCCAAATCATGATTGAGTCTTAGAAATTTAAAAAAATTCTGACAGTGTTACTATCCTCATAAAAGGCTTAGTACATGTATTGCTTCCATAGATTTGATTTTGCAACCAAAAAAGATTTAGAATTTTTAAAAATTTTAGAGAAGGGTTTTGAGACAATGTTTAAACTCTCATAAAAATTATGGATCATGATCACAATTTATAAAATTATAAAAAGGTTACTGTCTCATTTATGTTCCTTCTGTTTTTGATTTTTTTTAAAAATAACAAATGAAGTATAATTCTTTTGAAAAAATTCCGTATGATCCTAAACTACTAAAGGTATCATAAATTTTCCAGAGCATGATAAAACTTTTACATTTTTATAAAAATCTGATAGTGTTTCTGTTATTTTTATAAAATGTCTCAAAAATTTAGTTTTTTCAAATATTTTTATTGGAAGATGACATTCGGGTATTGACCCAAATCCAGTCAAATTCAGTACAAAAAAGTTGAAATCCGATCAAAATTAACGAGATTTCGACGAAATTAGCCGAAATTTCTAAAAATATTGTAGCAATTTGAATTTTTCTCAAATTTTTTATTCGGCTGTGATTTGGAATCTCGTGCCCAATCAAAATCCGAAATCTCGACAAAAATTTCCGAAATTTTTGCAGGATTTTGAACCTTGAGCATTGTGCTGTGAGGCTCCCACACTTGGGTACCGCAGGAGGATGCCTTCCACGCTCCCCGGATGCGAATGTGTCCTCCCGCGCTCATACCTGCTTCCGTGGAGACAGACAAATTCCGCGCTCCTTAGGCGCAGCAGGGACATGTGTTGCCTGCCACGTCTTTCACGACTTTCACGGTAGGGAATGGGCTATTTATGCAAAAATATGTACAAGAGGGCTAGATTTGAAGGGAAAAAAATGATGTACAGTACACTAGATATGCACATTGTACGTGAGAAAACTGCAGTGTTTCCCACAGCTCCGAAGCGACAAAATAAACCGAGGATTGGCAGCAGGGAACTTCCAAGAAATTTTCCATGGCAACCGAAATGATAGCGAGATACCAGGCAAGGCGAAGACTGACCATTACGCTGACCCTGCTTGTACTTTCACGCCATTTTCTAGAATCAAAAGCTATAGCTCTGACCTCAGGATATGCGTACAGCGTACCTTATGAAGCTAGCGCTGCATCAGATTTCAGATCAGCACACCTTTCAACAGCCCGCCCCGATAGTACAATGCACATTCCTAATTCAAACAGGACGGCAGAACGTGCTTGGAAGTGGTAATGATTACTTCTCACAGAATCTGAAGGGATCTGCCAAAGGAATATGCATTTCAATCAGCAAGGAAGCTGCACAAGAGACGAGGGCTTTAGAATGGAGAGCAGACAGAATAGGCTGGACAATGTAGTACGTCTGTACGTAGTATCTTCTCAGAAGTTCAGTGCCAGGTACCTCTATAATGGTGGAGCAGCTTGCACGCGCGTTCCTTATGCTCTCACAATTGACTGCTTGCTACAGGAGTACATGAATATGTAACCTGAGCTCTCGGATGCTGGAGTCTGGAAACACCTGCAAAAACCATTCTTGTGTCTCTTGATGCAAATAAATGTATTTCTAGTTCTTTATTTTTCTTGAACAGTTAATACTTAGACATTTGCTTGACACAGGGATAAAATATGTTCCGACTTTTCAAAGAAAGATTAATACTGTAGTACCAGTAAATTAAAATTATGGTGATAAATTTGATGCATAAATCAAGTTTGCATGGTACCATACGTCCACAAAAAGATTATAAATGTGAAAAATTAGCTACTACATGGATGGTAATGGATTGGATGAGCAGTGGCCTGATCAACTATCAGAGGGCGTATCTTGTTTCCAGTGTGGTGTAGATTGTAGAAGGGTCTGAACAATCATGTAACACCAAAACTCCTGGTCATGAAGTTCTGTTCTCTTACAATAACATGAATTTTCAGTTTACAGGACCCCCCCCCCCCCTTTTTTAAAGATATCTCATTCAACTCTTAGTTTAAATGTTGAAACAAGCGAAGTGCTGAAGTTAAGTTGGCATGTTAAAATTCTAATTCTTGATGTAGGATTCATACAACAACAACAACAACCAAGCCTTTTGTCCCAAACAGGTTAAGGTAGGCTCTTGATGTAGGATCCATAAACTCCAATTTTGTTGGTTTAAGAGTTCAGACCTTTTGGTCCATCATATCTCTTATTTTGTTCACTTTGATCCCTCAATTCTAGTTTTTGTTTATTTTCATCCTCTGCATCAACTTGTTGAATAGAAACTCATGCACTAGCAATGGGTAAAATCCCACCCCTCCCATCCCTGATCCCCAATGACCAAAGCTTCCCCCGTCCCCGACCCCCGACGGGTTCGCGGGGCCCCGACGGGGATTAATCCCCAAAAATGGAAAGGCAAACATGATCAAAATTTTATCAACAATATACCAAATGACAGCAAACAATTACAACATTTCAACACCAAAATCAGAAGATGAGTACATGACAATACAACACATTAAAATTGTTCGCAAATCACAAATAGTGCTTTAGCCTTAAGCCACAAATCCACAGGACCAGCAAGAATATCCACATCAAGAACATGGGCCTATCTGTCAGTGATAACGCGGGGCGGGAACCGAGAACGGTGGAACGTCCCCGGCCCCGCTATACCCGACGGGTGCAACATTTTCCCCGATAAACCCCTCGTGGGGGGTGATTTCCTCCCGTCCCCATCCCCTAATAGGTGAATTCCCCATAGGAAACGGGGGTCGGGGCCCCATTGCCATCCCACATATACAGCAAGTCAACTTACACAGATTTATTAGTGTTGTATTCAATTGTTTTCACCATCATGTACCTTTTTTTTGGGTTGGGGGAGGAGGAGGGGGGGGGGGTTGGCAGTACATAACGCCTTCGTACTAACCTAAAATCAATTAGTACATAGAAATACAAAAACCAGGGAAAATCACTACAGTCACCACTGCTGTTATAATCAAAGGTAGTATGCATTGTAATTTACATTCAGTTCTCTGCATCTGGAAGCTTTATTGAGCGTGCTGGATTCGCATTTGTTTCCATTCTAACATCATCTGATCTCTGAGTTTTCTACAAATTGAAAAAGAATGTATTAGAGGCAATGGAATGTATTAGAGGCAATGGAATAATGCATAAAACAGATGAATGAACCCTTTTCCATTTCAATAAACAAAACAAAAGGTAGAACCAAAGAATATCAAATAGACTTCCAGTATTTAAAAGCATGTAACGCAGGGGACCAAAAAGTAATGGACATTGAAGATGATCTGAAACTCTTACAGCTAGGTGTTTTGGTAATAGACTTGGTGGTGGAGGTGGCAGCTCTTCACTCTTCATGTTATATTCAGATGTTGCGCGGTTCCCTAGAGTCGGAAAGCTATTGATAACGAGTAAAAGTCAGCAAACATACCCGGGCATGATTGCATTGGCAGATGTACAAACATGCATGGCATCAAAGCAATCAGAAAGACAAAAACAATACAGTGCAGCCAAAATATTTAGATCATACATGGCAGTTTTAAGCGGGTACTCACATTGCAAGTCCAGAACAAGAAATACAGTTGTACAAGAAAGTTGAATCCCCTCAAGTCTCTTTTCAACCAACACTAAATCAGCGAAAATGAAAAAAACTAGCATATGTCTTATCTCTGTAGCACTGACACGTTGGTTTGGTGCCGTATCTGTGTCCGACACGTGTGTGACACGGATATGACATCAACACGTGGCTTTACACGTATTGGATAATTAGATAGCCAAAATAAATAATTTTACTGTTCGACACGACTTTAACACTTCATCGACACGTATCCGACACATATGATGACATAGCCCGGTCCACCTCAGCCACCTAAAGGGTAACCCTAACTACCCGAGAGGAGCAAAACACCAACATCAAGGCTCTATTGTAGAACTATGTTAACGTTCAAAATAAGAGTGGTCCGTCTAGAGGAAATGTGAAATAGAGATGCAAGTATTGCAAATATATTGACACTAGTAGCTGCTCTAGAGTTAAAGCTGACTTGCTGAAAATTACTAATGGTGATTGAAAGATACGTCCTAAGGTAACAATACCTATTCTTGCCTAGCTTAGTAGTGAAGATGCAAAGGCTGAAGTACATATTCCTAGTTTACACTTTACATTATTTCAGTTTGACAAATATGTAGAAAAATGGAAAATAATACATATGTATATTATTATTATTTAAATATATATAGCTGTGTCAGCATTTTTGAAAAATGGCGAATCCCATGTCGGTGTCGTGTTGACATATCCGTGTCCGTGCATCATAGGTCTTAATGCACCCTTTTTGACTGTTTCAACAGATGTTAGAAATACAGTTGAACGAGGCCAAGAGCATGTCGAATCCCCTCATGTCCTTTTTCAACAAATGCTAAATCATGAAATCGAACTTTCTAGCATATGCCTTAATCCTGTTACTACAACTAAAAAACACCAATGATTCCACAAATGTGGCACTCTAAATGTTTCTGTACATCCTGGTTCAGGTTACACATCTAACCCAAACGTGCCTTAAATATGGGTGAGATTCAACTACTATTGGTCTCTTGCTAACTAGTTTAAGGTAGCTAACCTAGAATGAAATCGTAAGGTTAGCATAACAAAGTTATGTCATAGCTATAGGCCAAGAATGAAAAGGACCGATGAATATCTGGACAAATTTGAAAAATATCACTAGTCCCATATATCTAGATTTATGAACAATGTTCCACAATTATACCAAAGAATCAAATCAATGCATATAATTTGATTAGGCTGGTGGATTACATCTATAATTTAATATAAGACATCTAAACTCAACATGCTGTAGATAGTACTTGCAGAGCATCACAGGTTTTTGAAGCCGTAGAACACCACAGTTGTACAATCATTTTACTATTCATCTAGTAAAAAAATGAATTTATGACCATAAAAAAATACAAGTGAAGAGAGATTTAGTACGTCAACCAACAGGTGGATTAGTTGTGGAAACAGTTCTCTTTGCATATTTGGCTCCTACAATTTGGACCATGGCCAATGAAATCATATGGGCTAACTTAAAAGACTAGTAAGCCTACTCCACCATATGGATCTGAAGGAGAAACATACACAGGTTTCGGGTGGTTGGTGTAATGTACAAGAGAGATAATGTTTGTTAAAAAGAAGAATGAATAGAAACAACAGCCATGGATTGACAAGTGCATGAGTTAAAAGTCTTACTTTGCTTTCTCCGAAAGAGACTCTATATATGTGCCATCTTTTGTTGCAGTAAGCATATCTGTAGCCTGAGGGGACAACAAACCAAGGTTAGAACCCAAATGAACTAAGAACAAGTGAATATGACGAGGATCACTAACCAGGTCCTCATGACACAAATATAAATGTAGACACATGCACAAAATAGACACACTGTTACATCTTAAAATATGTTATATTCAAACTTGCAGAAGCTAACAAAAACAATTCGAAGATATTCTACATCCATTATCATTAGCAATGAAAAATGGTTGTGGGGTTAAGAACAGAATTATTGCAGATGTGACATAAGTTAAAAAAAGGAATTCAGATAAAACTCCTAAGCAAATGTCACCATGCTTCGCAATAAGCAAAGAATTTATCCAGAATACTGTCAAAGAATAATGTAAATTCTAACCTTTAGACCACCTTCTTTTGACGGATAATCACAGTTCTCCTCAGAGAAGAATTGAAAGAGTTCAAGGGTGCCTTCTAGCCCATATTCCTGTCAAATGGCGTGGCTATCAGCGAAGTTGAAAGCGTTACCACTCTAAATTCCAATGGTTCTAGAATCATCAGGTACTACAATGGTACATACTCTGTTGAACCCTCCATTTACGGCAATGTTTGCAATGGGGAGTCCACCATTGGTGTCACCATATTTGAAGTGAAACAGTGGTTTGAAGTCTTCTTGTTTAGTACAACTTGAAGGATGCCGTGCAGGTGATACGATAGTCAGCGGTTCCTCTGACTGGGATAATGCTTTGATCTTAGCCTAGAAATAATCAACAAAAGATGAACCATTCAAACTGACCAGTCAATGGAAGTTCATGTAAGAAATCAAATGAAGGAAATGATAATACTCCACATGCGCATCAAACAAAAAACCTCTAGCATTTATTTACACCGAAGCTAAATTACAGATGGCACATTAGTGTACCAGAAATGTAATGATGCATCTTCACTTGCAATGCATGAAGCACCTCTACGACAAGAAGGGGCATAGCTAAAACCAACAAGAGTAAAACCTCATGGCCTGGTGGTCGGCGTAACAATCATCAAACCTCAGAATTCAAATGGGACGTACAAATCGTATCTACTAGACCTAGAGAGTTCGTCATCTGGTTCCCGATTGGCAATCCAGGTCAAACTGATGCGTATGAAACTTTTCTGATTTCTTACATAAATTACCACAACTCATGCACATGTCTCCTCACTGCACCAGAATAATTTTCCAAGTATAGAACTGTGGAATCTCACATCGACAATCTAAATAGAAGGAAGAAACAGCAGCTCACTTTGGCAGCTTTGATCCGCCGCGAAATGGCCGAAAGCTTCTCGCGCTCCTCGGCGGTCTGAGACCAGTAAAGGCAGGATAATCCAGTGTCAGAAACCCGAGAATTTTGGCGCATGGGGCAGGGAGAGCGAAAGGGTTCGAGCGACGAGGGAAAGAAGGAGCGCGAGTGGTAGCACGTACTCGCTTGGAGACGGCTTCGAAGACCTGGTCGGCGGCGGCCTGCAGGTCGAGGAGGGCGCGGCCGAGCTCGCCGTACCCAGCGGCTTGGGTCTCCCGTCGCCGGCCGCCGTCCTCCGACACCCGCAACATCCCTCTCCTTCGGTCCCCGACGAGCGTCTCCGTGATTTCAGCGATGCCAAAAATGTCCAAAAAAATAAACGGCCTCAAAGTGTGGCACCGCCGAGTGTTTCCGGCCCAATCTCCCAAAACTCTAGCGGTCTAGCCCGAGCCGCGTAGCTGCCGTTACTGGGCCGATCTCTGCAGGGTGGGCCGGAGCACGTGCCCGGCGTGGCCGAAGCCGACGCGTTTTTTTTTTGTGTGTGTCTTTCTCGAGCCGGCACGGCACCACCGGGGCTGCACGTTGTGGTCTTGTGGCCGAGTCGTTTCGCCTGCGTTTCTGGCGCGGCGCCGAGCTCGGAGTCCGCCTCCGGGCCGGCGGCCTCCTGCCGTGCGTCGCCGCTGGGAAGTCTGGTTGTCTAGATCTCGTGCCGATGCGCATCTGTCGAGATCACGGTTTCTACAGTTGGTGGGCACACAAGGTGCGCACGCCAAGCGGAGCAGCAGTCAGGGTAGCCTAAGTTTTTTTTAAGCCATTGACATAAATTTTTTGCTAATCTAGCCTCTCCCTCGTATATTTTTTGTAAAAATAGTCTCCTTATCAACCGTGGAAGTTGACCTACCACACCTATATACGGCAGCAGGTGGTATATGGACCCGTGGCAAGAGAGTACTGCCGAGCCAAGGCATAGCGATAGGAGGGTGCTGTCGAGCATGGGGTGATCGGCATCTGGCTACCGAGCCGGGGTAGCACAGTGGTAGGCACCTGTTGCGGTACACGAAAACGACAGGTAACACGTGTTACTTGTTAGCGCTTTCGCGGTCAAGGCGGAGACTGTTTTTGCAATTGTATACGCAAAGGGATCAAATGTACAAAAAGAGAGCCACCAAATTGTAGCAAAGAATGAACTCAACCATGTGTAGTCTCTATGGCTTCCCTCGTTGGAACCACACTATAAATGCCGTATCGGAGGTTATATCGGTTTAGTTCTTAGAATTGTATATTCTAGTAATGATCCAGCATATCGTTTCGACCAATTCTAATATGGTACTGATAAATATGGTTTTATGGTTGGAACACCATCATTCTGGCGCTGTTTGGGGAGGGGGGCTGCGCTTTGGTTGGGTTTCGGCTTTGGTCGGCAGCCCCCCCAAACGGTACCGCTTTCCTTCAGCTGTGGGGCAAAGCCACAGCTGAAGCCCCTAGAAAAGCTATAGTGGGTTGGGACTAGCTTCGGCTGTGATTCGCTCCCTTGTCCCCGCGCTTCCTCGCTCAGCTCGCCCCCGACGTCGCCCACAGCTCGCTCCCCATGCCTCCTCGCTCGCCCCGCAGGTGGCCGACCTCGCCCCCATCACCGCCCTTATCCTCCCCGCCGCCGTGGTCGCTCCTCGGTGGATGAGGGCGACTCCCAGAGCTGCAGAGTGGAGGAGGGACACGATGGCGCGATCGAGGTCAGGGCGGCGCAGGCGAGGTCGGGCAGAACGTCGAGGGCGGCATAGGCGACGTCGGGCCGAACGTCGAGGGCGGGGTGGTCGAGGTCGGGCCGAGCGACGTCGGGGCGGGTGAGGAGGGAGCGGAGCGCGAGAGCGCGTCGGTGAGGGAGCGGAGGGCGAGGGGAGCACGGGGTGAGAAGGGGGGACAACCATGGCCAAAGCCAATAAAAAGCGGGGTTTGCCAAACGGTCAATCAAGAAAGCTATAGCTGCTTTACAGCTATTTGCGCCGAAATTTGGCAAGGTGTGGCCAAGTTATTAGGTTAAGGATCAAATGGTATCTTAGCCGATATCAGATAAGGAAAAGAGGATTTAAGTATGGATTGTAATCGATATTGATTTAAATAAGGAAAGTACTGTCTGGGTTAAGGCTGATACAGATACTAGTAAACAACGCATCAGAGGAGGATACGATCGGTCGATTTGCTATAAAAGATGGTCAGGGGCATGCGAGGACAACAACACAACCAAAATCAATCAACTCGCATTACTTTTGTTTACTTTCTCGTCGACTAGAAGTAGTCTTGTAATTTAGAACCCTCTTTGTAATCTGATCTTGATTAATAAAGTTGCGCATCACCGATTGTTGATCTTCATCGCTATTTTCTACTTAAGCCGACGCTTAATTGATGCTGAAACCAGGTATCCCTTTGTAGAAAAACTCTACCTATCTTTACATTTTGCCTGCATGAAATTAAGGCATTATATTTTAGCATCCGTTTGTAAGGTTATTTGTAAAACCGATGTTATAAAATATATGCTGTCAACTCCAATTCTACGTGGTCGACTTGGTAAATGGGTTTATACGCTCATCGAATTCGACCTAACATATGAATCGGCTAAGGCTGTCAAAGGGTAGGTAATAGCTGATTTCATAACAGAGCATGAGACTAATGCCGATTTAGTATCTGTAGCTCCTTGGCAACTGTATTTTGACGGATCGGTATGTTGAGAGGGCGATGGTATTGGAATAGTGTTGGTTTCACCAAAAGGGCACAGTTTTAAGTTCGCATTCAAGCTGAATTGTCGATGCTCTAACAACCAAGCTAAGTACGAATCATTACTTAGAGGCCTACAGCTGCTCGAAAATATCGAAGTCGACCCTGTTGAGGCCTATGGTGATTCTTTATTGGTCATACAACATATAAAGGGAGAGTATAATTGCTACGATGAAATTTTGGTCAAGTATTTAGAGCAGTATCTTGCAGTAATTAGCTCATTCACTTATTTATCTATTGGTCATATTCCTCGAGAAATGAATGACAAGGCCAACTTACTAGCTCAATAAGCATCGGGCTATAAAGTTTTTGGCCAATTTAAGGAATGTGAGCCGATTGAGAAAACAATTATGCGTGTTACCACCATTGACTAGAGGACAAAAATAATAGAATACTTGGTTGATCCCTCTAAATCTATTGATCGAAGAATTATGCGACAAGCTTTAAAGTATGTTATATTCGATAATGTGTTATATTATCGAACTTTGGAGGGTTTGTTGCTAAGATGCCTTGAAGCCGAGGAAGCTAAAATAGCTATGGAAGAAGTACACAAGGGTATTTGTGGATCCCATCAATCGGCTCATAAGATGAAATAGTTGTTGAGGCGAACATGATATTTTTGACCAACAATGCTCAAAGATTGCTTCAAATATTACAAGGGGTGCCAAACTTGCTAGAAGTTCAACAATGTGCAGTTCGCACTAACATCGGCTTTGCACCCAATTATCAAGCCTTAGCCATTTAGAGGTTGGGGAATAGATGTAATCGAACAAATATTTTCTACTTCAAGTAAGGGCCATAAGTTTATTTTGGCCACGACTGATTATTTTTTAAATGGGTTGAAGCCATTCCACTCAAAAGGGTTACAAGTGTTGAAGCTATCGGATTTGTTACGGATCATATTATTCATTGGTTTGAAATACCACAAACCATTACGACCGATCAAGGTACTGTGTTTATGTCCGATGAGTTTTAGAGTTTTGACAAAGGTTTGGGCATTAAGTTATTGAATTCTTCACCTTATTATGCTCAAGCTATGTCAAGCCGAATGGTCTAACAAGACGTTAATCAAGCTGATCAAGAGGAAAATTGATGAAAAACCAAGGAATTGACACTCAACGTTATCGAAGTCGTTGTGGGCTTATCGACTTGCTTATTATGGGGCGACAAAGTTTTCACCTTATCAATCATTATATGGGCAAGAAGCCGTTTTATCCGTAGAGATCAATATCGAATCCATACGAGTAGCCAGGCAAAATGGTTTGTCGGCTCAAGACTATAAGGATTTGATGATTGATAATTTGGACAATTTGGCGGAATTACGCTTACATACATTGGATCAGATTAAGAGGAACAAGGCAAGAGTTGCTAAGGCCTACAACAAAAAAGTAATGCCTAAGTCTTTCTGCAAAGCCGATTTGGTATGAAAAACTATACTATCTATCGGCTCTAGAGATAACCGATTTGGCAAATGGTCTCTAACATGGGAAGGGTCGTATAAGATCCATCGGCTTGTGGATGAAAATTCTTACATTTTGGAGACGTTGAAAGGTGTGGTGTTTCCTAAGACGATCAACGGGAAATACTTGAAGAAATACTACCCTAGCGTTTGGATTATTTCCTAATCGGCTATGAGAAGTTATCGACTGGAAATGCCAAATTAACGCATTGCAGTTAATTCTGGCTAAACTAAAAATATAAAGCCGATTACACACAACATGAAGAGAATCAAGATACAAATAAACAATTGGTTAAACAGCCAATTGCGATTATAAAAGTACTTAGCATTAAAAAATTGTTTCCGAGTAGCCAACATTGCAGATATTCGTAAGTGTCTTAATGACCCCCCATTACAAGCAATTATTGATAGGCCGATCACAACCCGGAACTAGGAAGCCTGGCACCAAGTGTAGAGAGTGCAGCTACAGCTTTTGCGATGATCTCCTGCACCTCGTCCAAAATTTTGTTATCTTCTGTGGCGCTTCCAGGAACAGGAGCAACCTTAGCCGACTGCTTCTTGACTCCTGCCACGACAATGGCAAGCTCGAGTTTTTGGGCCTTGATAGCCGATGAGGATTCATTTAGTGTCTACTGGCCGTCGGCTATCTACTTGTTGACCTTGGCCAGCTCTTCTTCAAGCAATTTTTTGGTCGACTCCAGCTTTAGAGCCGCCTCCTTGTTCAACTTGTGGGCCTTGGCGTCTTCGTCGAACTTGCGTTTTTTAGCCCTGGTATCAACCACCATCTTGTCTAGAAGCAGTGGCGAATCTAGGATTTAAACCTAGGGTATGTCGATCAAATAATAATTTGGTAAACGATTTAAAATTTATCGAGCAATTCGGTATACAAGTAAAAAAATAATTAAAAACAAGATGATATATTTAAAAGAAGCTTATATAACTATAATATTACTTCTTCTTGTTCGGTCTACGCCTTCTAATGGCCATAAAACTCTTGATTATATCATCTTCTTCCACTTTGAAGAAAATATCTCGCTCAATGTTGCAGTTTGTGATGGGGGAGGAGGTGAAGCAGCAGCAGCCTTCTTTGCTGCATATTTCCGAAAAAGAGATGCAATGTCTCCGTTCCTCTTCATAATTTAAAAACCTTGCAAATAAAATACGTCCATTGAGTGGTTAAAATACTAACTAAGATAAGCAATAAATAAAGATATAACTATGTCAGCTATAGTAGGAGTCGAATAAAGTATATGTGTAGGATCGAAATATACTAAACTAGCAATCAGAGGGGGGTGAATGGTTGCGCAGAAGCTAAAATCAAAATTTTGATCTACAAAAAATTCACCCCAATTCAGACTCAAATAATTGCTTCGTATTCAACAAAATATAGTAGATATGTTTGGTAAATCACGAATTCTCAGAGATCCAACCGTTGGATTGATCTGAAATTTTAACAAAATAAACTATATTCCAATACACATCTAAATAAAAAATAATTAGCACGATCGGACCTACGGATCAAAAGTTATAAATCCTACAAGGTTACTGTGCCAGATTATGACGAGAATCATGTATGGGTTGGGCCAAATCTACAGGGTATGCCGCGGCCCACCCGGCATACCCTGTAGATCCGCCCCTGTCTAGAAGGCTTTGATCATTTTTTGAGCTTCTTGTAGCGCGATTCTGGATTTTGCCACATTGCCTTCCGCCTTCCTGTCGTCCAGATGACTAACATCAAGCAATGTTGCCATCACTTCTGGGGGGAGATCATCCTCAACCGCGGCCATGGCGTCGCGACGAGGCTGAGTGTTGTCGAGGAGCACAGCCGATGGCCTCATCACCAGGTCATACAGCTTGTTCAACCTTTCCTGCATGCTCGGGGCCTACGTAACCATAGCCGATGCATCCTTGGAGACTTCAAGGATCCGCCGGATATCCGCCAGGTAATCGTCTGTGGCTACCACTTTGTTATCATCAAGATCTGACAAAATGAAGCCTAACAAGGAGTCAGCTGGATCGGACGATGCGGGGGTAGGAGAAGCTATGGGGGCTAGCTGCAAGTTCAAGCTCCTTTGGTTTTGGTGATTGATTTTAGATTAATGCTTAATCTTTGTTTAATGACAAATCTAATCATTGTGAGACTAACATGTCTATTAAGCCTATTGTTAGTAGTCTCATAATTTGGATGGGAAATGGAAAACCTAAGTGTCGGCGTTTCGAGCACCGGCAAGTAAATTTGTAAGTCTAAGGGGCCGCGCGTTCCACTCTCTGAATGGTTAGACTCAGAAGTCCAAGATGTATACTGGTTCGGACCGAAGGTCCCTACTCCAGTTCGTGTGGCGGCGTTGTATTCCCTTCAGTACAGATGACTGCACAAAGTTTACAAGCGAGAGTGCTAATGGCTTAGCGAGATGGGTTCGATTGTGATCCTCCTCTCCTACGGGGGTTCCCGCCTCCTTTTATACGAAAGGAGGGGCAGTTATCGAGAATTGGGAGAGGACAAGATGACCTACACTAGGAGCTTGGTCCTTCGTTCACTGACCGATCATTGCCCGTCTTGCCCATGCTGGGTCGGTAGCTTAGTTGGTCAGGGCGGTTAGGTATTTCCCGGAAGCTGCGTGCACCGCCTCTGCGAACCTTGCGAGTGTTGGCGTTCTGCGCTGGCGTGGCGTTGCCTCGGAGAGGCGTGTCTTCGCATTGTATGTGACTGTTGATGGGATGGGAGCATGACTTGGTCGATCATTAAACCTTCTTGGGAAGGAGCCACCGCCTTGTATAGTCGCCGATTGACCCGTTCGTGGGGTGCGTGGTCGTTGGTGGTAGAGGCTTCGACGCGCGCCCTTGGCGGGGTTGTCTTGGCACGATCGAGTCGGGGATCCCGACCCGCTGCGGTCGGGAGCTCCGCTGGTCGGAGCCGAGGGTCTCGCCCCATTGTGGGGTCGGGAGCCAGCAGTCGGAGACACTTCCCTCGTCGGTCGGGAAGGGATGTCTCGTGTGGCCTTGTTGGTGCTTGGTCGGAGTGGGTGGGAGCGGCTGTTGGGCTTGAGTGTGCTTGAGGCCACCGGCTCGTCACTTTGGGCCGTTAGGGTACCCTGTTATAAGTATTCGTCAAGAGCCCCGAACCCCGAGCGATTTGGCGGTCGGTTGGGGTTGAGCTTGATGAGAATAGTGGTGGCTCGAGTGGTTGGCCCGACCGACTAGGTCAACGATTTGCCAGCGTATTCCCAACGCATCCGATGGCTGCCCCGAAATTTGCACGGGTATTGAACACGGGGCTTTGAATCACCTCGTTTGTGCACGCCGCGCATGGCTTGGCGCGCCGCCCGCTTCGTCTTACGGATCGCCGGGTTACGTGATGATGTCGTGGCGTAAGAAGAAAACCCTTTGGTGAGCTTTGAAATTTGAGTACGATCGGGCGATGGCCGAACTCCGGGAGGAAGAAGCTGTAGCCCGTGATGCTGCTGCCGTCGATGCGCTGCTCGAGGTAGAAAGGGGGGCCCTTCTAGAGGCGAGATGGCGCGAGGGCGCCGACTGTAGTTGGTGCGGCTGCGTCGATGTCGCTGAACGGCAGGAGGCGCGTCGGCGTCGCGGCGGTTCCCGCAACGCGTGGCTGTCCGCCGACCGTGCAAGGGCCTACCGAAAGATGCCGTCGGTGCCACCGATGTCGTATGGATGTTTTAAGAGGTCTTGGCGCGGACAAAGTCCTGCCGTAGTGTAGCGTAGCTATTCTTGTGTCTGTTTTGGTACTATATTGTAAAGTTGTGTAAAGTTCGAGCCTGTTGGCCTATAATGAAATCTCCTTTTTCTTTATGAATGTCTTCGTAACGAGTTTGCTTCGTTTGAGTTGTTCGAGTTGCTCGTTTAGTCGTCGTAGCTAGACCGTGCCCTGGTCGGCAGGGACGACCGCGATGCCTCTGCGCGAGGTTCGGGCGTCCGAGTGCTAGTTTAACGTCATAGCTGGACCGTGCCGTGGTCGGCAGGGACGACCGCGATGCCTCTGTGCGAGGTTCGGGTGTCCGAGTGCCGTGCCTTGGTCGGCAGGGACGACCGCGATGCCTCTGCGCGAGGTTCGGGTGTCCGAGTGCTAGTTTAACGTCGCCATTTGGACCGTGCCGTGGTCGGCAGGGACGACCGCGATGCCTCTGTGCGAGGTTCGGGTGTCCGAGTGCCGTGCCTTGGTCGGCAGGGACGACCGCGATGCCTCTGCGCGAGGTTCGGGTGTTCGAGTGCCGTGCCTTGGTCGGCAGGGACGACCGCGATGCCTCTGCGCGAGGTTCGGGTGTTCGAGTGCCGTGCCTTGGTCGGCAGGGACGACCGCGATGCCTCTGCGCGAGGTTCGGGTGTCCGAGTGCCGTGCCTTGGTCGGCAGGGACGACCGCGATGCCTCTGCGCGAGGTTCGGGTGTCCGAGTGCTAGTTTAACGTCATAGCTGGACCGTGCCGTGGTCGGCAGGGACGACCGCGATGCCTCTGCGCGAGGTTCGGGTGTTCGAGTGCTAGTTTAACGTCATAGCTGGACCGTGCCGTGGTCGGCAGGGACGACCGCGATGCCTCTGCGCGAGGTTCGGGTGTCCGAGTGACGTGGCTTGGTCGGCAGGGACGACCGCGGTGCCTCTGCGCGAGGTTCGGGTGTCCGAGTGCCGTGCCTTGGTCGGCAGGGACGACCGCGATGCCTCTCGCGAGGTTCGGGTGTCCGAGTGCTAGTTTAACGTCGCCATTTGGACCGCGCGTGGTCGGCAGGGACGACCGCGATGCCTCTGCGCGAGGTTCGGGCGTCCGAGTGCTAGTTTAACGTCATAGCTGGACCGTGTCGTGGTCGGCAGGGACGACCGCGATGCCTCTTCACGAGGTTCGGGCGTCCGAGTGCTAGTTTAACGTCATAGCTGGACCGTGGGCTCGTTTTACGTCGTAGCTGGACGTGGGCTCGTTTTACGTCGTAGCTGGACGTGGGGCATCCATCCCGAGTCCTTGTCTGGCGAGGGTAGCTGAGAGAGGAGTGGCCGCCGTCTATCCCACACGTATACCCCATCCGCAGGTGTGGGACCTGGAGGGGGTGAGCGACGCGCATTTACCCGCGTTGGTTTGAACGCCGTGCTCGTGGAGCTTATAATGTAGTCCGAGTGGGTCCGGGAGGTCCCACCCAAGGGGGACCTTCCGAGCGGACGGTCCCGCAGTAGGGTGTCTGGCCTGCGTGGGGTGACCCATAAGAAACCTTTCTCTACTCAATCCAGATGGGCCCGGGTCGTCCGCCCACCTGTGGCACGGCCGGCCGTCGCTCATCGATGAGCTCCGGGAGAGTGTGAAGTATGGTCTCGACGCGAGTAGAGGTGATTGGGTCGTCAGCCGACCTAACCGAGGGCCCACCGTGGGGCTCACCTCATACTTGCCCTTCGCTCAAGTTTTGCTGGGGCGGCCTTATGCCCATCTGGTGGGGTTGGCCTTTTGAACCCACAGCTTTTAGCTGGGCCCCTGGCGCAAGCCACAGAGCTTTTGCCGTTTCGGGGCCGCAGCCGGCCGGGGCCGGCCTCACACGCGCCAGTGGCAACCGCCCCGCCTCAAGGTGGAGACCGAGAGGTTACAGACGCACCGCTTTGGGCGGCGTCTTTTATATTCTGCCGCTTTGTCGATTAAATGCGGAGTGGAATTGGAAACCGGGAGTTACCAGGCTGGCGTGAGTGGACACGACGCTTCGCTCGAGGGGGTGCCTGTTCGGTCGGCGCCTGCTTGGCCTCTATATATACGTTGCTGGGGCGCTTTGAGTAGTTACGCTTGCTTGCTTTCCTCGCCTCCTGTCCCTAAGACAAAAAAGGAACAACAAAGAGCTAAGGAAAAGAAAACTCAGCCTTCTCTTCTCCTCGCCTTTCCGTCGCCTCTTTCGCAAGGATGTCGTGGCCGGAGTGCTCTGCCCAGGCCAGCCGCGCGCTCGGCTTGGTGAAGAAGGGCTTCCTCCCTGCGCAAGATCTCTCCGGTTGGAGGGTGCCGACGGGAGCAACTGCCCCTTCGCCGAGGGACGACGAGGTCGTGGTGCTTGGAGCTTCTTCGGCGCTGGTCAACACTATCTCACACTATGATGGAATTGACCTCGCGGTGGTGAGCAGCGGCGTCGCCGGGAATCGGACCGACAGAGAGATCGACAGGTTCGAGCTCTTGGTCGAGCCGCACGCTCGGGAGATTGCCAGCCATGTCTCGCCGCAGGTCGCCCTTGAAGAAGAACAAAGCAGTTAGATTTATCCTTCTTTTTAATTGTAAAGACTATTATGCTTGTAAACAATCTTTAAGGTTAACAAGTTCCAGTACGCCTCTTGCCCCTTTTGTGTTTCTGGTGAATGTTTGACCGGCCATAGCCTTAAGGACCGCAAGGGTCACTTACGCGTAGGTCGGGTTGCTTCGAGAGGGGCCAAGAGGATAGGAATCTTGGTTACTCAGCAGTTATGCGCACTTGTGAGGGAGAGGAGTGTTCCCGACCGACAAAAGATCGCTCCACTTGGGCATTTTCTTCTTCCGCGAAGTGCCAGAACCATAGCCACTGGGGCGTAGGCCATAGCACTCGGGTCGAGAGGATTACCGCTCGGGGAGGACCTCGTGACCAGTCGGGTTACCAACCCGTACGAGCGCGTGAGTTAGCCGAGTTGGCGCGGAGGAGGAGTGTTCCCGACTGACTAAAAGGCCGCTCCACTCGGGCACTTCCTTCTTCCGCGAAGCGCTACTTAGCAACCATAGCCGCTGGGGCGTAGGCCGTAACGCTTGGGTCGAGAGGGTTACCGCTCGGGATGGACCTTGTGGTCGGTCGGGTCACCGACCCGCATAAACGCGTGAGCTAGCCGAGTTTGCGCGGGGGAGGAGTGTTCCCGACTGACTAAAATGTCACTCCACTCGGGCACTTCCTTCTTCCGCGAAGCGCTACTTAGCAACCATGGCGGCCGGGCGAGGCAGAACGCTTGGGTCGAGAGGGTTACCGCTCGGGATGGACCTTGTGGTCGGTCGGGTCACCGACCCGCATAAACGCCGACGTAGCGGCTGAACAGGCGCCAAGGGCAGCCCCCAAGCGTTGCAGGGCGACCAGGTGCTCGGAAGGGTAAAAGTAAAGACCATGCCAGGAAAAAAGAAAAGAGTTTAGGGATAGAATCGCCTTAACTTTTCTATGTTCCAAGCGTTCGGAAGGATGCGACCGTCGGCGTCCTTGAGTCGAAAGGTGCCAGGTCGGAGAACCTCTACGACGGTGAAGGGGCCTTCCCAGGGCGACGACAGCTTGTGCTTGTCCTTGCTGGTTTGGACCCGACACAGGACTAGGTCGCCAGCGCTGAAGGATCGCCCTCGAACCTGGCGGCTGTGGTAGCGCCACAGAGCTTGTTGATATTTGGCCGATCGCAGGATGGCCACGTCATGCGCCTCGTCGGTGGTCGATGGCGTCTTGTTGCGGCGAGCCCCGAGCCTCATCGGCTTGTAGTCTTGGGGCGCCATACCTGTGCATCGGTAAGACGGCTTTAGCGCCGAACACCATGAAGAACGGTGTAAACCCGGTCGCTCGGGTGGGCGTGGTCCGCAGGCTCTAGAGGACGGAGGGCAGCTCGGCCACCCACCGCCCCACGAAGTGCTTGAGCCGACTGAAGATCCGTGGCTTGAGTCCTTGAAGGATCATGCCGTTCGCACGTTCGACCTGGCCGTTAGTTCGCGGATGGGCCACGGCTGCCCAATCGACACGGATGTTGAAGTCATCGCAGAACTCGAGGAACTCCTTCCCTGTGAACTGCGTTTCGTTGTCGGTGATGATGGAGTTTGGAACTGGCGGAGCGCTCCCCAGGCTCCGGTTTTGGGACTCGCAGGGGCGCCCCAAGCTGGAGCTTGGCGAAGTCGCTGGAGATGGCGCCCAAGCTTTCAGTGGGCGCCGGGCCTCCGGTGGCGGCGGGGATGAGCGTAAGCCCTCCCGCCGAGGTGACGTCAAAGTTGAGGGAGCCGAAGCGGATCTGGCTCCCCGACGCAATCCTGCCGTCGCGGGTGGAAGATTCCATCAGGGAGGCAAGCGGAATCCGGAGATGGTGATGAAGACGCGCGAAGGCCCCTACCTGGCGCGCCAACTGTCGGCGTTTCGAGCACCGGCAAGTAAATTTGTAAGTCTAAGGGGCCGCGCGTTCCACTCCCTGAATGGTTAGACTCAGAAGTCCAAGATGTATACTGGTTCGGGCCGAAGGTCCCTACTCCGATTCGTGTGGCGCGTTGTATTCCCTTGATCAAGATGATGATTGCACAAAGTTTACAAGCGAGAGTGCTAATGGCTTAGCGAGATGGGTTCGATTGCGATCCTCCTCTCCTACGGGGGTTCCCGCCTCCTTTTATACGAAAGGAGGGGGCAGGTTACATCAAGAATTGGGAGAGGACAAGATGACCTACACTAGGAGCTTCGGTCCTTCGTTCTGCTGACTGATCATTGCCCGTCTTGCCCATGCTGGGTCGGTAGCTTAGTTGGTCAGGGCGGTTAGGTATTTCCCCGGGAAACTGCGTACCTGCCCTCTGCGAACCTTGCGAGTGTTGACGTTGCTGCGCCTGGCGTGGGCGTTGCCTCGGGAGAGGGCGTGTCTTCGTACTGTATGTGACCTGTTGATGGGACTGGGAGCATGACTTCGGTCAGTCATTAAACCTTCTTGGGAAGGAGCCACCTGCCCTTGTATAGTCGACCGCGGGGCCCGAACCCATGACCACAAGTGTTGACGTTGCTGCGCCTGGCGTGGGCGTTGCCTCGGGAGAGGGCGTGTCTTCGTACTGTATGTGACCTGCTGATGGGACTGGGAGCATGACTTCGGTCAGTCATTAAACCTTCTTGGGAAGGAGCCACCTGCCTTGTATAGTCACTTCGATTGACCCCGTTCGTGGGGTGCGTGGCTGTTGGCTGGTAGAGGCTTCGACGCGTGGCCCTTGGCAGGGGTTGTCTTGGCACGATCGGAGTCAGGGGATCCCGACCCGCTGCAGGGGTCGGGAGCTCCGCTTGGTCGGAGCCGAGGGGTCTCGTCCCGCTGTGGGGGTCGGGAGCCCCGCTTGGTCGGAGACACTTCCCTCGATCGGTCGGGAATGGATGTCTCGTGTGGCCTTGTTGGTGCTTCGGTCGGTAGTGGGTTGGGAGCGGCCTGTTGGGCTTGAGCTGTGCTTGAGGCCGCCGGCTCGTCGCTTTGGGCCGTTGGGGTACTCCTGTTATAAGTATTCGTCACTAAGGTATGCACTTGTATTCACTTTATTATTCTATTGCATACTTAGGATTCAAGTTAAAAGATGAACTCTTCCATTGCTTATATATTAAAGATATGCATTATGTTTCCAATTTCATATATTACATAGATGCACACATCTAGAGGGAGTTCGTACTTTTACTTAATGTTTCAATAGTATTGATCCATATCTTCTTGCCAAATAATATAAATGATCAAGACTTTGAAATAACCCTTTGAGTATATATAACTTGTGTAGTTGTAATATACTCATGCAAATATAGGATAAACTCAAATGCTATCTAAGATTGATTATGTGTATATTGATTCCAAGTTCATTTATTGATATGCACATATTTAATGGAGTTTATTCTATAGTTGATAGTCTTAAGAGTATTGATCCCTTTCCATTCCACTCAAATATTTTGGATCATTACTTGAAATCATCGAAATGAATATATGAAACTTATGTAGTTATATATACTCATATCAATTTAAATGAAATTTAAATTGAGATTCGCTTGTCTTCTAATCATCAAAGAACGCTTCATCATGTGTTGATGGTGTTCCCTTGATTGATTAGGGATAAACGGAAAGTTCTTGAGTATAATGAATCATTAGTTGTATAAAATTACTCAAGACACATTTAATCATTCAAATTGATTTGGGTTGTGCTCAATCAATCTTGGGGGTGTCCATTATGTGTTAATGGAGTGTAATTGATGATTGAGGCAACCATATTTGTTGGACTAACCTTTTCTATGAGTTGTGAAAGTAGGTTGAGTCCAACGATAATAAAGAATCGGGAACGAAGTCATCATGTATTGATGAGCTTCAAGAGGAGATCCCGAAGTAAAGAGAAAAGCTAGAGAAGATTCATCATGTGTTGATGAAAAAGAAGGAGACTCGATCCTGGAGAGAAGATGATTGCTCCAAGTGGATCGCTACAGGCAAAGATATAACTAGCTAGTGCTAAGGATGTGTTTCTAGTCTTTTACTAGTCTCGGTGTTTAGATGGGAGACCGGGTTGCTAGTTAGGTTTTCGTACTATTAAGAGGGGTTGAGTTTTTTAGCTTGAGTTTCGTCATGTGTTGATGAACTCAATCCGATTTACTCTAGCTCACTCTCTTATTTGGATTTTGCATGAGCTAAGTATTTGCATGTGTTGCAAATAAGGGAGTTCATGCTTGCTTCTTATTGAACCTTAATTGATTTGGTTTTTGCATGGAGCTATGGATTTGCGTGTGTTGCAAAAGGGAGATAGCTCATGCAATTTGGTTTAATTGGTTTTTGCATAGAGCTAAGTTTTGCATGTGTTGCAAAAAGAGAGAGCTCATGAAACTTGATTTTATTAGTTGTTGTTTGCATGGAGCTATATTTGTATATGTTGCAAATACAGAGCTCATGCATTGGATTCTTAGCTTGTGACTAGTAGAGTTTGCAAATGTGTTTTGCAAATTGCTAGAGATCATGTATTGATCATCACAAGGCTATTGCTTTGTGTTTGCAAAATGAGTTTTTGCAAAATATGGGTTTAATTGAGTCATATCTTAGAGCATGTGAATAGGGTTTGCAAATTAACTTGATCATGAGTTGATCATCACATGGCTCGAGGTTTGCTTTTAAGTGGTTAATTTGTTATTTACAAATGTGTTATGCAAATGAGCTGGAGGTTATGGGTTTCGATCCTAAATCATGTGAATAGGGTTTACAAATGTGTTTTGCAAATTGACTTGATCTTGTGTTGATCATCACATGGCTAAGAGGATTGATCTCATAGATTCTTAGTTTATTTGCAAATGTGTTTTGCAAATAAGTTGAAGTTTTAAATGTGTTTCTTTGGAGCATGTGAATAGGGTTTGTAAATATATTTTGCAAATTGACTTGATCATGCGTTGATCATCACATGGCTCAAAGAATCAATCCTTATTGATGTTTGTTTTCGAAAAGAAAATATTTCTGTGTGAAATATGATTTTACGAAATCAGCGATCTGTAGGTGTAAAGTCAGTATTACCATTTGGGCGATGAGTACCGCTATTTGGGGGCCGGTACTACCGGAGGTCAGTAGTAGCGCGCGTGAGGGCGGTAGCTATTTTCCAATGGGCATGTTTTGCGCCCATGTATTGGCCGGTACTACTGGGGCTCAAGGGCGGTACTACCGAAGTGCGGTAGTACCGGCCCAAAGCCGCCGGTAGTTATTTTTTAGAAGAGCTCATTTTCTCGGTTTTTGAAGGCTGGAGCTACCGAGATCGATGGACGGTACTACCGGAGGTGCGATAGTACCGGCGCCTGACCGTCGGTAGCTTTTTTCTAGAGAGGTTATTCTGGAGGTTGTGCCGAGTCCGCGAGACGCCAGGTGGGGGCGATCTTGCCGCTCAACTGTAATCTAGGGCTTTGCTTGTGATAGTACCGGGTTTCCTACATAGCGGCTAGTTTTCTATTTGTTGGCCTGGAGGCCGGTACTACCAGTCCTAGAAGGGCGGTAGTAACAAAAAATGCTATGTTTGCCCAATTTATCCCCCAACGGCTAATTTTTGTGTGGGGGCCTATAAAAGGACCCCATAGGGGCAAGGGGCAGGGTTGCTATTTTGTGAGATATTTTGGAGGGGTTGTGCATTTGTTGCACTCTCCAATTTGGTTTTTGAGCTAAGAATGAGCTCTAATTGCATGAGTTGCAATTAGGAGAGGATTGAGAGCCTCTTGTGCATGTGTTGCACTTGAGGAGGATCCTTGTGCATGTGTTGCACTTGGTGATCACCATTGTACATGTGTTGTATTTGGTGAGATTCAAGCTAGAGGGCTTGACTTGTTACTCTTGGTGTTTGTTGATACCTAAATAGCGTAGCAGCGTCGTGCGTGGTGAGCTTCTCAACGAAGGTTGTGAGAAGCCCCGACGAAGTTTGTGAAGGTTGGAGCTCACCTTCCTGAAAGGAGAAAGAGTTACCACTAGTGGATTCGAGGTGGGTGCTCAATTCGTGGAGCCGATCCAATGTGTTTGGGCTAACCTCAACGTGGACTAGGAGAGACTGGCAAATCTCCGAACACCACGGTAAAAAGTATTGTGTCTCCTTGTGGTTTGCTTCATTTGTGCTAATTTACATTCAAGAAATTTATATTCATAATATTAAGTTGATTGATTGCTTGATTGTCTTTAGGATTGCAAATTATTGTTAGAGACATAATTAGTTAGTGCACTTAGTGAGCCTATTTGATTTAGGCCTTATTTGTCAAAACCTTAGTTTATCGCTTCCGCATTATTTATTGTTAAGGCTTTGTCATAGGTTTTGACATAGGCAATTGTTAATTAGAAAAGAAATTTTTAAAATCGCCTATTCACCCCTCTCTAGTCGGTATCCTCGATCTTACACTTGTGGCGGCGGCTAGGACGATGGTGGCAGCAACTCCGAAACCGTAATCGGCAAATCAACCAGAATACTGTCCACTTGCACTGACGGAGAAGGCTGGTGATGCAAAATAATTCAAGAGTGAGTTAAGTTGATATAACTATGTAATTGTTACAGAAGCTTTATGAAAGCAACTTACCTCGTCAGTAGCCGACGTGTGACGGGAGCTCTTTCCTGATTGCTCCTGAGGCTTAGGGGCTCTGCTGGCCGAGAATTTTGTATACTTGGCGCACTTCTTCTCTGATAAAAATCAGCTACAAGTGTTAGTCTCTGCAAGGCTTTGGGAAAAATAACACACTCTTAGCCGATTATTATGTATTTACTTGGTTGTTGCTTCTCTATGTCCGATAAAGAAAGGGATTGAATTCATAGGGTACCAGACGTATACCCTGAGAGGCCAGTCGACCGGCGCGGCCTTTTGCTAGGTTAGCCGCTATCCGATGGGCCAGTAGGTGCCATCTTGTCGGCTGCCTTGGTCTGCAAAGAAGAGGAAAAGCCGATTAATAAAAGTTCATATGATGGAAGTTGAAATAGTAAGAATCTATTTTAGCCGATACCTCGTCAGTAATATTTACAAAACTGGTGTTAGTGTATCCTGACGAACTAGCCTCATTGCTAGAATCACTATTGTTAGTGACTATCGTCGGCTCAGGAAGATTGGGAAAAATTCAGTGATAATAGCTGACGGGGTCTTCTCTGAGTATAGAGCTATAGCAATGGCCGACCACCATGAAGAAAAACAGCCTGCCCAACGAGTATTCAAGAAGTGTGGCAAATCTTGAATTTGAAAATTGTCGTCTATGTGCAAGACAATGTTAGCCGCTGTTGCATTGCGGACTCGTTCCCTTGGTTGAAGCCGATCAAATAACTGGAAGCATGGGGGAACTTGCCCAAAGCCCAACTGTCTGGCATATACTGTCGGATGATAAAATTCATATGATGGTTGGAAAGTCCGATTCCTTGTATGAAGACCGATAGATAATACACTCGGAGAAATAAACAACTTGTATAAATCCAGAGTTTCATGAGGCACAGAGTCACTGTCGGCTGCCAGATGCAGGAAAGAAGGGCAAGGGTAATCGACTGCTTCTCTATAACTGAAAAAATCTTGCTGATTGAAATCCTCGCCATCAAGCTGCACGAAAAAGGCCATATATTTTCTGGAGCCAATAGGGATGACCTTGGTTTCATTCCTAGAGCAAAGGATAAATCTCTCTCCATATGATCGGCTTTGTCTACATTGGATCTCTTGGTCCTCTTGAGTTTCTTCTCGAGGAAAGGGAGTATCATCGACTAGGTTTAGATTGAAGGACAAGATGAATATGTAGTAAAGCCAAGTCTGAACAAACCACAGCAGGCCTCCCACATTGTCGACGGTATAATCACCTAAGCCGGTAAAAAGCCGACTGCGGATGATATGCATCATCTGGTATACAGCACCCATAAGCATTTTTCCTAGAGTTAGCTGATGGCCTTCCACCAACTGTTCAGCCAAGGTCTGATAAACTTGCATCGGCCCAAGTGACGCCCCGCAGAAAAGAAATCGGTCCAACCATAGGTTAAGAAGTGCTACGTGTTCCTCATTCGATACTGGCCCAGTACCCTTATTATTGGTGCCGATGTACTTGCTCCATCCCTCGCCCTTGGCTCGGATCAACTTATACTAGGGTTTAGCACTGAAAACCGATACTTGCTCCCCGTTAGGCCTCAAGCAGTAGAGCTGGGCTACGTCTAGGATAGTTGGGCCAACTAGACCCGTTCTAAACATAAACGCGTAAAACGTGTCTGATCAGAAGTAACAGGCCGTAGCCACTAAAGGCTCATTGGCTTCCGGGTCGGCTAGGGACAAAGGAAGGCACTCGGCTATTCCCATTCTTTCCCATATTTTCCTTTTTTGGGATGCTACCTGATTATACCAGTTTTTCCAACCTTTTAGCGCCGTCAGCCAAGCCCTAAAGATTTTACTCCATCCTTTTATGTTATACCCAGAAGCCGATAAGGAGAGATGAGGAATTTCTTGGTTTATGATTGTATTCGAATCAAGGTTTCCTATCGGACCTAGGTAGTACTGGTCATCACTATTGGGGATCGGGATGAGTACCTGTTGGGAATCCATTCAACCGATCTGAAGAGGAGAAAAGTTGGCCGATGAGGATTGTTTAGCGGGGTGTGCAGAAAGTCAGAAGCAGAAGCCGATAGCAGGAAGTCTGAGAGCTCGTGCGAGTGAAAATGATAGCGTGGGGACATCATATTTATAACGGGGTGAAAAAGTGAAACGGTGGGAAGAATTTTGAGGGGACGCATGCAGTTAATAGTGAAGATACGCGTCTCAAGATTTTACGGTGCTATAAATAGAGCGGTTACTAATGGGAATGTTGCGCCAAGCCGATGGAAAAGATTTTTGAAAGATTACATATTATCTCCCAAAAATGGGGGGCATATGTTTTCACCAAAATTTGGCAAAGTGTGGCCAAGTTATCATATTAAGGATCAAAGGGTATCTTGGCTGATATCGGATAAGAAAAAGAGGATTTAAGTATGGATGGTAATTGATATTGATTTAAATAAGGAAAGTACTATCGGAGTTAAGGCTGATACGGATACTGGTAAACAACACATTGGAGGAAGATACGATTGACCGATCTGCTACAAAGATGGTCAGGGGCAAGGACAACAACACAACCAAAATCAATCAACTCGCATTATTTTTGTTTACTTTCTTGTCGACTAGGAGTAGTCTTGTAATTTAGAATCCTCTTTGTAATCCAATCTTGATCAATAAAGTTGCGCATCGTCGATTGTTGATCTCCATCGATTACGCCAGGTTTGGTTTTCTCCGATCTTATTGCGCATCGCTTTTTTCGGGAAGATTTTCCTCTTATCATTTTATTAACCCTAATCGGCTAATTAGATTTATCGTTACCGTATATTTAATCGGCTCTTTAGCTGTTTAGATCTTTGCCGATTTATCGTGTTAGATTAACTTTAAGCGTATTATTCATTTATCTTACCGATTGCAGGATCAAATCGGTTGGCATACCCTAAGCCGTTGAACCTGACGTTCATCACTTGTGTTGAGGCTGATTAATCCTTCGTCATATGTTTGGTGCCAACAACAGTCCAGTAAACTAAAAGCAGTTTTTCAGTCCAGTCGCAGCCCCCAACAGACCCTCTATCTATGCTCGAGGCTGCGCATTAGTGGCAAGGTCGTCCGGCTAGGTTAGGTCGAACTTTTGGTGTCGCTTAGGTTGTTTTTTCCTTGACTACCGCAGACTGCAGTTGCGTCTTTGTCAGAGAGTAAGTACTGCATTAACGGAAATGGGACCTGTATTTGCCTATCTACCTTGAATCCTTGATAGCAAAGCAATGAATTCAGTACGAAAAGACATGGATTAGGGCCTATAGACTATGGTGTTGTCCTATGCTCGTTTTTTCTGTCTATGATCAAGACGATCATCTTCTAGAATGCTTGAAACGGACTGTGTCCAAGAAAGTCGGGGGAACGGAACATTTTGGAGAAGAAAAACACCGCCGCTGAACGAACCATACAGGGTATAATTTCAGAACGCAAGAACATTCTAACGCCGTCGAACCAGGAAAATTTCATAGATAACACAGATCATACTCCATACGATTGAACAGTGATATCTTCTCCTGCTCAATCGAACTGCTTCGAAAAAAAAATCATGATTTGGATAAAAATGCCAAGTATTGCATAACCCAATAGTGTTGACACCTTCGGTTCGTGACTGAAGACTAGAGTTCCAGCCACGCTAATGCTGAATAAGGCGGGTTGTTATAGTGGATTCTGCAACGTGATTTTCAGGAATTCGAACCAAAACACATGGAAAAACAGTGGGGAATTGAATAGAGATTGATGTACGAGAACCCGTCACGATCACGGCTATTTTACGCCCATGATGTCCTGAGTAACTTTTCCCAGCCATCTCAATCCAGAGACAACATATTCAGGCACGAAGGTTCTGCGTGCACTGTGCAGCAACTTAAAGTTTGGCCGGACGTCAAATCGAATAAAAGTATACAAAAGAAACAGGTAGGGCAAAAAGGAAAAGAAAAACAGAGTAAAAGTAGTGACATTTGAACTCCCGACCCCGCCAGCCACCACCCAGCAAAGGCAAATCAAATGGCAGCACAGAGCACACCCTCTCCTGCGGACCATTACGCCGCCGTCCGACCGGATCCCATTTCACCGCCGCGAGTTTTTGCTTTTTTTTTTCTTTCTAAGACAAAATACTTTAAAAAAAAACGTTGGTTCCACCGTAACCGGATTATAAATCTACTCATCTTCTCGACCGCAGAAGAATAAAAAAAACATCACATGTTACTTGCCAGTAAATGATCTGCTGCGATATAAAAATACGGTAGATATCTGTTACGATCCAAGAAATCAGATTTAAAATTTTCTTCGAATAAAGATAAAACTTGGGAAACAAAAAATTGAGCCGAGCATGGGAAAAAAAATCTGCTTCCATTGCTCTGCCGCGCCGATGACGCGCATCGCGTCATTGCCTTGCCATCTGCCGGTCGTTACGTTTGAAATTTTTACTATTCTAGCTCGGTTGAATTTTTTTTTCCGCAATTAGCACCCGATCGAAAAAATATCAAAAATAGCCTCTCTATAGTGAATTTCGCGACTTTGGATCCATGAGATTTTATTTTATTTTATTTTATTCGTTTTGTGGATCGATCATGGGATTTTTAAAATTTTTTTAACAAGTTCCAGCGGACTGCGTCCGCGGAACTCATTTTTTAAAATTTTTTGGACTTCCAGCAGTTTGGAACCGCGGGAAGTCCGGGTGGGGCCGGGGCGGGGTGGGGTGGGTGGTAGGCGCGGTGGAAGTTCGTTTATAAATTTTCGTGGGACTTCATCGACGTCGAAAAATTTCAAAATTTTTTGTGGAGGTTCTTGACAAATCAATGTAATTTTCATAAAAATTTCAGAAATTTATCACATATGAGTAATTTTTAAAAATTCGAACACCGCAACTGTCTTGATGGGGTGGGGTGGTAGGGGTGACGGTAGTGCGTTTAGAAATTTTTGTAGGACTCTATCGACGTTGAAAAATTTCAAACTTTTTTGTAGAGGTTTTTGACATATTAAGTAAATTTTCATAAAAATTTCAGAAGGTTATCACATATGAGTAATTTTTAAAAATTCGAACATTGCAATTTATCTTGATGAAATTTGAGAAGTAAGTTTGAACGAGCGGAGAATGAAACAAACCACGTTAGAAAATTTTGAAACTTTTGGGCTATAGTTATGATGCATCATTAATATTTCCATAAAATTTTCTGATGATGAACAAGCTTTATGAATATTTTAAAATTCAAACAGTGCTACTTTCCTAATTAAAGCTATACCGGCAAAATTGTACCAAATTAAAAATGGTGTATACCACTTTATAAAATTTTGAAATTTTTTGTGTATGTTTTTTATGCTCGGTCAAAATTTTCTCAGAAAAAATTTCGAAATTTTATAAAGTGGTATACACTATTTTTAATTTGGTACAATTTTACCGGTATGGCTTTAGTTAGGAAAGTAGCACTGTTTGAATTTTAAAATATTCATAAAGCTTGTTCATCATCAGAAAATTTTATGAGAATATTAATGATGCATCATAACTATAGCCCAAAAGTTTCAAAATTTTCTAACGTGGTTTGTTTCATTCTCCGTTCGGTTCAAACTTACTTCTCAGCGTTTCATCAAGACAGTTGCAATGTTCGAATTTTAAAAAATTACTCATATGTGATAACCTTCTGAAATTTTTATGAAAATTTAATTGATATGTCAAAAACCTCTACAAAAATTTTTAAAATTTTTCAACGTCGATAGAATCCTACAAAAATTTCTAAACGCACTACCATCACCCCTACCACCCCACCCCATCAAGACAGTTGCGGTGTTTGAATTTTTAAAAATTACTCATACGTGATAAACTTCTGAAATTTTTATGAAAATTACATTGATTTGTCAAGAACCTCCACAAAAAATTTGGAAATTTTTCGACGTCGATAAAGTCTTACGAAAATTTACAAACGAACTTCCACCGCGCCTACCACCCCACCCCCACCCCGCCCGGCCCCTCCCGGACTTCCAGCTGTTCCAAACCGCTGGAAGTCCAAAAATTTTAAAAATGAGTTCTGGACTCATTAAAAAAGTTTTAAAAAAAATCCCGCGGATCAGATCCGCGGAAAACGAATAAAATAAAATAAAATAAAAATCCCGCGATTCCGGTGCGCGGAAATTCACTGTAGAGAGACTATTTTTGATATTTTTTTCGATCGGGTGCTAATTGCGGAAAAGAAAAATTTCAACCGAACTAGAATAGTAAAAATTTCGTTACGTTTCAACTCTCACGGTTCGTCTCCAAAGTCCAAACAAAGCACCTACCTCCTCAACCTCCGTCCAATCTCTCTCCCGAGTCCACCCCACCCCAATCCCTCTCCCCCTCGCCGACACGCACACGGCGCAAATCCCCCAACCCCAAGCAACGCCCGCCTCCTCGCGCTGTCGCGCATCCCGTCGTCTCGCCGCACCATTTCAACCCCGCCTCGAGATTCCCGCCGCTCCCGCGAGATCCCGCAATGGAGGTGAGCTCTGGCTCGCAAGACTTGTAAGCTTTCTTCTACCTCTTCGTGGAGGCGGGGCGAGGTGGCCGCGTGGTTGCTACGCGTTGCTCGCTCCCCCTCGTGCGCGGTGGTGCTGGGTGTTCGCGTGGAAGGTCGGGTACTCGGGGTGGCTTGGGGCTTGTTTGGTTGGCTTTCTCGTCGGAGTTGTTCGTTCGCCGTGCGTAGCACAACTCCGGGTTGGAGATCGCAGGAGAATCGAGATGGCGTTTCTCCGACGATCTTGCTTGATTTGGTTCAGGCGGCATCGTCGCGGTGACCAGCGACGAGTGAATTCCGGGCGGTTAGTACTACATTGCTGCTGCGTCCCGAGGGTCTTGCTCTTACTGGGCGCAATGCAGGCGAGCCTCGTTGCGGGTTCCTGGTAGATTTCGTGCCTTCTCCCGTAGAAGGTTTGCGCAATGCGGGGTCCCTGGTGAGCTACCTGCTCCTCCGTAAGACCGCCGCGTTGCTGAGAAATTCTGGATGCATAGGAGGCCATGTGCTCCGATCGTCCGTTGTTAAATTCTGCTGCTTTCTGTGTATTCGGCTAGTGGAATAGTGGATTGGATGACTATAAGATGGACTTTTTCGAGCTTTTGGGGTTCCATAGGTTCTGAATCACCGCCGCTAGATCTGATCTTCAAGTTTGTTTGGTTGGGGCTGCTTCCTCTGCTATTCGTGGAAGCAATTGATGATTTGTGCAATTGTGGCGAATACTAACCTACATATTGCTGCATTTCGTAGGTGCAAAAGGATGTCATATTGTTGCTTAGTGTGCTCTGACCTGTTAGTTTGTTTGGTCTGTGGCTTCTAACTGGATGGAGATCATTTTTGGGATCTAGGTTTGGGTCAATGAATGCTCTTGTTGATTTTTGCATTTAGGAAAATTAATCCCTCTTGGTAACATGATAGCTGCCATGCATTACCTTGCCGTCCTATATAACAGCCTGGTTCATCTTGAACTATGCGTACCTCATGGTGTGTCAATAATCTGATGTCCGCTGTCAAATTTACCTTATTCATTGTATCCTTTCAATGCGATGGTATAGGTATAACTGCATAAATTTCCAATGGTTCAACTATCCCATACAACCATAACGTTGCCAAATGGAATTGTCAGGATGTACCTTAGACTTGTGCCTCTCTTCATTAATTAATTAACTAGCCGGATTAATGTGTATCACTAATCAATAATTCCAGTGACTATAAAATAGTAAACAAAATAATCTTGATCGGAAGTTGGGGTGCTGGACTAGTGGACTGGCCATGATTGATTGTTGAAATGAATTGGCTGCCATGTATCTTACATCTATCAGATTGAACTGGTTGAACTGATTTATGTGTAAAGTATCCCAACATTTGTACCTACATAACATATACAAAAGGTAAAGGACATTTGTTTCTAACTTCAGTTCCTCGAATCAACTTTCTTTAGCTGAAGCTCATCTTGCGGTCTTGTATAATTGATTGTGACACTTGGGACTACATCATACTGGGCATTTCTCATGTGTCACGCAGGATTGTTCAGGATGCTCAAATCCAAATAGACATGCTACTTTTTTTTTGGGTGAAATAGGTTTTTTGTATTGATCAAAGAAGATAATTGTTTTAGTAAATGGATGTTCCTACAGCCTTGTTGTTTACCTGCATGGCCGCATTGATACATTACATCTAACATCCAATCCATTCTGTTTGACAATTACCTGCAATTTGTACTTATATTGTTAGTTTGAGTCATTTTGTATTTCTCCAAAATTAGTTTGTCCTGTAAACTCTGGAAAGTTTGGATTTTAGGCAGGCTAATATGAGTCGACACTATTGTCAACTAATGTAATCATGCTATCTTATCTCATGCCATGTGCTAAATTCATAGTTGCACTAGCTACCTGATCACATTTTCTTTTGCAGGTGAGGACAGTAAAAGTTAGCAACATTTCGTTGAATGCTTCAAAAAGAGAGATCACAGAGTTCTTTTCTTTCTCTGGGGATATAGAATATGTTGAAATGCGAAGGTAATACGCCATTACTTATTTCACTGGCTATATCCATAAGAAGGCTGGAAGAGTGTTCCTTAAATAATTGCTTGTCTTCATCAGTGAATCTGAATGGTCACAGCTTGCTTATGTCACATTTAAAGACTCACAAGGAGCAGACACTGCTGTGCTTCTTTCAGTATGTTCAAGTTCCCTCATTTCTTGCCTTAGCGATTAGGTTCTTCTGGTGCATAGTTGCATTAGGATTGTTCTGCATTTTGTTTAATGCCTTTTTTACTCTCTTTCTTTGTCTGAGATATGGCTTCTGATCTTTTGATTACTCATCTACAGGGGGCAACAATTGTTGATCGTCATGTAGTCATAACTCCAGTTGAGAACTATCAGCTGCCTCCTGGAGCGTACAAACAATTATCAGTAAGAAAATTTTACATTTTTAATGGCACACTCATTATTTCAAGTTACATCAAATTCAAAAGAAGTTGCCAGTGTCCTAGTGATTCTTTTGGATTAAAATTACATATTGTCTCTTAACTGCAGAGCTACATGACTATTAATTGTTTTACATAAACAAGTTATTCATGTGGGGGAAGAATTTGGGTGTTAGACCAACTGTTCGGCATTCTTCTTGTTAGCAAGAATTGACCATATCTTTTAATAGTGCTTGAAGATACTAGGATTGAAATTTCAAACTGGTAAACTTTTTTTGGTGTTACCATCACACTGGTTTCCTATAGATTTTTGTCATCCTTTAATTAGCATGGGTTCCTAAACTATGTATGATGCCCAGAAACTTTCTAAATTAGGGAGTTAATCTGAATCAGCTCAGTATGTCAAAGTAAACATGCACGCATTGTTTCTCAAATCGTTTATGCTGCAGTTTAGCTTATGCTCCATTCGCCGATCACATTTAGTTGATTTCTTTTGGGACACAATAATGTACTTTGGATATGTATTGATATTTCACTTTGCATTTGTGTGCACCTCGGCATTGGTACAAAAGGGAGACAAATCTCCGTCTACTGAATCTGCAGTCAGGAAGGCAGAGGATGTTGTGAGCAGCATGTTAGCCAAGGGCTTTGTGCTGAGCAAGGACGCTCTCAACTCAGCAAGATCCTTCGACGAGCATCACAACATCCTGTCCAATGCTACCGCCACCGTCGCATCTCTAGACCGCCAGTATGGCCTGAGCGAAAAGATCAACCTGGGCCGGGCCATTGTTGGCAGCAAGGTCAAAGAGGTGGATGAGCGTTATCAGGTGTCAGAACTCACAAAGTCTGCTTTGGCTGCTGCTGAGCAGAAAGCCAACATTGCAGGATCTGCTATCATGAGTAACCAATATGTCTCAGCTGGTGCTTCCTGGTTATCCAGTGCATTTGGCATAGTGACCAAGGCAGCAGGTGACATGAGCTCGATGACCAAAGACAAGGTAGACCGGGCTGAAGAGGAGAGAAAAGCGATCATGTGGGAAGAGAGGAATGGGCTGGTCAGTGAGTATGCAAAGATACACCTTGATGAGCCCTCTTCATGGGAGCCTGCAGTTCTTCCTTTGGAATCTGTGGATGAGCAGAAGCTCCAGGCTGTGTGATCTAGGCAATTGAACGATGGCCGCTTCTCCACGCGTGTCATTCTTTTGTTGCTTGTCCCATATATAGAAGATTCTTTTTCACTGGTGCATAGCATTATGTAAATTTTAGACTCTTGTCGTTGTGTTCCTACCTGCTTTGTTATACTAGACCGCTCAAAGGTTTTCTGTTTCTGCTACCATATAATGCAACTTCTGAGATGAAATGTTGTAATTAAAGTTGCTGTTCCAGGAATTCCCATTGTAACTTCAGATTTCAGAACTACTTGTGCTCCAGTATTACAAGATCACTTGCGTAGGAATCACAACATACGGTGCAACTAAATTGCTCAGAAACTTTATCACATCTACCTGCTTTGATTTAGTTGAATCTACTAGCCCAATGAATGTTCTCAAGTCTACCCTTCTTTTTTTACAATTTTACTCGTCTTGAATTATACAATCGTTAAGGCACCAAATCTAAATTACCAGACCACTAGCATATGGCTACAGAATTTCAGGGAGAATACTTGGATTTTGGACTGAGCAAAAGGGAGGTAAACGAGCAACACTAAAGTCAAAGGGCCAAGAAGTATTCGATGCTTACCCCAGGCGGCAAATTTCTCATATTGATGATAGAACGTAGCTCTCACTGGAGCAATATACGAAGGAATACGGGTAGATTACACTAGTACAAATTAAAAATTCTACCGCGTAAACTAGGATACTAAACAAGTGAGAGATCATGGATCGTTACCACTAGACGTACAGTGCAGTGGAAGGAGAGTTAAAATAGCTCGATTCAACGTATTGCGCTTTCTGAAGCAGTGATGGATCGTCCTCGAGCAGTGGTCGAATGTGCCTGAACAATCGTCTCGATCAACGCCGCAGTAGCTACAACACCTCTGCCGAAGTCCACATATTCTGGAAAAGAATGCCATGCGTCGGTGTTCTAGCACCAGCGCGCACAGCAGGACCTGAGCGGTGATGGCTAGGGTTTTTGGTGGGTGTGGTGGTACAACAATTGTATCCCCTTAGCCTCCCTTTATATAGCATCTCGGTGGAATCCTACGTTAGGGGCCGAATCAAGGTGCAAAACCCACTTGGACCATTAGTGACGGATCCAATCCGAACCAATGTATTTCAACCCGTTAAGTGTGTGACCTTATAGGTTTATGCGTATTCGGCCATTTTCGGGAAACTCTTTTTGTCCCATAAGTCGACTTTGGCCCTTAGCAGGGCATAGCAGCTTCTAAATATACACAAAGATCATATCGAACGAATCTATATAGTACTCATGTAATGATCCTTTTGCCTAACAATACCAGATCGAACTCAAGGCGAGAAATATGCCATCATATGATAGCTCGATCCTTCACTCGTTCTGTGGTAGATTACTTAGGTGCAATTGACTCCTCAATCACATTCGGTATGGTTATGCACTTCCTTAATTCAACCACATCGATGAACCCAAAGATATTCCTCCTGTTATAAAGGAGGGGCACATTTCATCTTGATCGCTCACATTCCTCCACATGTTTTATAGTAAACTCAAAAGCTACCTTTATGACTATCCAATTAAAGAGTATCGTTTGGCAACCCCTAAGTATACTATTACATATGTAGAAAACCATCACGATCTTAGGTCTAAAGATCCTACACACGTTATGTATGAGACTAACAGATGACAATTAAGAATATAATAATTCTCACATTGTCCTATGGTGGGTCACTGGAACACTATGTTCTCCAACATGTGTCTATGTTATTGATTTGATATCCCTATATTTATGATCCATGAAACATAATCATCAATCAATACACATGCTAACCTATAAATCACAATTGTCCACATGATGGTATAAGGTCATGAATAATTCAGAATAATATCAAAATATGAATAAAGAGTTTCACGAACAATTCACGTACTTGTTGATCGAAATTAATGATATTTATTCAAAAGACAAAATAATCATATTATTCTATAAACATAGACGTGATACAATCATCTCTATAATCGCCTCAAAGACATATCACTAACAATACAAACAAGGAATTGTATTGATGGAAGGCTTTCAAAATCTCTGTACCTATACTTATGAGCGACACAGTTGGATCGACAAAACATACTAAGAGAAGAAATTCCTGTTCAGTCTCAACAATAGCAACACCACTGCCTCCATCTATACAACCGAACAGTTTGATCTAGTGTGTTTAAGGGGATTTCATTCACAGAAGGGGTTTCATCCATGACCGCCACCTGACAGCTTGAGAGTGAGCTATCTTGCCAAGGGTGGTGAAGTTGTTATGGGCACAATTCAGTAGGAAAGAATATAGGTCCAGCGGGTGAGCATTGTAGCATGTGAATAACACTCGTGGTAATTTCACGTGGTTACTGTTTCACACCTTCTTTAGTTGGAAGGTTATCTCTTTAGTTAGTTAGTTGTATGTATATCTCTCATAATTTATTAGTTAATTCAATCATATTAGTTGCATAGTCTTAGGATTCCTTATTTAGAGATATCTTTTCTCAGTGTAGCCAAGAAGGTAGGGTTGCCTATTCGAGTGGACTGGTAAAAACTGTGATTTCACGATGAAAGGCATTGATATTTTGACATTCTTCAACTGGTGAAGTTCAAGTTATCCCTATAAAATGAGTGACATTGTATCTTTTTTAATCAAGCAAACGAATAATCAAAGAATGTTTTAGGTCCTATTTATTTAGGTTTTTTTACCAGTTTAAAAGCCAAAAAATTAAAATCTAAATAAATAGGTAACTTTTTATATAGACTTTTTAAAAGCCATAAGCTTCTTATATAGCGGCGGCGGAGACAGCTCCCGGGCAGAGGGGCGCCTGCCCGGGCTCAGCAGCGTCGTGCCTGAGGCTAGCCTGTGCTGAGGAAGGAAGGAGTGCTCGCCGCTCGGCTGCTGTGCGCGGTGCGCCTGTGCAGGCGTGCAACTGTGCTAAGGATTGAGGAAGCTACGAAGGAGCGCTCGGTTGTTGTGCCCATGCGCTGAGGAAGGATCGAGCTACTGTGTGCGCGTGTGTTGCTTTCTGGTTGGTTGGGGAGGTAATCAGGCAATGGACTAGCAGCACTAGCTCAATGGGAGATAATGGACTATAGGGATGAGCATTTTTAAACCGAAACCGAAAAACCGAATCGAACCGAACCGATTTAACCGAATATTTCGATTTTTCTGGTTTTCGGATTCCAGAAACCGATTTTTCCGAAAAACCGTATCCCGTCGGCCCACAGCCCACTCCGGCCACTCGACCAGCACGGTTCGGCGCTTCGGCCCATTACCTAGGCGGCATGGCGAAGCCTCCATTCCCCACTCCCATCGCGAAGACCTAATCCCCATTCCCCATTCCTCCGAATCCCCGATCGGACCGCCATGGCGACGCGTCCGACCTCCTCCTCGATCCGCTGGCGGCGCCTCCGGCCTCCTCCTCCGGCGGCGCGTGCCACGCGCTCCGGCTTCGTCGCGCGTGCCCCATCCTCTCCGAGCTCAACATGTCCACTGGGGTCAACCTCGGGGACGCCGCGGCTGCGGAGGTGGCACAGGCGTGGTGGCTGCAGAGGTTGTCCCTGTCGGGCTGCAAGCCGGTGACGGACATGGGGGCTCGGGTGCATCGCCGTCAGTTGCCCGGATCTGCAGGAGCTTTCGCTCTCAAGTGCAAGAAGCTCAGAACCCTGGATCTGTCCTACACCATGGTGAGACCTTTTTCTACTGAACTGACTATCTAATTATTCTTTGTTAAATGGGCATCAAATTATCTATGATGAATCCTTTCTGTGCAGGACTGAAAGCTCTCTCTCGATGTAGCAAACTTGCAAGCTTAAAAATGGGCATATGCTTGAGGATAAGTGATTAAGGCATTATCCACATTGGGAAGTCTTGCCCAGAACTCCGAGATGTTGATTTGTACAGGTTATTCATTACGCATTGCCTTGTGATTTGCTTTTCCTTTATGCTAAGGTGACTAACTAATGGTTTCTGCTTCAGATCTGGGGGCATTAGTGATGAAGGGGTTACTCATATTGCCCAAGGCTGTCCAATGTTAGAGTCTATCAATTTGCCCTACTGCAAAAATAACAAACCGTGCACTGAGATGACTTTCAAAATGCGCAATGCTGAACACACTAGAAATTGGTGGCTGCCCCATGGTTTCATCCGCTGGGCTCAGAAATAGCAGTGGGATGTAGGCTGCTTTCCAAGCTTGATATCAAGAAGAGATTGATGATGTGTGGATGCTATTCCTTTCCCAGTTCTCTCATATCATGCAGGTCCAGCCCCAACCCAACCCTGTCTTATCTTCTCTTACTTACCAATCTAATTATTCCATTTCTGATCTCCTGCATGTGTGAATTTTGTGTATGCTTATTACCATGTACCAATGATCATCACATACAAAAAATAAAAGAGAATTAGATGGTTAGAAAATAGGAGAGTATTCGGTGCTTCAGGGAAATCGGTTAAACCGAAAACCGAATTAACCGAACCGATTTGGTTCGGTTTTTAGATCAGTTTGGTTTCGGTTTGGTTAGCAAAATTTAAAAACCGAAATTTTCAAAAACTGAAAAAACCGAATTAACCGAATGCTCACCCCTAATGGACTACAGGACTAGCAGCAGTGCAGCACTAGTACTAGCTACTAAAGCTAGAAAAAAGAATATGCGTATCCTCGGGATACTAAAAAACCAGCCGATCGTCAGCAACTTTTTTAAAAGAATGCACTACAGTATCTTAATTTTATATTGATATTTTAATGTATTGTATATTATGTCATGTTGAGCTAAATATTTATTATTTGATTTGTAAAATTTCAGAAATGAGGAGGTGTTTGGTTGATAAGAGAAGCCTTGCAAGTGATAGTAAGTTTAACTCAACAACAACAACAAGCAAAAGCTCTTAATTTTGCTTTTAGTTAAAAATCTTATTGCAGTTCTTAATTTTGCTTATGTGATAATATATATGTATATACACTTGTTTGCGTTTATGGTCGGACGTTTGCCCAGTTTCCTAAAATTTTCTGGCTCCGCCAATATTTCTATATAACTAAAAACCAAAAGCCACTAGAGATGGTTTTTTTTGCGTTTTAGACTAATACCATAAAATTTAGAGTAAAATTACCCACCTCTACCAAGCATAAAAACGGATATCTTCTAAACTATTTAAGTCTAAAAGCTGATTTTAAACTATAACCCAAAAAAACCTAAATCTAAATAACCAGGGTCTCAGGCTCTTTCTACTTTTCAACCGGGCTCTGCCGGCGGCTTAGATGAGGACGAGTGATTTAACCTCGGTTCAGACGCTTACCCAAACAACACCCACAACACGTGGGAGACCGTTCCAAAGTAAAAATTGCAAGAGACTCCAGAGCAACACCTTTTTTTTCGAGTTGGCAACTTAGATCGTGCAGATCAATCTTTCGTTCTCTCCTGTCTCTTCCTATAGGGCTTGTTCTCATGCTTGGGCAAAAAAGTCAGAGAGAAACCCCGGCGTGTATTTCCGGTGGCCACCATGAATCCCGGTTCAACCCCGGTGGAGAAAGATTCCCTGGAGAAAGTTAACCCATGGTGTGTTTGGTAGGGAGGAGAAGAGACGGTTGAGCTTAGAGGCCCATACGTGTGAGCCGAATGGATCCCCACCCGTCCATGCGGGCAGATCGGACGGAGCGGAGGCCATGCCACGCGGATCGCCACGTCCCCCCAATCGGAATCTGAAATTCGAAACTCCCCGCCGCCGGCCAGCCGCCCGCCCGCCTCTATAAATCGGACCCCGCACCACCGCCACCACAGCCACCATTAGCAACAGCCACAACCACCCGATGGGCGATGGCTCGTGCAAAGTTCATCCACTCGCTGGCGGAGGCAAAGGTTTTGGTGAAGAAGAAGAGCGGAGCCTTTGGCGTGTTTGCGAGTGTCTACGGCGTCGACGGTCTCCGCGCGGCGTCCACCATGGCTGATGGCTCGCCTGCTCGGCGAGAAGGACCGCAACCAGGGATGGGAGCTCGGCGACCTCGTCCTGTGCTCTACGATCTCATCGTCCTCGACCGCCTCCTCTCCTCTCCTCTGCGCACGAAGCCCTCTCCGCCGTGCTCTCCGGGAAGCGCAAGCGTCTGACCGTGAGAAGCCATGCCCGAGACCTGCTCGATACCGGCATCGCGCCCCCCCGCCTCCCCGCCTCCTACCACGGGAAGACGCTGCTCCCAGCTGCGGTGAACAACATCAGGTAGCAGCTGCGCACGGTCGCGGAGGTCCTCATCGACCCGTACCATCCGCGCCATCGCCGCGGACATCACCGAGGGCATCAACCACTTCATCCGCGGGCATGTGCGCCTCCCCAAGGTCCCGGCGCCCTTACCCTCTCCTCCGCCTCCCACGATTCTCAATCGTCCGTATGTCCCAAATCTTCGTGTGAATGAATGTTAGCAGTTAGCACACTAGGCCCCTGTTGGTTGGTTTGCTCCTTTTTTTTCCAGATTAATAACCAAAAAAGTCTAAATCTAAACAAAAATATGGCTTTTAACTAGGATTTTTCAAAAGCCATAATTATTCGTATAACTGAAAGGTAAAAAGCTACCGAAGAGGTGTTTTCTTTTGACTTATTAAAAATTGGTTTTAGACTAATACTATTAAAGTTAGAGTAAAATTACCCACTCCTATCATATATAAAATCATATTTCTTTTAAATTACTTTACCTAAAAAGCCAGCTTTAAGTTGTAAGATTCTACCGCAGCAGAATACTCCTAAAAAAGAAGTTTGAGAAGAGAAAACTGCTCAAAAATAATAAATTTATGAAGTGAAAAAATGAGTACATTAAGAATGTTTAGATGGAACATTTTGTTTACATTTTAGACCAAAAATATAAATTTAATTCACTTTATTTTAGCCTACAAGTTTCAGATCTCAGGTGAAGCTGAGATTTGGAGCTCTACCAAACATGCCCTAAGTCTCTCCTCTTCTTTACGGCATCAAAGCCTTTTCTGCTCATACAGAGACAATCCATGATGGTGAACTGAATTGTGGATTTGTGGGCAGTTTTCACTAACTCTCTCCTCTTCTTTACGGCATCAAAGCCTTTTCTGCTCATACAGAGATAGAGGTGGGCGTCGTCTTTGTCTTGGGTTGGCTCGATGCAGACGGCCTATCGTGCCGGGCGGCGAATCGCCGGGCATGACGGCCGTCGTGTCCTCGGTGCCGGCTCGGCTTGCCTTCGGCGAGCCCAGACACAACCTATTTACACTATTGCGACGAGAGGAAATGACCCGAATTTGCTTGTAGTAGCGTGCGTACGCGATGCTACGGTGCAGCGAATGTATAGCCACCTTGATCAAAGAAATATGTATATCTAAAATCGAGCAACATACATGCGCTTAGATCATCCAAAAATAAAGTGGGCCATGCATTATACCAATTAATTAAATCATTATTAGCGAACACGTATTTGTTCCCTTGTGTATCTCTGGACAAATTAGCAAAGTAAGTAAATAAATGACGAGAAGAAATGTGCATGCAAAGCAAGGACTAAATGAAAGCATGCGAAAGAAACATCATGTGTGGATATTAGTATTGCTAGCAATGGACACAAATATTGGGGGAAAAGAAATAAATTTTATTAAATCTTGAACATGTACAGAGTTACTACCTCGTTAAAAACCTTACACCCCGGTGTGAGGTACCCCCGGTAAGGAAAAGAATACAGTAACTACGTTTATATACATAGACTACCCGAGGCTGAGATTGTCAAAGTCGGCTACTGCATCCGTGATCTCCTGATCCTCTGGCTGATGTTGTGTCCTCTCATCTGCACGCTCCTAGTCTTTGAGGCATGTAATTGCCTCAACCATCTCAGGTGTGAGAGACGACCTCCTTGGCTCAAGTACCCTCCCCACTAAATTGAAAGTGGATTCTGACGAGATAGTGGACACCGGAACCGTAAGTACGTCCCGTGCGAAATTGGATAGCACGGGGTAAATACGTTGGTTATTCTTCCACCACAAAAGCAAGCTAAGTTGATTTTCCTCATCCATGTCAAGCTCGGTCTCCACGAAAGGTGCGTCGAGGTAGTGAGTGATCTCTACCCGTGGATTCCATTGCGACTTGGTCGGCGTTTCGGAAGACAAACTAAATGACTTGCCTTTCAGCTTCTTCCATATGTTTGAAGCGATCAAACTGCCTCGTGCTTGTTGTGTTGTTGAGGTAGATCTTCGTGCTTCACTTTTGGTGCCAAACTTCTTGTAATATTTGTCGAAAACTCTGAAAAACTTGTTATAAACATGGGTATAGGCCTCGGAGAAATCAAGATCGAATGCCTCACCTATTCCCTCGAAGGCACCCTGCAAGTCAGAAAATTTTCTTCGATGATCCAAAATGACAGTAAAATAGTACAGATGTGGAGTAGCTTGAAAATATTTTAAATTTTTTTACTTCATTGGTTCTATAATGGGATGTAAAATATAATTACCTCTATTTTCTTTAAAATCATTAGCAATAAGCCAAAGCCACTTTTCTCTTGCGTTAGAGAGAGCGAGATGGAATCGATCAATCACATCGTTGTCTCCCTTGCGTTCAAAATACATCAGGCGCGTGATTTTCTTCCCGTGATTCCCTTGAGTCTGAGCGTCCGTTCAAAATCGTGTTAGAGAGAGCGGGATACACATACAGAAACGGGATGGATATCACTCAATCACATCACTTGAGCTTGTCTTTCTTTTTCTACGCCACTTTCTCTCTTTCCCAGACGGTCAAACACTCTCTCTCTCTCTCTCTCCCGCGCCCCTCTCTTTTCTTGCGCCTGGCTCATCTCTCTCTCTCCCCCTTTTCTCTCGGTCCCGCACTCCCGCCGAGAGCCCGAGAGACCCACGCCCCCCTCCCTCCCTTTTCTCTCTCTCCCACCGAGCGCGTCCCCACTCCCCTCGAGCAGTCCGCTCGATCGAGCGCCCCCTCGGGCCCCTCGCCTCCATTCCCCTTCCTCGCCGGCCTCCCCTCCCCTTCATCGGCGCCTTGCCTCCCCTCCCCTTCTCCATCGGCCTCGGCTACCCTCTCTTCAACGCGCGACGGCACGATCCCCTGCACCACCCGGCCCGCCCCTCCGCTGCTCCGCACCACCCCTCCAACGGTCCTTCATGGCCCCTTCCATGGCGACACGATGCGGGCGCGGGGAGACGGTAGCCACGGTGGAGGAGGCGATGAGCGTGGGCGCGCGGGCCCGCGGCGAAGGAGGCGGAGGGCTCAGGTGCATAGGCCCATGGCCACAGCGGAGGAGGCGGAGGTGCAGCGTCTTGGCGTGCCTGGCGGCGGTCATGGCGACCTGGCGAGGCGGCGAGGCGCGCGCGACGCCTTGGCGAGGCGGCGGCGGCGGCCTCTGCGGCGAGGCCACGAGGCCCATGACAACATGGGCATCCCCCCCCTCTCCGACGCGAACACGGTGGTGCGACCGTGCGGGCTCGGCGTGGCGTGTGAGGTCGCACGGAGGCGGCCGCCGCGTGAGGCGCGCGTGCAAGGCAACGCGCGCGAGCCTCGCTCCTCCTGCCGCTGCGAGTCCACGGCCACTTGCGCGGCGCGACGGCAGAGGTGAAGATCGCCAGCGCGTCTTTGTCGCGTGCCGCCCCGACCCGCGGGCCGTCGTCTTTGTCGCCGTGTCGGGTCAAGACGCACGGCAAATAGCCGTCTTGGCCGTGCCGCCGTCGTGCCCCATTTTGGGCCGCACGGCCGAACTCTGATGCAGACAAAGACGACACGACCCTCTAACGTGCTGGGCCGGGCTTGGGCCGTGCCGTGCCCTCTGTGCCTCGGGTCGTCCCACCATTCATGGCCCATGTGCCCACCTCTATACAGAGACAATCCATGTTGGTGAATTGAATTGTGGATTTGTGGGCAGTTTTCACTAACTCTCTCCTCTTCTTTACGGCATCAAAGCCTTTTCTGCTCTTATAAAGACAATCCATGTTGGTGAACTGAATTGTGGATTTGTGGGCAGTTTCACGGACTCCCTCCTCTTCTTTACCGCATCAAAGCCTTTTCTGCTCTTATAGAGGCATTCCATGTTGGTGAACTGAATTGTGGGCATTGCATGTGCTTTGATCCCAAGAAAACCCAAGTAATAGTGGGGCATTTGGCCTCTTGCTCAAGTTGCTCAGTGTGACTCTAACATCATGCAAACTATATGGTCTTGTAATTTGGGAGCTTGGATTTTTGTTCAGTGTTCCATAGCTAGCTCTACTTTGATATGACAGTGTAACGACCTGGAAATTGGAACAGTGAAAAATAAACAGTTTAAGTTTTAATTTAAGTGATTTTGAAGTTCTAAGTGTTATTCGATCCAATTAGGATTTCTTAGACTTTTGTGCTATACGAAAAGATTAAATGAAAAGGGGAAAAACAAGGAAAAGGTAAAAAGATGAAAATAAAATTTAGAAAATTTTATCATGAATTCCATTTGAGCTGATCTAAATGTTTGATCAGTAAGTAAAATTTTTATAAACCTGGGGTCAAGCTAAATGAATTATGGATCTACTTTTTGGTTAAAAACAGTGAATCAAAAAGTAGAAAGAAAAATAATCAATATCAAGAAAAGCCAAGAAAATTTATGTAAATCCCTGGAGATATGATTCATCACTGGTAAAATTTTTGTAATTAAATGAATTGAAATAAGCCTCTTAAAAATTCAAAAACAGTGGGTCCAGAATGTAAGGAAAATGATTGTCAGAATTTTTATAAAATAACGGCTCATCTTTTTGAATTGAAAATTTTAAAGTAATCCAATTATAAGGATTGGAACCTGTCCTAAAAGTCTCAAAAATAAATTGTAAGAAATGAACCTATAATTAAATCAAAAACCGAAATCGAAATTCAGAACCTGGGTACAGTGTCAGAATTTTAACAAATCACCTAGAAGGATTTTTTGTCTCAAAATTTTGTAGCAGACGTGTGACTCTCAGTGGGACTTAGTCAAAAAGTTTGAGAAAATTTGGGATTAGTTTAAAGCTTAAACAAATGAGAAACCTAGAGAATTCTCGTTCTGTCAAATCACATTAAAATCGACTATTTCATCGACAGGTGGGCCCAGCCCTGTTGACCCGTTGACGAGCCGGTCAGCTGAGGCGAGGCTGTCTCGCTGCCAGTGGGCCCCGGTCCCACGTCAGTCTCACATGCGTTTTGCTCTTCCTTTCTTCTCCCTGGCCGAGGCGATGTCGCCGTCCCGCTCAAATCCTTCGCGTCGGCTTCACCTCGCCTCCCCACCGAGCTCGATGGCTTCCACGTCGCGAGTAGAGCTTCTCCCCTCGCCTGTGCCCACTTGATCCCGCCGAGCCGTCTCGGAGACGAGTTTGCGCATGGGTTGCGCCTGGCACAGAAGAACCGACAAGTCGTTCGTTCCAACTCGAGCCAAAACCGCGAACTCGATCGATTCCATACGGCTTTAAGCCTTGTGCTCGCGTCGCAGTGCCCTCACGCACCTCACCTTTCCATTTTGCCGAGCCGAGAGCCTCAAGGGGCGTCGTCTTCCCCGTTGAGCCGGAGGAACTCGAGAAGGGGGAAACGTTGAATCGGGTGAGTCCTCACTCAATCCTCCAAATTGATTGCTTCCCGAGCTCCCTCATCATCCCAGGATTGCTGATCACTCGCCATTTTGGATTCATTTTGGCTGCAGCGCCGTTGAGCCGCCGTTCTTCTTCCTCCCGGCCGGCGCACGGTGGCAGGCCGTACCAGACTTTCTCCGACCCAGCCATCAGGTGAACTCGCATCTCCTTGATCCACTGTAGCTGTACGAACCCTAGGTCGCCGGAAATTTTGCCCCTAGCCGAGCTTTCGCCGTCGTGGTCATGGCGCCGCCGCAACCTCGCGGTGGCGACCATCTTCCCGGCCACCTCCCGGTGAAGTAGCACCACCCCTAGACTCGTCTTGGCACGGTGAAGCTAGAACCGGTGCCCATTCGGCCGTGGCGAGCTAGTTACGCCGGCGAGCAAAGAACCATGGTGCCTCGATCGAGTCGTTGATGGCGGGTCCCACACGTCAGCGGGTCAGAGCATTTGAACTCAGTTTTAGCGCGCGCGCAGAAAGCCGTTTTCTCCGATTGAAAGCGTATTTTCGATTTTTGAATGATTTTCAGAAACCGATCGAAATTCAAATGCTCATAACTTTTGAATCATCTGGCCAAATTTAGTGAAACAAATTTCTAAATTCGTATAAAGGCTGTAGTTTCAGAATATGCAAAAATTTCTGAAGATGAGTAAAGTGTGATTTTAGGAAAAATGAAATAGAAGCCTAAGTGTAATTAAGGTGTGAAGAATAAAATATTTTGGGATGATCCAATTAAGGAAAAGTAAGTTTTTGTAGAATCCTGAGCTATGAGTATTCCAAATAAACCAAATGTTTCCTTAATACTTTTTTATATATATATATATATCATATTTACTCAAAAATGAATATTAAACATGAAAAGGAAAACGAGTAAATGAAAGAAAAGACTAAAGTTTGAATGTTTAAAAGTTCATCCTGGTTAGCTATAATCATGGGAGTTGCTCTTGTGAAAATACTTAAAGAAAAGTATTTATGATAGTTGTTCAATTAAGAAAAACAATACTAGTTATAACCAAAATAGATGTAATTTGTTATGAACAAGTTCAAAATAACTCAAATTCACTTTTAAAATGCTTTTAGGATCTTTCCCTGATGTCAGGATGAAAATGGATAAAAGATGTTAAATAGTTTAGTAATAAGTGAAAGCAAAAGATGGAAAGGTTATAAGTTAGTTTTATGTTCATATAGCCCTTTTCAACATATGATAAAATGGATTATATGAATGAGAAGAAATGTAAAAATGGTATAGAAGCATTTCACAAAGTATATTCTAGTAGATTCTGGAAAAAGAATGATGTTTTGCTAAGGTTGGTATACAAAGCAAGTTAAGGGAATGAGGCTAGTTTTTATGTTTTGTTGAAAAATTGAAACAATCAAGCTTTTTCAACCATGTGTGAAATAACTCATCCAAGTAAGAAATTTTGGAAGAATAGTGTAGAAATGATAACCAAAGTTTGTTCTACCAGATTCCAGAAAAATATTCTGTTTTAGAGCTTTGGTTCACTTAGTTTTCATTAGTGCAATAACCTTAAGTGATATTGTTTAGTTCTGTCCTTAAGCCAGTTTTGTAGCAAGTCCAGAGTTCAACCAAGCCTTTTCAACAATAGTTTTCAAGCTTCATCTAAACCCTAAAAGATAAAAGAAGTAGTTAGATTTGATAATTAAGTTATGCTTTAGCTAATCCAAGACTTAAACTCTAATTTCTGTAGTTAATGTACATCAATCTTGTTAGGTTTATAACCCTAGTTGATATGGTCTCTCAAGTGCTTTTTCTTGATTTTGTTGAGAAAACAGAGAGGGCTCTGTTCTTTGTGTGTTGCATCCTCCTAAGTGGCTAATGATCAATCTTTTCTTTTCAAATAATTTTAGCATCTATAATTCGATGTTTAAGTTCGAATATTTACGGAATAGCGATCGCTGCTTGATTCGAATTTGTGTTTACTGTTTATCATATCATTTTCTTTTGCCATTTGAAGTTCTGATATTCTCTTTTCTTCTTGTTCGCAACGAGTAGAGACCGATTTCATTGAAGAAGAAGAAGGCGGTTCTGCAGATCCAGATCTTATTCCTGACAGTGATTTGCAAGGCAAGCAACTCCTTGATCACGTTGAGCCTGATAATTCACCTACTATATGTTGTTTTTGCTTATGTACAGTGCATCCGGATAATTCCCCCTAAAAGTGCTAATTTGGGTTAGAACTGTAGTTAATCCTGTAAATTATGGGTTGCCTCAATCTGTATGGACTTGTGGACCTTGTAAACCTTAGATTGAGCTAGACATATGTAATGTCGTTTTGGGTATAACCGCTAGCATAATAATATTCTGCTTTAGTCGCTTGTTGGTTTTCAATCTTTTCAACCGTCATATAATGTCTTGAAATTGGTTGATGGTAGTTTGCTAAAACCTTCAAACAAAATTATGTTTTGACGCTGGTGATTATTTGGCGCTAGCCGTTGTGCAAAGAGATATGCACGTAGCTAGGGTGGAGTATCGCTGCGTGTCGGTTTAAGGACCGAGCAAATGGGATGTTGTAGAACCATGTTTCCGTGCAACCACAAGGGCTTGTATGGGCGGGTCTTAGCTTAATAAGTTGTTTAGACTTGGCTTTGCATCTATGGAAGGCGGGAGATTTGCACAGGCAGTCCGGTCAGGTCTGTCTGTAGGGGTTTTTACATACCGATGCAACGGTGTACGCCTTGCCCTGGACAGAAACGTGGTGTGTGTGTGATAAATGTGGATCCACGGCTTGGGTGTGTGTCTCTGTCTTCATGGCGAGGGTTAACGTCCCGGCTGGTGTAAAGTCATGTCTAAATAATGTAACGACTTTGTATGATCTCCTTGCCGACACAGAAGGAAGTGTGTTAAGCGCCCGCGAAAGAGGTTGATCATTCCTTGTGGGTAAAGTGTACACCTCTGCAGAGTGAAAAATCTGATCGATTAGCCGCGCCCGCGGTAATGGGCACTTGGGGAAAATCCTCCCAATGCTAGAGTTTTGGTGTTTTCAAAATGGGTTGAAACTTTGGTAACTGTTTTGCAACCTTCTTTTGTGTCAAAGGATCAACACCGGGGTTATATGCAGTCGGGTAGACTGAGTTGAGAATCTAGTATATTTTTGCTTACAATTACATCCTTCAATTGCTTTTATTAAAAATGCGATGTTGCAATCTATTATGCTTACTTATTTAATGTTTTTATGCAACATAAAATAACCATAGCTTCGTCATTTGTTCAACTCGCATAATTATTTATTTGCATCGTGAACCAATATAAGTCTTCTTGAGTACCAATGTACTCAATCTTGCATCTATTGTCTCGGAGGAAGAAGATTGTGATCTGCGGACGACGCGTTCTTTCGAGCGCAGTCTCGGGGTTTCGACGATAGCCTCTTCTAGGTAGCCTAGTCGATTGCTCGAGGGTTTAGTGGGCAACCGCAAGGCATTTTGGAGTTTCAGTTCCTTTTGGTTTTCCGTTTTAATTTTCATTTGTTAAGATGGTTTAAAATTGTCTTGAACTTTGTATAATTATTTGATAATAAAAGTTCTTACGTGAGTTCGCTTGTATGAGTTTGATACAAATGTTGTAAACATGTGAGTGCTAGCTACTGATCCAGGGAATAGCACAGTAATCACATGGAGTTCCTGTTCATCAGAACGGGGTCTCACAGCAGTGGTATCAGAGCCATACTGACTGTAGGAACCTTGGGGAGAAATGGTCGCTAGTTAGGAGTGTGAAAACTTAATTTGGAAGTAAACAAAACTCTGTCCACTACTAATAATGGAATTTAGCCTAATGCTAATTTTCTTGTTTGTAGTTCCTTAGCTCTTCCTAATTATGTTTATAAGCTTATCTTGTCTTGTATTTTGTAGATGGCTCGATTTGTTCCTTGCCACGAGTCGAGAGTCCCCGAGCACTCAGGTATGATGGGAGTGCTGCAGACTTTACTCGAGAGCTGTCAGTTTGAGGGGTGCCCGAGATACGTGGTATTCAGTGCTTGAGCCCAATAACCAAAAGGAGCACGCTCGTGTATTTATTCCTCCTAGGCCGCCCATAGTGAGGAGAGAGGAGCTATATGGGAGTGGGTCATCGATAGACACTTCTATGAATGAAGCGGCATACCTAGCCATAGTACGACTCCAAGACGTACTACGACTTGAGCCCTCACCATTACTACCTACAGGAGACCGTTAGTAGGGAGTAATGTGTATAGGATCATGTTGGAGTGGGAAATGGTAACTTAAGGGTCATGGTGGAGTTTACTAATAGGTTAGATAGCCACTATGTGAAGTTAGCGCAAGAGTTGCTTGAGACTCGGCGTCGTGTGGCATTCTTGGAGTCGAGTGACATTGTGTGTGGCGAGGCGTGCCTTACCACGCACGGTGTTAACTAGTGAGGCTCGGGATTCCGCGGCGCAGCGCCTCCACCTATGTCCTATGTGCCTCTGGCGGGAGTGGGTGCAAATGCCATGATGTCTACTATTGGGAGTTGCCCTAGGCTCATTAATGACAAGGGCATCAATCCATATAGTATTTGCACCTACCACCCTAGCACTCCACGGGTATATCGCGAAGGAGATGTGTGGTTAGGAATGTGGGGATATGAGGTAGTGAAGTGAAATGTAGAAGAATCGGTGGTATGTGGTAGCGTATGGAAGAAGTATTTTGGTTGTATATTGGCAATGTAGTTGCTAAAATATGTCTTTTGTTGTAAAATAAATGTTGTAAGAACCTTGTAAACATTGAAGGTTGTGCTGAATTTGTTAGTTAAAGTAGTCTCCTTTTGTAAACTAAGAGTAGGCCATGTAAAAATGCAAGTGTGGAATTAAACCTTGTGTGGGCAAGCTAGTGATATGTATATGTGCTTATGGAAGAGTGCATTTAGTTCCTTCATGTTCCTTGTGCTGAAATTTACGGTGCTTGATGATGGGAGCGAAATTTGGAAGGTGGAGTGACTTCCATGTAAAAGTGGTCCATGTTCTTGTATGCAAATAATATGTGTTATGATGTGTAGTGTTAGAAATTGTTGTTGAGTATAGAAATTGGATCAACGCTTTGTATGTGTGCTTGTAAGAAAATATTTGATAATCTTGCTATATTGTGTTTGGGATGAGATGGCGAGTAATCTTTGGGAGGTCTTGCTTGAAATCTGAGAAAAATTCATTTTGGATGGGGTTGGTAGTAAGTGCTAAATGGTGCATGAGTATGTGTTTTGAGAATATAAGAATTCAAGTTTTGGAAAGATTAGTTAACAGTGAATTAGTTAACAGTGAATTAGTGGTGTCATATTGTAACAATTTACATGCACATGTTTAGTGGTAGTTAACATATGAGCTAACTTGTGTGTATAGGCATATATCTTGGTAGCATAAAAGTTAAATAGAAATTGAAATTTCTTAGTTATTTAATACTTTGAATATATATATGTGAAGGACTTGTGCTACAAATGTTAATATTCGGGAATAGAAACAAAATCACAGCAAGGATGTAGTAATATCTCATCATGAAGAAATGGTCATGCCCTTTGTGTGAAAAATGTATTGCTATGTGTTGGGATGGTTAGAAATTAGAGAGTGGTGGTTACAACTCAAGATAGGGCAGTGAAGTTTAGTATGTGGGTTGTGCATTTACATATGCTTGAAAACATGAACCCAAGTGACAGGGAGGTGGAGTTGGCTGTTGTGTGAAAACAGTTTGCTTACACATGTTTTGTTGATAACTGAGATGTAAATTAACATGTGTGTGTGTATGTGAACAGTATACGTATATATTATGTTTTGCAGTATAAAGTTTTTGAGTTGCTGCTTTTCTGTGTGAAGTAATAGTGATGATTTTCTCTCGCAAATTTTAGCTTTAAAGTGGAAGTTTTCGATGAGATAATCATGCACAACAAATAAGAGAGTATGAATTAGCTATGTGAAGTTTTGTGTCGGTCATAAATTTCAAAGTAGTGTTCTTTTCTGTAGTATGCTAAAAGATTGTAATTGCAGGATGAGATCGACAAGATCCCTTAGTCAAATTTTGGGTGCAGCGCGCTCGGGATGCTCATGATCCTAGAGCGAGTGTTTCACGCCCCAACCGAATCCTCAACACCCTACCACGCGAGCCTCTGCTTCAAGAGCTGCTCGTCATGATGTCCGGATCCACCGCCGGCTCGGGGATATTAGGAGGATCGATTGCCGCAGCCGCCACGATGGCGCAAGTTCGCTATGATTGAACAAGGAAGGCAGCGAATGCCTGCTGCTGCAACAAATAGCCCAGTCTGGCGCCTCGAATGTGGTTCGCGGAGGAAATGGTGGAGCACCTCGGTGTCTAAGTTGGGTGAATTCCTAAGGACACAACCACCGGTGTTCTCCCCACCGCCGAGCCTCTCGATGTTGATGGTGGTGAGAGCTGTGGAGAGCAAGTTGGACATTCTTGCAGATGTGATGATAGGGAGAAGGTCTTGTATGCCTCCTATCGGTGCAAGGGACCGAGCAGTTTGGTGGGAGAACTACCAGCGATCTTTGCTGAAGGTCGAGTGGTCTTATGGCTCGAATTGAGTGCTTTCGCCGCACTCACATTCTGTTAGTGTGATTGAGGTGAAAAGCGGAATTTCGGATCTAAAGCAGGGTCAATGCGGTGATGGAATACGCATCGCTTCAACCAATCTGTCGGATATGCCACTTATGAAGTAGCTGATGAGGCGAGAAGAATTGAGAGGTTTCGGGAAAATCTGAATGAAGAGATTAAGTGGGCCTTGATTGCCCAAGACATTAATGATTTCCAAACCCTCGTTGATAAGGCGGTGAGAGTGGAACACGGCAGCCGCAATGTGCTGGAGAGCCGAAAGCGCAAGTGGCTTGCGCGTAGTTCTTCTGGAGCTGGATCGTCTAGATCACCAGGGTGGCAGTCGACTAATGTTCGTCGACCACCACCGATTCAGGCCCAAAGGGTCCAGCGCCAAGCTCAGCGGGTTGAGTCGACTCCGCGTTGTCCGGTGGCGATCATCGCATGCGATCCGTCGGGACAAAGCAACCTAGATCGGCCTTTGTTGTTGAGCGAGCCGCTAATGTTACTTGCTTTCACTGCAACGAGCGTGGGCACTACGCCAACGCTTGTCCCAAGAAGAAAGCTGGGCAACGGCCTCAAGCCCAAGGCCGCTCTCAGGATGGGGCGAAGCGGCAAGCTCAGGGATCGGCTCCACCACCTACTCAAGGTGGTAATGTGGGACGTCTTCATCATGTGACGACTGAGGAGGCGCAAGACGCGCCAGATGTCGTGCTTGGTATGTTTCCCGTGCAATCCATTCCTACCTTGGTTTTATTCGATTCAGGAGCTTCTCATTCTTTCATCTCGAAGAAGTTTTCTGAGCAACATAATTTGGAAGTCTCTCTTTTGCCTGTTCATATGATTGTGCAATCACCTGGAGCTACTATTAGAACTGCTAGTTTCTGTTCTGGGGTTGGCATAGAGATCAATGAGGTTATGTTTTATGCTGATCTCATCATAATAGAAACATCTGGTTTGGATGTGATTCTAGGCATGGATTGGTTAGCTAAAAGTAAGGGTTGCATAGATTGTGCTAAGCGATCCATAACCCTTGAAAATCAAGAAGGGGTGCATGTAGAATTTACCTCAAGTACTGAAAGTTCAACACCTCAAACAGTCTGGTATTCTGCATCTGTTTCTAGTTTAAAAGAAGTGGCAGTTGTTAGTGAATTCCCGGATGTTTTTCCTGCTGAATTACCGGGAGTGCCTCCGGATCGTGATATGGAGTTTGTGATTGATTTGGTGCGGAAAGCGCACCGATATCAAAACGACCATATCGGATGCCTCCAAATGAATTGGTAGAATTGAAAAAGCAACTTAAGGAACAGCTTGATAAGGGTTTATCCGTCCAGTTCTTCATACAGGGAAGTCCATTCTTTTGTGAAAAGAAGGGCGATAGCTGCGTATGTGCGTGAACTATCGTGCCTTAAATGAAGTAACTATTAAGAACAAGTATCCGCTTCCCCGAATAGATGATCTGTTTGATCAGTTGAATGGGGCGCAAGTTTTCTCCAAGATAGATTTGAAATTGGGATATTTTCAATTAAAAATCAGACCTTGGATATTTCAAAGACCGCCTCACGACGCGTTATGGGTTATTTGAATACACCGTAATGTCGTTCGGGCTAACAAATGCTCCGACAAGCTTTATGAACCCGATGAACAAAGTCTTTATGGAATATTTAGATAAATTTGTGGTGGTTTTATTGATGACATCCTCGTTTATTCCAAGAGCAAGAAAGAACATAGGCAACATTTGCATTTGGTCCTTAGTAAGCTTCGGAGAACAAATTGTATGCCAAATTTGAAAAATGTGAGTTCGGTTGAAAGAAGTCGCTTTTCGGGGCATGTTACGTCCAAGGCGGAGTTGCCGATTGACCCAAGTAAGGTAGAAGCGAGATTGGCTTGGGAAAGGCCGCAATCGGTCTAGAAGATTCGAAGTTTCCTAGGCTTCACGGATATTATCGCGGTTTATTGAGAATTTCTCCAAAATTGCTAAGCCTTTGACTCACTTCGAAAAGGAAAAGAAGTTTGAGTGGACTCTAGTTGTGAGGAAAGTTTTGAAATTGAAAGAGAAATTAACCTCTACTCGGTGCTCATCTTGCGGATATTCATAAGAGTTTTGAAGTGTCTTGTGATGCATCGCTTCACGGCTGGGTTGTGTGTTGATGCGGGAGGGTAGGGTTGTCGCTATGCTTCTCGTGACTCCGTCCTCATGAGCGAATTATCCCACACATGACCTAGAGCTAGCTGCGATGGTGCACGCCTTAAAATCTGGCGGCACTATCTCATTGGAAAGTAATGTAGATTTACACGACCACAAGAGCCTCAAATATTTCTTTACTCAGCCAGATCTGAATCTGAGACAAAGAAGATGGCTAGAGCTAATCAAAGACTATGACCTCGGCATTCACTACCATCCTGGCAAAGCCAATGTTGTGGCCGATGCTCTTAGCCGCAAACTTTATTGCATGTTGGGTTCAAATCAGCCTGAGTTAGTTCGGGAATTTCAGAAGCTCAATCTGAATTTAGTTAAAAGAGGTTATGTGGCCGCTCTGCAATTGCAACCCACTCTGAAAGATCAAATAAAAGCTGCACAAGATAAAGATGAAGCAGTTGCTGAGATTCGGAATCAGTTGAAAGAAGGCACGGATTCTGAGTTCTTGGAAAGCTCTGATGGGATAATCATGAGAGGGACTCGAATATATGTGCCGAATGATCCGGAGATCAAGAAGCTGATTTTGGTAGAAATTCATGAGTCACCATTATCTATTCATCCTGGTAGTACAAAGATGTACCAGGATCTTAAGAAAGAATATTGGTGGCCCGGTATGAAGAAAGACGTCGCGGAACATGTTGCAAAGTGCGACGTATGTCAACGAGTTAAGGTGAACATCGGCCCATTTGGACTTCTTGACCATTGCAAGTTCCGAATGGAAGTGGGATGATATCGATATGGATTTCATTCTTGGTCTTCCTCGAACCCGAAGGAGCGATTCCATTTGGGTTATTGTTGTGAGTTGTGAAGGTAGCTCATTTTATTCCTGTCAAGACTAGAGATTCTACAGTTAAGCTGGCAGAACTCTATGTTTCAAATATTGTGCGCTTGCATGGGGTCCCAAAGACGATTGTGTCTGATCGTGGATCTCAGTTCACGTCTCATTTACGGGAACAATTTGCACAAGTTGTTGAGAACCAAGTTGAACTTTAGTTCGCCTATCATCCATGCATGATGGGCGATGAAAGAACAAATCAGACCCTTGAAGATATGTTACGAGCCTGTGTGCTGTCTTATAGCACCAATTGGGAGAAGTGCCTCGCATTTGCAGAATTTTCTTACAATAATAGCTTTCAAGCTAGTCTGCAGATGTCACCATTTGAGGCTCTTTATGGAAGAAAATGTCGAACACCACTTTTCTGGTCCGAAGTGGGTGAAAGACAGTTCTTCGGTCCGGATTTGATTAATGAAGCCCAAGAACAAGTGGATTTAATCAGAAGCCGGTTGAGGGAAGCTCAATCTCGCCAGAAAAGTTATGCCGACACTCGTCGACGTGACTTAAGCTTCGAGGTTGGTGATTACGTTTACCTTAAAGTTTCGCCTCTTCGCGGAGTTCGTCGATTCCAGGTCCGAGGTAAGCTCGCTCCTCGGTACATTGGGCCTTATTGCATCCTGGAGAAAATGGGAGAGAAGGCATATAGATTGGAGTTGCCTACTCAATTATCCAGTGTGCATAACGTCTTTCATGTGTCGCAACTGAAGAAGTGCCTCCGTATTCCGACTGAACTTACTCAGTTGGAAGATCTTGATCTTCAGCCTGACTTAACCTATCGAGAGCGCCCTGTGAAGATTCTTGAAGAAGCAGAGCGCCATACTCGAAACAAAGCCCATAAGATGCTAAAAGTGCAATGGAGTAATCATTCGGAAGAGGCGACATGGGAACGAGAGGATCGCTTTAGAGAAGAATTTCGATTTCTTTTAAACCCTTTTGCCCTTTTTGTCAAATCTAAAGTAGATTTACGTAAGGGGTGGATCAGAACGACACGGAAATTGGAACAGTGAAAATAAACAGTTTAAGTTTTAATTTAAGTGATTTTGAAGTTCTAAGTGTTATTCGATCCAATTAGGATTTCTTAGACTTTTGTGCTATACTAAAAGATTAAATGAAAAGGGGAAAACAAGGAAAAGGTAAAAGATGAAAATAAAATTTAGAAAATTTTATCATGAATTCCATTTGAGCTGATCTAAATGTTTGATCAGTAAGTAAAATTTTATAAACCTGGGGTCAAGCTAAATGAATTATGGATCTACTTTTGGTTAAAAACAGTGAATCAAAAAGTAGAAAGAAAAATAATCAATATCAAGAAAAGCCAAGAAAATTTATGTAAATCCCTGGAGATATGATTCATCACTGGTAAAATTTTTGTAATTAAATGAATTGAAATAAGCCTCTTAAAAATTCAAAAACAGTGGGTCCATAATGTAAGGAAAATGATTGTCAGAATTTTTATAAAATAACGGCTCATCTTTTGAATTGAAAATTTTAAAGTAATCCAATTATAAGGATTGGAACCTGTCCTAAAAGTCTCAAAATAAATTGTAAGAAATGAACCTATAATTAAATCAAAACCGAAATCGAAATTCAGAACCTGGGTACAGTGTCAGAATTTTAACAAATCACCTAGAAGGATTTTTGTCTCAAAATTTTGTAGCAGACGTGTGACTCTCAGTGGGACTTAGTCAAAAGTTTGAGAAAATTTGGGATTAGTTTAAAGCTTAAACAAATGAGAAACCTAGAGAATTCTCGTTCTGTCAAATCACATTAAAATCGACTATTTCATCGACAGGTGGGCCCAGCCCTGTTGACCCGTTGACGAGCCGGTCAGCTGAGGCGAGGCTGTCTCGCTGCCAGTGGGCCCGGTCCCACACGCCAGTCTCACATGCGTTTTGCTCTTCCCTTTCTTCTCCCTGGCCGAGGCGATGTCGCGTCCCGCTAAATCCTTCGCGTCCGGCTTCACCGCCTCGTCCGCCGAGCTCGATGGCTTCCACGTCGCGAGTAGAGCTTCTCCCCTCGCTGTGCCCACTTGATCCCGCCGAGCCGTCTCGAGACGAGTTTGCGCATGGGTTGCGCGCACGTAAGAACCGAAGTCGTTCGTTCCAACTCGAGCCAAAACCGCGAACTCGATCGATTCCATACGGCTTTAAGCCTTGTGCTCGCGTCGCAGTGCCCTCACGCACCTCACCTTTCCATTTTGCCGAGCCGAGCCTCAAGGCGTCGTCTTCCCGTTGAGCCGAGGAACTCGAGAAGGGGGAAGCGTTGAATCGGGTGAGTCCTCACTCAATCCTCCAAATTGATTGCTTCCCGAGCTCCCTCATCATCCCAGGATTGCTGATCACTCGCCATTTTGGATTCATTTTGGCTGCAGCGCCGTTGAGCCGCCGTTCTTCTTCCTCCCGGCCGGCGCACGGTGGCAGGCCGTACCAGACTTTCTCCGACCCAGCCATCAGGTGAACTCGCATCTCCTTGATCCATTTGAGTGTCACGAACCCTAGGTCGCGGAAATTTTGCCCCTAGCCGAGCTTTGCGTCGTGGTCATGGCGCCGCCGCACCTCGCGGTGGCGACCATCTTCCCGCCACCTCCGGTGAAGTAGCACCACCCCTAGACTCGTCTTTGCACGGTGAAGCTAGAACCGGTGCCCATTCGCCGTGGCGGAGCTAGTTAGCGGCGGCGAGCAAAGAACCAGCGGTGCCACGATCCGAAGTCATTGATGGCGGGTCCCTGCGTCGTGGTCGAGCATTTGAACTCAGTTTTAGCGCGCGCGCAGAAAGCCGTTTTCTCCGATTGAAAGCGTATTTTCGATTTTTGAATGATTTTCAGAAACCGATCGAAATTCAAATGCTCATAACTTTTGAATCATCTGGCCAAATTTAGTGAAACAAATTTCTAAATTCGTATAAAAGGCTGTAGTTTCAGAATATGCAAAAATTTCTGAAGATGAGTAAAGTGTGATTTTAGGAAAAATGAAATAGAAGCCTAAGTGTAATTAAGGTGTGAAGAATAAAATATTTTTGGGATGATCCAATTAAGGAAAAGTAAGTTTTTGTAGAATCCCTGAGCTATGAGTATTCCAAATAAACCAAATGTTTCCTTAATACTTTTTTTATATATATATATATATCATATTTACTCAAAAATGAATATTAAACATGAAAAAGGAAAACGAGTAAATGAAAGAAAAGACTAAAGTTTGAATGTTTAAAAGTTCATCCTGGTTAGCTATAATCATGGGAGTTGCTCTTGTGAAAATACTTAAAGAAAAGTATTTATGATAGTTGTTCAATTAAGAAAAACAATACTAGTTATAACCAAAATAGATGTAATTTGTTATGAACAAGTTCAAAATAACTCAAATTCACTTTTAAAATGCTTTTAGGATCTTTCCCTGATGTCAGGATGAAAATGGATAAAAGATGTTAAATAGTTTAGTAATAAGTGAAAGCAAAAGATGGAAAGGTTATAAGTTAGTTTTTATGTTCATATAGCCCTTTTCAACATATGATAAAATGGATTATATGAATGAGAAGAAATGTAAAAATGGTATAGAAGCATTTCACAAAGTATATTCTAGTAGATTCTGGAAAAAGAATGATGTTTTGCTAAGGTTGGTATACAAAGCAAGTTAAGGGAATGAGGCTAGTTTTTATGTTTTGTTGAAAAATTGAAACAATCAAGCTTTTTCAACCATGTGTGAAATAACTCATCCAAGTAAGAAATTTTGGAAGAATAGTGTAGAAATGATAACCAAAGTTTGTTCTACCAGATTCCAGAAAAATATTCTGTTTTAGAGCTTTGGTTCACTTAGTTTTCATTAGTGCAATAACCTTAAGTGATATTGTTTAGTTCTGTCCTTAAGCCAGTTTTGTAGCAAGTCCAGAGTTCAACCAAGCCTTTTCAACAATAGTTTTCAAGCTTCATCTAAACCCTAAAAGATAAAAGAAGTAGTTAGATTTGATAATTAAGTTATGCTTTAGCTAATCCAAGACTTAAACTCTAATTTCTGTAGTTAATGTACATCAATCTTGTTAGGTTTATAACCCTAGTTGATATGGTCTCTCAAGTGCTTTTTTCTTGATTTTGTTGAGAAAAACAGAGAGGGCTCTGTTCTTTGTGTGTTGCATCCTCCTAAGTGGCTAATGATCAATCTTTTCTTTTCAAATAATTTTAGCATCTATAATTCGATGTTTAAGTTCGAATATTTCTGGAATAGCAGTCGCCTGTTTGATTCGAATTTGTGTTTACTCGCTTATCTGCTCTTTTCTTTTTGCCATTTGAAGTTGCTGATATTCTCTTTTTCTTCTTGTTCGCAACGAGTAGAGACCGATTTCATTGAAGAAGAAGAAGGCGGTTCTGCAGATCCAGATCTTATTCCTGACAGTGATTTGCAAGGCAAGCAACTCCTTGATCACGTTGAGCCTGATAATTCACCTACTATATGTTGTTTTTGCTTATGTACAGTGCATCCGGATAATTCCCCCTAAAAGTGCTAATTTGGGTTAGAACTGTAGTTAATCCTGTAAATTATGGGTTGCCTCAATCTGTATGGACTTGTGGACCTTGTAAACCTTAGATTGAGCTAGACATATGTAATGTCGTTTTGGGTATAACCGCTAGCATAATAATATTCCTGCTTTAGTCGCTTGTTGGTTTTCAATCTTTTCAACCGTCATATAATGTCTTGGAAATTGGTTGATGGTAGTTTGCTAAAAACCTTCAAACAAAATTATGTTTTGACGCGGGTGATTATTTGGCGCTAGCCGGTTGTGCAAAGAGATATGCACGTAGCTAGGGTGGAGTATCGCCCGTGTCGGTTTAAGGACCGAGCAAATGGGATGTTGTAGAACCATGTTTCCGTGCAACCACAAGGGCTTGTATGGGCGGGTCTTAGCTTAATAAGTTGTTTAGACTTGGCTTTGCATCTATGGAAGGCGGGAGATTTGCACAGGCAGTCCGGTCAGGTCTGTCTGTAGGGGTTTTTACATACCGATGCAACGGTGTACGCCTTGCCCTGGACAGAAACGTGGTGTGTGTGTGATAAATGTGGATCCACGGCTTGGGTGTGTGTCTCTGTCTTCGTATGGCGAGGTTAACGCCCGGTGGTGTAAAGTCATGTCTAAATAATGTGAGCTTTGTATGATCTCCTTGCCGACACATCAAGGAAGTGTGTTAAGCGGCTGCGAAAGAGGTTGATCATTCCTTGTGGGTAAAGTGTACACCTCTGCGAGTGAAAAATCGATCGATTAGCCGCTACCATGTAATGGGCACTTGGGGAAAATCCTCCCAATGCTAGAGTTTTGGTGTTTTCAAAATGGGTTGAAACTTTGGTAACTGTTTTGCAACCTTCTTTTGTGTCAAAGGATCAACACCGGGGTTATATGCAGTCGGGTAGACTGAGTTGAGAATCTAGTATATTTTTGCTTACAATTACGTCCTTCAATTGCTTTTATTAAAAATGCGATGTTGCAATCTATTATGCTTACTTATTTAATGTTTTTATGCAACCATAAAATAACCATAGCTTGTCATTTGTTCAACTCGCATAATTATTTATTTGCATCAGTGAACCAATATAAGTCTTCTTTGAGTACCAATGTACTCAATCTTGCATCTATTGTCTCGGAGGAAGAAGATTGTGATCTCACGGACGACGCGTTCTTTCAGGCAGGTCTCGGGGGTTTCGACGATAGCCTCTTCTAGGTAGCCTAGTCAGTGCCTGAGGGTTTAGTGGGCAACCGCAAGGCATTTTGGAGTTTCAGTTCCTTTTGGTTTTCCGTTTTTAATTTCCGCTGTTAAGATGGTTTAAAATTGTACTGAACTTTGTATAATTATTTCAGTAATGAAAGTTCTTCTGTGAGTTCGCTTGTATGAGTTTGATACAAATGTTGTAAACATGTGAGTGCTAGCTACTGATCCAGGGAATAGCACAGTAATCACATGGAGTTCCTGTTCATCAGAACGGGGTCTCACAGACAGTTCATTGTACAGAGAGAAACTGAAGGCATGAGATTATTTTGTATGGGTTGTATGAATAGTTAAATTTCGTTTTACCGTATGTTGTGGAATTCCAAAACAAGTAACCTTTGGAGGAGACAGAGATGGGCAAAATAAAAGAAAAGGATTTAGGAGGGTATAATGGTAACTTCTGGGCTAGCTTTACCATGAATTATTTATTGTGAACAGCCATTGATGCTGTTTGCATGAGAAAACCTATACAAATGTTTGTTGAAGTGAGATTTTGTGTATTTTACATGTGGATCCTCAACTAAGTATACGGAGGTTTTTATTTGTCCTGTCACATTATTTTTTGTAGCCACTCAAGTGAAGCATGAGCCTAAATGTTAGTACTGCAACTCAACAAATTATGCCTGCTTAAAAAACTACTGACTTATCATGTACACGTACGGCAATTATAGTTTAAGAGTAGAAGTGACGCAACCAAACAAGTTTTGTACTGCAACTTGCTCAACAAATTATGCAGAGTAAAGGTTGATATTCTAGCTAGTTTTTCATTGCCATATTACTATCTAAAACTATATATTGGCAGGGAATTCTCTCCCCAACTGCCACTTGAAACCAATTGTGGATGCCCAGCAGTATATAGTTTAGAACTTTAGACGGTGTGAGGAATGAGAGGATAAAAACCAAGTAATGCCTGATAAAATAGCTAAAACGGCCGAATAACTTGCATTTCTACGTCCTGTAAAGGCAAGTATACATGGATATGACACGTACATATAGTAATGCCAAATGCGTGGTCAGTGGTCACTAGCTAGGTACGGATCGACAACTTGCACTGCGTGAAACGTGCATAGTTTATATAGCATAGATTAGGGTACAATATTGGTAGTAGAGATGAGGTCGATCAGATTGGAACTTGGAAGAAGGATATCGTGGGTCTTGGAAGCATTCATACGCATTCTCTCCATGTCATGCACTCGATGTTGTATCATGGCTTTATTTGTTCAAGTTTATGCTTTTGTAATTTTACCTTAACGCTAGTGACATAAGTCTAAAAATAATTATTTAATAAGCTAAAAATAATTTATCCACGGTGATTTTTGGCTTTTAGTTATATGGACGTTTATGACTTTTAAAAACAAAACCTAATTAAAAAGCCATTCTTTTGTTTAGCCTTTAGCTTTTTGGTTTTTAAGTGAAAAAAAAGCTGAAACAAGCTGGGCCTATAGCTTGGAGGTTTGAAGCAGTGATAAACTGTAATGTTTAGAATACCGCATTTGCGGCAGTATATCTTTCCGTGACCCAAGTTCGACCCCTGACGAGAGGCTGCTAAAAATTAACGCCTTGTCAATAAAAAGGTAACCATGGAGGTATATCATATGTATACCACATTAATTGATCATTTTTTTTTCTGAAATCCTAAAGATTAGAGAGTTAGTACATATTCGTAGCAAGCCAATTCTTTTGAGTGATGCATTTCGGATATCATGACTACTTGGAAACTTGGCGCATATATGTATGGCCTACGATCATATGTTAGGACGGCTTATGAATTCGAAAGGAAGTATGCTGTATGAAATTGGAGTTTTACCAAATTTCAAAAAAGAAACATAGCAAGGAATCACAATTTTAGTGACTAAACATAGTGACGAAAGCTTGTTTTGTCACTATTAACCTTGTTTATAGTGACAAAAAGAAATTTCCGCACAATTTTACCGATTGGTAGTGACAAAAAGAAATTTCCTCACTTCTTTATCGATTAGTAGTGACAAAATATTGAATCGCCAGCAGTGATGATTCTACGATGATAAGCTATCATGTTGTCAGTTTGTCACTACTTCATTTACAAGTGGTGGCCACATGTTATATCGTCACAAAACATCTTAATAGTGACTATTTTATGGTGACAAACTATAACAAAAACCGATTTCGCTTGTGATGAAAAAAGGGGAGAAAATGGGTAATTGGGCCAAGTGGGCCGTCAAGGCTCATCTGGCCGATCGAGCCAACCCAAGCGGCTGAGGCTAAAGCACCCCGATTCGGTGCCCTAGCCCTAGGATGTAACATCCCATAAAATTCAAAAATATGAAAAATAAAAAGTTTAAATTTAAAAATGAAATTGAATAAAAATTTCATTTGGAATCAAGATTTTAGTTTAAAATAAATATCTTTTCCTCTTTTTCTTGTATTCTAATTCTAAAAGAAAAGAATATTTCATTTATTAAAACTATTTCTTCCGAAACAAATAAAATATAAAAATAAATTTGAGATGTAATATTCAGTTTGAATTTGAATTTTCTGAGTTTTTTGAATTATTGGTTCTTCTTGAATTTTTGCTCTAAAAAGAAAAGTAATATCTATTGAAATGGTAAAATGGTAAAAGTAAAAAGATAAAAATACCGTATCAATAAAAATCTGCAAAAATAATATTAAAATATTATGAACTGTCATAGACATGGACATGCTGTCAAAAGTGATCTGAACACATTAAATAAAAGAAAAGATATTGTAATCTTGAAAAGATAATCAACAATCTGAAGTTACAAGATTTCTTCAGAAGTTACCTTAACCTAACCTGAGTTAAAATTTTAACCTTGCCGACATGATTATATTATCTATGTCTGGTAAAAATATCAAGAATTTATCCCATTGTTTATTAATTTTAGAAAATCATAAACAGACAATGAGGAAAGCTGAAAAGTTCAATGTCAGAATTATTAAAAATAAAATATACAATTTAAAAATCTGAAAATTTTATATCATGTACATAATGTCATTTTGGATCTTTTGAAAAAGTTTCATAAAATAATAATCTTATTTTGATCTTAAATTAAATATAAATCAGAATAAGCAGAAAATGACAGTTATCAATTGTCAGATTTTTATAAATATTTTTACTCATAATATTTATCTGAAAATTTTACCATACCTTTATATCATCCTTGCCGACCTATAGAAAAATCTGCATAAAATGTTGAGTCGGTTTTGTGACCTAAACCAATGAATCTATCCTGTGCTGTCCAGAGTTTTCGGCAGACTTCTCATTTCTTTCTCTGACTCGTGGGCCCAACCTGACCCAGCTGCCCCTGCCGACTTCTTTTTCTTTCACTGCCAACCGGCCCCCACTTGTCAGCCAGCCTCCCGATCCTTCTTCTCTCTTCTTCCTTGGCTGATTATTCTCGCGTGCACAGCCGAACACCGCCTCTCCTCTTGTTAAATTTTCCAGTCGGCATCGCAATTCTCAGCCCATGTTCTTCCATCGCCGACCTGCTGCTCCTCTGTCACCTCACCACCGCCAGCCTGCCATATCTTGCACCGAAGAAAACCCAAGCAGCAACTCCGTCCCTTGCCGCCTCTGCTGTCTTCGCCCAAATTCCGTCGCGGCAAGGATTTGCTGCCAATTCCCTTGCCACGGCATGAGTTGGGCAGCAATGGCATCACAACCGACCTTCTGTCTGTGCCATAGTTGCCACGGCAGCCGTTTCTCCAGAATTTGCCGCCACGGCACTTGACGTAGCCACAGACGGTTCTCATCGCCGCTTTCTTCTTGTGTTCAAACCCATGCCGAACCGACCTCACTACTTACAAGCAAAGACCGGACTCTACCTACACCCACCTCCCGGCTTGTCCGCACCACAAACTCCACTCGGCCTCCACCTTCTTCCCAATTCCGGCCCAACCGAGAAAAAGGAGAAAACCTCAATTGACCAATTCATGAACCTCGGCTCAAACCATTTGATGTGAAGCTACTCCATAACCTCTAAATCACATTCCACCTTCCGAGTAGCTCATCTTCACCGAGTACCGCCGCACTGCCGTGCTTCCTCCGCCGCCTTGGCCTCGCACGGCGGCACTTTAACTCGATGTTTCTCCAAATGATTCTACCGCAAAAATGAAAGCCTCGACCTCACTAATGCTCACCGAGTCTCATTTTCCACTAAAATCATCTGCTTTTGCTCGCCGCCGCGGCCATGGTCGCCGCATGGTCTCCGGTGGTGCGCCGACCGACCATCTCCAACCAAACCGCCATCGGCCATGTGCGCGCCACCCTCCGATGCTCGCCGTGTTATCGATTCAACCTCCCGTGGCTCTCTGCGGCGAGCCTCGGAAGCACGTTCCTCGCTTTCGGTGTCATTGCCAGTCAGCCACCTTGTCGACCCTTCATTGACCAAGTCCAAGCGAAAGCGTATTCCGAGGTGAAAGCGTATTTTCCTCTTTTGGTAAATTTTCTATTTTCTCGTATTTTCCTAAAACCGAATACATTCTTTTGTTCATATCTTTTGAACTATCAATCCAAATGAAATGAAATAAATTTCTATATTCATGATAAATCATGTAGATTCATAATATGCAGAAATATTCTGAAATGAACTATATTTAAATTTTAAATTCAATTAAAAGAAAGGAATCAAAAACATGTCATATATAGAATTTCTGAAATGAACTCCAATTGAATGAAACCAATTTTTTAGAACCCTTATGATACCAGGAACTCAAATATATAAAAATATTTAAATTCTAACTTCTTTGAATTATTTCCCATTAAAAGTTGTTCTCAATGTTATAAATATTCAAAATACATAGCTTATGCAAAAGAAATCCAAAATCAACAAACTTAATTTCTAAATGACTGGTATGACAGTAGGGCTTCCAAATATGTTAAGGTATCCAACTAATGATCTTCACTTAAATTGTTTCATGAATAGAATGTAATCCTATAATAGAAGATATGCATATATGTGTGTATAGTAATCTATAGAAATAAATGCATTCATATGCAAAGTATCTAATAAATATACAAGACATGAATTGATATTAGAATGAGTAACTTGTCGCTATTGAAATGTTTGTAATGAAATATTATATATGCACAAGCTTAAATTACATTAAAAACATAAGCCTTGTAAATGTAGAAAAATATATATATGTAGAGATAATGAAAAGTGTGATCATGATAAGGAACTGGATTTCAAACATCTAATATAATCAAACTATTTTATTTAGCAAGAATCATTGCAATAAAGTCATAATCAATACTTAACCAAATAGTGTATCTTTCGCAAATTAAATTCAAATTTGATAAAACCAAACCCTGGTAGCCTAAAATATATGAAATTAACTTGGAAATGTTCTTTAAAGTATTAGACTATAATATTCTAAAGAAATAATCTTATTTCATCATGTTTTGCAAATAAATTAAATAAGTCCTAATCGCCAAGTAACCCTAAGTATTATGTTTTATGAACTCAATCATATGAATAGGCGAACTTTGAAATAATAAACAAATATGTAATTTGTATCACGTAACCTTCTTAAAACCAGGAATAAATTCAATAACTTAGTTCAATGGATCTAACAAATTCAAAGACACTTCTTATGCAAAATCAATTAAAAAGGATTAAGCGCTATTCATTTATGGCTTTTAGCTCAATTGTCTAATATGTTAATTCCATTAATCCAAATAATTTTAGCATCTATAATTCGAAGTTATAAATGCAAGAATTTATAATTTTAGCCTCTTGAATTCGTAAATCAAGAATAGATAATCTATCAAAGAAACCATGCTTTCTTTATCATAAGACATTAACAATATGTTTGTATAATTATCTAAATCACAATATCTTGAAATCATTCAATCGTAACCCTAAAACATTCTGTTTTCTTTAATGAACCTTTATTTGGTTTTCATGCATTTTCTTTTCGCCCTTATTAAAGATTGAATATTTGCTATATTTTCGATTGAACGACGTGTAGAATCCGACGTCGTTACTTCCGTCGTTGCCTCCGTCAACCGTGACTTCGTCTTCGCCGTAAGCAATAAATAAGCAAGGCAAGCACCCCCTTTGATCATATTGATCCAGCTTTATAAATGTTTTCATTAAATGTTTTATCGCATACTTTACTTTTATTAAAGTCGCTATATTATGGGTGTTGGTAGTTGTACCTATTGCTTCATAGAACTTCCTTGATAAGTATGGATCTGTGAACCTTGATAACCCTAGAATAGTATAGACAGTAATTGATGTCAATCTGGGTTACTCACACATAGTGTTATGCTTAGCCATGCTTAAATGAACATAAAACTTGACATGATTAAAAATGTTGGATATGACATCCAAGGGTATGACCATTCTTTATGGTTGGTATTTTGATCAAAATGAAAATAAAACTATGGTTTGATGCGGGCAATTATTGGCAATAGCCGTGTACAAGGGACTTGTACATAGTGTAGGGTGGAGATTATTGCCCGTGTCGGATTAAGGACCGAACTACGTGTTCGTTAAACCCAAGAATTTACCGTACAACCACAAGTGCTGGTATGGGACAGCCTTAAACCAATTAAGTTATCTGGTTTAACTTTGCACATTGGTAGGCCGGAGTAGTACGAGCTTCTTCAGTGATTGGTTGCTCGAAGGGGCGCCCACACCGAGGTGTTGGGAGTCACGTTTGCTAATACAACGGTGAATGCCATACTATGGACATGCTTAATCATTATTGTGCGTTGATGTGCAAACATATACACCATAGTATGGGTTTGACGTCACCGGGCTAGTGCAAAGTTAGCCTAGATAATGTAAAGGTTTCCGTCATGAACATTCTGGCCACTACGCCAAAGGTGCGTGAAATATGCGGCAAAAGGAAAAGGTCATGACTTGTGGGTAAAGATGTACAACTCGCAGAGTGTCAAACTTTTCAAAAGCCGCTCCATGGTTATGGGAATCTTGGTGCGCCAAAGACTAGTTAGCTGTTTTATTTTCAGTAAAACTCGGATTTCTACCGACTGGTAGGAATGGTTACTCGGAAATTTCATGTGTGATGAGAAATGGTTCTTGGATATGGTCATGACACCTGTGTTCGTGATTTCACTTACTCGTACTTTACATCTCGTTATTTATGTATTAAATTACTTTTACTTAAATTCCGCTTTGGCAATCTACTATTCTGTATTTACATTTCAAATTGGCTTTATGCAAACTAACCAAACTAGCCTCTCCTTTGGAATGGCTTGCATATATCATAGGCTTTGCAAAGTCTTATGAGTCTGAAAGTACTCACCCTTGCTTAATTGTTGTTTTTAGGTGAAGAATCAGATTAGTCCGATGAAACATATCATCGCAGGATTCGGGAATGATAGCGATGAAAGTTTTCTAGGATTATGCCTTGTCGGTTGCTCGAGGGATTGGATAGGCACACTACAAGACTTTGCTTCTTCTTTGCTATAAACTCGAATTGTAAGATTATTGTATAAATCAGCTTCCGCTTTAATAATATGATGTATGGTTGTGATTCCAATTGTTGTAAATGTGCGTACTAGCTCACGATCATGGGACTAGTAATTGTTTGCACATGAGATTTCCATTTTGCATTTATGTGAAAATGGGGTCATCTGATTGGTATCGAGCCATGCCGATCAGAGGATAAACCCTAGAATGGTCGTTAGAATTGATGGAACAAATTCAAAATTTATTTTCAAAAGTCATTATAATTGCAAAATGTAGCCATTTCTATTCTTTTCCCCTCGCTAAGATCTTATTCTTACCCCTACTTTCATTTCGGTTTGTAAAACTAATTCCTCTTTTCTTAAAACAATCCTCGTCCATAGCTTATCTTCGCTATTTGCTTCCGAAGTTGCCAAAGAGGAGTCGCTACCATTTTTCATGCCAGACATTGAAGACTACAACGTCTACGTCGACAATCTCAAGATGAGGAACATACACTTCGTCGTCCCTGACAAGACCGAAATAAAACTTGAAGATTCATGAAGAGGTGGTATCATTCGACAGTAAAATGCGGAAGATTAGAGTATATTAGGTTCTTCGTTAGAAAAGGAACCCCTTCGTAGCAATATCATTCGCTTTAGTTCAATAAATCATATTTATGTAGTATTTATATCTTGTTATTTGCAATTGATTTTTATTCTCTGTCCGGGCTGATTTAGGTGTGAACTTAACCTTCACGTTAAAGTTTCACAATGAGTTGCCCTTATGTGTGAATCCAGAAATCTCAACCCATAGGCTTAAAAGAAAATTTCATAAAGTAACTTGTTTCTTCTTCCTATAAGAAATTCTTATAAGCTTATCTCTTCTTTCTATAGAATTTCTTGCAAGCTTATCTCTTCTGTAGAACTTCTCACCTGTATATTCTCTAGTCTCCGATCTCTCTTTAAAAGCCTCCGCATCAAAATTAATAGCACAACCTCCATTATTGTGTTAAGACCCCCCGAGAGTATCTAAACCTCGTCTAAACCAACCCATATTCAATTCTCCCCGCAAGTATCACCTAACTATGATGATGAATATGAAGATACTTCATCTCGCCACTTCGCCGATTGTATAATGACTTCGAAGCCAAGATGGTCTTGTGTTAAAAAAAAAAAAAAAAAAAAATTCCGACGGCATCAAGTCACGCCATGAAGAATGAAAGACCAGCATTGTTATACGGAAAAAGAGTACCCTAAGATAGGATAGCCGATAAAGATAAAACTTTAGACCCTCTATGCACTTGATTGAATTTAAAATCTTTATGTGTGTTAAACTTTTGTTTAATTTTGTAATGCTTCTCGGGATGCACTCGTGAATGCTCGACATAAGTTGAAACTTCACGACGTGACAACCCTTAATTAATAAGAAAATGTAATTAAGAAAATTTTAAGGAACGGAATGTTACCTAAAATAATATGAATTTTAATATTCAAAAGAGAATCTTGGATTAGACTGCTATCTAGTGATCATCTCTTTCCTTTTCAATTGCTAAAGATCTAGTGATACAAGATTTTAACAAACAAAAGATAATTTTGGAAAAACTATTCTCACATAATTATCTCATCTTCTCTAATCTATATGAGTTTTAAATAATAAAAGGATTTAAAAAAAAATATTGGAAGTTATTTTATAATCAAACCAATTCTCATCTTACCCCCTTCTATCTTTTGCATATCCATTGAATAATTTCAAAGTCAAGCTCCTTGATCTTAACCATTTCTTGATCATCATTTTCATCAGTAAATTTTGATCATCACTTTCAATAGTAAATTTTGATCATCACTTTTGTCCGTAAATTTTGATCATCTATTTCATCAATAAGCAACCCCTTGTTCTCCTAAAAAGAAAGACAACGTCACCTGTATCAACTGTGAAGAATTTGGACATCGCCAACATCTGCCAAGAAGAATTCTACCGCTTACCAAATTCAAGGAAGTCAGCAGCAATCCCCCAAGCCAGCTCAACGATCTTGCCGATAATCTGGAATGTCTCATTAATCTTGCATATGCTTTCATAACGCTAGCAGCTACAAGATGAAACTTTCTCTTGTCAATGCTCGCGTCAATTTTAAGCTCGGCAACCAGCACCTTCCGTGTTGAGCTTCCCAGAACAACCCTTGTTTCGATATCAAACTTTGAACATAAACCTCTTTTTCATGTGATTGCACCTGACGCATTTATCATGGTATTTGAGTACGCCTTTTTTGTGTATTCAATTTCTTCAATCATTCCTTGTAACTTTGCAAAATGAGTACGTCCTTTGTGTACTCAGATCCTTCGATCAATCGTTTTGATTTTGTAAATTGAGTACTTCCTTTGTGTATTCAATTCTTGCAATCATTCCTTTTGATTTTTGAGCACATCCTTTGCGTAACCAATTTCCACGATCATTCCTTTTGATTTTGAATATGTCCCTTGTGCATTCATATCTTACAATTAATCATTTCGATTTTGAGCATTCATTCTTTCATGATCAAGATTGTTGTCAATTCCAATCAAAATCAAAACACTTTGCATTCCAAGATGATTGGATGAATCATATCATCTGAACCATCCATCCTATGATCCTCCTATCACTCTCTAGACCCTGCGAATCTCGGGGACGAGATTCCTGTTAAGGGGGGTAGTCTGTAACATCCCACAAAATTCAAAAATATGAAAAATAAAAAGTTTAAATTTAAAAATGAAATTGAATAAAAATTTCATTTGGAATCAAGATTTTAGTTTAAAATAAATATCTTTTCCTCTTTTTCTTGTATTCTAATTCTAAAAGAAAAGAATATTTCATTTATTAAAACTATTTCTTCCGAAACAAATAAAATATAAAAATAAATTTGAGATGTAATATTCAGTTTGAATTTGAATTTTCTGAGTTTTCTGAATTATTGGTTCTTCTTGAATTTTTGCTCTAAAAAGAAAAGTAATATCTATTGAAATGGTAAAATGGTAAAAGTAAAAGATAAAAATACCGTATCAATAAAATCTGCAAAAATAATATTAAAATATTATGAACTGTCATAGACATGGACATGCTGTCAAAAGTGATCTGAACACATTAAATAAAAGAAAAGATATTGTAATCTTGAAAAGATAATCAACAATCTGAAGTTACAAGATTTCTTCAGAAGTTACCTTAACCTAACCTGAGTTAAAATTTTAACCTTGCCGACATGATTATATTATATATGTCTGGTAAAAATATCAAGAATTTATCCCATCGTTTATTAATTTTAGAAAATCATAAACAGACAATGAGGAAAGCTGAAAAGTTCAATGTCAGAATTATTAAAAATAAAATATACAATTTAAAAATCTGAAAATTTTATATCATGTACATAATGTCAGTTTGGATCTTTTGAAAAAGTTTCATAAAATAATAATCTTATTTTGATCTTAAATTAAATATAAATCAGAATAAGCAGAAAATGACAGTTATCAATTGTCAGATTTTTATAAATATTTTTACTCATAATATTTATCTGAAAATTTTACCATACCTTTATATCATCCTTGCCGACCTATAGAAAAATCTGCATAAAATGTTGAGTCGGTTTTGTGACCTAAACCAATGAATCTATCCTGTGCTGTCCAGAGTTTTCGGCAGACTTCTCATTTCTTTCTCTGACTCGTGGGCCCAACCTGACCCAGCTGCCCCTGCCGACTTCTTTTTCTTTCACTGCCAACCGGCCCCCACTTGTCAGCCAGCCTCCCGATCCTTCTTCTCTCTTCTTCCTTGGCTGATTATTCTCGCGCACTGTAGAACACCGCCTCTCCTCTTGTTAAATTTTCCAGTCGGCATCGCAATTCTCAGCCCATGTTCTTCCATCGCCGACCTGCTGCTCCTCTGTCACCTCACCACCGCCAGCCTGCCATATCTTGCACCGAAGAAAACCCAAGCAAGAACTCCGTCCCTTGCCGCCTCATTGTCTTCGCCAAATTCCGTCGCGGCAAGGATTTGTCGCCAATTCCTTGCCACGGCATGAGTTGGGCAACAATGGCATCACAACCGACCTTCCATCAGTGCCATAGTTGCCACGGCAGCCGTTTCTCCAGAAATTTGCCGCCACGGCAGCCCAGCCGCGTACGGGTTCTCATCGCCGTTTCTTGCTGTGTTCAAACCCATGCCGAACCGACCTCACTACTTACAAGCAGACTTCGGACTCTACCTACACCCACCTCCCACCTTGTCGCACCACAAACTCCACTCGGCCTCCACCTTCTTCCCCAATTCCGCCCAACCGAGAAAAAGGGAGAAAACCTCAATTGACCAATTCGTGAACCTCGGCTCAAACCATTTGATGTGAAGCTACTCCATAACCTCTAAATCACATTCCACCTTCGAGTAGCTCATCTTCACCGAGTACCGCCGCGCAGTGCTTCCTCCGCCGCCTTGGCCTCGCATCGCGGCATTTCAACTCAAGTTTCTCAAATGATTCTATGCAAAAATGAAAGCCTCGACCTCACTAATGCTCACCGAGTCTCATTTTCCACTAAAATCATCCGCTTTTGCTCGCCGCCGTCGGCCATGGTCGCCGCCGCTGGTCTCGGTGGTGCGCCGACTCGACCATCTCCAACCAAACCGCCACCGGCCATGTGTGCGCCACCCTCCCGATGCTCGCCGTGTTATCGATTCAACCTCCCGGCTGCTCGCTCTGCTGGCGAGCCTCGAAGCACGTTCCTCGCTTTCGGTGTCATTGCCGGTGGGCCACCTTGTCACCCTTCACCCACCCAAGTCCCGAAGCGAAAGCGTATTTCCGAGGTGAAAGCGTATTTTCCTCTTTTGGTAAATTTTCTATTTTCGTATTTTCCTAAAACCGAATACATTCTTTTGTTCATATCTTTTGAACTATCAATCCAAATGAAATGAAATAAATTTCTATATTCATGATAAATCATGTAGATTCATAATATGCAGAAATATTCGAAATGAACTATATTTAAATTTTAAATTCAATTAAAAGAAAGGAATCAAAACATGTCATATATAGAATTTCGAAATGAACTCCAATTGGAATGAAACCAATTTTTTAGAACCCTTATGATACCAGGAACTCAAATATATAAAAATATTTAAATTCTAACTTCTTTGAATTATTTCCCATTAAAAGTTGTTCTCAATGTTATAAATATTCAAAATACATAGCTTATGCAAAAGAAATCCAAAATCAACAAACTTAATTTCTAAATGACTGGTATGACAGTAGGGCTTCCAAATATGTTAAGGTATCCAACTAATGATCTTCACTTAAATTGTTTCATGAATAGAATGTAATCCTATAATAGAAGATATGCATATATGTGTGTATAGTAATCTATAGAAATAAATGCATGCATATGCAAAGTATCTAATAAATATACAAGACATGAATTGATATTAGAATGAGTAACTTGTCGCTATTGAAATGTTTGTAATGAAATATTATATATGCACAAGCTTAAATTACATTAAAAACATAAGCCTTGTAAATGTAGAAAAATATATATATGTAGAGATAATGAAAAGTGTGATCATGATAAGGAACTGGATTCCAAACATCTAATATAATCAAACTATTTTATTTAGCAAGAATCATTGCAATAAAGTCATAATCAATACTTAACCAAATAGTGTATCTTTCATAAATTAAATTCAAATTTGATAAAACCAAACCACAGTAGCCTAAAATATATGAAATTAACTTGGAAATGTTCTTTAAAGTATTAGACTATAATATTCTAAAGAAATAATCTTATTTCATCATGTTTTGCAAATAAATTAAATAAGTCCTAATCGCCAAGTAACCCTAAGTATTATGTTTTATGAACTCAATCATATGAATAGGCGAACTTTGAAATAATAAACAAATATGTAATTTGTATCACCGAACCTTCTTAAAAACCAGAATAAATTCAATAACTTAGTTCAATGGATCTAACAAATTCAAAGACACTTCTTATGCAAAATCAATTAAAAGGATTAAGCGCTATTCATTTATGGCTTTTAGCTCAATTGTCTAATATGTTAATTCCATTAATCCAAATAATTTTAGCATCTATAATTCAAGTTATAAATGCAAGAATTTATAATTTTAGCCTCTTGAATTAAGTAAATCAAGAATAGATAATCTATCAAAGAAACCATGCTTTCTTTATCATAAGACATTAACAATATGTTTGTATAATTATCTAAATCACAATATCTTGAAATCATTCAATCAGAACCCTAAAACATTCCTGTTTTCTTTAATGAACCTTTATTTGGTTTTCTGTCTGTTTTCTTTTCGCCCTTATTAAAGATTGAATATTTGCTATATTTTCGATTGAACGACGTGTAGAATCCGACGTCGTTACTTCCGTCGTTGCCTCCGTCAACCGTGACTTCGTCTTCGCCGTAAGCAATAAATAAGCAAGGCAAGCACCCCCTTTGATCATATTGATCCCAGTTTTATAAATGTTTTCATTAAATGTTTTACTGCATACTTTACTTTTATTAAAGTCTGCTATATTATGGGTGTTGGTAGTTGTACCTATTGCTTCATAGAACTTCCTTGATAAGTATGGATCTGTGAACCTTGATAACCCTAGAATAGTATAGCGATGAATTGATGTCAATCGGGTTACTCACACATAGTGTTATGCTTAGCCATGCTTAAATGAACATAAAACTTGACATGATTAAAAATGTTGGATATGACATCTGAAGGGTATGACCATTCTTTATGGTTGGTATTTTGATCAAAAATGAAAATAAAACTATGGTTTGATGTGGGCAATTATTGGCAATAGCCGGGTGTACAAGGGACTTGTACGTAGTGTAGGGTGGAGATTATTGCCCGTATCGGATTAAGGACCGAACTACGTGTTCGTTAAACCCAAGAATTTACCGTACAACCACAAGTGCTGGTATGGGACAGCCTTAAACCAATTAAGTTATCTGGTTTAACTTTGCACATTGGTAGGCCGGAGTAGTACGAGCTTCTTCAGTGACTGGTTGCTCGAAGGGGCGCCCACACCGAGGTGTTGGGAGTCACGTTTGCTAATACAACGGTGAATGCCATACTATGGACATGCTTAATCATTATTGTGCGTTGGATGCAAACATATACACCATAGTATGGGTTTGACGTCACCAGTGGTGCAAAGTTAGCCTAGATAATGTAAAGGTTTCGTCATGAACATTCGGCCACTACGCCAAAGGTGCGTGAAATATGCGGCAAAGGAAAAGGTCATGACTTGTGGGTAAAGATGTACAACTCTGCAGAGTGTCAAACTTTTGAAAAGCCGTTCCGCGTTATGGGAATCTTGGTGCGCCAAAGACTAGTTAGCTGTTTTTATTTTCAGAAACTCGGATTTCTACCGACCGGTAGGAATGGTTACTCGGAAATTTCTCACGTGATGAGAAATGGTTCTTGGATATGGTCATGACACCTGTGTTCGTGATTTCACTTACTCGTACTTTACATACTGTTATTTATGTATTAAATTACCTTTACTTAAATTCCGTTTTGGCAATCTACTATTCTGTATTTACATTTCAAATTGGCTTTATGCAAACTAACCAAACTAGCCTCTCCTTTGGAATGGCTTGCATATATCATAGGCTTTGCAAAGTCTTGCGAGTCTGAAAGTACTCACCCTTGCTTAATTGTTGTTTTTAGGTGAAGAATCAGATTAGTCCGATGAAACATATCATCGCAGGATTCGGGAATGATAGCGATGAAAGTTTTCTAGGATTATGCCTTGTCGATTGTTCGAGGATTGGATGGGCACACTACAAGACTTTGCTTCTTTCTTTGCTATAAACTCGAATTGTAAGATTATTGTATAAATCAGCTTCCGCTTTAATAATATGATGTATGGTTGTGATTCCAATTGTTGTAAATGTGCGTACTAGCTACTGATCATGGGACTAGTACTGTTTGCACATGAGATTTCCATTTTTGCATTTATGTGAAAATGGGGGTCATTACATAGGACGCGTCAAGGAGGAAGAGGAAGGATGCGGCTGGGGATGCGTCGTGTGGCGTCCCCGCATGCGACGGCGCCCTCGGTGGCTTTTGCTCCTTCTCCTCCTCTTGGGCTCTTTTAAATCTAGGTCCGTGTTCCTTTGTTCAATGGAGTGGTACGACATAATTCTTTTTTCTATTTGTCAAATCTCTAAACTCTTCTAATTTGTGTGTTCTTCATCTAGATTCTTGGCTACTCAACGTCCTTGTGTGGTCTTCGGCTTCGATCTGTGCTCATTCACCTCGTGGATGCCACTTTGTGAGTAACCCAAGGTGTTTGTAGTCGATCGTTGAGGGCCAGCGATTTGAGGGCTTTATGGTGTGCTTGGTGCTCTGTGTTGTCGAGTCACTAATCTGATCTTGCTTGCTTGGTTGGGTGGCTCGGCTCAGTGGTGGATTGGAGCTCGGTTTGGTATTGCCCTTTTTGTGTAACAAGTCCTTTGTGACTTGCTCGATGAGGTCTACTTCCCTTGGCCGGGAAGTTGATATTGTGGCTCTGAGCAGCTTCGGTTGCATCTCGGGATTACTTGGTGAATTGCCTCACTCGGTGGCCTGCGGCTTTGTATTTCCGAAACATTCATTGGTGAGTCTGTGGAATTGTGTAACATCCCATAAAATACAAAAATAGGGAAAATTAAAAATAGAATTGAATAAAAATTTCAATTGGAATCAAGATTTTGTTTTTTAAACCATATCTTTTCCTCTTTTCTTGCATTCTAATCTTAAAAGAAAAGAGATATTTCAATATTAAAACTATTTCCTCCAAAACAAAAAAAATATAAAAATAAGTTTGAGGTGTAATCTTTAATTTGGATTTTAATTTCCTGAGTTTTCTTGAGTTTTTGCTTTAAAAGAAAAGTCTCATAAAAAGAAATGGTAAAATGGTAAAAGTAAAAAGATAAAATTCCAAAATCAATAAAATTTGTAAAAATCTCATATAAATCCCAGATCCATCCAGGATCCTTATTATGCAACTTGCACTGATTTGGATCAACAAAATAAATTAAAAAGACAAAAATAACCCAGTCTAGATACTCTGAACTGACCTTGTAAGAATTCTTCAGAAATCACTCAACCTTAACGGAGTTAAAATTTTAACCATGCTGACATTCTTGTCTTATCTACGTATGGTAAAAATATCAATAGTTTATCCTATCATTGAGTAATTTTAAAAATTCAGAAACAGAGAGATTGAAAAACCGAAAATAGTAATGTCAGAATTATTAAAATTAACATATCAAGTATAAAAATATGGAAATTTTATATAATGTCAATAATTCCATTAAAGATATTCATAAAAATTTTCATAAAATAATAAACTGTTTTGATCTTAAATTAAATAAAATTCACAATTAATAGAAAATGACAACTATGCATCGTCAGATTTTTATAAATATTTTGCCAATAATTTTTATCTAAAAATTTTATTGGACTCTCATATTTACCTTGCCGACCTATGGAAAAATCCTCATAAAATTTCAATCTTATCAGCTATCCCAAATCAATGAATCCCCTTCGGCCAGTCCAGAATTTTCATTCATATGTCAATTCTTTTTCACTGACTTGTGGGCCCAACTTGACCCAGCTGCCCCTGCCGACTTCCTTCTCGCCAAATAACCCCACACGTTAGACTCCTCAATTCTTCCCCTGCCTTCTTCTTTCTTCCGTTCCTCTCTGTCTCCTCGTTCTCTCTCGCGCAAGCCAGTCCAGAGCCGCGCCGCCTTTCTTCTTGTCGTCTTCTCGCCGCAACTCTCAGCCCGAGACCAGCTGCAAGTTGCCAGAACTCCCCTGATACCTTATCATGTTCTGTCATCAAGGTTATTCGGCCGCCCAAATCAAATCACGACGCCACCCCAAATGTCAGTTCAAATCCTGTAATCCGCCGACTCAACCAGCTATAAGTAGAACCAAGTACTCCAGTAGCATCTCATCTCGCCCAGTATAGCTTCGCATACCCATAGCTCACATTTAGGAATTAATCATCAAGCCGACTCTTCCCCAAAACCGATCGTCTCATCGCCAAATTGAGTCACCACCAATCATCACCACAAAGTTCCAATTTCCGATTCCTCTTGCACCTAGATTATAAACCCACTCACAAAATAAACCCCTCGGTTAGTTGAAGCTCCCAGTGTCTCTAACCTCGCCGCCGTGACTGTATTTCTTCCCAGAGGCTGGCGCATGGTGGCAGCAAACTTCGACCTTTCTCCAACTAAAATAGGTGCGAAAATGGAACCAATGGGATCTACTGATACTCACCCAAGCTTCATTCTTCCACGTGTTGCTGTAAAACCCGAGTTTTGTCAGTCGGCCATGATGACCGCCGCACCTCCGCGGTGGCGCGCTAACCCCGGCCATCTCCGGCCGAATCAACACCACCCCCGGGTGCGCATGGATGCCCTAATGCTCTCGATGGAACCCATTCGTCCGCTCTGGTCACCCCTCGCCGACGGTGAGCCTTGGCTTGACCCTCTCTGTTCTATGCAATCGATCAAGGGCGGCCGACCGATGAATCGAGTCATGCTCCTCCGCCGAAAGCGAGCCATTAGCCAACGGCTGCAAGGCTTCAGTTCGCAAGGTACGGTGCAAGCCTGACCACCATCTGCGCTTTGGGCCCCGCACATCAGTGTCATGTGCACTCGGCCTCTCGCTGCCATCTGGGCCCAGCATGTCAGCACTTCAACCCAGCGCAACCAGAAAAGGAAAGACGTATTTCAAACCCGAAGGTGTACTTTCCGATTTTGGTATATTTTCAATTCTCCACATTTTCCTAAACCTAGCACATTCATTTACTTATATCTTTTGCATTTCAGCTCCAAATGAAATGAAATAAATTTCTAAATTCATTATAAATCATGCAGATTCAGAATATGCAAAAAAAATTTTGGAAATGAACTATATTTAAATTTTAAATTCAATTTAAAGGAAGGGATCTAAAATATGTCATACATAGAATTTTTGCATATAAACTCCAATTTGAATGAAACCAATTTTTTTAGAAACCTTAAGTCCCCAGGAACCAAAATATGCAAAACTATTTAGATTATTGACTTAATTTACACCATTCTCTAAAGTAAGTTGTTTCCAATGTATTGAATATTCAAATCTGAATAACTTTTGCAAAAAGAATTCAAATTATGACAAATCAGTTTCTGTGTGTTTAAAGGCTAGTAATCTACCTATTTATGCAAAAACATTTGGAATTGAATCTAGTTTGAATTAAATTTGAAAATAGATTATTTTCCAACACAATAGAAGTTAAAATAAATATAAATTAAAGCATGAAAGTTCAAATAATGGTAAAATGATCCCTAGGTCTTTAATAAAACCATAGTACCTCCGTTATGCAAGAATATCTCATGTTTGTGCATATTTGAATTAAGCACGTATTAGATCTTAATGTTCATTTGTGTGAAATGCATCTGGGATAAAAGCAAAATATTGTGAAACCAACTTTAAAACACTCTTAGTGATGTTCAATGCTAACGCCAGGAAAATTAATGAATAATCATGTAAGGATCAATCGCAAACTAAGAACTAAAACTGAACCTTTATCGTGTAGATTATAAAATTACTTAAGCCTTTTCGACAGCCAGTAAAACATCTCGTCTAAATGCAATTACTAAGAAGATTAACCTAGAAGTGATATTTAAAATATGTACTACCATAATCTAGAAAATTATTTTATTTTCAACTTGCTTTTCATTTGAATCCGGCTAGCCCAATACCCTTAAGTGATATGGTCGTCGTAAACCCTAATGTCATATAAGCTATTTCAACAATGAATATAGTGTCTCGTCTAAACACTAAAATGTATGAAATCAGCTTAGAAATGTTCTTCAAAGTATAAAATACGCTATTCTGAAGAAATAATCTTATTTCATCATGTTTTGCATATAAATCCTAATAGCCAAATAACCTTAAATAATATGATTTCTGAACTACATATTGTGAATAAACGAACTCGGAACCAATGAAGAGATCCGTAGTTAAGACATTTGTATCACCAGAATCTTCTTAAAAACTGCAAATATATATATATAACCAGTAACCTAGCTTAACAGATCTATCATATTCGAAACCACTTATTATGCAAAATCAATTAAAAAGGATTAAGTGCTATCTATTTATAGCCTTCAGATCAATTGTCAAAAATGTTAATTCCATTAATCCAAGTAATTTTAGCATCTATAATTCGAAGTTATAAATACAGGAATTCATAATTTTAGCTTCTTGAATTCGTAATTCAAGAATAGATAGTCTATAAAATAAACCATGTTTGTTCATCATAAAAGTCATTAACAAAACAAATATATAATTAACTAAATCATGAGGTCTTGAAATCATAATTCTAACCCTAAAACATTCCTATTTTATTTAGTGAATCTTTATTTGGTTTTCTGTTTGTTTTCTTTTTGCACTTATTAAAGTTGAATATTTGCTATATTTCCGATTGAACGACGTGTAGAATCCGACGTCGCTACCTCTGTCGTTACCTCCGTCAGCCGTGGCTTCGTCTTCATCGTAAGCAGTAAATAAGCAAGGCAAGCACCCCTTTGATCATGTTGAGCCCAGTTTTATAAATGTTTTCATTAAATGTTTTACTGCATATGTTACTTTTATTAAAATCTGCTATATTATGGGTAATGGTAGTTGTACCTGTAGTTACATAGAACTTCCTTGATAAGTATGGATTTGTGAACCTTGAAAACCCTAGAATAACATAGACAATACTTGATGTCAATTTGGGTTACTCACACCTAGAGTCATGCTTAGCCATGCTTAAAGCAACATAAAACTTTGACATTATTAAAAATGTTGGATATGATATTTAATGGGTATGACCTTCTTTGTGGTTGGTATTTTGATCAAAAATTAAAAAATAAAACTATGGTTTTGATGCGGGCAATTATTGGCAATAGCCGGGTGTACAAGGGACTTGTACGTAGTGTAGGGGGAGACTATTGCCCGTGTCGGATTAAGAACCGAACTACATGTTCGTTAAACCCAAGAATTACCGTACAACCACAAGTGCTGGTATGGGATAGCCTTAAACCAATTAAGTTATCTAGTTTAACTTTGCACATTGGTAGGCCGGAGTAGTACGAGCTTCTTCAAGGATCGGTTGTTTCGGAGGGCGCCCACACCGAGGTGTTGGGAGTCACGTTCTCGATACAACGTGTACGCCATACTATGGATATGCTTATTCATTATTGTAAAGGATCAGACAAACATTTACACCATAGTATGTGTATATCGACACCGGCTGGTGCAAAGTTAATCTAGGTAATGTAAAGGTTTTCGTCATGAACATTCTGGCCACTACGCCAAAGGTGCGTGAAATATGTGGCAAAAGGAAAAGGTCATGACTTGTGGGTAAAGATGTACACCTCTGCAAAGTGTAAAACTTTTCGAAAAGCCGTTCCCGCGGTTATGGGAATCTTGGTGCGCCAGCACTAGTTAGATGTTTTTATTTTCATAAAATCTGGTTTCTACTATGTGTCGGTGATTTCTATCATGTGTTGGTGGAAAATGGTTTGTGGATATGGTAAAGATACCCGGGTTCGTGATTTCACTTACTCGTACTCTACATACTGTTATTTCTGTATTAAATTACTTTTTCTTAAATTTCGTTTACAATCTACTATTCTGTATTTACATTTCAAATTGGCTTTATGCAAATTAACCATAGTAGCCTTTCCTTTGAAATGGCTTGCATATATTATAGGTTTTGCAAAAGTCTTGCGGAGTACGAAAGTACTCACCCTTGCTTAATTGTTGTTTTTAGGTGAAGAATCAGATTAGCTCGATGAAACATAATTGTCGCAGGAATCGAGATATTGACGATGAGTTTCTAGGGATTATGCCTTGTCAGTTGTCTGAGGGTTGGATGGGCACACTACAAGAATTGTAATCCTTTCCGCTGCACTTCACTCTGTATTGTAAGATTTTATTGTATAAATTACCATTATCATTTGTAATAAAGAGTATGGATGTGATATCAATTGTTGTAAATGTGCGTGCTAGCCACTGATCATGGGACTAATTCTGTATGCACATGAGATTTCCATTTTTGCATTTTTGTGAAAATGGGGGTCATTACAAATTGCAGCGGTGATATTATTTTATGGGACATCGTCTTTGACGAGTCTAGCCTTTAACACTAGCAGCCAATCAGTGCTCTATGAGTAATTTCATATTTCTGTGCTTTACTATTCAATTGCAAAGGGGCTAGACATTAAATTGTCTTAGGGACATTGCATGTTGAGGGTAGCAATTGCTCGATGAGGATTGGGCTCAAATGAGATAATTTGTGACAATGTAGTCGGTTTATTGATATTGAGATACTTGTCTAGATAGTTCTATCAGTTCATTATATATTGATGCTATGTCCAGTTCAGTTTATATGACTTGATCTCTGTTTTCAGCATATATTTTATACTGTTGATACCTTCAGATTGCTATATTTATTATCAGCAAGCTCTTGTTTATATTCCTGAACTGTTATAACATCTTCTTGATTTTGATTTAAATTAATTTGACAAATTTGAAATCTAATTGGTAAGACTGTAGAAAAGTTTGTCATAAATTAGTCTGTGATTCTGTCCCTAAAGTTTGTTATAAATTAGTCTGTGATTCTGTCCCTAGTAGCGAGGAGGTGTGTTAATTCAGGTAGTACGACGTCTAAGAGTAATAATTTAACAACTTGAGCTTTGTACGTTGCTAGTTGATTGCTACTGTTCATAGTCATTGCCATGTTTAGATACTTGATTATTATGAGCTATCCTTAAGCTTTGATACTTGTTGATATCATGATTCAGTCTCTATATATTTGTTTTGACTTTGTTGTTCTCTGGTTATTAATAATGCTTGGAATTAAAATAAATAGAATTTTTGTTAATACCACTTTTATTCAAACAAAGTACATGGATGATTAATTGATTGATCTGTTGTTTGGCATTGGGCAAAACAAGACATGGATTGCTTGCTTGTGCTCTTTGAGTGTAATCCACTAGATGCGTGGGCGCGACTCACGCCGTGCACACGCATCAATAGAATAGTTTCCTTATGTCCTCCCGTATTTTCTATAATTTTTGGGGGGCTTTTTACAAAAAAAAATTGGATTTTGGTGGGCCTCTACGGGGAAAAAATTAATCTCAAAAGTTCTAGGAAGCTTCTAGAAAAAAACCGAACCATCACGGAAAAAGCGCAAAGGAAAAAACCTATTTCACGCATTTTTTTAATTTTCAGAGGGTCTTCGTGAATTTTTTTTTCCTCTGGGCCTTTTCGCATAAACGGTGAATTTTTTTTCAATTGGTGGGCCTCTGCAGGGGAAAAATTAATCTCGAAAGTTCGAGGAGGCTTCTCGCGAAAAACCGAACAATCACGTAAAAAGCATGAAGGAAAAAACCTATTTCACGCATTTTTTGAATTTTCGGAGGGTCTTTGCGGGAAAAAAATATTTCCTCAGGGCCTTTTCGCATAAACGGTGAGAAAAAACTTTTTTGAATTTCCAAGGGTCTTTGTGAAACAAAAACATTTCTTTTTGCATAAAATGGCGTAAAAACAATTTCCAGAATTTTTCGGGGCCTCTTCGCATAAAATGGTGAAAAAACAATTTCTAGATTTTTCAGGGGCATTTTAAAAAAATGGTGCCAGGAGCGCAAACGGCAAAAAAACAAATTTCTTGAATTTTCAGGGGCCTCTAAATAAAAAACATTTCTTAAATTTAAATTTCAAGGGGTCTTTGCGAAAAAACATCTCTTTTCGCATAAAACGGTTTAAAAATAATTTCCAGATTTTTTTCATGGACTCTTCGCATAAAACGGTGGAAAAACATTTTCTATATTTTTCGGGGGCATTTTCGAAAAAACAAATTTCTTGAATTTTCAGGGGTCTCTGTGTAAACAAACCTTTTTGCATAAAATGGGCTAAAATAATTTTTAGTTTTTTCAGGGCCTTTTTGCATACAACGTCAGGAAAAAACAATTTTCGGATTTTTCGGGGATATTTTCGCAAAAACCCGGCGCTAGGCGCGGCCGCACGCGTCCAAGCCACGTGTCGGTCAGGAAAAATCACGCTTGGGCGCGCGCGGTCGGGGATTGAACGTGGGTCGCGAGCCAGCTCACCGCTGCGCCACGCGCTCTGTTGCAAAAAGCGATGACGTTAAATTACATAAGCCGAACAAGCGGGTTAGCCACGTGGGTGACGTGGCTCAACGACGCGTGAGTCGTATGCACGGCGCTCCCGCGCGCGCGACGTGGCTGCTGTGAGACCCCGTTCTGATGAACAGGAACCTCCATGTGATTACTGTGCTATTCCCTGGATCAGTAGCTAGCACTCACATATTTACAACATTCATATCATAACCATACACGTAGACAAACAGAAAGACATACATAACAGTATTAATTATACAGAATTCAGTACAAATTTAAAACATTTAACAGCGGAAACCAAAATAAAGCTGAACAACTTCAAACAGCTTTGCGGTTGCCCACTAAACCCTCAGGCAACTGACTAGGCAATCTAGAAAAGACTATGGTCGAAACCCCCGGGACCTGCCTGGAAAAGAACGTTGTCTGGCATATCGCAGTCTTCTTCCTCTGAGACAACAGTTGCAAGATTGAGTACATTGGTACTCAGCAAGAATTATATTAGTTCACAGATGCAAATAAATAATTATGCAAGCTGAACAATAAACAGGCTATGGTTATTTTGCAGTTGCACAAAATCATTAAAGAGGTATAAGCATATTAGATTGTAACATCGTATTTTAATAAAATCAATTTAAAGACAATATGATAAGCAATTATTCCAGATTTTCAACCTAGTCTACCCGACTGCATATGACCCCGGTGTCGATCCTTTGACACAAAAGTTGGTTATAAAACGGTTTCCAAAACCACAACCCATTTTAAAAAGCACCAAAAGACTGTAGCATGGAATAACGTCACCAAGTGCCCTTGACCGCGGGCGCGGCTAATCGATTAGATTTACACTCTGCAGAGGTGTACACTTTACCCACAAGGAATGATCAACCTCTTTTGCCAGGCCAATTAACACACTTCCTTTGGTGTGTCGGCAAGGAGATCATACAGAGCCGTTACATTATCTAGACGTGGCTTTACACCAGTCCGGGACGTTAACCCTCGCCCTGAAGACAGAGACACTCACCCAAGCCGTGGATCCACATTTATCACACACAACATCACGTCTCTGTCCAGGGCAAGGCGTACACCGTTGCATTGGTATGTAGAAACCCCTACTGCATGCACTCGACCAATGTTCGTGCAATCTCTCGCCTTCCATAGATGCAAAGTCACACCTAAACAACTTAATAGGCTAAGACTCGCCCATACAAGCCCTCGTGGTTGTACGAAAAACATAGATTCACCGTCCCATCGCTCGGTCCTTAATCTGACATGGGCGATACTCCACCCTAGCTACGTGCATGTCCTTTTGCACAACCGGCTAGCGCCAATAATCACCCGCGTCAAACCATAGTTTTGTTTGAGGGTTTTTAGCAAATTATCACCAACCAATTTCCCAAAAAGATCATATATTGGTTGAAAAAGACTGAAAATACCAATGAGAAGCTTAAGCCGGAATATTATGCTAGCGATTATACCCAACTATGACATTAAGCATGTCTAGTTCAAACTAGGGTTTACAAGGTTCACATGTCCGTATAGATTGAGATAAACCATAATTTACAGGATTAACTACAGTTCCAACCCCAAATTAGCACTTTTAGGGAGAATTATCCGGATGCATCATATATAAGCAAAAACAACATAAGGTAGGTGAATTATCGGGCTCAATATGTTCAAGGGGTTGCTTGCCTTGCAGCTCACTGTCAGGTATGAAGTCTGGATCTGCGATAGCGTCGTCTTCCTCTTCGAGGACGTCGGCGTCTACTCGATGAGAAAACGAAGAACAAAAGGACATTAGCAAACTCCAAATGGCAAAAAGAAAACAAACAAACAGACAAGCAAATAAATACAAGTTCGAACCAAACAGGAGGTTGCTTTTTACGAATTATTTGAATTCATACTTCGAATTATAGATGCTAAAATTATTTAGATTAAGAAGGTTGATCACTAGCTTCTTTGGAAGAAGGCAAAAAGAGCAGCACTTGGAAAAAAAACAGAGCTCTCTGCCTCTTCAAGACTTCAAGAAGTGAGCACTCAAAACTATGCCATATAGGGTTATACATCCATTAAGATTTAAGTGCAACATCTAACAAAATTAGGGTTTTAATCTTGAACTAGCTAAAGCATACTTTGGTTGTCAATTCTAATGACTTCTTTTAATTTTTAGGGTTTGGAAAAAGCTTAAAAACTATTGTTAAAAAGGCTTAGTTGGAAATCTGGACTTGGCTACAAAATTGGCTAAGGAAAGCACTTAAGCAATATCACTCAAGGTTGTTACCCTTATGAAAACTAAGTGAATCACAGCTTTTAAATGGAATATTTTTCTTGAATCTAGTAATACAAACTTCAGTGATCATTTATACATTATTATTTCAAAAAATTTTACTTGGATAAGCTACTTTACACATGGTTGAAAATGCCTAATTGTTTCAAACATTCAGCAAAACATAAAAAGTAGGCTCATTCTACTAACTTGTTTTGGATACAAACCTTAGCAAAATATCATTATTTTTCCAGAAACTATTAGTACATACTATGTGGAGTGTTTATATACTATTTTTACATTCTTTATCATTTATATAATCTATTTTATCAAATGATGAAACGGGCTATATGGACATAAAAACTGCCTTACAATATTTCAATCTTCCACTTTCATTTACTACTAAACCACTCATCATCTTTTATTCATTTTCTTCCTGACATCAGGGCATGGTCTTAAAAACATTTAAAAACTGAATTTGAACTATTTTGAACCTATTCATAGTAAGTTACATCTATTTTTGCCATTACAAGTGTTGTTTTTCTTTATTGAACAACTATTACTTATACTTTTCCCTAAGCATTTCCACATGTGCCAGCTCCTAATGTTCTATGCTCCTCCAGGATGAATTTTTAAACACTTAAACTTTAACCCCTTTCTTTTATTTACATAACTTCATCTTTATGCTTAATATTCATTTTTGTGTAAACATGACTTACAACAAGGTATCATGAAAACACTTTTGTTTATTTGAAACCCTTATAACCCAGAGATTCCATAAAAATTTATCTTACATTAACTGGACTTTTCCAAAAATATTTTATTCACATGGCCTCATACTCACCCATGACATTCTTTAACTTCCTAAAAATTACACAGAGCTCTTCTATCATTTATTTTAGGATATTCTGAATCTACAGGATTTTACACGAATTTAGAAACTGGTTTTACTAATTTTGGCCAGATGATTCAAAAGTTACAGGCATTTGAACTTTGGCCGGTTATGAAAATCATCAAAAATCTGAAATGCGCTTTCGCTACTGAGAAACGCCTTCCGCTGCGCGCGCAGAAATGCGTTCAAACGCGTTGGCCCACTGACAGGTGGGGTCCACCAATCAGTGACTCAGAACAGGACTCGCGGTTTCTTGCTCGCCGCCGGCGAAGCAGCTCCGCCGCGGCGGAATGAGCAGCGGCTCTAGCTCCAGCGTGCTAGGGCGCACCTAGGGGTGGTGTTCACTCGTCGAAAGGCGGCCGCCACCATGAGGGTGCGGCGGCGCCATGGCCGCGACGGCGAAAACTCGGTTAACGACCGACATTCCGATGAACTAGGGCTAGGTGAGCTACAGTGGGGCAAGGGGATTCGGACTCACCAGTCGGCTGGGTCGGAGAAGGCTTGTACCGAGCTGCCACCGTGCGCCGGCTGGGAAGAAGAAGGGCTGCGACGGGACGACGCTGCAGGCAAGAAGAAGCCAAAATGGCGATTGATCAGTAAGCCTGGGGTACTAAGGAAGCTTCGGGTGGAATCGATTCGGAGAAATGGAGACGAATTGACCTGGATTGATGAGTTTCCCCCTTTTGAGTTCTTGCGGCGAAACGGGGAAGAAACGCCCCGCGCAGGGCTCTCGGCTCAAAAGAGTGGCAAAGGAGGGGTGAGGAACTTGCTGCGACGCGAAGGGATGGCTTAAAGCCAGTGGAATGCGATCGCATCTCGGCTGAGCTCGAGCACTACTTCGGTCGCCTCTTCTGTGCCAAGCACAACTAGTGACGCAGCTCCATCTCGCGAATGGCTCGACCAGGGTCTAGCAAGCACAGGCGAGAGAGGCTCTACGCGACGTGGAAGGCTGCTATCGTGCCGGACGGGAGTGGTTGAAGACCGGACGACGAAGGACGAGCGGTGTCGACGCTGTCGGCGACTCACCTCGGCCGGAAGAGGAGGAAGGGGAGAAGAATGCCAAGCACTGAGGCTGACATGTGGGACCAGGGCCCACCGGGCAATGAGACAAAACCGCCTCGCCACCGCCAAAGCGGCCAAGGATCAACAGGAGCCGGGCCCACACGTCAGTGACAGTAAACGATTAATGTGATGGGACTGGACGAGAATTCTCTAGATTTTGGGTTAGTTTAAGCTTCATTCTTGGCTTTGACTTGTTATCAATTATTTTTCATCTATGTTTTTTATTTATTGTTTTTAGTCAAAAAGCAACTTCATGATTTATTCACCATGATCCAAAGCATGTAATATTTTATTTACGGTCAAATCAGATATTAAATTTTGAACATGACGCATGGTAAAATTTTCTAAATTTTATTTTCATCTTTTTACCCTTTCCTTTGTTTTTCTTCTTTTGTTTAATATCTTCACATAACACAAAAGTCTAAGGAAATTTCCATTTGGAACAAATAATACCAAGAAACTCCAGAAATACTTATTTTCAAATTTATACCGTACATCTTTTTACTGTTCTAATTTCCAGACGTTACAGCTGCGCACGGAGAGGCCACATCGCCCCGAAATATGTGTGGACACGCTGAGAGCCCGAAAAACCTTTAGCCTTTAATATACGGAGTATTTATCAAAGGTCCATCAAAACGTAAACACGGGCCATGATCAGCCAAGGAAACCAAACCATGACCAATTTGGGTCATAAATCATCATCGTAACCTAATCAGTTTTCGGCCACCATGGTGTGCTAATGCTAAATTAAGTGTGTGATGGTCGTGCCTGATGTCCTACGGCGCACCACATTCAATCTTCAAGGTTGAGCTAAACTCAAAACGCTCTCCACGTTATACTAGCTACTCTGCTGACTGTGTCATCTATCTCTGTCTATCCCGTTCTTTTTTTTTTTACTTTCCTCGAGCAATCTCTATCATAGGAAATATCTCCCGCACTACATATATGTTTTTAACTCAGGTTTACTGATTAAAAACAAAACATCACACGTCACCTCAGATTAAAGATTCTAGTATTCGTTAATGACGGCGGTTCCAATCTCCAAGTGTCCTGGGTAAATAATCGAATCACAACTTTACTAGCAGTGTGCCGCACTCCAAAATATTATCTTAGCGGAGCGGATGGTCACCACATGAACAACGACTAATCAGGTTCTTTGGAACATCCCTCTCAGAAAAAAAGTTCTTTTGGAATAAGCACTCGAACAAAAGAGTTAAGGACAGAAATTCCACACGAAACAGAGAAAATTCGCACAATTCAAACGAGTACTAAAATAAGTAAAAATAGCATACTCAAGAGATGATTTTTTTTAAAGAGAAAAAACACGAAAAACTAGCCATTTCGCTGCTTCATAGGGAAGGAACACATAAATGTAGAGTATTTTACCTTGCAGATTAAGTAGTGCAGCATGCAGGAATCTTGAGCACGTAGGTCTCCAGCCTATGACCAACGAGTCTCCGCCGAACTCCAAATTCCTCCTCAAATTTTATAAGGACAATTCCGTGTATATCCACTTCGCACATAATTAAGGCAATTAATTAACTAGGAAATACTCCATCCATCCATCCAGGTATACAGAACGTATTTTTTTTAATAATTTTATTTATAAATATAGGATATGTTTTTTTTTCAATGCAAATTAGTATGATATCCTTTATACCTCTAATAAATATCTAGATTTACTTAATATTCTCTATATACATACATCGAATATAGTGTTTAGAGATAATAATTATAGATAATCTAGTTATTTTTAATACTTTATTGGTCTACGTGTTAAGAGAAAATATGCACTGTATACTTTGACGGAGGGATTAAGATTTTCACAGCGTTTTCAAAAGAAAGATCTAAAACAGCATCAAAATCTCGGCACAGTCAGCCTAATTAAGGTACTTGAGCCGTCACAGCGTTATATAACCTAGTAGCAATGTACGCCTTGTAAGACCCATTGAAACTGCAAATCAAATCTTTGTCACACATCAATGGCGCTGACGACTAGAGAGAGGAGGCTCCACCTCACCCTCGACGTCCCCTCGTGCGCCTTTCGGTACCCCTACCCGGCGCCCGTTGCCGTGGCGACGCCGTCCACGTCGACCGCCTCGACGTCGGCGGCTCGGCACGGCGAGTTCCGCATGTCAGAGTTCGACAGGCTGGCCGTCCTGGGCCGCGGGAACGGCGGCACCGTCTACAAAGTCTCCCACCGCCGCACCACGGCGCTATACGCCCTAAAGATCCTTCACCGGGGCCACCCCGGCGCGGATGCCGAGGTGGACGTCGTCCGCCGTGTCGACTCCCCGCACGTCGTACGGTGCCACTCCGTCCTTCCGACGGCGTCTGGTGATGTCGCGCTACTCTTAGATCTGATGGACGGCGGTTCTCTCGACTCGATCGTCGCACAGGGAGGCTTCCCGGAGGCGGTGCTGTCGGAGGTGGCAGCGCAGGTGCTATCCGGCCTGGCGTACCTTCGCACCCGCCGCGTCGTCCACCGGGATATCAAGCCGGCCAACCTACTCGTCAGCAGGGCCGGGCAGGTCAAGATCGCCGACTTCGGCATCGCCAAGGTCGTCTCCCGCGCCGGCAACAACTGGGCGGCCTACGAGGGAACCGCCGCGTACATGAGCCCCGAGCGCTTCGACATGGAGCGGCTACACGACGACGACGACGGGGGTCGCGTCGACCCCTACGCCGCCGACGTGTGGAGCCTGGGGGTGACCATCCTGGAGCTCTTCATGGGCCGGTACCCGCTGCTCCCCGCCGGGCACAAGCCAAGCTGGGCGGCGCTCATGTGCGCCATCTGCTTCGGCGAGCTGCCCACGCTGCCCGACTGCGCGGCGTCGCCGGAGCTTGTGGGGTTCGTGGCCGCGTGCTTGCAGAAGGACCACCGGAAGCGGGAGTCCGTCACGCAGCTCCTCACGCACCCGTTCGTCGCCGGGAGGGACGTGGCAGCGTCGAAACGTGCGCTCCGTGAGGTGATCGAGCAGCGGTGTTCGTGAAGCACACGTAGGGCGCATGTAAATATTGGACTGACGCTTTGTACGTATCTAGACACCTGCAAATAGTAGCAGTACTGTACACCTGCAAATAGTTTTTGAATCAAAATTGATTCGATTACAATAGATAATGTTTTTAAAATTGAAATGAGTCTATTTGAAGCGAAAAAAAGGTTAATAAGGTTCGGCTCGATGGTAACTTGTTAGCTCGAATTTGAAATAATCACTTAAATAATAAATAAAATAAATTTGTGTCGAAATATGTTAACTTCGAAAGAAGCTCGATAATAGCTTGTTAAACTTGATAGCAATCCCTAATGATAGAGAAGATACGGAGGGCTGGAAATAAGTGCCATACAAGATAAATTCGGAAAATTTGCACAATAAATCCTTGAACTTTAAGGTAAAAACATTATATATTCCGATGAGATGTATACGCTCCCTGAGTAGACGTAGACGACCGCGAGGATGATTGATAAGATGAGACGGTGGAGATCATACGTAAGCCCTTGCGGTTGATCGTGTGAACAAGGATTTTCGCCGTCTGGTTCCCAAGGTGCAGATCAGCCAAATGCATGTACTCATCTCGGTGACATGCCATCTATGATCTATATATGATCATGATCAAGATAGAACATTTCAGTTTAAGGGTGTTGTTCTACGAGATCAATGCACCCATCAAATCTAAAATCACTTTATATAATATATAACTGATAGCTGAACAAATTGTCATATTTATTGTAAATTGCATTATAGGTCCAAGAACAATGGATATTGTCCCACTTAAGTCATTGGACCTCAAATGCAGGCTGACGGGTCATTGAAGACTTGCTTAACTTTACAGCTTAGTACATTGTTAAGTGATGAAAACCGTACCGTTGCGGTAGGATACGATGAATTGTCTAACTTTGCTACCATTTAGTTTTTTTTTACCGAAAGCACCACTATTAGGTTTCTAAATTCTCTTAATTGTAATATATATTTAGATCATGACTGTAATTAACTAAAGGAGATTGCTAAGGAGTTCGAGTGTTTCTTCATCTTGGGAGCACTCGAATTTTGATCATCCTATTTTGCCTTGTTTGTGCTCCATGTGGGGCTCCGATGACCGACGGCGAGACTCCGGTGAGGTTAGGGTTAAAGGTTCACTTTGGGTGTGTTTGGTTGTTTATACCAAGTGGTACATGTATGAGATGATTCAAGGAAAAAAGTTATTCATATGTTTGGTTGATTGAATGAAACCATCATGGTGGGATACAAATTTAAGAAATATTTTCTATAAATACTAAACCATTCCATCCACCCAAAACAATATAATCAAATAGTATAGGACCATCTCATCCCATTCAACCTCATCTTACAAACCAAACACACCCTTGGGGTTAGAGTTGGGTGGTTCACCAAAGCCCTAGGTATAGAGGGAAGTCGGGGGAGGTGGTAGATGGGCGGTGGATAGTGGTGGCGGTGGGTGGTGGAGGTTGGTGAGGGCAATGAGACAAGAGCGGTTAGGTGGCGACAGGAGGCGGTCGTAGATCCGACGGCAATAGCTACCGAAGATGAGGAAGGAGGGAGGCGCAGGGGATTTCACCGGAGAGGAAGAAGAAGGTGGGTGGTGGAGGTCGACTAGGACGACGAGACGAGAGCCGCAGTTAGGTGGCGGCGGGAGATGGTTGCAGATCCGGTTGTGATAGCCACTGGAGACAAGGAAGGAGGACGGAGCACTGTCTAAATCCAACAGCTCAAAAATCGAGTACCCTTTAACAAATAAAAAATTCATGTGTTCTCTAGACACCTCCTTAACTAAAATGGCTTCACGACTTTGTTTAGTTAAAATTGAAGTTTAAGAATCAGATAATTAAGTTTGAGGCCCAAATCCAATTTTATTCTTTTTCTATATTAATTTGCATGCTATTAAATTAACTATATAAATTTAAAAATACAGGACACCTGTCCATTTTCGAGATAATTAATTAATGACAACCTTTGATAGGTATATATGTATAAATCCATGCATCTTAAAGTCACTAATATATACCAACTTGTAGATACCGTGCGTATATAGAGCTGAACGGGGAGAAAGAGAGAAGGAATGGAAATGACGCAGTGGAATAAGCTATAGCCGTCACGACCGGTACTAAAATAATCAACACTATACTAGCAACGTATACCACTCGATGTTATGTTTATGCCATATTTATCCTCTTCCTTATCAGCATATCTCTTTTCTTTCTCCATCATAAAAACGATAGGTTAACAGAATCGACTGTAATAGTTGCAACTCTCGTGATTAAGCTGATTAATGGCGGCTGCTTTTTAGTAGTAATATTGCATACATATGGTCATCACAGCTAGATATTAACATAAGCTAAGCATATGCTCGAGCACGCTCTAATTCAGGTGACGTGGAAGCTGAGTGATACAGCCATACAGGGAGAATCTCAATATCGATCGTTACATTGTGTGTATCGTACTTTTGCACTACAATTGATTGATAGCTTGTTCTGATTACTTAATCATTGTTACGTACTTCATGTTAATTTTTTACATACTAGATAGCATAGGTTTTGACAAGAAGTACTAGAGCTAAAGTTTAGATGATGCGCGTAGAGTATCTTGCAAGTTAAGTATCTATATATATATAATGATATATCTTTGCAAGCTGTGGGTAAAACCTATTATTTGTGTAGTGTCTGGCTTGCTTGCTCTAATTGTTGTAGCTAAATTAAGCACGATCAGTTCAAGGCTGGTGATATTGCTATTTCTCAATTAATTAATCCTCTTTCTTCTGTGCCTAGCTAGTTTATGCATGCATGTATCAATGCCACATTCGGACTTGACACCAAAAACCGGACACGCACTACTACAGAAAGAATTATAGTAGACGCCTCAATACAGACGGTTTAAAAAAACCGTCTGTGTTAAAGAACATCACTGACGATTCTATAGTGAAATCGTCAGTGATATAATTACAGACGGTACTCATCCATATCACTTACGGTTTTATTTAAAAACCGTCTGTGATATGATCTCAGACGGTTTTGAATATGAGCCGTCTGTGATAAGGTCATATCACAGACGGTTCTAACTACGAACCGTCCGTGATATTACCTCGCACCACTATATAAACATATCGATTGAGGTTCGAGCGCAGACTTATGTGTTTCGCCTCCGCAAACCCTAGCGATTCTCGACCTCCTCCCCGGGCGCTTGGCCTCCTCCCGCCGCCGAGGGCACGCCTCGATGGCATCTCCGCCGCCGCTCAGGGACGCCGTTGGCGGCCTCGACCGTGACCCTTTCGTCGCCCTCCTCGCGAGGCTCACCGTGAGTACCCCTTCGTCGCCCTCCTCGCGAGACCATGACCCCTTCGGCACCGTCCTCGGCCTCGTCGTCTCCTTCGTCGGTCATCACATGGACGTCGTCCTGTCCAACTCCAACAAATGGGTGGGTTGCTACCAGATTTTTCTTTGATGATATATGTTGAGTGTTTAATATTGATGTATGTTCTAAAATATACGGCTCTTGCATGGTTGTATTTGGTATTTGTATTGTGTGGATCACTATTCTCCACTAGTTTAAGGTTATTAAAACCCACTGATTCACAAGGTGCAACACAAAAAGAATGATGAATATTTTTGTGTATGCCACAAATATTATATACAAAAGTATGAAATAAAATTGTAAAAGAAAAATAATCTGGAAATACTGCTTTGAATTCTGGAGAAAAATGCATGCTGCAAGGATTGATACCATGTATCATTCGAAGGGTGACCAAAGTATATCTTAGAACATACATGATTCGTGAAGATAAATATTTTTATACATGATTCCTGTAACAGCCTCAAAAATCAAAATAATAAATAAAAATGAAATAAAAATCTTTTGTGTATTATTTTCGAAATTTCTGAGTTTCATGGATTTTCTGAATATTTGTTTGGCTTTTCTTTAATGCAAGAATGTGAAATAAAGAATATAATAAATAGAAAATGGTAAAAAGTAAAAATGTCAATCCAACAAAAATTTACCAAAACTTCCAAAAATATCTGAGGGCTCCCCTCAGCTTGCTTAAGGCGGTGGGTAACCTGGATTTATAAAAATATTAATTAATCAAAGATAATCATGGGTAAAAATCTCAGGGTAAAATGGTAAAACAATTTGGTAAAAATATCTGTAGATCATCCTGACCCAAAATTTTTATCTTGCCGACATCAAAACAGTATCAACCTCCTGTAAAAATATTAAGAATTTACTAAATCATTTTATAATTTTAAAAATTCGAAAACAGTGAATAAATAATCTGGAAAACAGTAATGTCAGAATTTTTAAAAATTAAATAATAATAATTAAAATCTGTAATTTTTACAGAAGGTGTAGAATGTCATTATAAATCATCATAAAAAGTTTTGTAAAATAATAACTTCATTTAAATCGCAAATTAAAATAAAAACAGAATAGGCAATGCAGTAACTGTTGCAATGTCAGAATTTTATAAAAATCATCATGCATCATAAAATGTCGAAAATTTTTCAGGAGGCTGGTAATATCCTTGCCGACCTATGGTAAAAATTTCATAAATTTTCGTGCCCGTTTGAACGTTGAAAACCCCGTTGAAACTCCGTTCGGTCTTGAGGCTTCGCCAGACTTCCTTTTTCTCTCTCTCTGACGTGTGGGCCCGGGCTGTCAGTGAGCCAGCTCAGCCAGCAGTCGCTGCCACCTCGCCCCACGCGCCAGCGACCGGCCGCGTTCTTCTCCTCGCCCGCTCTCTTTCAAGCAGAGACGACGCTCTCGGTTCTTCACAGACCGCCCGCGCGCTAAACCGCCTTTGAGCCCATATAAAAACCCCTCCTCGCGTCGCCGCCGACCCAGCTAGCTCCTCGTGAAACCCATTCCGCCGTTGCTTTGGTCATCGTCCCCAATTCCGGCGAAAACCGCAAAGAGGGCCAAACACCATATTTTCCACTCCAGTCCATTTCGTCCCAATCCGCTTTCGCCAAGCTTCCCGTGCCTCCTGAAGTCCATCCCGAGCCCCGGCCGAAACTCATTCTTCCCCGGCGAGCTCCTCCGCCGTGTTTTTCTTCCACCGCCACCGCGCACGGTGAGAGCCTTCCTCCTTCATTCATTCTTCAAAGCGATTGATGGAACTGGTTCCTTGAGTCGCGCAGGTGCTCATCCAAGTGAAAATGAAGCTTGGTTAGCTCTAGTTTTGCATCGCCGCCGCTCGGCCATTGCCGCCGCCCTCGCGACGGTGGCATGCCGCAGAGCCCTCAGCCACCGCGCCGCCACCAAAGTTTGCGACGGATGCCTCGAACCTGAGTGGAACCCATTCCACCCCGGAGGCTCGCTCGCCGTCGGCGAACTCCGCCAGAGCCGCCGCCCTCGCCGGTGGAATCGCCTTCCGGCCGCCTCGCATCGCCGCGCGACCGTCCCCGGTTCGCACGGATGCGCTGGCTCGAGTGGAATCGATTCCATCGCCCGGCTCCGTTCGCCACGGCGAAGTTTGAAGCCGCTGCCCTGCTGGTCACCGCTAAGCGGCCCCACTGTCACCACAGCGCTTGTTGGGGTGCGCTCGACATGCGGACCCTGTCACGCAGCGCAGCTAGCATATGCCATCGGGCTCGCCGCAGCCACCAGCAGAAGACGCTACTGGACGCCGACGGTGGACCCCATTTGTCGCTGCCTCAAGCGCGTTCGCTTGAAATGGAAAGCGTTTTCGCGCAAAGCGCACTTTCCATTTTCGCAATTTTCGATTTTAGTATTTAATCAAAACCTAGATATTCATTTAGCCATAGCTTTTGAATCCTTAACAAAATTTGATGAAATAAATTTCTAAATTCATCTAAAATCCAGTAGATTCAGAATATGCAAAAATATTTCAGAATTGAATTTTATTTGAAATTTGAATTTGATTTCAAACAAAGAGTTAGGAATATGTCATACATGGAAATTTTGCAAATAACCTCCAAATTTAGTAAAATAAATTTTATTAGAATTCTTGTAATCTCAGGAACCAGAATCTGTAATAATACTTAGGGTGTGTTATAAGAAAAATTTAAGTTATAAAATGGATAGTAAATAATGCAATAATGGCTTAAATAAATCATATCTTTAAATTGCAAAAAGAAAAATAAATGAAGCATGTAGCCATTCCTGAATTGGTGAAATTATTTTATTTGAATATTTCCATCTGATTTCTTTTTGGCCTCATTGGAATTTGGTATTTATTCGTGTCGCCTTACGACGTAGAACCCGATTTAACCCGGACATTCGACGACCGGAGTTCAAGTCGAGGAAAATCAGCAAGGCAAGCAAATTCCTTTGATCATGTTGAACCCAGTTTTATAAATGTTTTCATTAATCAGATCGCATACTTTATTTTATTAAAGTCACTATATTGTGGAAGCCGGTAGTTGTACTGTAGCTACATAGAATTTCCCGATAAGTAGAAAATTGTGATCCTTGAAAACCCTAGATTAGCTTAGACAATATTTAATGTCAATCTGGGTTACTCACATTAGTGACATGCTTAGCCGAGCTATAATGAACATAAAGCGTGACTTGGTTAAATACCTTGGTTATGACATTTAGATGGGTATGACTATTTTTGTGGTTGGTATTTTGGTTGGAAAATGGAAATAAAACTATGGTTTAGATGCGGGCAATTATTGGCAATAGCCGTGTGTGCATGTTTTGCACGTAGAATAGGTGGAGATTATTGCCCGTGTCGGATTAAGGACCGAACTATGAGTTGTTTTCGTGCCAAGAAAATTCATACAACCACAAGTTTGGTATGGGACAGCTCTAACTTATTAAGTTGTTTAAAACTAGCTTTGCACTTGGAAGGCCGGAGTAGTACGAGCTGTTTCTTAATGAATTGCTCGACGGACGCCCACACCGAGGTGATCATGGATTAAACGTCTACCAATATAACGATGTACGCCATATTGTGGGTAGTTCCATCATTTCTATGCTCGAGTTCTTACTCCACAAAATGGGTTTGTCGTCATCGTCTTTGGTGCAAAGTTAGGTTTAAATAATGTAACAGCTTATAACATGACTCTCATGCACACCAAAGGAAGTGTGCAAATATCGATTGCTCAAAGAGTCAGTCATGTCTTGTGGGGAAAGTCAGATACCGCAGTGTAAAACTAATCGATTAGCGCGTCATGCGTCATGGACACTTGTAAAGTCATCACATAGTTAGCTGTTTTGCTTATTTTCATAAAATGTGGTTTCTACCATGCGTTGATAATATTCCACTTGTGTTGGTGGAATGATTTTGGATATGGTCGTTATACCTAAGCAATTGTGAAATATTGATGTTACTTTACGTTACTTGTAATTTACTTGCTTTTACTTAAATCTGTTTTACAATCTACTATTCTCAGATTTACATGTTAAAACCACTTTATGCAAATTAACCTTAATAGCCTTTCTTTGAAATGGCCTGCATGTATTTTAGGTCTTGCATAAGTCTTATGAGTACGTAAGTACTCAACTTGCCATCGTTGATATTTTTAGGTGAAGGGACAGATTTCCCATTTAATCTTACGTTGATGCAGGATACGGGAACTTAACGATGACTTTTTCTAAGGATTTTCCTGTCGGTTGCTGTGGGACAATGGGTTAAAAGGCATACTACGTAATGTTGTCTCCACTGCAGCTTTTACTTTTGGTATTGTAAAATAATATGTAATCTTACTTCACTGTAATAAAGTTTGTGTATGACTGTGATAACAATTTGTATTTGTGCGCATTAGCTATCGATCATGGGACTAGTATCAGTATGCACATGGTATCCATTTTTGGTATTGATTTATCAAAAATGGGGCCTCACAAGTTGGTATCGAGCCATGCCGATCAGGAAACCTAGGGTAGTCCTGGGAATAATAAAGACCTAAAACTTGACATTAGGTTTCAAACAAACTAAAATTTTGAATTAGGACATCTTACATGTCTATTCTTTATATGCATGAAACTTCTTTTTGGATTATGCGATATTGTTAATAACTCTTTTCTGCTTTTAAATTTCTACTAGAATCTTTTCCTCCAAAAATTACTTTATCGTCTTACATTTAATCAGAATGCTAATTCCTTGTTAAATGTGCGATGGCGGATATACCCCATGTTACACTTCCACTAATAGGAGAATTTCGCATGGCGGGAATTCTTGCTCGCTTGCTAGAATTCGCCCATTTTCGTGAAAATCCACGATATATAGTATTCCACGCGCGATTAGTTCTTTTCGTGGAATACATAGCTAGGTGGATATCCCTACCCGAGATGAGGACAAGTGAAGAGTTTTTGTCTTTTGAGGGTCCTGGATCTTCTCTCATGATGGCCATGAGTGAAGCCGCCTATATGGCCGTTGTCGCTTTGCCACATTTTACCGAATCGCAAAGTGGTATATAGGAGGATTCCATCTAGGCCACCAAGTGGGAGAATAGCTATATGGATGCCATGGGTTACAAAATCCCACTTTACGTAACCAAGTGGAATTCATAAATGCCTCGACCAAGATTGCCGCCAGCAAGAATCGAATCTGAGGCGCGACGCCAGATAGCATTCCTAGAGAATGCCATTGCCCCGTGGTCGCCAGAGGTATTGTCCTCGCCGCCTGGGCAATTCCTCAGTACTGCTACCGACGACACCCCAGTACCACCTAGGTGTCGCCAGCGAGGATGTCGATGATAGGAGTCGCCCTAGGTTGCCGAGCATCCGTAGACCCCATAGTTTTCCTCGCGCGCCTCAGAGGCCGCAGGAGCATCATTGTCAGAGACCCTTATCCTCCCGATGCCGAGAGTTCTAGTCGAGGGATAGTAGCGGTCCGTGAGTTGCTAGATAATGAGTAGTATTAGAGGAAGTTTTTGGTTGTGCCCCTTTATGTAGTAACGTCAAAAATAAATGCTATATTTTGGTTGTGAATATTATGAAGTGAAATAAAGTTCTTGCTTTATATTGTTTTGTGTGCTTTTGTTCCTACTGTAAATATTTAACTTGTAGTTAATATTTTTACGACGCTGTGATCCATAATAATAATAATTAAGCTATGCTTTTAAAACATTTGGTAACAATTAAGATTAAAATTAAATCGATCTTATCTGTTAATTCATTAATAACCTTGTTCCAGATGCTCACACCCGATCTCGGATGAGATTCGGGAGTGAGGAGACCCGAAACTCACCTCACGAGTGACTTCGCCACCCAAATTGTACCAATCCATCCATCCATCGGCAATTCGAGGATCTTCGTTGCGCGTTCAAGCCGTCGGATTCGCCGCCTCCTCAAGTTCAAGATGAAGAAGTTCCAGAGGGACAGTTGCGTGGCCGCCAACCATGGCTCAAGTGTTGCGATGATAGAACAGGTCGCCAGACGAATACCCCGTTGTTTCTTAGCTTGGTGCAAGGTGTGAATAACCTTGGTGCTTCAAGTTCTAGGCCCGGTTTTGGTGAAACCCTCATCACCCAAGTTGGGAGAATTCTTGAAGACTCGGCCTCCAACCTTTTCTTCTTCATCAGATCCCCTGGACGCTGATGATTGGTTACGAGCTATTGGAAGTAAGTTGGCCATTGCTCAATGCAATGATCATGAGAAGGTTCTTTATGCGTCGTACCAACTCCGTGGAGCCGCGATTTGGTGGGAAAATTTTCAAGCGGCAAGGCCCCAAGGTCAAGAGATTACTTGGGATGTTTTTCAAGAAGCCTTTAGGAAGACGATATTCCTCGAGCTTGGTGAATTTAAAAGGCGGAATTTCTTGACTGCGCCAAGGAAATATGTCCGTAATGGAATATCTTCACCGCTTTAATTACCTTGCTCGCTATGCGCCATCAGAAGTCAGTTCAGAAGCCCGAAAAATTGAGCATTTCCGGGACAATCTGAACAATGAAGTTAAGCATCTTCTTGCCATTCACGACTTCTATGATTTCCAATCACTCGTGAATAAGGCTATAATTGCCGAGCATAGTTCACGTGATGTTATGGAAAGCTGAAAGAGGCTCAGTCTCGTCAGAAGAGTTACGCCGACAATCGTCGTCGTGAACTCAGTTTCGAAATTGGTGACCATGTCTATCTCAAAGTCTCGCCTCTTCGTGGAATTCGTCGATTTCAAGTCCGTGGGAAGTTGGCTCCTCGATTCATTGGACCGTTTCAGATCATTGGAAAGATGGGTGAGATGGCATATCAGCTAGAATTGCCACCTCAACTATCTCGACGCTCATAACGCCTTCCATGTATCTCGGCTTAAGAAATGTCTCCGTGTTCCTCCGACTACCGATTTGGAAGGGATAGATCTTCACCGATCCGTCATATCGGGAGCATCCAAATCAGTATCTTGGAAGAAGCCGAGCGCCGGACAAGAACTAAAATCATCAAGATGTTGAAGGTTCAATGGAGCAATCATATCAAGACGAAGCCACCGGGAAAGAGAAGATCACCTTCGCCAAGAGTTCCCAATTTCTTCTAGTCATCTCCAAATCTCTGAGACGAGATTTACGTAAGGAGGGTAGATCAGAATAGCCTCAAAAATCAAAATAATAAATAAAAATGAAATAAAAATCTTTTGTGTATTATTTTCGAAATTTCTGAGTTTCATGGATTTTCTGAATATTTGTTTGGCTTTTCTTTAATGCAAGAATGTGAAATAAAGAATATAATAAATAGAAAATGGTAAAAAGTAAAATGTCAATCCAACAAAAATTTACCAAAACTTCCAAAAATATCTGAGGGCTCCTCAGCTTGCTTAAGGCGGTGGGTAACCTGGATTTATAAAAATATTAATTAATCAAAGATAATCATGGGTAAAAATCTCAGGGTAAAATGGTAAAACAATTTGGTAAAAATATCTGTAGATCATCCTGACCCAAAATTTTTATCTTGCCGACATCAAAACAGTATCAACCTCCTGTAAAAATATTAAGAATTTACTAAATCATTTTATAATTTTAAAAATTCGAAAACAGTGAATAAATAATCTGGAAAACAGTAATGTCAGAATTTTTAAAAATTAAATAATAATAATTAAAATCTGTAATTTTACAGAAGGTGTAGAATGTCATTTTAAATCATCATAAAAGTTTTGTAAAATAATAACTTCATTTAAATCGCAAATTAAAATAAAAACAGAATAGGCAATGCAGTAACTGTTGCAATGTCAGAATTTTATAAAATCATCATGCATCATAAAATGTCGAAAATTTTTCAGGAGGCTGGTAATATCTTTCCGACCTATGGTAAAAATTTCATAAATTTTCGTGCCCGTTTGAACGTTGAAAACCCCGTTGAAACTCCGTTCGGTCTTGAGGCTTCGCCAGACTTCCTTTTTCTCTCTCTCTGACGTGTGGGCCCGGGCTGTCAGTGAGCCAGCTCAGCCAGCAGTCGCTGCCACCTCGCCCCCACGCGTCAGCGACCCGGCCGCGTTCTTCTCCCCTCGCCCCGCTCTCTCTCGCGCGCAGAGACGACGTCTCTCGGTTCTTGGCAAGACCGCCCGCGCCAAACCGCCTTTGAGCCCATATAAAACCCCTCCTCGCGTCGCGCCACCCAGCTAGCTCCTCGTGAAACCCATTCCGCCGTTGCTTTGGTCATCGCCCCAATTCCGCGAAACCGCAAAGAGGGCCAAACACCATATTTTCCACTCCACCATTTCGCCCCAATCTGCTTTCGCTCAAGCTTCCCGTGCCTCCGAAGTCCATCCGAGCCCTACCGAAACTCATTCTTCCCCGGCGAGCTCCTCCGCCGTGTTTTTCTTCCGCCGCCACCGCGCACGGTGAGAGCCTTCCTCCTTCATTCATTCTTCAAAGCGATTGATGGAACTGGTTCCTTGAGTCGCGCAGGTGCTCATCCAAGTGAAAATGAAGCTTGGTTAGCTCTGGTTTTGCATCGCCGCCGCTCGGCCATTGCCGCCGCCGCCCTCGCACGGTGGCATGCCGCTGCAGAGCCCCTCAGGCCACCGCGCCGCCACCAAAGTGTGCGCACGGATGCCCTGAACCTCGGAGTGGAACCCATTCCACCGGAGGCTCGCTCATTGTCGGCGAACTCCGCCAGAGCCGCCGCCGCCGGTGGAATCCACCTTCCGGCCGCCTCAGACCGCCGCGCGACCGTCCCTGGGTTCGCACGGATGCGCTGAAGCTCGGAGTGGAATCGATTCCATCGCCGGCCCGGTTCGCCGGCGAAGTTTGAAGCCGCTGACCCGCTCTGGTCACCGCTGCGGGCCCGGCCTGTCGGCCAGCGTCATGGCGCTGGCGCGCTCGACATGCGGACCACTTTGTCACCAGCAGCGCAAGCTTGATCGCATGGGCCACAGCGCTAGCCAGCAAGAAGACGCTACTGGACGCCGACGGTGGACCCATTTGTCGCGCCTCAAGCGGTTTTCGAAATGGAAAGCGCGTTTTCGCAAAGCGCATTTTCCATTTTCGCAATTTTCGATTTTTAGTATTTAATCAAAACCTAGATATTCATTTAGCCATAGCTTTTGAATCCTTAACAAAATTTGATGAAATAAATTTCTAAATTCATCTAAAATCCAGTAGATTCAGAATATGCAAAAATATTTCAGAATTGAATTTTATTTGAAATTTGAATTTGATTTCAAACAAAGAGTTAGGAATATGTCATACATGGAAATTTTGCAAATAACCTCCAAATTTAGTAAAATAAATTTTATTAGAATTCTTGTAATCTCAGGAACCGAATCTGTAATAATACTTAGGTGTGTTATAAGAAAAATTTAAGTTATAAAATGGATAGTAAATAATGCAATAATGGCTTAAATAAATCATATCTTTAAATTGCAAAAAGAAAAATAAATGAAGCATGTAGCCATTCCTGAATTGGTGAAATTATTTTATTTGAATATTTCCATCTGATTTCTTTTTGGCCTCATTGGAATTTGGTATTTATTCTGTGTCGCCTTACGACGTGTAGAACCCGATTTAACCCGGTACATTCGACGACCGGAGTTCAAGTCGAGGAAAATCAGCAAGGCAAGCAAATTCCTTTGATCATGTTGAACCCAGCTTTATAAATGTTTTCATTAATCTCAGATCTTGCATACTTTATTTTATTAAAGTCACTATATTGTGGAAACGGTAGTTGTACTGTAGCTACATAGAATTTCCCCGATAAGTAGAAAATTGTGATCCTTGAAAACCCTAGATTAGCTTAGACAATATTTAATGTCAATCTGGGTTACTCACATTAGTGACATGCTTAGCCGAGCTATAATGAACATAAAGCGTGACTTGGTTAAATACCTTGGTTATGACATTTAGATGGGTATGACTATTTTTGTGGTTGGTATTTTGGTTGGAAAATGGAAATAAAACTATGGTTTAGATGCGGCAATTATTGGCAATAGCCGTGTGTGCATGTTTTGCACGTAGAATAGGGTGGAGATTATTGCCCGTGTCGGATTAAGGACCGAACTATGAGTTGTTTTCGTGCCAAGAAAATTCATACAACCACAAGTGCCGTATGGGACAGCTCTAACTTATTAAGTTGTTTAAAACTAGCTTTGCACTTGGAAGGCCGGAGTAGTACGAGCTGTTTCTTAATGAATTGCTCGACGGACGCCCACACCGAGGTGATCATGGATTAAACGTCTACCAATATAACGATGTACGCCATATTGTGGGTAGTTCCATCATTTCTATGCTCGAGTTCTTACTCCACAAAATGGGTTTGTCGTCATCGTCTTTGGTGCAAAGTTAGGTTTAAATAATGTAACAGCTTATAACATGACTCTGCGGCACACCAAAGGAAGTGTGCAAATATCGATTGCTCAAAGAGTCACCATGTCTTGTGGGGAAAGTCGTATACCTCTGCAGAGTGTAAAACTAATCGATTAGCGCGTCCGCGTCATGGACACTTAGTAAAGTCATCACATAGTTAGTTTGTTTTGCTTATTTTCATAAAATGTGGTTTCTACCATGCGTTGATAATATTCCACTTGTGTTGGTGGAATGATTTTGGATATGGTCGTTATACCTAAGCAATTGTGAAATATTGATGTTACTTTACGTTACTTGTAATTTACTTGCTTTTACTTAAATCTGTTTTACAATCTACTATTCTGTATTTACATGTTAAAACCAGCTTTATGCAAATTAACCTTAATAGCCTTTCTTTGAAATGGCTGCATGTATTTTAGGTCTTGCATAAGTCTTGCGAGTACGTAAGTACTCAACTTGCCATCGTTGATATTTTTAGGTGAAGGGACGATTTCCGATTTAATCTTACGTTGATGCAGGATACGGGAACTTAACGATGACTTTTCTAAGGATTTTCCTGTCGGTTATTCTGTGGGACAATGGGTTAAAAGGCATACTACAGAATGTTGTCTCCATCGCAGTTTTACTTTTGGTATTGTAAAATAATATGTAATCTTACTTCCATTTGTGTAATAAAGTTTGTGTATGACTGTGATAACAATTTGTATTTGTGCGTATTTAGCTACGATCATGGGACTAGTACTGTATGCACATGGTATCCATTTTTGGTATTGATTTATCAAAAATGGGGGCCTCACAATTCCTGAAGACAAATATCTCTTAGAACATACATCTTTGCATTTGTCTTGTCAATTTCACATGGATTATGTATACTCGTGTACTTGAAAATAGAGTCATGGAACTAGTAGGTATATTTGTCATTGTGTTTGATGATTGATCAAGAAAGAGGAGCTTGCTAAGGCATAGCTTTGTGTAAAACTGGTAGAATCGAAATTGAAACAAATTGACAAGTATCAAATAATTGTTCGTAACATGCATTAAGCTATAATGATTATGTGACCATGTGTTGTTGATGTGAATATGTGATCATGTGAAGTACATATTGTGTGAAGTAATCACAGAGGCAACCACATGTTAAGTTTTGGATTAAAACCTTTGACATATGGGTTGTGAGAAAGATTATTACATTAGCCAATTGTCCCTGCTCGAAAAATAATAATGACGTGGAATCAAACTAGTTCAAGAATATAATTATTGTCGATCACCAAATTAATTTCTTGTAGCTTCTCTTCTCCTCTTCACATGGCTACTATTGCACTTCTTTCTTACCTACTCCAATTCTTACCTAATCCAAAACTATCTTTCTTACCTAATCCAATTCTTCAAAGACGCTCATCGCCTATGATCCCTCTTTTTCCTACACCCCGAGCAGAACTTCCATCATTAGTATCTGTTGTTCGAAATTTTCTTCTGCTTAGGTATTTCTGCAACGAAATTTACAAGGCACAACCAAGTTATAGATTTAGTAATTGAATATCTAAACTTCCTAGATGCATCGAGGCAACAGCTTGTCTGATCAGGATCGTCTGTTTTGTTGCACTTTCATCTCTTTCTTATTATAATAGTGATGGATTCTAAGGTAAAATCTATTTCATTCCAAAGTTCGTCCTGAAAGGTGTCAGGCGCTGATTTATCGTTATCACTCTATCCTCATCTCCGAATGAGAATATCATTGGCAGCCATGCTTCTTAAACTATAGAGTTGATTAAATCATCATATTGAGTTGATTAAATTATCGTACGGAGTTACGAACATTGTTGACAGCCGTTGGCAGCCATGTTATGGGTGGATTGATGTTGACAGTGTGCACTACTGATTGCGCTAATGATTAGATATGACGTGATGTCCATATACTTCTATGACCAACAACGTCGATGTCCAATGGAAGATGACGATGACGGCGAGTGACAGGTGACAAGCCGTCGTGGAAGTTTCGATAGAATGAGCCGCCGATCTAATTCAAGCGAAAATCGAACCAAGTTAGCATCACGCGTGCTTATAATAGTTAACTACGTATTGACAGTGACAGTAAACGCTTTTTGTCAGAGAGTATATTTACAACAGCGTAGTAGCCGTCAAAATGGCTGCATTGGTCTTTGCGTCCTCTTGGCTGGTGTACAGGATTATGTGTTGAGTTGACGCCAGCAGTTACCCAATAACGCAGTTCGTATAAGTCTGCCCAATTTAGTTTTTAGAGTTTTCGGTTTTTTTTTGTCCTTGATGCATTTTATTTTTTAAGTTCGATCTTTATCCAAATAAAATCGTAAATCTGGCTTCTTTTTACCACGGAAGGATCGAAAAGTGGCTTGTCAGATCCAACTACTACGGTACAGAAACACGGTAGATCCAACTGACGTAGTGTAAGAGTGTGATAGGTGTCTACGGTGGTATAAGAGTGCGATAGCCACCGGTAGATATCTACTGCGGTATAATTAATAGCACCCTAAATATATGAAGAGATATTTACCGTGACTATTTTATACTCTGATGCAGACGTGCAAAGTGGTGGCTGGTGAGTGTGACCGGGAATATGCGAAGACGGATCAGAGGACGTCACAAATGATGTCCTTAAAATTGACATCCCATTTATTATGTGATGAAGTGAGTGTTTCCATTACGTCATTCATCTCGTCTTCTTTGCTAGGATGAGTTCCGTTCGGATTTATACCGTACTAACTCTTATCGTAAATAGTTATTATTTTAATATAGGTATAGTTAAATTTAAAAAAAAATAGATGACAATATCTTTTTAAATTTATAATTTTATTTGGTTAAATATACTATAATAAAAATTAGTAGTGAAAGTTATGTTTTGAAAACCGTGTCGATGTGTAAAATGACAACTATTTGTGACACAAGGGAGTATAAAATTACGTAATAATGTCATATTGGGAGATTATCTTAATTCAGCCCATCCGTTCCAAATCAAGGGCTGATAGTTTACTAAGGATAACATGAACCTATTCATATCAAGGGCTAATAGAGTACACCCCCATGATCTCACTATAGCCGGATTCATATCGACTGACATTACATAGTAATGTCACCTTGTGGCATTCCCTTAATTCAGCCCATCTGTTCCAAATCAAGGGCTAACAGTTTACACCCCCACGTACCTCAAACTCTTCAACAGATGGTGTACTTTAATTGGCTCGTAATGGTGTTGGCTGTTTCAAGTTTCAACAAAACTTACAGGTTTCAACGTTCCTAGCGGGAAAATTCCATGCCTTTCTTTGTTAGCACCAAAGCAAATGAGACCTTCCACAGGTACATTGATAAACCTGAAATGCCATCTTCGAAGAAATACAAATCAGAAGTTTGTTTGCTTTTTTGGATCTAATGGATAAATGGAAGACGATATATAGCACAAAGAACAGCGACTCAGTGAGCATGATTCAACTTTAGACGGACGACTACATGATTCATCTCTTCAACAATTTTCTGTGGCAGCCGCTACTTCTAGTAGGTAAACAACACAGTAGTTTTTATTTTGTTCTTATATGATGAATGCAACTCTCTCTCTCTCTATGCAATGTGCTAAAAGAAATCTGGTCCGACTAACAGCAATGGCGTTTTCCATTACATATGAAGATTGATGGTTTTCGCTTGTTATTAGTTTTCTGTAGAGCCGACGCCATACCTAGTTGGGTACCCTAGACTGGCATGATATTTAGTAGTGTAGCTGAGCTCAGAAATTTTGGAATTACTATGGGGTCAAATTGGTTTCGATGTTAGAAAGAGATTTTAGAATACTAGTAATCTCGACGGCAATGTTACAAATGTTTGATTAGTCTATGCATAAGAAGGTTTTGAACAAAGGATCAAAGAGACCATTTGATAAAGAATCCTAGAGCCAAGACTAGAATTGGATGTGAAGTTGGCATGGGAATTACCTTGAATTGAGTGTTGGGAAAATATGAGATACATGATGTGGTTCATAAACATAATGATACTTTTGGTATTCAATAATCTTTTCATACTTTTGGTATTCAATAATCTTTTCACTTTAATAGCTATAGAGAGCTAAAAAGATCAAGATTGACCTAGCAAGTCGCTGAAGTCAACACGAGCAATAAAAAAACCAGCACGAATGGCAATCTTCCTACCATGCCAGTCTGACCTCCAATAGACCCACGGTCTGACCAGTAAAGAATTGCAGTATGGCCGATCCCCTGCTGACAAACCTGAAACAGCTTGATTTTAAAACCAAGAACTTGTCTAAATTTTGATTTACTAAATCAAACTCAACCAAACTTGAAACTTAGCTACTGACGAATACTAATAAAAAGGATACCCCAACAAAGCGCGCCGCGCCGCCACGACCGAATCGCACGCAAGATCGCGCAGAAGGCATCCGCTCCCGACCGGCCTTGGGAAAGCGAATCCGACCAGACAGCACTCCCGACCCCATCTTGGCGGGGCGGGATCTCCCGACTCCAACCAAACCAAGGTGACAAACGCCGAGTGCCGCGTGTCAGGTCCTCACCGGCCTACCGCCACGTACCCTCGAACAAGGTCAATCAGAGCGACTATACAAGGGCAGGTGGCTCCTTCCCAAGAAGATCCGTGATCAGAGAAGACAAAGCTTCCGGCCCATCAACGACCACGATAAAGACGAGCGCGCTCCCTCCCGAGGCAGCACCAACGTCACGCACCTCGACGTCAGCATTCGCAAGGATCACAGAGGGCAAGTACGCTACTTCCCGGGAAATACCTAACCTCCCTGACCACCAAGGCTACCAACCCAGCATGGGCAAGACGGGTGGCGACCAGTCCACAGGACGAAGGACCGGAGCTCCTAGCGTAGGTCGCCTCGCTTTTCCTCCTAACTCTCGATGTAACCTGCCCCTTCCTTCTGTATAAAAGGAGGCAGGGCTGAACGATTCAGAGGGGCAACAAGCAAGAACAAGAAAGGGAGAGAGCGCTATCAAACCCCTCTCGCTAAGCCATTGGCATTCTCGCTTGTAAAACTTTGTGCAGTCATATGTACCAAGAGTAATACAACACCACCACACACGAATCGGAGTAGGGACCTTCACCAACCAAGATACATCTTGGACTCACGAGTCTAACCATTCAGGAGTGGAACGCGCAACCCCTAGACTTACAAATTTACTTGCGGCGCCCCGAAAACGCCGGACGGTTGGCACGCTGTAGGGGACTTCGCGTCTTCATCACCATCTCCGATTCCATTTATCTCCCGATGGCATCCACCCATCGCGACGGCATGATCGGCTGGGAACCGGATCCGCGGCTCGCCTCGACTTCACCGTCACCCAGACGGGAGGGCTCACTTCGCCCCCGCCGTCTCGGAAGACAGCGCCCGAGAGCTTGGGCGTCCTCTCCGGCGGCCGCTAAGCTCCGGCTTGGGTGCCCCTGCAGCCCCGGGCCGAACCCGAGGAGTGCTCGCCGCGGTCGGGCGAAAACTCCAGAGGCCGGCGGTGACCATGTCACCCCGTAGGCTCGCGACAGGTGGCGGTCGGCTACATGCCAACCTCCGCCCACGAGTTCTTGGAAGACTCTTCCACCACGGCCCAGCCCGACGCGCGAGTATCCCGCCGCAGCGGCACTCTCGCGAGTGCAACGTGGCGGCACGGCCGATTTGGTCGTAGCCACCGCGGCTACGACGGTCCCCGTCCGCGACCGAGGCACGGGAGGGGAATACCAGCTGTGGCCGCCTGAGCGCGCGCCAGCTCGCCTTGGCACCGAGCTCCAACGGCAACGCGAGAGCTGGAGGCGAAGGTCGAAGCTCGACCGGCTCGAGCCGACTGGAGCAGACGAGCCCGAGCCAGCGCAAGTCTTGGGCGACGCGCGCGGCAGCGCGCGCCAAGAGCACCACGAGTTGAGGCGGATCCGGCGCCCAGCTTTTTCCTCACGCGAGCCAAAACGTGGGCTGCGGCCGCAATCTTGCCCGAGGCCTTCCGAGCCCGCAAACCCGAGGCCGAGCTACCTACCGTAACCTTCGGGTGGTGGAGCGCTTGCGCCGCCGCAAAGACATGCAGAGCCTCGGCTCCTACCACACCGGCGCTACTTCCGCCACCGGGCCGCGTCCGCCACATGGAGCCGGTGGTGCGCCAAGACCGCACCCCACCATGAACCACCCCAGGCCTCACGCACTCGGTGCGCGGCGCCTCGGTAATGTTTACGACATCCGCGCCACCCGAGGCGCGAAGAAAGATGGCGCAGACGCCGCCCACTCACGTGTTGCGGATGGTGAGCGCCACTATCGCAGCCCGAGCCCTCGATGGTCCGGACCACGGGCTTTTTGCCAAAGGATCCGCCAGCGGATTTCCCGCCGATTCCGGCGCCTACCAACATTGCCAAGTACACCGGGCCACCAACCCGTGTCCGCTCAAGATTACCGGCCGCATGTCGGGTGGGGAGCGACAGATGATCTCTTCATCATCCAAGTACCTCCCCATCTACCTCGCGGACTCGGCTCGAGCTCGGCTCGAGTACTGCCGCCAAAGCTGTCGAGGCTGGCCGACTTGAAGAATCTCTTCGTCGGTAACTTCGTGGCACTTGGCGCCCGAAACTCTGAGACACGAAGGGCTGCAAACAAGCAGCCTGTGGAAACCTCCGGGACTACATCCGCGGTTTTCCGCCGGTAACGAGCTCCCGACATCTCCGACGCCGATGTCGTGGGAGCCTTCATCTACGGCACCTCTCGCAAGGCCTTGGTGCACAAGTCGTGCCTCAAGCCCGGGACCACCAAGGAACTCCTCGACATCGCCACCAACCACGCCTCCGGCGAGGAGGCCGAGGGGCTATTTTCGAAGGAGGAAAGGCCCAGCAGAGCCCGGCGTCAAACTGGTCTCCTCCCGACCGCCCGACAAGCGGGCGGCACGGAAGCGATCCGTGAGACCCAAGTGGTCGCCACGGTCGACCGCTCGCGCAGCGGCAGTAGCGCGCCGACCGTCGCCCGACCACTTCGAGAAATTGATGGACGCCCATGCCCGAACCATGGGTTCTCCGTCAAGCACAAGTACCGGATCGAAGTCCCGAGGCGCTATCTCTCTAGCGCCCCCACCACGCGCGGAAGCAAAGGAAAGAAGCCGCCGCGCCCGCGAACAGCGGAGAAGAAGGCGACGACGAGTTCCCGAGCCCGACGGCCGCCTCATGATCTTCGGAGGCCGGCACTGCTACGCCGACAAGCGCCGACTCAAGCTCGCTATCGCGAGGTCCACACCGTCGCGCGGGCGCCCCCAATATCTTCGGTGGTCGGAGTTCCCGATCACCTTTGATCGGACCGATCACCCGATCGCGCCCCACACCGGAAGGTACCGGTGGTCACCCCGTCGTCGAACGGCGCCTCACGAAGGTGCTAATGGACGGGGCAATGCCTTAACATCCTCTACGCTGAGACGCTCGACGCTATGGGGGTCCCGCGCTCAAGCCTCCGGCCAAGCAAGGCACCTTTCCATGGCGTTATCCGGCCGCCAAGCCCATCCGCTCGGGCAGTCGACCGCCCGTCACCTTCGAGGAGCCGGAAACTTCCGCACCGAGACCTCACCTTCGAGGTCGTGGATTTCCGGCGCCTACCACGCCATCCCGGGAGGCCATGCTACGCCAAGTTCATGGCGATCCCCGCCACGCCTACCTCAAGTCAAGATGCCCGACCGCATGGAGTCATTACCGCGGCATCGTCTTTCCGCCTTGCCTTCAATCGCGGCGCGGCTGCCGCGAAGCTCGCCTCGCGATCGTTGCCTCGCGGAACTCAACAAGCTCGGAAGGAAGCGCCGAGTCCGCCCTCGAATCCAAGAAATCGTGGGCGGGATCCTTCAAATCCGCCGAGGACACGAAGGAGGTCACGGTCGATCCTCGTGATCCGACCAAGACCGCGGCGGGTCGAGCCACGCCCCGCCAAATAGGAAAGCGCGCCGCCGACTTCCTCCGCACTAACAAAGATGTCTTCGCATGGAGGTCCTCCGACATGCCGGGCATTCCAAAGGAGGTCGCCGAGCACTCCTTGAGCGTCCGACTGTGCTCAAAGCGCCGCGCAACACCGCGCCGCTCGACGAGGAAAGGCGCGGGGTTATAGGAGGAGATCGCCAAACTCTTGGGCGGGGTTCAGTAAAGAGGTGCGCCACCCGAGTGGCTAGCCAACCTCAGCACTTGTAAAAAGAAGAACGGCAATGGAGAATGTGTGTTGACTATACGAGTCTCAACAAAGCATGCCCCAAGGACCCATTCCCTTACTCAGATCGACCAAGTCATCGACTCCACGGCTGGGTGCGAGTCTCTTTCCTTTCGGATGCCTACTCGGGCTACCACCGATTGCGCTAAAGGAGTCCGACCACTCGCGACTTCCTTCATCACTCCGCTCGGCTCGCTCGCTATGTCACAATGCCCTTCGGCCAAGAACGCGGCGCTACATACCACCGATGTATGCAAACGTGCTTCAATGACCGGATCGGCCGCAACGTTGAGGCATATGTCGACGATATTGTCGTAAAGACCAGGAAGGCTGACGACCTTATCGCCGACCTAGAAGAGACTTTCGCGAACCTTCGACGGTTTCGCATAAAGCTCAACCCAGAAGTGCGTCTTCGGGTCCCCAAAGGAAAGCTCTTAGGCTTCATCGTCTCGAGCGAGGCATCGAGGCCAATCAGAGAAGATCTCGCGATCGCAAGGATGGGCCCGGTCAAGAACCTCAAAGGGGTCCAGAGGTCGACCGGATGCCCGCGGCTTTGAGCCGTTCGTGTCTCGCCTCGCGAACGCGAATGCCGCTCTACAGTCGCTCAAGAAATCCGACCGCTTGATTGGACACCGAGGCTCGGGAGGCCCTCACCCGCTTGAAGGCCTTCTGTCCTCGCCTCCGATCTGGTCGCCCGGCACTGGGTGAACCGGCCGCTCCTCTACATCGCCGCCACTACCCAAGTCGCCGCGCCCTCGTGGTGGAGCGAGCGGAAGAAGGCCGTGAGCTCAAGGTACAACGGCCGGTCTACTTCATCGATGAGGTACTTTCCGAGTCCAAGACTCGGTACCACAGTGCGAAGTTACTCACGCGGTGCTCATCGCAAAGAGGAAACTCGCTCACTACTTCGATCAACACGCCATCACCGTGGTGACCACGCCCCACTAGGCGAGATCATCCACAATCGCGATGCCTCGTGAAGGATAGCCAAATGGGCGCCGAGCTTAGCGGCCATGGCATAATATACGTCCCCTGACGGCGATCAAGTCGCAGCTCGCCGACTTCGTCGCCGAGTGGACCAAGCCTGTGCACCACGGTGGTCGAAGACCCGAGCATCGACAATGTACTTGACGGTCTTACACCAAGAATGGCGCGCGCGGAGTCGCCATCATCTCCCACTCGAACAAAGCTTCAATACGCCATTAGGTTGCTCTTCGACGCGACCAACAACATTGCCGAGCACGAGGCTCGCCAACGGTCTCCGGATCGCTGCCGACCTCGGTGCTCGCCCGCTCTACGTCCACGGGACTCCAAGCTTGTCGTCGACCAAGTCATGAAGGCTGCGGAGCCCGAGACGCCGCATGGCCGCGTCTTGTCGCCGAAGTACGTCGGCTCGAGGAGCGGTTCAAGGGTTTCGAGCTTCACCATAGCTACCGACGCTACAATGGCGAGGCCGATCACCGCCAATCTTGCCTCCAGCAGAGCCCATCCCGCCGGGATCTTCGCTCGACCTCCTGCGGCCCATCGTCCACCGACTCGGCGGGTGGCGGCCACCCGACCAATCGGAAGACGGTCGCCCCGACCGACGCGCGATCGGGCGAGACTTGGCCGGATCGCCGCGGTGTGCTAGCGCTTGAGTCCGATCGAGGAGGCCCTACATCGACCGCTTGACGGACGGGTCACTTCCCGACCGACCGAGGCCGGCGCCCGCCCGCGGCAAAGTCCTTCGCCCCGACGGCCTGCACCTCTACAAAGGAGTCCCTCCGGTCCTCCAAAATGTATCTTGACCGACCAAGGAAAGCAGGCTGCTGGACGACATACACGGAGTCTGCGGTCACCACGCAGCACCCGATCTCTTGTGGGAAAGGCCTTTCGACAAGGTTTCATCGCCAACCGCGGTCGACGCCGAGCATATCAGACGCACCGCGAAGGATGCCGATTCTTTGCTCGCAGACGATCCGCCAGCCTGCTTTACAGACGATCCCCATCACGTGGCCTTTGCCGTCTGGGACTCGATTTGGTCGAACCTTTCAGAAAGCGCCGGGGCTTCACCCACCGCTCGTCGCGGTAGATAAGTTCACCAAGTGGATAGAGGCCAAGCCGGTCGTGAGCGCCACGTCGCATAAGCGCCATCTTCTTCCGCGACATCGCTTTTAGGTTTGGAGTCCCAAACTCCATCATCACCGACAACGGAACACGAGTTCACGGGAAGGAATTTCGAGTTCTGTGGCGACTTCAACATCCGTGTCGATTGGGGCAATAGCCCATCCGCGGACTAACGGTCGGTCGGCGCACTAACGGCATGATCCTTCAAGGACTCAAGCCGCGGATCTTGATCGGCTCAAGCATTTCGCAGGCGCTGGTAGCCGAGCCGCCTCCGTGCTCGAGTCTGCGGACCACGCCGACCCGGCGACCGGTTCACACCTTCTTTATGGTGTTCGGCGCTGAAGCCGTTTTGCCCATCGACACGAATACGGCTCCCGAGATTGCAAGCCTTCGATGAGGCTCGGGGCTCGCCGCAACAAGACGCCATCGACCACTCGACGAGGCGCGCGGCGTGGCAAATCTGCGGTCGGCCGGATATCAACAAGCCTGCGCCGCTACCACACCGCCAAGTTCGAGGGCGATCCTTGGTATTGGCGACTTGGTTCTGCGTCGGTCCGCACAACCAAAGATAAGCACAAGGCGACCCAGGAGGGTCCTTTCACCGTCGTGGAAGTTCTCCGACCGCACCTTCCGACTAAGGACGCCGATGGTCGATCCTCCTAATGCTCGAACATTGAAAAGTTAAGGCGATTCTATCCCTAAACTCTTTTCCTCTTCCTAGCATGCTCTTTACCTTCTTCCTTCCGAGCACTGGTCGCTGCAGCGACGACTGGGCCGCCTTTCGGCGCCCGTTGCTCAGTCGCTTCCTCGGCCGGCACTTGCGCGGGTTGATGACCCAACCGACCACAAGGTCCTTCCCGGCGGTAACTCCTTTGACCCAAGTGCTCTGACCCACGCCCACGGCTATGGTTGCTAACACTTGCGGAAGAAGGAAGTACCCGAGTGGAGTGACCTTTGGTCGGCGAGGAACACTCCTCCCGCACGAACTCGGCCTATCCCACGCGCTTATGAGGGTACGTGACCCGGTGGTCATGAGGTCCATCCCGAGCGGTAACCCTCTCAACCCAAGTGTTACGCCCACGCCTCGCCCGGCTATGGTTGCTAAGTAGCACTTTGCGGAAGAAGGAAGTGCCCGAGTGGAAAGATCCCTGCCGGTCTAGAACACTCCTATCCTCACAAGTGCGCCTAACCGTGATAGCCAAGTCTCCAATCCACCTCGCTCCTCCCAAAACAACCCGACCTACGCATAAGTGGCCCTGCGGTCCTTAGGGCTATGGTCGGCCAAACGCTCATCCTAAATACGAAAAAGGACGAGGGACGATTCTGGGACTTGATAATTTCAAGATTGTTTAAATAACGATCTTTACAATCTAAGAAGGATAAAGCTAACTTTTTCTACTCTTCTTGGCGGGCGACCGGTGGCGAGGCGGAGAGTTGGCTGCCTCTGGCTTCCTGGAGGGCGGCCTGCGGCGGGATGCGGCTGGCGATCTCCCTGGCATGCGGCTCAACCAAGAGCTCGAACCGATCGATCTCCTCGTCGATCCGGTTCCCAGCTACGCCGCTCCCCACCACCGCGAGGTCGATGCCGTCGTAGTACGAGATGGTGTTGACCAGCGCCGATGAAGCTCCAAGCGCAGCGCCGGTGACCACCGCTTCTTCTACGGTCCGCACTTTCGGGCGTAGCGAGGGCAAGGGCACTCGGGCCTGGCCCGGCTCCAAGGATGCGGTCGCAGACCTCCCGACCGGCCTTGCGGAGGGCCTCCAGCTCGGCGCTCATCTCGGCCCGACCGTCCTCAGCAACCTTCAACGCCGCCGGGCCTCGCCCCGCCACGATCGCCACGCCGCGGCCGGCCGTTCTCTGCGCCTCCACGGCGACGCCGATTCTTCTCGCCTCTGCAGATTGCGGAGATTTTGGATAAGTTCGCCTGTGGGTCGCACCCCAAACTTAATTGAAGAATTGAGACACTTACCGGCGCGGAGTTGGTCGATTGCGGCTTCCGACTTGGCGCCAGATGAAGTCTTCTCGGCGGCTCATTCGGCGATCGCCGCTCGGAGCGAACTCGGCGGCGCCCTCGAGCCTTGTTCCGCTCGGTCCGCAGACGTGTTACTGCGTCTGCGCGATCCCCTCCGCGCAACGGCGGCATCCACGGCCTCGATGACCTCCATCGGGAGGACTCGGTTCCGCCACTTTCGCCTCAAAGCCTTGGCTCCTGGCGCCATCATGAAGGGCCTTGTGGCCTCTTCAAATCCTTGGCGGATCACCACCGCCCGACCGCCTAATGCGCAGGCCTCTGGGCTAGGCGCACTGATCACACTCCTCCGCCGCTGCCGCCACGATTGTGTCGGAGCGCTGCAGAGCTCGACCGACGCACGGCGATCCCGCAAGTCTTTCGCAAAAATGTGGACACTCCGTTAGTCGCACGGAAGAACTATCAAAATGTGCAACGAATCGTAACTTTTGGTGACCTACAGGCGATGGCTCGACTCCCGACCATCATATCCGGTATACGGTGGAAGACTTTGAGCAAGGGCTAGACCTTCACGGATCGCCTATCTCGGCTTCGGCGTCGGTAGCGCTTTGCCGGGAAGGTGGCCCACTCGCTCTCCTCCGCTTCACCCATGATGCCCGACCGAATTACACCGGGCGCGCCTCCGCTCGCCTGTTCGGGCGGACGCCACCCGTCCAAAGCACCATGGGCAAGGGTGACGAGGTCAACCTTCGAATCCCTCGGCGACCGCGCCGAGGGGCATCGGTCGGCACCTCCCCTCGGGACGAGGGTCGGGCACCTCCGTCGCCGGCCCGCCACGATCGGCGCGATCACCGGCAACGCCATTGTCTCATCCTCAAAGCGACGATCACGTCGTCCGGAGGGTCCCGCCGAGGCGGAAGATTCTTCTTCGCACGACCCGGGTGGGGCTCTGTCCCCTCGGCGACCGCATCTCGGACGCCGACGCCGCGACCTTCGCCGACCCAACCGCGGTCATCGAAATCACCGCGCCGTTATTTGCGGGGCCGATGTGGCACGCCCACGATCACCCCAAGATAGGCGCCGCACGCTGCAAAGATTCAAGAGTCGCTCGGGCGGCTTTGCCAAAAAGAAAATGCTCCAAAATAAAATAATAATACACTTACAAAGCCGGCGGGTGCGTGGCACGCGCGCCTCTTTGCCGCCCCCGCCATGGTCAGCCGGTCGCTTCCACAAGCCACCTCGGTAGAGACGACGCGACGACCGCAAGCGCAAGATCACCCCCACCGAGGATCCGTGGCCACGGGCCCGTGATGCCGCCTCGGCGAGTCCACGCCGGGCCGCCGATCGGCAGTCGTCGGAAAAACCCACCATAGGGGTGGCCGAGGCACTCCGCCATTGTCGCTGGAAGTCGCCCCACGGCGGTGGTCTCGACACATCTCGCGCGCCTTGCGCGCGCAGCGTTCTTACTTTTCTTCCTCCTCCTTTCCTCCTTCCGCTTCTTGCGGAGGAGTCACCCTCCGTCCTCGCCGCGGCCGCCGCGCTTCCTTATCCCGGGAGCGGCGCTGGGAAGACATCCCCATGAGCCCCGAGAGGATGCGGGAATGTCGGTCAAATGCGAAGGACGAGAAAAGAGAAGCGAAAGGAATTTCACCGGCTTACGGATTCGCGAAAAAGCCGCCGAGAATGGCTCGGGTGGCCATCCATGCCCAGCATGGCTGCTGCCCGACGCGGCCGCCACCCGAGCCTCCACCTCGACGCTGCCAGCTCGGGTTCGCCATCCTCGCCCGATCGGACGGCCCAAGATACCGGAGCGAAGTGCGGCTCATGCACAAGTGGTTGCACGCGCATCCCCATGAAAGCGCGCACAACCACGCCCCCGGTGAGCCCCTCTCCTTTGAGCCCCGACCGCTCCACGATCGGGGCGGCTTGTTCTTCTCCCTCTTTTGGCGCCCAGTTCCACCGCTCCTCCGCCACGGAAGCTCTCGGTGAAACGAGGGGCGCTGTCGCCGACGTTTGAGCGTAGAGCCATTGAACGCCCCCTTGTTAGGCGAGGGCGCTTTACCTCCGTGTACTCCGTGCTCGACCGGGCGAAGGAGGAGGGCAGCCACCACCAGGCGCGCGGCGTCAAGCGGCTTTGTCCTTCCGAGCCTTGCACGGAAGAAGTGCCTCCACAACGCCCAGTGCGGCTCGATCCCCAAGAAGGCCGCCTGGCGTGATGAAGATGGCGATGTGGAGGACCCCATTAGGGTTGAGATGGTGCACCTCCACCTTGTAATGAAACAACAGCCCCGGACGAGCGGGTGCGTGGCGAGCCAAAGCCGCGCGAAGAACGAGGCGGGCACCACGATCTAAATCGCCCACGGCCCGGGGTGGTAGCCCGATCGGCACCCTCGGTAGGGAAGGTCTGCGGCATGAGGAAGCCCTTCTTCACCAAGCCGAGCGACGGTTGTCTTCTGGCGCGAGCACTCGACCACGACATCTTCACGGGAGACATTTGGAAGGTGAGAAAGAAAGGCTGGGGTTTTCTTTCCTTAGCTCTCTGGTGCTCTTCTTGTTTCAGAGGCAGAGACAGAAAGGGCAAGAAAGCGTGACCACTCGAAAGCACCCAACGGGCGTATTTATAGAGAACGAACGAACGCCGGCCAAGCAGCGCCCGTCAGCGGCGTCGCGACCACCCTCGTCTGTCGCGCGCCACCTGGTAACTCGGTTTCCAATACCACTCCGCTTTTAATCCTGTCTTGTCAGCGTCAAGGGCCATAAAGGCGCCGCCCGAACAACGTGTCCGTAACCTCTCGGTCTCGCCTTTAGGCCGAGCAGTTGCTCGGCGCGCGAGAAGCCCACGGGCGCTGCGGCCCCAAGGCGGCAAAAGCTTTGTGGCTTGCGCCAGGCCCAGCGAGGAGTGTGGGTTCAAAAGGCCTACCCCGCGGATGGGTATAAAGCCGCCCAGCAAAACTTGAGCAAAGGCGGTATGAGGTGAGCCCACGGTGGGCCCTCGGTTAGGTCGGTGACGGCCTAATCACCTCTACTCGCGTCCGAGACCATACTTCACACTCTTAGGAGCTCATCAATGAGCGGCGACCGGTGTGCTCGGGTCGTGGACGACCTAGAGTCCATACGGATTGAGTAAAGAAAGGTTTTTATGGGTCGCCCACAGCGGGGCAGACACCCTACTCTGGGACCGTCGCTCGGAAGGGTCCCCTTGGCGGGACCTCCCGGGACCCACTCGGACTACCCGCTATTAGCTCCACGAGCACGGCGTTCAAACCAACGCAGGTAAACGCGCACCGCTCATCCCCTCCAGGTCCCACACCTGCGGATGGGGTATACATGTGGGATAGACGGTGGCCATTCCTCTCGCGACTACCCTCGCCCGACGAGGACTCGAGAAGGATGCCCCACGTCCAGCTACGACGGTAAACGAGCACTCACGTCCAGCTACGACGGTAAACGAGCACTCACGTCCAGCTACGACGGTAAACGAGCACTCACGTCTAGCTACGACGTTAAGCGAGCACTCGGACACCGAACCTCACAGAGGCATCCGGTCGCCCCGCCGACCAAGGCACTCGGACACCGAACCTCACAGAGGCATCCGGCCGTCCCGCCACCAAGGCACTCGGACACCGAACCTCACAGAGGCATCCGGCCGTCCCGCCACCAAGGCACCGTCTAGCTACGACGTTAAGCGAGCACTTTCGGACACCGAACCTCACAGAGGCATCCGGCCGTCCCGCCGACCAAGGCACTCGGACACCGAACCTCACAGAGGCATCCGGCCGTCCCGCCGACCAAGGCACTCGGACACCGAACCTCACAGAGGCATCCGGTCGTCCCTGCCGACCAAGGCACCGTCTAGCTACGACGTTAAGCGAGCACTCGGACACCGAACCTCACAGAGGCATCCGGTCGTCCTGCAGGCCAAGGCACTCGGACACGAGAACCTCACAGAGGCATCCGGCCGCCCCTGCCGACCAAGCGATCGGACACTAGAACCTCACAGAGGCATCCGGTCGTCCCCGCCGACCAAGGCACTATCTAGCTACGACGTTAAACGAGCACTCGGACACCCGAACCTCACAGAGGCATCCGGCCGTCCCGCCGACCAAGGCACTCGGACACCCGAACCTCACAGAGGCATCCGGTCGTCCTGCCGACCAAGGCACTCGGACACCGAACCTCACAGAGGCATCCGGTCGTCCTGCCGACCAAGGCACTCGGACACGAGAACCTCACAGAGGCATCCGGCCGTCCCCGCCGACCAAAGCGATCGGACACTAGAACCTCACAGAGGCATCCGGCCGCCCCTGCCGACCAAGGCACCGTCTAGCTACGACGTTAAACGAGCACTCGGACACCGAACCTCACAGAGGCATCCGGTCGTCTGCCGACCAAGGCACTCGGACACCGAACCTCACAGAGGCATCCGGCCGTCCCGCCGACCAAGGCACTCGGACACGAACCTCACAGAGGCATCCGGTCGTCCCGCCGACCAAGGCGATCGGACACGAACCTCACAGAGGCATCCGGTCGCCCCGCCGACCAAGGCGATCGGACACTAGAACCTCACAGAGGCATCCGGCCGTCCCCGCCGACCAAGGCACCGTTTAGCTACGACGTTAAGCGAGCACTCGGACACCGAACCTCACAGAGGCATCCGGTCGTCCTGCCGACCAAGGCACTCGGACACCGAACCTCACAGAGGCATCCGGCCGTCCTGCCGACCAAGGCACTCGGACACCGAACCTCACAGAGGCATGCCGACCAAGGCACTCGGACACCGAACCTCCACGAGGCATCCGGTCGCCACGCCGACCGAGGCACCATCCACAACGATTAAAATTAAAGCAAACTCATCGCGAGACATTTTCATAAAGAAAAGAAAATTTCATTATAGGCCAATGAGCTCAAACTTTACACAACTTTACACACATGCACCGCGGATACAAGAGTGGCCACGCCGCACTGCAGCGGCAGACTCTACCCACGCCTAGAACCTATCAAACATCCGTGCGGCATCGGTGGCACCGACGGCATCTTTGGTAGGCCCTTGCCGGTCGACGGGAGCCGCCACGGCCGCTGGCAACACGCCGATGCCTCTCGCTGCCGTTCGACATCAACGCGGCCGCACGCTTCACGGTCGGCGCCCTTGCGCCATCGCCTCGAAGGGCCCCCTTACCACCTCGAGCCTCGGGCGGCCTCGGCAATAGCGTCAACGAAGCGGCGTCGCGGTGCAGCTTCTTCCTCCCCGAGCTCGTCCATCGCTGGTCGAACTCAACCAAAGCTCGGCGGAGGATCTTCTTCTTCCACCGTGGACGCCATCGCCGAAGCTAAAGACTAGAGGATGTCTCAAGCCATTTGAAAGAACAAAAGAAAAAGCTCGCCCCTTCAAGCAAGCTACGACGCATGATATATATATCCGGACGAAGGGAGGCTAAGCGTCTTGAGTAAATGCGGTGCCAAAAGCGAAGCATCCTTCACTAGAAACCCGAGGCGATCAAGAAGACGAGCAGGCGCGGCGCGCCAAACTATGCTCGGCATGCGCAACGAGGCAAGTAAAAGGCCCCGGCGGTTCAAATGCCCCCGGCCAAACTCGGGACACCGCCGGATCCAACGAAGCACACCGACGGAAATCGCTAACCGGATCGGTGGACCGACCTACGAGCCCGCCACCACTTTCGTCAAGTTCAACCCCCAACCGAATCTGCCGAAATCGCTTGGGAGTTCGGGGGCTACTGACGAATACTAATAAAAAGGATACCCCAACAGGCCGCGCCCGGCCCGCCGCCGACCGAATCGCCTGCAAGACCGCGCAAGGCATCCGCTCCCGACCGGCCTTGGGAAAGCGAATCCGACCAGACAGCACTCCCGACCCCATCTTGGCGGGGCGGGATCTCCCGACTCCAACCAAACCAAGGTGACAAACGCCGAGTGCCGCGTGTCAGGTCCTCACCGGCCTACCGCCACGTACCCTCGAACAAGGTCAATCAGAGCGACTATACAAGGGCAGGTGGCTCCTTCCCAAGAAGATCTGGTGACTGTAGAAGACAAAGCTTCCAGCCCCATCAACCGCCACGTCAAAGACGAGCGCCGCGCTCCTCCCGAGGCGGCACCAACGTCACGCACCTCGGCGTCGGCGATTCGCAAGGATCACGAGGGCAAGCACGCTACTTCCCGGAAATACCTAACCTCCACGACCACCAAGGCTACCAACCCGGCATGGGCAAGGCGGGTGGCGACTCACCCACGGGACGAAGGACCGGAGCTCCTAGCGTGGTCGCCTCGCTTTCCTCCTAACTCGATGTAACTGCCCCTTCCTTACGTATAAAAGGAGGCGGTGAACGATCAGAGGGCAACAAGCAAGAACAAGAAAGGAGAGAGCGCTATCAAACCCTCTCGCTAAGCCATTGGCATTCTCGCTTGTAAAACTTTGTGCAGTCATCTGTACCAAGAGTAATACAACACCACCACACACGAACTGGAGTAGGGACCTTCAGCCCGAACCAGTATACATCTTGGACTCACGAGTCTAACCATTCAGGGAGTGGAACGCGCAACCCCCTAGACTTACAAATTTACTTGCCGGCGCTCCCGAAAACGCCGACAGCTTCCTTAGGAGAACATGAACCTATTCCATCCAACAATCTTAATGATCATTGTTAAAGTTCCAACCTTTATCTATTTCAAGGAAGAGAAGTCAATAACAGAGCAAAAGGAAGAAAGCACGATCTACTCAAGTTTGTGAGATCTAGCTTCTAAAGGTGATCCATGATGGGATCCTACATGCCTTAGGAAACCAAACCAACCTAGAACATATCAGAACAAGAAAACACCAAGATCACCTCAAGAAAGCTAAGAAAACACACAAGACAAATAAACCATATGAGAACAAGTTTGGTCTTTTATTACCACTTGAAGATGTATGATTACAGCCACTCCTTTGGAGGGCAAAACCCTAAGAGAAGCACTCACTTATCCTAGTTTTTCTCTTGGAGACTCAAGTGCAAATCTAAACCTGTCCCTCTCTAATGCCCCCTTATATAGTCGAGGCTCACACGAAACACTAAAATCTGAATACAAAGTGGATTCTATCCACTAACTCATGGGTAAATTCAATAACCCAACCTATAAAGGTTTTCTCACACACATGCATGCTTGCCAAAGAGATGTCTTCAACCTTGGCTCCAATAGCTCGAACCCATTGTCTCATCCTCTGTAAAGTCTCATTGACCTAATTTGCTTAGGCCTTCCATGATTTCTCAAATTGCCTCTGCCACGGTTTTGCAAACCACTCACTTTTTTGGTTTTGGGAAAAGGACCACTTGCCTCTCAACCGATGTTTCCCAATTCCTTCGCCTCGAAGCATCGGACATGCCTCGTTATCTTCTATGTGGCTTCAATGACTTTTCGCCAAGCATCTCACGCGTCTGAACCATCGAACTGTTTTCGTTTGCAAACAGGCCCAAGTCACTTGATGCGCCATATGACTCGCTCAAATTTGACCACTTGTGCCTTCCATGGACCTTGACCAGACTGTCTAGGATTCCAAGGCTACTGCCATCATAGAGTGTAAAAAATTGAGTATCTCATAGTTAATACATTTTACTCAAAGCTGAAAACATATAAGATCGCTCGGGACAAGAAAAAGTCCAAGTGTCACTTGTTAGCATTGGTAGCTAATCCCGAGAAGGGTGGTTCTTGTGGGCCTTCTAATTCTTCTCTTGAGATTCCTAGTATGTCCTGTTTCTCAAATCTTTTGTCTCTTCGTCTTAACCGATGATCATAGAGACTTTTCTTGAGGAGGAGATAGCCCTAATATGCAAAAAATCCACAAGAGCTTACAACAATGTGTGTGTGTGTGTGTGAGAGAGAGAGAGGAGAGGAGGTCCTATCATTTGGTCTGAATCTATGAGCCCAACTACATCCGAGCCAAGTGTCCCAAACTCCGGGATAAGGAAGAAAAGGTGTGTTACAAGAAGCCACAACCTCGAGATGGCAAGAAGAAGAAGGTAATCTACAAGAAGATGATTCACAAGGTGATCTCTGCTTGATGAGATGGATTTGCATGGTGTGGACTTGGGAGGCATTGATGACGAGGATGATTCGTGAGAGAAGACTGAGAAAAAGGATTTCACCAGCATGTGCTTTATGGTTTGTGATGATCAAGCTTGTGATGATGATCTCTATAGCGATCCCGATGAGGTAACTCCAACTCTTGAAGATGTTGTTCGCATTGTTGTGCATTTTAGGAGATATCTTGAGAAATGCACCAAGAAGAATGAAAATTTAGAATTCATGGTTAAATCTCTTAATGTGGAAGTTGCCAGGATTGGATATTTGATTCCTCTTGATGAAAATTGTGATGGATGTGGTGCTTTGAAAAATGACTTGGATATGCTTAGAGTACTTCATACTTTCATCATTGATGAACTTAGAATTGCTAGGATGAAATATGATAAACTCAAGTCTTGTTTCTGAGTTGGTACCGTTATTCATGCTTATGTGATTCAAGAAGTTATGGTGACTATGCTTATGTGATTCAAGAACTTATGGTTAATAAGGATAATTTAGCCAAACTTAAAACTATATACCTAGTTGGCCTTTTGGTTCATTCCTCTCAAGCAAATAAATTCAGACATGCTAAGGAGGACGTAGAAAACTTGTAGAATTGATCATGCTTGCGTAGGAGCTGGGGACATGAATGCTCAAGCTAAACTTTGTTCACAATGTGCTTTTCTTGAATTAAAGTTGGCTAGTACCATCATGGAAATTGATGAATGCACTTGTACCATGCTTAATGGTAGTCTAGTGTCATGCGAGAATTATCCAAAGCTCACTATTGAACTTGAATCACTCAATAAGACATTGAAAGACAAATGTTCTAAAGAGAAACTTGCTTCCTTGAATGCCTCTAAGAAAGTTAATTTGATAGATTCTATTCCATGTGCTTTTTGTGTTGAGATTGGTAGGGATTGAGACAATATGCAAGAAGCCTTTAGCGTCAAATCTGATAAGCAATTGCATAAATTCAAGAATATTGATTGTGTCTAATGTGAAGCTCTTAAGTTAGAAGTAGTGGTTCATAACGAGAGGTATGTTAGAGCCACTAGGAGCAAGAGTTGTGAGAATTGTCCAACCCTAGCAAGAGAGAATGAATACTTGACAAAAGCTCTTAAGAGGTTCTCTAGTGGAAAGAAGAATTTGAACAAGATCTTAGACCAATCCATAGTCAATGTGAAGAAAATGGGTCTAGGATTTGATCCTTATGAGTACATTAGGAAGAACCCACCTCAGATTCTAAGAGCCTTAGAGAATGGTAAGATAGAGATCACTTCCCCTGAGCCAAGTAGAATTGTGTTCAAGTCAATTGGGTTCATAACGGTGTCTTCTAGCAACAAAGTTGCTTCTAGTTCAGTAGGTGTGACCCCTCAAAAGGTAAAATACCACTGCACCTATTGCAAGAAGGATGGTCACCTTCTTGGATTTTGCTTTAGCAAAGCCAATGTAGAGTGGAAGAAGCGCTTCCAAGGCCTAAGATCTAATCAAAGACAATATTATCCCATTAGAGCATTTAGAGTCATTTCTAGAGCAAGTTTTGTGAGGGGTTTTGGTGGTAGAGCTAATGAGGATAGATCTAAAGTATGGTTAGCTCCTAGGAAGGTTATGTGTAGGTCATTTGATAGTGCACCTAGGCGAGGGTTCGAGAGGAGCTTTGCTAGGTCTCATATGCATTATTATGGTTATGCTAACTCATGCTTTGGTACTTTTACTGCTGCACCTGCTCATCGAGTGCATCAGTACTAGATTCCCAAGACTTACATTTCTCACCCAAGTATTGAGGTGTCGATGTCTTCTTTGTCTATGTTGTAGGCTTTTTGAGCAGGGAAGGGGAACATGTGTCTTGTCGACTCCGGGTGTTCACGCCACATGACCGGAGACTCTAGATGGTTCTCCTCCCTGACATATGCATCTGGCAACGAGTGGATCACCTTCGGGGATGCCACCACTGGACATGTGATGGCCAAAGGAATTGTGAGAGTCAATGACAACTTCATTCTGAAGGATGTTGCATTGGTAAGTAAGCTCATATATAACCTATTATTGATTTCTCAACTTACGGAGGAAACTCTTGAGAATAAGTTCAAGAAGAATGCATGTAGGGTGCTTGATGCTATTGATAATCTTGTCTTTGGGATGTCTAGGCTGAGTAGAGTCTTTAGTGCCTATTTTGAAGAGTCATCTAGTTTTGGGTTGAAGTGTTTAGTTGCTTCTGAGTCATGTAATCTTTATTTCTAGTATAGGAGGCTTGGTTACGAGGCCTTGATGACCTTACTCGAGTTAGTGGGTTGGATCTTACTGGAGTGCCAAAACTCAAGGGTAGTAAGGATATAGTGTGTGCTCCATGTAAACATGGTAAAAATGGGAGGTGCATCTCACCTACCTCTGTCTATGGTTATGACTAATGGTCTATGTCAGGTTTTGTGCATGGACATTGTAGATCCTTCAGGGTCAAGTCCGCTCGAGGGAAATGGTATGTGCTAGTGATAGTTGATGACTACTCTAGGTACTCTTGGCTTTATTTTCTAGCATCTAAGGATGAGACCTTTAGTTATTTTCTAGAGCTAGCCAAGTGATTGAGTGCCAGGACTTGATTGGGGAACCGAGGTCCAGTGTGGCCATATATAGAAGCTATAACATTCCAAAATTTGCTCTAAAAGAATATTTATAATTATTTTATTGTTATTTATGCATTTTATGATTTTTTAGATTTATTTGGATATTTCTGGATTTTATTAAATATATTGTATTTGGCCTTTTATTGAAAATTATTTAAATAATGATAAAGTTTATATAAATATTGGTCAAAAATATTTTACTTAAGTTCAAAATGTCTCAAAGTATTTATGAGAATTTTCTTGGGTTTTTCCTGATATTTTTGTTGCTTAAAACTAATTAAGTTAATTACTGGAATTATTTTAAAAGAAACATCCTGCTAGATTCGTGATGCGTGGATGCTCCGGGCTTCGTCGCGTGTCTCAAGCATTGGGTCAAGTCGTGACCGTCGGGTCTCATCGCACGGTCCAGATTGTGACGATCCGTGGGCCAATCGCGTGAAGACACATAGCGGTGTTGAGTTCGAGGCGTCATGCGCTGGGTCTACGGTGGACCAGAGGAGGTACATGGACCGCGCCACATGGCAGCACGGGATTGGGCCGAGGTCTTGCTGACATCATGCTGACGTCATAATCGTTTTTTCGTTGAAAAATAATTCAATTGAAAAAGCTTCAGTGCTGACGTCATCATGAGGTCATGCTGACATCATAAATACAATTTTTCTATATAAAAATAATTCGGTTTATTTTATTTTCCAATTTTCTGATTTTTTTAGACTTTAAAATTTTTCATGAGCATGTTCTCTCTCATATGAGCTCCGATTGAGGTGATTCAAATTTCTAAAAATTTCTACAATTGAGATCTATATAATGGTGAATTTTATTTGATTTTTAGAGTTTATTTGCTCTCTATTTTGGTATTTATTTGGCTTTCTCTCTCATTTCGCATAGACGTCAAATTGTGCGAAGCATCCGAGGAAGATCCGTCGACTCAAGACTAATGTCCAGAGTAAGAATAAGGGCTTTTTTAAAGCAAGTTGTGCTTTGATAATGTTGAACCCAGTTTATAAAATTGCTATATTGTTTTACATTATGCATGATATTTTACGTGTATAACTGTTTCAAAGTAGATTGGGAATTAGTTAATCTACCCAATTTGATCTATACCCTACCTTGTCATTTGTACGCCATGATTTATTTGTCACTCTAGATTGATTCATCATAGTTGGTTAATATTAAAATCAACATGGGACGGTTAGACCGTGTTAGTTACTTAGCCATGCCACGTCATCACATATACTTGAATCATCAATGTTTAATCTTGATTAATAGAATATGGAACATGATTATGAATTGGTGTGTTAGGTGTTGTCACACGATGATATTGAGTTGTTGTGGCGAGGGATGTCACGCAACGATGTTGAATTGTTGATGGCACGTGGTGTTTGGTAATCAACTGGGGTGGTAATCATTTAGATTGGGGCAAGGGGCAAGGGCAAGTGTGCCAAGGTGGACCAAATGGAAGAGGGTATGTGAAAGTCTTCTCGATCATCTTAAAGACTTAACCTTGCAAGCCTTTGACCTGAGTCAATCATGCAACCACATATCAGGTATGGAACAGCCTAGCTGATTAATTAGCAATGTTTAGCTTTGGTACTACCAATGGTGGTGTGTGTCCCGGGTTGTGGTAACCAGTCTCTTCACGGATCAACTCACATGGCGCAAGAGGGGGGCCTTGGATGTGGTAACCAATCCCACCGGCGTTGAAACCTTAGCGGGTAGTACTGGGTTAAGGCAGAGCTTTGTAAAAGCTTTGTCATGATCTCTCTGTCGACACACCAAAGAAAGTGTGTTAATCCGGAGGCACCAGGAGACGATCATGTCGTGTGGGTAAAGTGCATAACCTCTGTAGAGTGTAAAATCTATTCGGATAGCCGTGCTCGCAGAATTGAGCATAGCTCAGGAATTATAGTTAAGGGTTAGATTTTATAAAATGAAAACTTGGATGGGAAGGGCTGGATGTTGTTGGAAAGTTGGAACTTGATTTAGAATTGGATACCTTGTTTACCTGAGAAACGCTGAAAACTACTTATTACTATTATTTGTTTTACTGTCTTTCAATCTATTTACTGTATTTATTCTTAAATGCTGCTTTACTGCAAAACAGCCATGTTAGCCATTCCTTTAGAATAAGCCTTGCATATAATTATATATAATTACATTCTGTGCACAACTTGTTGAGTGCTTTAAGTATTCACCCTTGCCAAACAACAACATCACCAGTTGAGGAGTCTACACCAGTGCTGGAAGAGGAGTACCAGGAGGAGACGAATGTTTAGGGTGCGAGCCTTGTCAGTTGCCTGTGGTATACTGAGGGGTTTATCTATATTTTCATTTCGTTGCAGTTTAATTTGTTTTCAGCCTTGCGAGGCATAGTTATGTAAGTTGACCATAATGCCATTCAACAGATATTATTTAATATATGATGTCTTTCATAATATTTTCGTCGTGTATGATTGTGATATTCATCTATGTTGAGTCTGTGTGCACTAGCGTGATCCTGGACTATTGCAGTATACACAGAGGGTCCAGATTTGCATATTCAGGTCCCGACATAAGCTAGGTGAGATAGTTGGACTCAACCAAAGCACAAGATGGACAATGACCATGGAAGGCATCAGTGCTCAAGATCCAGCATGTCATGTGACACATCAAGTGACTTGGATTCATTTGGAAATGAGGACCGTTCGATGGTACGAACGCATGATAGGCTTGGTGGGAAATTGTTGGGACCGCATGGAATATGACGAAGCATCGGTAATGCTTCGAGGCAAAAAAAAAGGAAATGTTTGTTGAGAGGCAAAGTGGTCATTTGCCAAAAAAACAAAAAAGTGAGTGATTTGCAAAACCATGTAAGAGGCCTAAGTGAATTAGTTCAAGGAGAATTCACGAAGGACAAGACAATGGATTCGGGTTATTGGTACCAAGTTTGAAGACACCGCTTTGAGAAGCATGCATGTGTATGTGAGAAACCCATTTTTGTGCTGGGTTATCAGGTTTACCCATGAGTTAGTGGATGGAATCCACTTTGTATCCAGATTTTAGGGTTTCGTGTGAACCTCCGCTGTGTAAGATGGCACTAGAGAGGAAAAGGTTAAAATTTTCACTTGAGACTCCAAGAGAAAAACTAGGATGAGTAAGTTCCGCCTTTAGGGTTTTGTCCTCCGAGAGGAGTGGCTGTAATTATACATCTTCAAGTGGTAATAGAAGATCAAACTTGTTCTCTCGTGGTTTATTTGCCTTTTTGTGTGGTTTATTAGCTTTCTTAAGGTGATCTTAGTTCCTTCTTGTTCTAGCATGTTCTAGGTTGATTTGTTTTCCTTTTGACATGTACGATCTCATCTTAGATCACCTTTAGAAGCTAGATCTCACGAACTAGTGTAAATCATGTTTTCTCCTTTTTGCCTGGCTCTTGACTTATCTTCCTTGACATGGATAAGTGTTGGAACTTTGACTACGATCTTTGAGATTGTTGGATGGAATAGGTTTCTGATATCCTAAAGAAGCTAGGTTTCATGCTTGGTCGAGTTTGATTAAGTAAATCAAAAGTTATACAAGTTCTTGGTTTTGAAATTGAGTTGTTTCAGGACTGTCAGCAGGGGAGCAGTTAGACCACAACAACCTTGCCGATCAGACCGGCCTGGCAGGAAGATTGTCATTCTTGCTGGTTTTTTTTTTTTTGCTCGTGTTGATTTTCGCAGCTTGCAAGGTCAATCTCGATCTTTTTAGCTCTTTACAACTATTGAAGTGAAAAGATTATTGAATACCAAGGGGTAAAAAGTATCGGAGTCATTCACCCCTCCCCCTTTGATTGCCGATCTCAATCCTACATTATGTTTAAGAACCACGACATGTATCTTACATTTTCCCAACACTCGACTCAATGTAATTACCATGAGAACTTTGCATCCAATTCTAGTCTCGGCTCTAGGATTCTTGATCAAATGGTCCCTTTGATCCCCTGTTCGAAAACCTTCCGCCACACAGATTAATATAACAGATGTAAGCTTACCATCAAGTTTACTAGTATTCTGGACTCTATTTCTAACGTCGAAACCAATTTGACCCCATAGTAATTCCAAAATTTTCTAAGCCTCAGCAACACTACTAAATGTCATGCCAATCAGCTAGGTATGGCGTCGGCTCTACAGAAAACAAATAACAAGTGAAAACTAACAATTTTCATATGTAATGGAAAACATCATTGTTATTAACAAAACCAAATTTCTGTTTCCACGTTGCAGAGAGAGTGAGAGAGTTGCATTGGTCATACAAGAACAAGATCAAAACTACTCCCCTCCGACTAAGTTTGTAAGACGTATTTGTTTTTGGCACATAGACCAAGAAGATATTAAAACTGATTATATTAACTCTAATTATTATCACTAAGCACTATTTGCAATGCATACATGTATAGAATATAAAGTAAAGATGGATATTTATTAGAGGTATAGAGGGAACATCACACTAATTTTGCATTGGAATATGAAATATGCATACCCTATATTTATGGATAAGATCATTAAAAAAATATGTCTTATAAACTTGAAAGGAGGGAGTACTATATTGTGTACCTACTAGAAGTAGCGGTTGCCACAGAAAATTGTTGGAGAGATAAATCATGTTGTCGTCCGTCCAAAGTTGAATCATGTTGCACTGAGTTGCCGTTCAATCTGTGCTATCATCTTCCATTAGATCCAGAAAATCAAACAAACTCTGATTTCTTTTTCTTCAAAGATGGAACTTCAGGTTTATCGATATGCCTTGAATATGGAAGGCCAACAAAGAAAGGCATGGAATTTTTTTCCGCTAGGAACTATGAAACGTGGAAGTTTTGTCAAAACAGTCAACACCATTAAGAGCCCATGAAAGTACACCATCTCTTGAAGAGTTAAAGGTATGTGGGGGCGTAAACTGTTAGCCATTGAGTTGGAACGAGATGAGCTGGATTAAGGGAATATCACAAGGCGACATTATTACGTAATGTCGGAAGATATGAATCCGTTCTGTTCGCATGGTGATCGGTGGAGGAAGATGGAGCAGCTACGACTGTGGGAACTAATGAACCGAACAGCTAATGTGCATCAAAGAAAGCTTAATACCGCGTTTTAAGATAAGATAGTTAGAGGCCAGGCGGATTAATTTTTGCCGTCAGCCCGTCGTCCACATTTCACCGGTAATCAATTCAGGCCAGTTTCCAAATGGACGGAGCATGCATGTGATGACCATTGAGCACGAACAAAAAAGCTGACCTAATCTTTAGTTCAGGATGTATATGTTGCTATGGTACAATGGCAGTACTACTTTAATTAGTTAATCGGTCATCTTAATTAGTATGAAAATCTTAGGAACCCAAATTTTCATGGTTGGTTTATATGAAAATCTTTTATCGTAGTATGTATGCCAGCCATTCAATTCGATATTAACACCATAAAAGGAGGAGAAACTTGATTCTATGGAGATTCATTGATCCAATTTAGGTGATGATGGGGTTTGTCCTCACATGGGCACGGTACTCGTAATCTCCAGTGAATAGTAGTGCGAGCCATGATCATGCGAAATCAATCCTTGATTCCGTTTCAGAAGAAAAAAAATACTACCCTTGTTTCCCTTATTTATGTACGAAATTCTCCTTGAGGATTCTTTTTTCATTCATTTATTTATCTGCTTCTTGTTACTTCCTAAACTGTCTGGGAGAAAGAGCTACGCACATATGTACAAACTAATGTACAATGCTATGATTTGTCAGTAACTAAGCTAAGGCGGCACAGCCGGTTCAGGCTCCGGCCACCAGCCGCCGGAGCTCACGATTTGACGCCGCCACGTCCCTTCCGGCGACGAACGGGTGCGCAAGAAGCTGCGGGACGGACGCCCGCTTCGTGTGGTCCTTCTGCAGGCACGCGGCCACGAACGCCCGGAGCTCTGGGGACGCCGCGCCGTCGGGCAGCGAGGGAGGCTCGCCGAAGCAGATGGCGCACATGAGAGCCGCCCAGGTCGGCTTCTGCCCGGCGGGGAGCAGCGGGTAGCGCCCCATGAGGAGCTCCAGGACGGTCACCCCCAGGCTCCACACGTCGGCGGCACAGGGGTCGGCGTGACGCTCCGAGTCGAAGCGCTCGGGGCTCATGTACGCGGCGGTGCCCTCGTAGGCGGCGGAGTGCTCACCGGCGCGGGAGAGGACCATGGCGATGCCGAAGTCGGCGATCTTGACCTCACCGGCCGTGCTGGCGAGGAGGTTAGCCGGCTTGATGTCGCGGTGGACGACGCGACCGGTGTGGAGGTACGCCAGACCGGACAGCGCCTGCGCCGCGACCTCCGCGATCGCCTCCTCCGGGAACGCCCCGCGGCGGCTCATGACGGAGTCGAGCGAGCCGCCGTCCACCAGCTCGAGCAGGAGCGCGACGTCGCCGCAGGAGGCCGCGGGGATGACGGAGTGACACCGCACAACATACGGCGAGTCCGCGCGCCGTAGGACGTCCACCTCTGACGATGCTCCAGGGTCGCCGCTGTGCAGCACCTTGAGCGCGTACAGGGTCGACGTGCGGCGGTGGGCGACCTTGTACACGGTGCCGCCGTTCCCGCTGCCGAGGACGGCGAGCCTGTCGAATTCCGACAGGCGTAACTCGCCAGCCCGCGCCGCCGCTGACGTCGAAGCCGGCGCGGCCACCGGCGGGGCGGGGTACCGGAAGGCGCACGAGGGGAGGTCGAGCGAGATGTGCAGCTGCGGGAGCCTCCTCTCTCTAATCGTTATAGCCATTTGTGTTAAGCTAGCCTAAGCACTGAGGTCAGTACTAACAATAGCTAAGAATACCTTGTGATGGGATGGATTAATCCAATAGATAGGGGCGGCTTATATATACCCACTCCTAATTTATTTATCATTTGAGCTGATTGTGCTTTAGAGAGTGACTTGTAACCTCCCTCAATCCACTACTATTTTTTGTTTACTTCCTTGATTTTATCTTGGAAAATGATATGGAACTTTCTGACCAGGTGCAAGTAACTCATCCCCACACTTGTTCTCGGTGGACTATAGAGGCAGAAGGCATGGCTGTCCTGTGAACTGCAACTTCAGGGCGAACGGTGCTTCTATATATTATTCTATATATTATCTTTTCAATATAAATTATATAAAGTTTAAATAGTGATATATAGAAACAACTCTCTATACTCTTTCTTTCATTGTCCACCGAGACGGTGCGACTCACGGTTAACAAGCTCGATGCTTCCGCCGTCATCGTAGAATAATCACGTCCTTTTAAAATGGGGATATTGGTTTAGAAGATCCCCGGATAATGACCAGAGATTACGCAGTAAATAATTAGGAATTTAGCATGTTAGCATTGCCTAAGAAAGATTAGCCTATTGTATATTTTTATTAGGAGGAGGCGAGGCACTGCTACTGGGCCAGGCTGATCCACAGAAGTGGGGGCCGCAAAAGCTATCCCGTATGGCCGTATAGTCAATTATCAGGGGTCAAGAAAGCCGCTCAGTTTGGGAGCGATCGAGCTCGACTTGATTTACTGGACGACGGTTTTATTCGCCGTATGCCATCAGTCACGACCCTCAGTGTACTTGATCTGGGAAATAATAGTTTCAATTTTGCACGACAGCAAATAACATTTCTCAAGAAAAGAAAAATGGCAGCAGATTATAGGAGTTGAATTCCCCATAGCCTGAAGGTTTTCAGTACTCTATTTCATGTCATACTGAGCTGCCATGACGAATAACATTGTAGCAAGGCATTTAGCTGAATGCTGACTCTCAGTACCGTATACATTCTTTTTTCTTTTTGCATGTTTTTTTGAAGACTGTATCATATACATTCTAAACCATAGTAAACCAAGAACCTAGTATTTGTTGGAATTAATGCTGAATTAATTCAATAGAAGAAGTCAAAAAGGTGTTGAATTGAGTGTATGATCTTTAGTACCATATTGCTTAGCTAGGTGGAGTGCAACCAACTTATAAGGGGAGTTCATGCATGGACTCTAATATGAGTTGGTGGCAAGGCTAGAGGTACACATGGTTGGCTTTGCTAGGCTATGTACACGCATGTTTATCGCGTGACTTGTGACGACGCGCGACCGTGACTGAGACGTGCTAAGTGTACTTTAACCTTTTTGTCACGTGTACCGGCTATGCCACATCACCTTACACCTCGACTGCTGACGTGGCTCTGCGGACTCAGGGAGACGCACGTTTCCGTGCGGTTAGTCCGTTCATCCACGTTGCGAGATTCCAGGGGGCTGTTCCTGAAATCGTGGCAATTTGGCTGATTTTTCGCGAGGTAGTTTTCGGTTCGCAGTTTTTTAAGGGAGACGTCCCTATTCGTGAGAAGATACGTGACAGAAATCCATCTCGTTCTCTTTGACGATCTCTGCTTCCTCGGTGCTTGCAGCCTTCGGAGCTATTCCATCCCTTCGTCCATCGTGCAACGGGCGTGAAGGAGAGCAGTGTCTCCTATCCGACGCCGGCCTTTTGACGCCCTGCACGGGAGACCGGCTATCAGGTTTCTGGGAAGCACTTCACCGCGCGACTGCTTGTCTTCATCATCGCATCGAGTCGCTTCTGCACTGCTTCCTGTTCTTCATCAAGCCCTCAGTGAGTGCTCTGGACTAAGTTGTTTTTGGTTCAAGTGATCCCTTTTGTGATTAGATCTATTGAGAATGCAATGTGCTATGATAGTTTTGTTTACATCTATGTATATTTTGGGCTATCTAGCATCTGTAGGCATATTTTCTTTACTAGCATGTTTTGTCAATTTACTGGTTGCTAGTAACTATGTTGTAGACGCAATATTTATCTTCATGTTCTTATTGCGTATCTTTGAAATTAAATTAATGTTATGTTAGGTTAATTTTCCAACAGTATTATCAGCTACAGGACCGTACCTAATAGAAACTAACTTAGTATAGGATAATGAGAACTCAAATATCAAGTGTTAGATCAGATTCGAATGGTGTAGATCAAGGCAGACTGCTTGTTTCATCAGAAGGTGGCATTTAATGCATAGTCTGAGCAATATCTCATCCAATGGCTATGATTGTTAGTTCCTATTATCCTATTTTAACACTTCTTCTCATTTGATTTCAGCTATGTAAATTCCTTTGCAAGTTACCTTGTTCTACGTTTTCAAAAGGACTATCAACAATCGATTCGTTCTCGTCATCAGCCGTTGCGGTGAATATCATGAATACACAACGCCAACCTGACTTTATGCTACCAACTTTTCCCTTGATTAACTGCATGTTCATCCAGCAAAAATCTTAATTTAGAACATCTTTCGATATAATAGCCTCAGACAATAATGCTTCTTCATTTGATTTGTTGCACGTTCATCCAGCAAAAATCTTAATTTAGAACATCTTTTGATAGAATAGCCACAGACCATGGTTCATTTGATTTGTAAAAATGTATGAAATCAACAATTAGACCACTTTTTTTTCTTCGTTGAGGCTATTCCTCATTAAAATGACAAAAGGCTTCAGTATGTCATTCTGAAATGTGAATTTGATAAATTCTTCATGTTCCAAGTGCTGCATACCAAGCAACCTCAGCGAGTCAAATGGCACACATGGCAACTATCTTCTCATGGTGTCTCCCGGCAGCAATAAAATGCTGAGCCAACACAGACCATATTCTGGTCTACACCTACATGTACATACATAAACGGTAAGTTATAGCCGCAATGGCAGATTATATGTTGAGGCCTACTTATTTATCTCTCTACTTTGTTAAATTTTAAAAAAAAAGCGGCGTAACGATAGAATGATTGTTCAAAGAAACATTAGACAGCACGGTGCAAACAATTGAGTGCTAGAGCATAACAAACGTGCACGAGCCATATTATAGCAGCTTATCTCGACAAGCTCTTGCAAGCTAAAAACACGAACGGGTGTCTGTTTCAGTTCTTCTGCAGAAACACCACAAACGGCAGTGAAAAATTCAACAACGGAATCACTTCGCAGTTTTACACTGTTGACAAAGACTTGTTTTCACGGCAACTTTCAGTGATTGAACTACGGGATCCCTGAATATTTGATTCGATCCCTGCATAACAGTTGCAGCAGTTGAAGGATTTGAAGTGATACACTGGAGCCTCGAGACACATCCTTAAACAGCATTCCAAGTATCTTGCAAAGCATCCACAATTCCATATCTGTGTGAGCTAAAGGAAGCAAGCCCACCAAGCGGTTTACAACGATTACAACTGCTACACGGAGGACTGCAAGTCAGCTGCAGGGCGAGATATCGGCATGATTGTGGTGGGCATCGTGGTGTTGGCCTCCGCGCTGTTCATCTACGGCGTGTACAAGGAGGTGAAGGCGCGCCGCCGCCGACCCCAGGCGCCATCGGATCGGCTCTGGGAGCACGACCATGACAGGCTACACCTAGAATTCCCAACACTCTTCGATGAGAATCCGTTCTGCACAGTTGCCTCGCAGTTTCGGAACGGCAATTGGATCCTACACCTCAAACCAGCACTATCCGACCAGGTAGAACAAGAATTACATCACCTTCAGCAATTGCTTGCTCTGCAATTGACCATCAGGTCAAGGAAAATATTCTCACTTGGGTGACATGAGCAAAGGAAAGCAACAGACAATCCCTACAGCAGTGGGCAGATTTCTCCTCCTGACAATAAGAACTAGTTAGTTCGAATCCGCATTGCCGCGGGCAAACAATGAATTTCAATAGGGTGTGGAAAGTTTTTTTTAAAAAAATAGAGAAAATATTAAAAAATACTGTAGCCCAATGTTAAAAGAGGGAGGGAATTTTTTTTGCAAAAAAAAAAAGGAAAATAATTTAAAAAATACTGTAGCTTGCACTGTAGAACCTACCGTTAATGGGTGCTCGTGGCGGCTAACGTGCAGGCAGGTCGTACCTCTCCAAGATTAGTAGGTTATATAGATAACTTGCTTCAGAGTTCAGACATTAACTTTTGAATTGGGGGTACTGTAAAAGAGTTCTTACAAAAATTATATTGACACTTGCCAACAAGTATATGATGAAGTTTATGGGTCAGGCCTAATTAATATTCTTCATAAACCCTAAAAAATTATAAAGGTCCACTTACGATATGGTGAAAATGAGAAGTTCAGTATCATATAAGTTGAAATTGGTCTTGCCTAGTTGAAGCAAGTAAGAGAAGAACACACACGTTTGCCCGCTCGCCTTGCCATCGCCTGCAGTATGCACGTGAATGGTGCGACGATTTTGGGTCCGATTGTGTGTGAAATTGCAGTTTCTTTTTACACCTCATAACCTTGCATGATGACACGGCATACCCGCACACAACAAACTGGAAAGGAGAAAAACGATTCAAATCGTACAACGTTTGAATCACACTAATCCTGCAAGGCTAATCGATTCAAATACAACGTTTGAATTGCACTAATCCTACGAGGCTATTATGGCACATATTAATTATATTTTATTGATATTTCCAATTTTGTTGTGCAGTGTTTTTGCCTTCTATATGAGAAGACGTCCTCTCAATGCAAACACAATCGAGAGAATTCCTTCTTGTTCCTTAGCGTTGTGTTGTCGGGTTCCTCCATCCCTTCATCAGCATACACCGATGTGGGGAGAGCAGTATCTTCAGAATCATTCCTTCTATTAGTCCTGCACAGGAAGGGGCGAATCAGGTTTTTGGGAAGCGCTTTGCACGACAACTCACTGCTTCCTACTACGTCTTCTTCTGCGATGTCACTCGACTCTGCATCAACCTTCGTCAGAGTGTTTGTCTGTAATCCTCTCTTAGTCCTGCATGGGAAGGGGCGAATCAAATTTTGGGAAAGTGCTTCGCGCAATTGCTCGTTGCTTCCTACTACATCTTCTTCTGTGACGTCACCTAACACTGCATCAACTTTTGTTGGAGCGTTTCTTTGTAAGTCGCACTTCAACAACTTTTGGTTAAATCCTATTAAGAATACTTTTCAATAGCAATATTGTTTACATGTGCTAGTAGTATCCCTATCCTTGGTATCATTCTATTAGCAGATATATATGAGATAGGTGTATCTGAGTCTATGATCATGTTACTATCTATAGTCCCTAATATGTCTATTGTATATGTTGCGATTATAATGATCTCTATTTTAGAATTAAAATAATTGCAAAAGTGTGCATAATTCTAACAGTATCCAATACAAATATAAGGCAGAGAATCCTCTACCTTTAGCCTAAAAAAATGTAGCTGAATATGAATGTTAAGCAATGAAATGGAGAGCTTCAGCACAATTCAACTACAATCTCCAATTTCTAGTTCAAACTGAATGTTGTTCATGGAATGCAGAGCTCCATATTGTGACTAAATATAAATGTTGTGCAGTAAAATTTGAATGTATTGTTATGACAAGAGATGCTTGCTCCAGATTCCATGAGTTTTGCCCACATATATACGGTGCTAGCTAGCTTATGAATATGAATTCGTCCTGATAGTCCCAATCCAACGGCGGGCTTCGTCATACTCGAGCCAACCCTCCATGCTAGCGACGACAGCAGAACCGTCGGCCAGAGGAGCGGGGTCCTCAGCGGCGTGGCCGGGCGATGGGGCGAAGCAGCCAGGCGACGGGGGGCACGAGGAGCCAGGTGACCGCCGGCCGTGCGTGGATCTGCCGACTGCCGATCTGGATATGGATTTGAGGACTGACCGACTGAGGCTGAAGTAAGAACCGTGAAACAAATGTGCATTTTTATTCTTTGTCCTGAATGATTGATTTTACTAATTAAGTTGATGATAGCACAATAAATGGCACACATCACTAAGTAATATCGGATCCCGGTACTTACAGCTTATCTGTAACTAGTGGTTATTCGGAGACGACATCCAGGTTATCTGATGTCATTTGTACTGAGAAAGGATACACCAAGTGTAGGTCAATTCCCTTCCACTCTGATTACAGAAGTTTCACGGTTATGCTTCTTTTCTTATCCCCTATTTTAAATATATTCTTTTCTGTAGGTCGACGAGATAAGTTGAGTTTGATGAAATAATAGAATAGGAAACACTATATATATTTTAGTTCTGAAAAAAGTTAATTTCTGAAATTATATCGCTTAATTTCATACTGAACTAATTTGCTATTCTGTACATGAGAAGTTTTAATTTTGTAGTTTTTCCAATTGCCAGGCCTTTTTTTAATTATGAGTCTAAAAATATGAAAGGAAGGTTGGGATCATATTAACATCATAATCTAGAAACCTCTATAGCTTTTCAATGTGCTGCCTGCAACATATTTGTTTCCAGTATTGATTTTGTAACAGGCTAGAAGGAACTGACAGTTTCAATAACAAACTCTATATCTATTTGAGAGATACGACAATTACAATTTATTTTCTTTCTTTTTTCTTTGCTTTGCTTCTCTTATATTCATAATTTATGTATAAATTTAAATTAAAGACTATATTTATACCAATTTAACTTAGTTCTTCGAGCCCACCCACTATTTTGCTAACAGCTTGGCCGCTGCCTACAATGATTTAATTTTTCTATCCAAAGCTCATTCTTAGCACTTTTCATGCTTTTGTGTATCATCGGCCATCTTTAGTTCTTTTTTCTTAATTGTTGTAAACAAGCTGTCTATATGCTCATAGCTTACTGAGGTAAAAAAATTAAACGAGTCAAGCTCAAGCTCGGTAAAAGCTCGAGTCGAGCTCGAGTTAGGGTTCAAGCCTGGACCCAAGCTCAAGCTTAGCTCGGTCTAAACTCGAGTAGGCTCATGTTTTGCTCGAGTAAGCTCGATAACAGTAAACTATTCAATATGCACTATTTTTCAACAATAAAAAAATATTCAAGCTCGAGCTCGGCTCGAGTAAACTCGGTAAATGTTAACATATAGTAATATTTAATAAGTAATTTGTAAATTTATCAGGCTCGTAAGATATTCGAGCTCGGTTCGGTGAAACTTGCAAACTCGGAATCAAGCTCAAATTCAGCTCGTTTGGAGCTCGAATTAAGCTTGAAGTGAGACGAGCTCGAACAGCTTACGAGCCTCGAGCTTTTTTTATAACCCTAGTTAGAAGGAGTTAATGAGGTACAAGAGGGTAAGCATGCTTGCTTAAATAGCAGAGCTTAGTGGAGGCCATATTCATTTTTTTTCCTCTCAAAGCTTTTTGCTGTGGAATACGGTATTCATTGTCTTGCAATGGAATATAGTGTTTGTTAGCAATTGCCACCTACACACCTCTCTTTTTTTTTAAAGGGATCAGATACAGTTACAGTAAGGATCGCAACTTTGGCCGTTCCTAATCACTAGCACCATCTGATTGAACAAGGAAAGTCTTTGGTCGGTGCTACAGTGATCGCTACACTGCAGGTGCATTCTCGCACGAAGACACGTTGCTAGGCTGTGTCACGGCCACGAACGAAGAACAGCAGAGGTGCTTGACAGTGTCTGTGTGTGTTTGAGATAAGACGGTATGGCACGTAATCAATCACGTAGACCTTCCAGAACGTTATACTGGTATTCCAATTGGCATGTTTGGCATTCGATAGAGTCCGAGTTATTGTGAGTTGCCGGTCGATATCTTAAGTGTCAAGTTTTTCACCTCGTAGAAGCAGCATTTACTGGAAAAACATAACATAATCCATGTTGGTAAGTCCGTAGTAAAATCAATCCACATAATCCACGGGACACATGACGGGCACGGTTAAAAATAAAATAAGAAGTATGTGATAGTGACAAGTTAAACAGTCCCTTATTTTGCCGATCATTTACATTTCTGGGCGATCCCTAAGCTAATTTATGTGCAAAGTAAGCTGCACCCTGCATATATGGTACAAATGTACAATCCTACAATTCCATGTACACGTCTAACAAAATTGGTCGTATCTATGTGCATGGCGCTGCCACCCAGCGAGATGACACACGCCTCACTCCGACGAGGACGGCGACGAGGCATCGGCCATCAGCTTTCGGAGCGCGCATCTCGACGCTGCCACATCCCTCCTGGAGACGAACGGATGAGCAAGAAGCTCCGCGATGGACGCCCTCTTGCGGTAGTCCTTGTGCAGGCACGCGGCGACGAACCCACGGACCTCCGCCGACGCCGCACCGTCGGGCATCGCGGGCGGCTCGCCGAAGCAGATGGCGCACATTAGCGCCGCCCAGCTCGGCTGCTGCCCGGCGGGGAGGAGCGGGTACCGGCCCATGAGGAGCTCCAGGACGGTCACCCCCAGGCTCCACACGTCGGCGGCGCAGGGGTCGTAATGCCCGCCGTGCGCCTCGGGGTCGAACCGCTCCGGGCTCATGTACGCGGCGGTGCCCACGTACGACGTGCAGTGGTCGCCCGCACGGGAGAGGACCTTGGCGATGCCCAAGTCGGCGACCTTGACCTCCCCCGTCGTGCTCGAGAGGAGGTTCGCCGGCTTGATGTCGAGGTGCACGATGCGGCGGGCGTGGAGGTACGCGAGCCCGGACAGAGCCTGCGCCGCCACTTCCGCGAGCGCCGCCTCCGGGAACGCTCCGCGGCGGTTCCTGACCGAGTCGAGCGAGCCTCCGTCCACCAGCTCGAGGAGCAGCGCGACGTCGCCGGAAGCGGCGGGCAGGACCGCGTGGCACCGGACGACGAACGGCGAGGCCGTGCGACTGAGGACGTCCGCCTCGGCGGAGTCCCCATAGTGCAGGAACTTGAGCGCGTAGAGCGCGCACGTCTCGCGGTGGCGAACCTTGTAGACGGTGCCACCGTTCCCGCGGCCCAGGACGGCGAGCTTGTCGAAGTCGGCTAGGCGGAACTGGCTGGACCGCGCGGCCGGGGTCGAGATCGTCGGCGGCGGGGGCGCGACCGGTGGGTTGGGGTGTCGAAGGCCGGAATCCTGGACGGCGGCGCGGGACGGGACGTGCAGGGAGAGGTGCAGCTGCGGATGTCTCTTCTCTCTTATTAGAGCCATGTATTATACGCTACTAATTAAGCCACTAAGCCTAGCGCTAGTATTCACAGTTACTAAGCTGAGTGATCTGTGCTACAGCTTTGGGTTAAGATTTGGATTAGTAGCACTGCTTATTTATATGTGTGCACTTGTGAGTTGTCAGATATAGTCACTGCACCGTATGTGTTGCTTTCACCTAATCACACTCAGATTGCGATGTGTACCTTCCCTTCCCTTTTCATTTCATTTCTATGTTCTTCCATGAAGAGTCGTAGTAATGGATTAATTTTCCACCAAGTTTTACCTGCACTTGTTCTACAGGTCACAGGTGAAGCCTGTAGCTGACATACCATATGGTCCATGTAGGAGTTAGATTGTATTGGTTGATTAGAAGCTTCTCCCATGGAGGAATATTTCCCAGGATAGAATAAAACCGCCTCTCGATTACTAATTAATAACAGGTCACTGCCGCCCATCAGAGATTAACTAGCGTTTTTAATCAAGTGATGTGGAAGAGTATGCCCATTAAAGCATGTACAATGATGTGATATCGATTGTCTATATGTTTTGCCACGTAAATTTTTGCTGGCATGGAAGAGAGTGAAGAAGGAGAAAGTGTGTAATTGTCTCTTCGTGAAGAGACGACTATATAGATAATATAAAACATCATTACGTGAGTTATTGTATATACTAAACACTTTTTATACTATAATTAAAAATTGTAGAATCTCATAAAGACAATCTTAAGATATTATGGGGGTGTTTGGCACAGCTTCAGCTCCACCAAAATTCATGGAGTTAGTGGAGCAGGTATTTCTAACTCTAGAAATTTATGGAGCTAAAGCTGTGGGTACATTAAGAGTGTTTAGGTGAATCATCTTATTTATATTTTAGACTAAAAATATAAACTTAATTCACTTTATTTTAGCCTACAAGCTCCAGACTGAGGTGGAGCTAGGATCTGAAACTCTGCCAAACAAAACCTATTTATTGTAGAAGCTGTCTTTAATCTCGTCATAGAAGAGTATATAAACAGCAGTCATCTCTACTATTATATATGCTCTCAGTAGTAGTACTTGTAATGCAGTAGCTAGGTAATTAGGTCTAAGAGTGGCTGATTGGCATGTTAGGCGTTTAATTGGGATGAAGAAAGCGAGAGCGATGAGAGCTCAGTCCGTGTGAACTGAAAATGGCCGTGTCAACTAACGCGTACGTACGTACCCACGACTCAAGGAAGCAGCTCCCGTATGACTCCTAGTCTCCTAATGTGCTGCCATTAAAGTTTAGTTTAGTTAATCTGAAGCAGCCATGTGGAATTAAGATGGTGTGCAGCGTGTCTCTTCAGGCGCGTCCCTCGTTAGAACACTGCACGCCATGACACAATTAAGACCGGCAAAAGCTCCAATCAAAATTAGTTCGATTACAATATTCAATAGATTTAAAATTAAAATAGATCTATTTTAAGAGAAAAAATGTTAATGAGCCCTCCTCGACGATGGTTGTTAGCTTGAATTTAAAATAATCATTTAAATGGTAAATAAAATGATTTTATGTCAAACTCTGTAAATTTAAAAGTAAGCTCAATAATAGATCGTTAAGCCCGGTAGACAGGCCTAAGACCTATTTAAGGGAGCTGTAGCTTTTCTAAAAAACTGTTTTTTAGCTTTCTAAGTTGAAAAGTGGTTGTAACTTTTTATAAGAAACCGTTTAATAAATAGCTAATTTCCCTCCGGAATAAATTACAAAAGCAGGTCTAACCCAGCTTTTAGTTTTTGGCTTTTGTTAGTTATGTATTACTTTTAGGTTATGTCAAAAGTCGCTTAAAAACTGAGCTGTTTAGGAGGATTTAGAGGCTTTTTCAGAAGCTGAAACTGATTTTAAACCCCAAACAAGCCGCTAGAAACGCCTATGCCGTTTTGGTTATTCTATTAAGGCCTAATTCTGTGATGCGGCTGCATGTTATATACTGTGGTCTACCGACGAAAAATGGCCGCTCCAACTGGGAAGTTCAGTATAGTCCATCTGATACGTACAGAAGGAGATAAAGTTTCATTACTGTTTGTCACATTGATCCTTGGGTTCGTATGAGTACAGATCCGATACTAACTTCAAGCTTTGAAACCGTGGAACGGTTGATTTTTCGTCACTTACAAATCAAGATTTGGAATTAAAAAAATAAATAGAAATCAAACATTTCCATACTGTTGTTGCTAAAGTAACGAGTGCAAACCACACTCGTCAATATCGTACCAGAGGCTATATCGGTTTAGCTCTTAGAATGATACCTTCCGATGCCGATCATTACCTGCATACCGTTTTAGATTTAATATAATAATATATATTTATAAGTATATACATGTTTAATTATATGTACACCAAATTTTACTTATAATATTACTCCAAATACATAGTAGAGCTATCAAATATAACATAGTTTAATAGACCATATTATCAATTCGATGTGTATGACTGGTATTAACCGGTATCGAAGCTGTATAACCGATATCGAGGCCGGTATTGACTGATTTCAAGGTCGGTACGGTACATAGAGCTACTTTGCACCCATTTAGGTGCCGAGATGGTACATATCAGCTAGTACTGGTACTGTATTGATAACTATGATGCAAACTGTAAGGTAATCTGGATCTAGTAAGATAAGAAAGTCGTTTTGAGTTACTAGCGATCAAACAATTTAAACTATAAGTGAAAACGATTTGGGTGGATGTGTTCCCAAAAAATACTTTAGCAACATTATATTTTTAGTAGGTTTTATATTATAGTAAGAATAAGTGCTCAAAGTTACGAGGGCTGACTGAATCTAGAGAGGCTATGTTAAGAACCTGTTTGGTTATACTCTGCTTCAAGTTTTTTCAACTCCAACTCCAACTTCACACTTAGATCCACTTTCTTAAGAAGCTAGAGTTATCAAGGAAAGTGTTTGGTTAGGAGATTAACTCCAAATCCTAAAATAAGAGGAATGTATGGAAAAGTCAATGTTACCCTTAGTTTTGAAACTTGTATGTTGTCTTGTATATATTAGTAGTTTATTTTAATTTGCAATTTGTTTTTCAGACACTTGTATTTTTTACATATTACACTTGTACATTTTTAACATGTACCTAGTTTCACTTAAAATATGTACAAGACAGAGCTTTTAATCTCATTTTGAGTAAAAATACGAGAACAACCAAGTCATACATTAAAAAAATTGATACAAATACATTGCTTCATCAATTTAATTCATTAAAATTCAAAATTGAAACACTTCATATTTGAAGCATTCATCCAGTTCAAACATTTAGTTCAACATGTCCTGAAACATGTGGTTAGTTACATAACACTGATACATCAGCAAGCAAAAAAGAAAGAAAAGAAAGAAAAGAAAAACACTGATACATCAATATCCAATTCATCTGTAGTCTATTGCAGAAGGAGAAACTGAAACAACTGCTGTTGCTGCTTCCTTGTTCACCGGAGGAGAGGAAAACACAAGCAAAATCAAGCATAAAAAACAGAGGAACTAGAAGGGGAAACAAATATGAACAAGACCTCTAACCTCATGTACTGAAATAGAAGCAAAACTGCTTAGGTCTATTACTGAACAATAGAAATAGTAGTGGAAAGATGATAATCTTAGAACAATAAGCAACATATTTTTTTCTTCTCCTGCAGTACCATTGTAATCAAGTTCAAGCAATACTCAGTGTAGGAATATGATATATATTTAAGAACATTTTGCAATCTCTGAACATTAACACATCTATAAAAAAACATATATCTTTATGAACATGCTACAATCTCCTAACATTAAAATCTCTGAAAAATGTATACAAGTTATTAGAGCACCTGATAAATTATGAATTGCAAAGAAGTATCATCGAACTATCTTAGGTCCGACAAAAAGAAAACATCAAACAGCATCAACCAGGGCATACCATGAATGAGAACCATTTTTCCTCAACACAATTGGGGATGCAACAATTTGACGACAAAATTTTCCAACTAGCTGGAGGAGAGATGTGAAAGAGGACAGGGCTGAAGGAATGTACATGAATCAATACAATTTGGAGGTAGGGCTAAGGCACCAGCTGGCATGCGATCTTCGGCAGGTGGGGATTAGTGTTTGGAGACGGAGGCGGCATACCTTGAAGGAGTGAGATAGCCGAGGTAGCCGTAGCTACGTCGGGGAGATGGGGAGGTCACCGTGCTAGGGGATGGCCGAGGCCACCTCGCTGGGGAAGATGGCCAAGGACACCGTGCCTGGGGAGCGGAAGAGGGGCCCACACCATGGGAAAACTTGCTGAGGCCAGGGCTTCACTCGCGCTAGGGGGAGGAGGAGGAGGCGGTAAGGTTTGAGGAAGAAACGGGAGAGAGAGCGACGGCGCCTGTGCGTGCGGGAGGCAAGGAACCGATGCTGGTTTTGACGAGGGGTATTTTGCAGGTAATTTTACCCTAACTCCAAGGGTAGTCTCATAACAAGGTCGCTGCTCCGTGTGGGGAGCAGCCTCTCCCCTGCTCTACGAAAATGAACTATGGACTGCTCCAGATTTATTTTTTTAGGAGTTAGACCATTTGGTATGGCTCCACCTTCTCCAAATGAGAATCTGGGTGCTGGAGCCATGCCAAATGCCCCCTAAGTCACATATCAGGCAATAAGATGGGCTAACTAGAAATTCAAGTCCCATTTGGAAACAAAAAAAACTTACAGGCCTAAGCCCATCATAAAAATACCTTGTGATAGCCCATCGTATCTAGTTGGGCCACGATCATTTTCCATGCCTCCATCGTTGATGCTACCCTCACATACACCCATAGACCGTACGTACGGCGCAACTCTCCCTGCCCCTTGCCGGCCCGCCCCCACAACATCCATACATCGCGTCCATGTAATATATCCATGGGCCTCATTGCCGAACTACAACGCACACGCGCCCTTCCCACCACCACAAATTCCTCGCGTCACTGTGTGATGGACACACCTATCGGGCCCTACTGCCATAGGGACAGCATACTCCATCGGCATCCTAGCCCCAGGTACACGTAGCAGAATCCTCCACTCTCTTGCTCTTGGTGATAATTTGAAAAAATTCAAAATAGTTTTGCCAAAAATCTGAAATCCGCTTTTGGCTTCTGTCAAGAAATCAAGGTAATAATAATAATTAAATTTTTCAGTGTTCTTATTATTTTCAATGAGATGAAATTAATAATGGCATAATTATTTCTTGTAGTTTTCTTCATAGAGAACCAAGAATTTTCGTCCTTCCAACCTTCTGATTTTGGGATTTCACACGAGAACCTTCTTGCATCCTATCAAGCTGAAGAAGCTGTAGTACATGTACCATCCTCAGGATCTATAAGTGCTACTGCGTCGACAAACACTGGGGCAAAAAGATCGATACACAGTACATCGAAAGTCTGGGAAGATTTCGACCAGATTTTCGAGACATCAAACGGCGTTCAGAGCAAGTTTGCTATTTGTAAATATTGTAAGCATAAATTAATTGTAAAATCTTAAGGTGAAACAGGGCACTTGGAGAGACATGCTGAGAGCTATAGAAAAAAGCAGGGGTGGCTACGAAACAAACGTAGCTGCAGTACAACCCCGATGGTATGGTACGTCATTGGGACTACAATCCTGAGATAGCTCATGAATCTCTTTGTCGTTTAATCACTTCTCAATATCTACCTTTAAACTTTGGTGAGTCATCAGCATTTGAAAACTATATTAGGACCGCTTATAATCATAGGTTTTCTGCAGTTTCTAGACAGACAACAACTAGAGATCTGATTAAATACTATAATAATTATTATAGTAAGCTAAGAGAGCTCTTTAATACATGTACTTTTTTGGTATCTTTGACATTAGACATATGGAGTGGTAGGGCTAAATAAGATTACCTTAGTGTAGTCGCTCATTATGTGAACAATGACTGGCAACTAGAGAAGAGAATTATAGGATTCAAATTAATTAACATAGCATGCACTGGTGAGAATATTGCTGATTGTATTGTAAAAGTTGTGGAAGATTTTGGCCTCACAGATAAAATTTTTGCAATGACAATAGATAATGTTGCAAAAAAACACTTCTACCATAGACATTCTCACTCCACTTTTTAACACATACGTCGAATCTTTCTTATTACATCAGCGTTGTGCTTGCCATATTATTAATCTTATAGTTAAATCTGGTTTGAAGAGGTTAGACCAGTACGTAGAAAGATTTCACACTGCAATATATTTCTTAAATAATTCCAATCAACGAATAGCAGCATATAAGAACTATTGTATTGTAATGTATGTACGTCCACATAAGTTTGGTTTGGATATCCCAGTTAGATAGAACACTACTTACTTGATGCTTAATTCACTCCTACCCTATAAGAGCATATTTTCTGTTTTTATTAATACGCACTATCATAGATAGGATGATCAACCGTAACTCACAGAGCAACATTGGTATTTTGCTGAACACTTGCTATCATTTTTGGAACTTTTTATGATTCCACTGTTGCTTTATCTGGAGTTTATTACTCAACCTCTTCTTTAATTTTGCATCATATTCTAAAAATTACTACTCATTTAAGGAACCATGAAAATGATAGGGTTTTGCGCAAATCTGTTTGTACTATGAAAACTAAATATTTGAAATATTAGAAAGAAATTTCTGTTATATGCATTTGCATTTATTTTAGATCCTAGACCTCAAGTTCGAGGATTTGGTAATATTCTCTCACTTCTAAGTGATGCGTTGGGCATATATTATTCTAGTTTTTCTTCAAATATTCGTGCTAATTTATCTCAGATTTATGCTAAGTACGATCAGAAGTTTGGTAGAGTTCACCTGCAGCGACCTTCACCAGCATCCACAATAGGTAAGAAGAAAACTACGTGGGGAATATATGGGGTGCAAGTGGCTCTACCTCAAGGAGTTCGAGTACAACAACGTCAAGTGCGGACAAAACAAGTGGTGGGGAGTTAGCTGCCTATCTTAACAACGACATTGTTAACTATCAAGAGCAGCAAGAGGAGGACTTCAATATTCTGCAGTAGTGGCAAGAGCACATGAAAGTGCATCTAGGCTTATAAACATCTCTCTAAATCATATGAAGCCATATAAGTGCATATTACCATTCAAAACTCATTTGGTTCCATTTTGAGGATTTGGTGAAAATCTTAATGTTTTATGTGTTTCATATGCATATTTCATCATATTTCTCAAAATGAAATTTATTTATTGAAAATCTTTGTTAGAAAACCTTCTCTCACATATGGAGTTCATATCTGAAAATTCTCAAATTTATTTGAACTCATTTGCAAGATTGTTGACTTTATTTGACTTAGTGTCAAAACTAAACCTCCAATGCCCATTTTGATCTAATTTTTACTGGAGGGTGATATTTGAGAAATTATTTTTGGAGAAGTCTCTTGGATGTTCATGGATCATTTCTGCAAAATCTTATGGCTATTGGACTTCATTTGATCAAGATTTGATCCAAGTTCAAAATGTTCGATTTTAGGGATAGTTGAACAACCCTGAGGGGATTATCCGACACTGCCGAGTATCAAGGGTTGTAACGCTTCGCCCAAATTCAAATTGCTATCTACACTTTCTTGAAATCTCTTGTTCATCCTAGCACAAATTAATATTCGGTCTTCATAGCCCTCGAAGAGGATTTCGAGACGGATCTGCGTGTTGATGATTTTTGTATTTGAGCAATGGTTTAAAAGTTATAATCAACCTCTTGCCGCTATTTGCATCTTTTGAGATTTTAAGAGTTTTAAATTGGCATCTTGGCAAGCCTTTCAAGATGAAAACTAAGTGAACAATTGCTCTAAGCTTCTAAGTGGAGCATATCTATTTAAGTTTTCATTCCAATGAAAGTGGCTAAGTTCTTTGGAAATTGGATTTAATTGTAACTTAGCCTCAAAATGTTTTCTCTCTTGCATAACCGGAGTTTATTATGGAAAAGAGAAAATTTCCTTAAGCTCAAGAGTGAGTTTGAATGTGTTTTACTCATTGTCTCTTACAGTGGATGAAAAGATTAAATTTGAATAAGTTTCAAATAAGTGGTGTAATAAAATCTTCAATTGATATCTTCAAGTTGTTTTAAATTGCATGCAAAGAGTATTGTCTTGTATATCATATATATCATGCATGTTGTACTTAGACATTATCAAACTAACTTGGGTCAAATTAAAAGATATTTGTTCCTTAAATCGTGTGCTTGTCTATTGATGTTCAAGGTATTGGAAAAGGGTCATCTTCGACGTTGGATGAAGGAAATGGAGAGGAGCTCCATAGTACGAGGGATCTAAGACCGGGCGCGGTGATCATGACCAATTCGAACATGCGTGGACAAGAATCGACAAAGGGACGGTTTCTTTTCTCGACCATATTCAATAATGTCTCGTGCACACCATTATGCTAAATTGTGTTATTCTAAATGGTGTTGTATTTTTCAATTGGTATGATTAATTGGTATCTTTCAAGAGGTATCCTCTAATCCTAAATTGTTTTGAAGTGTCATCTAACTTGCATTCGGCATTATCAAGAACTAAAAGGTACATATGGGTGACACATTGCAAAGAGGTATGCCCTTGATAAGTTTATAATTCTTGATCATGAAAGTGCATCTTACTTATACAATCTTGATTCATGATCTTGTATACATCTTGTGATCATATAAGCAATTCCTACTTGTGTAATCTTCTTTATATGATCTTGATTGTTAGAATTTGATTTGATCATGAGCATGTGCTTAAATTATAAATTTGCTATATGATCTTGATGTTTAAAGAATATGTGAAATCATATTCGTGTGTCATGTTTAAGCATCACTTATATCCTAAGAATCATGACTTCTTTAATTTGGTATAACTAGAAAATCTATTACCTAAATCTTGGAAATAATTGGTATCATATCTTGCCTAGATTTAGGGGAGCTTAATATTATTGTCATATTACTAGCTCCTTATCTTTATTTTATTTTCTCCTAATCTTTTATTGAGTGTGCAATCAAGGGGAGAACAGATTTTATTGAATAAACAATAAGAATCTTTTAAGCACCTTTTGGGATTAATGACAAAAGGGGAGAATTTATGGATTTATCAATTGTCCCTAATCGATTGACAAAAAGGGATGATTTGTAAGTATGATCTCTTATTGTATCTTTATGCTTGTTTTAATGCTAAAATATCTTAATATTGTCATTTGGTGCAATTGATAATAGGTTTGTCATAAATCACCAAAAAGGGGGAGATTGAAAGTGCATCTAGGCACTTATGTTATTTTGGTGATTAATGAATGTTATTTTGGTGATTAATGACAAACACTCATAATGACAATCTATGCAATTAAGTAAATGCTTAACTTAGTGCTTAGCAAATGACAAACCTCTAATATGATTATATTGCTGTGAGACTAACTTGTTATTGCCTAGTTGAGTATCAGTCTCATCTATTTAGAGGAAAATCAAATAGGAAGGTTAAGCAAAGATAAGGTATGCAATTTTGGTATCTATTCTATATTTGTTATTGTATTCCTTTCGTGCAAATGCATAGTGAACTCTAAGTAGCATGGATTATATATATGAACATTGGTTCTATATGCACATTGGTTCATGTCATATTTATTTGTGCATATATATTCATTTGAGTTCATTATGTGCTTTGTTTTTAGTATGCATATATTAACTAGAGTTAAACTTCATACTGCTATAGATTGACTTGGTGCATGCATGTTTTATTTGTATATCTTCTCATGCAATTCTCTTAGTGAAGTTTATCTAGTGTTGGATCACATATTTACTCTTACTCCAAATATTATTTGCACATGTACAATTCGTGTATATTCTATCATGTGCTTTATTTAAGTAAAGTCTGTGATCCTTGCCATGATTTAATTGATTCATCCTATTGGCAATTATATATCTCTCTAGTGCATATAGATCAATTACATATTCATCATGATGTACTTAGTAGAGAACATTTCTTATGTCAAGTGTTTCCATTTATATTGTGCTTCTTTATATGAAACACTTGTTGTAATCAACCGCTCACAAATATCAACTTATTCATATCTATTGAGCCTTTGGGACTAATGTCTTTCATGAGTAGTTTGGAAAGAATTAGGTCCCGATGTGTATGATGACCAAGGTATCTTGGAGGATGATCATTGTCGAGGTCAACAAGACTGACGGTGTCACCAAGAGCCGAGGACTAAGTCAAGAGCAACTTGGCGTGGAGATCGCCAGAGAGGATGATCAAGTCAAGGTTGATAGGACGAGAGTCTCATGAGGTGAATCGAGTCGAGTTGGACAAGGCGAAGATGTCATCAATTATATGGTGAAGGTCTTCATGCATCGACATCAAGAAAGAAGACGGCAAGTAACTAGTTCTAGACTTATATTATCTTTGATTTAATTTGAGTCTAAGGATTGCCGTACTATTAAGAGGGATGCGATGTCGAATGACTTTTAGATGTGTCAAGTGCTCAAATGATCCATCCTTGTGAATCTTAGAAAGAGAGTGGTGTTGGTAGTGCCGAAAAGTGAGGGTTGTAGGTCTCTCTTGATTTCTTTGTGAAATCTGTGGTTATCCTTTGAGTTTTGGATAGTGAGATCTTGTTGGTTGTGTAGCCCTCGTTCTTAGCTTTGGAGAGTCCAAAATCTCAAATCGAGTCCGAGTCAAAAGTTATGCTCGTTGCCGAGTCGCCTGTGATTCTGACTATCCGGAGTTAGTCCGACTATTCGGATAATCCGAGTATCCGGATATTTATCCGGACTCTCCGGTTGGGTCTCTCTGTTAGCATTTTTTCACCAATCCGAGTATCCGGATTGAAACCGAGTCTCCTGATTGTGCGCAACGCTTGCCTCAACGGCTAGTTTTTGGGAGGTCTATTTATAGCCCTTCCTCCTCTTTGAGAACAGACTTTTTGTGAGGCTTTTGGAGTGGATTTTTAAGGGGCTGTGTGGGGGCTTTGAGGAGCTTTTACCCTTAGATCTAAGTGATCCCTTGTGAGAAGGGTTGGGAAGAGTTTGGGGAGTGAGTCTTGAGTTGTTTGAGCACTTGATTTCATCTCCAAGCTTGTTCTTCGTGAGCATTTGTTACTCTTGGAGGTTGAGGACTCTAGACGGCTAGGAGGTCGCCACGAGCCACCGGAGCTTTGTGTGGTTGGTGTGGGAAGTTTGTGAAGGTTGCCGCCTCCGTAAGGGAAGGAATCAAAGGAGTGAAGACCCATGAGTGCATTTGTGCAACACCGGAGGAAGAGGGTTGAAAGAGACCCCGCTCAAGTGTGACCGAGCCGCCTAACGGAGACGAGGATCCCTCAAGGATCCGAACTCGTGAAAAATCATTGTCTCCAAGTTTGCTTCTTGCTCTTGCTTTAGTATTTGGTTTTGAATCTTTGGGAGCTCCGATCTACTTTCAACACAAGATAACATATCCGGTGCTTTCCATATTAGCACGGGATGTGTTAACAGTTTCTGTCTTCACGGTTTCTTTAGAGTTTGTTTTTAGTCTATCTGGAAGAATAATTGAGGAGAGAAGAACAAATCTGATAAGTGAGATGGTGAAAATACTTCTTACTGTGAAAGATTAGGAACAAGCTGATCAACGAGCTCAACACACTACAGAAAATGTTGAGTTGGCGGTGACATTTGAAAATCTTTATCTAGATAGTCACGAAGAATAATTGTAATCTTCACTTTTGTTATGTATCACTGAGCTATAGGCTATACTCTTTTTTCTTTGCCAAGATTTTCTCATGTTGAGTTTTTACTTGGCAAAGTTTTTAACGAGGCAGCAAAGCATTAATAAAGCTCATTATTTAATTCCAATTATTTGTCTCCTTTTAGAATTTTATTTTATATGTTAGCTTTCCCAATTTACATATATTTTTAAAAAGTTTTTCTACGTTCCTTTGAGTTTTTCTAATTATTCTAGATTTTTCCAAATTTTTCAGCATTTTATTCGAACTTTTACGATTTTCCTTTTTTAAATTTTGTTTTTGAATTTTTTCGATTTTTTTAATGATTGGCGCTAAACCAATGACCTCAAGACGCAAGATTTACCATCAAAGACACACGTGCCCATGCTAACACAAAGACAAAGACGGAGCCACCAGACCGTGCTTGGGCCGTGACCTTGGCCCTTGGGCTAGCACGATATGACCCGCTCGCTAGCTGTGCTTTTACGGACTGTGGCTCGCGTTAAACGGGCTGGGCCATGTCGGGCGGCCCGTTTGGCCGTCACGACTCCAGAGACACCTCGCCTTGGCCTCGCCCCTATCTCACCGCTAGGGGTGAAAACGGATCGGATACGGATGGATAATAGCTCTACCATATTTGTTTTTATATTTTCTCTCGGATGTGGATACGATACGGATAGTCTGAATACAAATACGAATATGGATAATGTCGAATACAGATAAGGATCGAATACGAATTGAATCAGATACGGTTACGAATTTTTATCGGAACATGATAACCCCTTAGATTGTACAAAAAAATCAACGAAAACACATAACTAGTTGATTTGATCAAAATATTATTGAAAATTGAATAAATATAAGTATTTTCATTCACTTAGACAATAGTTAGATACCATATCTCAAACAAAATTATGTAAGTCTTAGTTCATCACACACTGACGATTAGTTCATTATACACGTAGATCAAAACACAAAATAAAGGTAATCCTTGCTTAGAGATATAAATGGAAGCAAACACCAAACACACTAAAAGTTTAATAATACTTAGATACCATGTCTCTAAAAATATTATATAACACTAACATGTAATGACTCAAGATTTGTATTATTTATTGAATTATATTTAAAATAATAAATTATGTATTTATGAGTTTTTATGCATTTGTAGCTACTTATTTAAAATATTTTTCTATTAAGAACAATAGTATTTGAATTTTTGAGAAAATTTAAAATCTGATAAAATCATAAAAATAATTTTTTAAAATGATAGATTGTGTGTGTGGAACTTTCTCAAAAACTTTCGTAATTTTTGGAGTTAGTTTGCCAATTTTAATAATTAAAACTTGATTTATGGATTAATTAAATTAGAAAACAATTTTAAAATTAAGAAACTTTTTAGGCCTAAAAAATAATCTTGGTCCAGTCCACATACATATTCGGATATTCGACAGATCAATATCTGAATTATTTGAATCCGTATCCAACGGACAGTGAACTACCAAATCCGTATCCATATCTAATAAAAAAAATTATATCCATATTAATCTGATACTATCCGATAATCTATATTCGAAAATTATATGGATCAATATAGATTCGTTTTCATCTCTACTCACCGCCGCACAAGGGCAAGAGGTCTCTTGCCCCCTCTCCGCGATCCCATCGCCTCGCCCTCTCGCCGCCGCCGCCGCCATGGCTTCCCTCGTGAGGGCGCTCCGCCACTCCAAGCCGTACCTGTCCTCGCGCAGCCCCGCGGTCGCGGCCTCATGCCGCTGGATCTCCCCGACCGCCGCCTCCGGGTCGCCGGAGGCCGGCGCGGCCGTGGTGCCCGCCGACCCGGAGATGCCGCCGCCGCGGGAGCCCGTTGGTGGGGCGCGCGTGGAGCTGCCGAGCAACCCGGAGGACGCTCTCGAGGTGTTCGTCGACGGGCACGCCGTGCGGATCCCCAAGGGATTCACGGTGCTCCAGGCCTGCGAGGTCGCTGGCGTTGACATCCCGCGCTTCTGCTACCACAGCCGCCTCTCCATTGCCGGGAACTGCCGCATGTGCCTCGTCGAGGTCGAGAAGTCGCCCAAGCCCGTCGCCTCCTGCGCCATGCCCGCCCTCCCAGGTCAGCCATTGCAGCGCGCCGTCGCGCTTTTTGGTCGTGTGTACTGTGCATTGTATTGAGGTTTGGAATGGGCCATATCGGTCTGATTTTGTAGTGTTGTGTGCCTCAGTCTCTCAGATCCATCCAGCTCCTAGACGTCTCAGCATCTTAGGGTTCTCGTGTAGATTTGCTTGCAATCTGTATTGGTGGTAAAAGCTATAAACCTCAACTTTGTTAGTGGTTGTTGGAGTACTGAATGATCAATCGGGCGTGCGCAATTTTTAGTAAGATTTGGGATTTGCGATTGTTCATAACCTTGGATTGTCCTGTTGGATTAGGGATGAAGATTAAGACAAACACGCCAATTGCAAAGAAGGCGAGGGAGGGTGTCATGGAGTTCTTGCTGATGAACCATCCGCTGGACTGCCCAATCTGTGATCAGGGTGGAGAGTGTGACCTCCAGGATCAGTCTATGGCGTTTGGTGCTGACCGTGGTCGGTTCACCGAGATGAAGCGGTCAGTTGTGGATAAGAATTTGGGCCCCTTGGTGAAGACGGTGATGACCCGTTGCATCCAATGTACAAGGTGATGTTTTTGGTGCTTCTTGGTAAATTTGTATTGTCGACTTCAAATGATTTCATGGCTATCCTGATTGTCTACGTTTTGACTCCTTTAAGTGCTTTATGCTTCAAGTATTGTAGGGTTAAGAGCTGATTGTAGAAACTTTTTAGAGTTAACAACTATTGGAGCCAAACATTCTTTCTGATTTATTCATGCACTTCAATCTGAACATTTACTGGTTCTTAGTTTTTGTTGTCATTGTCCAATCGCTTTTTTTTGTCATTTGTTGTTTTCTTGTTGCAGTAACACATCATACGTTATTGTTTCAGCTACTTGTGCAAGCTTGACGTTGGCCAATATGTTATTTTCATTTTGTAATCTATAGGTGTGTCCGGTTTGCCACTGAGGTTGCTGGTGTTCAAGACCTGGGTATGTTAGGTCGTGGCAGTGGTGAAGAAATTGGAACATATGTGGAGAAACTTATGGCAAGTGAACTATCTGGAAATGTTATTGATATCTGCCCAGTTGGAGCTCTTACATCCAAGCCATTTGCATTTAAAGCTAGGAACTGGGAGCTGAAGGGCACTGAGACTATTGATGTTACCGATGCAGTAGGGTCAAACATAAGAGTTGACAGCAGGGGTCCTGAAGTTATGCGCATTGTTCCACGCCTCAATGAGGTTTGCTTATTCTTCACTTATGTTGCAATTTTGACTTCCATTTGTGTGATTTTTGTTGGTAATGGTCACACTGCCTGATACTTCATGTTGTCTTAACCTCATTTTGTATTTGTGATCCTCTAGAAGTCTAGAACATCAGTTAAGTCTTTTAAAGGTCACAATATGTTAATTATGGAAGTATCTATCAGCCATGTGTTTTTGTCAGAATAATATCCATAACCCTTGATATCAAAAGGTCATTTGATATTTTTAAACGAACATTCACATTACCATGTGTGCTGAAATTATAATCATTAAGCTTAACTGATCCATCTGCATTTCTATTGTTAGATGATTATTTGACCTTGTCTTGGAGGAAACTGATAATTCTGCGTATATGCCTATAATTACATGTATTGGTATTACACACATATAGTAGCATGCTACCTTGGTACGGTCTGTAAGCTCATTACTCACTTCAATCAGTAAATTTTCTCTTGACTATGTTCCCTGAGTTTGTTCTTAATAATTTGGAGAGCCATACTGCAAATGAATGCATTTTGGTGTGTTTGTTATAATACATCTGACTGTTTGTGGCCGCATTTGCTTTACATTTATGATCTTCCCTCCCTGCTGTAACACTGATGACTGACCAGAAGTTAAGAGAATATAATGTAATTTGGAGTGCTCATCCATACTTCTACTCAGTGAATATGCTTAAGAAATTAGGGGTGTCTGTGTATTTTCAGTTTTTTAAACATAAATTATCTTTATTCTACCTTTTGGATGTCCAGCAGCTTGTTAATTGAACTTTCCATGCATAGCCTGCTATTTGATATGTGCAATTCTGCATGAAAATGAATACTTTATTTAGTCGGCATCCTTTTTTCTTATCCTTGCAGGATATCAATGAGGAATGGATATCTGACAAAACACGGTTTTGTTATGATGGTCTGAAGAGGCAAAGACTAAATGACCCTATGATTCGTGGTCCTGATGGCAGGTTTAAGGCCGTGACATGGCGTGATGCTCTTGCAGTTGTTGCTGAGGTTTTGCATCAAGTAAAACCGGAAGAAATTACTGGAGTTGCTGGCAAACTTTCTGATGCAGAATCCATGATGGCACTGAAAGATTTTGTCAACAGACTGGGTTCAGATAAGGTGCTTTGTGAGGGAAATGGTCCGAATCCTCCAGCAGATCTGCGATCTAACTACCTAATGAATACTAGTATTGCTGGGCTTGAGAAAGCTGATGTCTTCCTTTTGGTTGGTACACAGGTACAATTCTGGTTATCTTGCTTGTGGCTATTACTTACTGTCCATTTTCTTGATAACTTCACTCCTCTTAACGATATGCTCTGTAATCACTTAACCTTCGTTTGCATTCTGGTGGCATATAAGTGTATAACTACAGTTTTATTTTACTAGTTTTAGATATTTTAATGCTTTTCCTTTTAATAGTTGCACAAATATTAAAGTATGAATGAATGGTAGATGGTGATTACTTACCCTTTCGCTTGCTTTAAGATTTATGCAACATCTTTTTGGAGTAGAATTGATAAAAATTCCTGTAACAGAGAATATTCAACAACACAACACATGAGCCCCAAACTGGCCCTTAATTATGTGTTGCTGGCATGTTTTTTGGCAATAGCTGTGTAGTATATAGTATTAATTGTAGTGCAGATGATGTTTCTAAAGAACTCAAAGTTACTTCTGTTGACTTCAAGCATATGGAAACACCATTAAATATACTCTTTTATTGGCCAGCAAGTTTGAAATTTTGTTACATCAAAATAATCGGATATGCAGGTAGGCCTTCATATGTTTGGTCTTGTGTTTATTATTTTTTTCTTTACCCTGTTTAGCCCCTCCTGGTACTCATGTTCTGCTGTTCTGCATTGTGAATGTAATAACATCTGATTGTTTTTTTATTTTTTTGTGCCATGGAACAGCCGAGAGTAGAAGCTGCTATGGTTAATGCAAGGATTCGGAAGACTGTCAGAGCAACACAAGCAAAGGTTGGCTACATTGGTCCTCCAACCGACTTCAACTATGATCATGAGCTTCTTGGCACAGGACCGCAGACCCTTATTGAGATTGCTGAGGGCCGGCATCCTTTCTGTTCAACACTGCAGTCTGCAAAGAACCCAGTCATCATTGCTGGAGCTGGGTTATTTGAACGGGAAGACCAAGATGCTGTGTTCTCAACAATTGAGACTGTAGCCAAGAAGTTTAATGTGACAAGAGCAGACTGGAATGGCCTTAATGTTCTATTGCTCCATGCTGCACAGGCAGCAGCTCTTGATCTTGGCCTTGTTGCTAATCCTACCAAGAGCATCAAGTCTGCAAAGTTTCTGTATCTGATGGGAGCTGATGATATAGCATTGGACAAGCTTCCAGATGATGCATTTGTTGTTTACCAGGGACACCATGGTGACAAAGCTGTATATAGGGCAAATGTTATTCTGCCATCCTCGGCATTTAGCGAGAAAAAAGGCACCTATGAGAACACCGAGGGATGCACCCAGTGGACCATCCCAGCTGTTCCTACAGTTGGTGACGCTAGGGATGACTGGAAGATCATCCGTGCTCTTTCTGAGGTTGCTGGAGCTCAACTGCCTTATGATAGCCTCGCAGGTGTGAGGAATCGGATTAGTGTGGTGGCTCCAAATCTTGTACATGTAGATGAGAGGGAGCCATGCACGATTTCTGTTGAGATGAAACCTCCGGTAAAACAAGTGAGCCCGTCTCCGTTCAAAGCTGTTGTGGAGAACTTCTATATGACTGATGTAATCACACGAGCTTCAAAGATCATGGCCCAATGCAGTGCAACCTTGTTGGAGAAGTGAGAGTGCCACCCTTGAGGCTAATCATCCCAAGTCAAGATTTTAGTTCCTTTTTGTTGCTCCGAATTTCAACACCTGTTGCTTGCTTGGTTGAGAGGTTGGAGTGTAGTCTGGACTGCCTCTAGATTTCAAGAGCAGCAAAACTTGATCAGTGCATTTCTGTATTGTGTATGAGAAGCAGAGCATACTTGATAAGCTTGTTGTCCTTTTGAATCGTACAACAGCCGCAAGCAATAATTTTGTTGCCTTTCCGTTTCTCGTTGGCAGCTTTCTTGTGAGATGTTCTCCCCGGAAGCAGGCAAAGTTGTCATGTGTGGGATAGATTGTTAAATTGGATTCAAGGTATACTTCAAGATTTCACTGGTGCGTTCAAAGACTGATAGTTTGCATCTGACAAATTGCCCTCCATATTTGGTGTGTTGCATGAGAATTGACAAAGCACGATTTATGCTTCCCTCTCAACAATGCACATTTGTTACAGTGGCTACCACGCAAGACTACTCTACCCTTCAAAAGAGAACGTAAGACAACTCTCTAATCTTCAATTTCTTCATCTAGAACTGGCCAACGTGGCAGTGTACTGTCAGTGACTCGGTGTATCTAGAAATTGCTGGAAATCCTTGTGCTATACTCTTATCTGAGGATGTAGGTGTTAGCTGCGGGGTCAGTTAGCCCACAGGGTTTTACAATTTAGCCCTGTTTCTATTGATAATTTCATGTAAGTCCACAAAATTTCTAAAATGCTAAAAGGCATTGACCTTACACAGTATTAATCCTGCCTACGCCATGATGCTCCGGAGTCCAGACGGCGTCACACAGTGTAGTAACGTCCGAGTAGCAGCACGAACGACAACAGTGACAAGGCCGGCTCAGACCGGGCGCCAACCCAGTGTTATAAGTATATGTCTTTTAAACGCGGTAAAATGGTAAAGATGTCCCATCCGGTCTATAGATATTTTAAGGTTTGCCTGTTTTACCATGTTTTTCATTTGGTTTAGTGCCGTTAACGTTTAATAGGTCTTAAAAAAAATTAACAGGTCTGTTTATTTAGATAAAGTTACAAGATTGTTATATAACATGAAACATTATAATATACATAACATGAATGTTAACTTTGTTTTTCATTCACTTATCTATTGATTCATTCAATTATGATTCTTTCATTATATTCATATCATATCATCTTTTTTCTTCATATCACCGTTATGAATAATTGTTGATAGACTTATAATTACATCTGTTTCTATGCATCCCTTTTTGAAAGTTACATAAATATTAAAACATTAATGAAGGGTACATGATAATTACTTATCCTCCGCTTGCATCAAGATTTATGTAACTTCTATTAAGAGGAGATGCATAGAAGCACCTCTCAAAAATAAATTATATGTTTATTTTATTACCGTAAGCGTGTGTATATATTTATCTAAATTTTAAACAGTAAAATCGCTTATAAAATTGTTTATAAGGTTGTTTATCCTATAAAGAAAAGGCTAAAAAATTGACCGCTTGTTGTTATCTAGAAGACTAAACATAGCTCCCAACTAGAGGTGGGCACTCGGGCCGGGCTCTTTTGGGTCGGCCGAGGCACGACGTCATGGTCAGATGAAGCCCGACTGCACGAAGTTGGTTGGTCTGGGGCAAGACGACATCGTAGTACAGCCATGTCGGGCCCGAGAATCGGCACGATGGGCGCACGACCCGCGACGACATCAGAATGGGTCGTCACAGCCCGATAACCCAGGACGTGAGGAACAAGCCTAGTATGAATGTCACCGACTCACAGAGCATGATCGCCATGGATGCACCTAGTAGCATGAACGCCACCTCTATCGCCGACACCTGAGAGAGACGGACAAAACAGGAGAGAAAGCTGAGAGAGATTGAGAAACGGTGCAAAAAGCTGCTCTCTCTCGCTCGTCCCTCTCAATCTCTCTCAGCTCTCTCTCTCACCCATCTCTCTCAATCTCCCTCTCAATCTCTCTCATCTGTCTCGCTCACTCTCTTTCTCGCCCATTGCCCCCCTCTCGTCCGTGTTAAGCACATCTCCTCGCTCTATGTAAATTTTCAAGAATAATAAATTTTAGTTCTTTTTCTCATAATATTTGAATCTACTGCCTCAACTTCATGCATTTCCGGTTACTTTCCTCTCGTTGCAATAGTACAAATGGGTTGGGCCCGACCGCCAAGACAAAGACGCAGCGTGCAAAGCGCAAATGGCCGTGCTCGGCTCACCGGCGAAGCCGGGCCGGCCCAAGACGCAGACGGCGGCACGACGCCGTCGCGGCCAGCACGGTTCAGCACGGCACGATAGGCCGTGCGGCGGCCAAGACGACGCCCACCTCTACTCCCAACCAAACACACGCCGCGCAGCACCAGCATAGCATGGCGTTCCACACTTCCACTGCCACCCAGGGTTCAAAAAATCGACGAAAATCGATTTTCGCCCGTATCGCCACGGCTCGGCTTCTAAAACCGCTCGATAAACCGGTCAATTCAAAAAAAATTCGAAAAATCGAAAAAATTATGCGACGTATGGTCGAAAATCGGTGGAAACCGCTCAATTTTTGAAGAAAATCGACGAAAATCGCTTAAAAAATCGACCACCAAATGAGTTCAACTAGTATGTCGATTTTCCATGGAAATCGGGCGATTTTCCATGGAAACGGTTGATTTTTGAATTTTTTCGATAATTTTGATTTTGAAACTCTACGATTTTCGGTTAGATATTTCCTATTTTCGATTTTCGCCAGATCGAAATTGTTAACCCTGCTGCCACCACCTCACCGTCCCCCGCCCATGCCTCCGCGCGGGCGCCGACAGCGCCACCTCCACGCTCGCCGTCGGCTCCCCCGCCCGTGCCGCCCTCTGCTTTCAGGCACCCGCGCAACCTCAGCACCGTCGGCTCCCCGCGGACGACACGTGCGGGGCCGTGTGCGGCGCGAGGCGGTGGTGCGGCACGAGGAGGAGTACGGGCACAACGAGGAGATGGCGCCGCGCGGCTGGAGATGCACAGCGAGGGGGCGCGCGGCCAGGACCTCCTAGTGAAGGCCAGGGCGGACGACGAGGTGGAGGTCGCGCTCGTCTTCAAGGTACCAGCTCACACGTCGCATCGATACATTTTTCGAGGCCGCGGCACACCCGGGGCGAGTTGAGCGGCGGCATGTCGCGTGACGCCGTCTGCGCGCGGCCTGCACGGGCGAAAACACCGGGCAACGGGTCGATCTAGGAGAGCCCGCCGCGCCATGTGGCATCGAAGCCGGCTGCAGATCGTTAATGCCTGTTTCCGCTGCTTCTCGTCAGAACCCATTGCTTACGAGTTACGACTGCCTGCTTCTCTGACGTTGCAGGGCTTCTCGTCAAGCCTGACGGGGAGACCTGCGCCGGATTCGTCGATGAGCGTGCTCCCGGAGAGCGATAATTCAGCCGTTCGACCCCAACAACATCGAGTACCTGGAGAAGTATTTGGCGTCGGACGACTTCAATAGCAAACTAGTTCTTCCCAACATGTAGACTGCTTTGCCCTGTAGCTTTCAAGACTCCTTCAGTTCACTTGCCGATCAAGGAATGAAACGACCGTCCAAGCTCTCGATTGATCAACAGGCACATGGATCGGATCATAAGACGGTGCTAATTCAACAAAGAATATGTTGAAACTAATTTGATGGAAGAAATCAAAAGGGTGTCGAGTTGTACACGATTTTAGTTCCATATTGTTTAGCTAGATGAAAGGAAATTAACATAAAGATCATTGACTCTGATATAAGTTAGCAGCAAAGCTAAAAGTCCATTTGTATAGGAGAGAAGTGCCACATCGCACAACTACTCGTCTTCATCCAAGCAGTCTTTACAAAGATGTTTTGTATTCCTTGAATATTTGTTGGCTGCTAGTAATTTTGTCGTATATTTTTATTGCGTAACTATAGAATTAAATTAATGTTACGTCATGTTAATTTTCCAACAGAATATACCTGTATTAATATCAATACGAGTCATACAAAGGGCCAAAGGATGGCCGAAGCCTCCCATGTAACGCTCAGATGTAAAAAGAATGAAGCGTCTCTACTGCAATCATCCGTGTGTTGCGGTTGTACGTTCTATCTGTTCCAGCCGTGATTTTCTAACCGATCATTTCCATGCAACGGAGTCGATCTCATTCCTCGCAGATTTGTACAGCTCTAGCCTCTTGACTAGTGCATCCCTCTTCTCCATCAAAGCAGGATCCTCATCCAACATCGCACTGAGCTGTTTCTTCTGCATTATGCTATACAGGTTACTATAATTGTGCAAACCAACGCAAGGATAAAATTTTAAAAAAAATGGAGTTCGAAGAGATTCCTATTTTAGCCACTAATAACAGTGCACGGAAAATTTGAAATGGAAGGTTAAATACAAATGTCCTACCATTCTGGCTAGTCAGTTAACCGTGGGTCAAATATACAAAAATACACTGAATTTAGTATGGGGGTATCAGTAAACATACCTCTTTGCTTCCCACATGAGCATAGAAACGGTTAAGCAAGTTTCTTTTTGCCTCTTTCACTTGACAATGTACAACAGCTTTCGGAATTGTGTTCTTTAATGTCTCACAAACCATGTTAATATAAGATGACACATTTGATCCTGAAAAAAACAACGACGACGTCACAAATATTTACATTGTTACATTGAGATTCATAATACTCTGTTCACATGGTTATTTAAATCAACATTTTACATGTGGTCGATATCCTAACATGTAACTATGCTGGTGTCAGCAGAAGCTGGTTAGTACTAGTACACGTTCAAATCCATAAGTCAGTGCATCCTTCATCATAGAACTTTTTTTTAAAATAATATTTTTTTATTCAAATTGCAAAAATATACCTCGATCTCAAAAAATTGCAAAAATATACCTCCGTCGCCCTTGGAATGGGCGACAGAGACTACAGAGGCCTCTATCGCCCTCTGAATGGGCGATATTGGCACTTGTCACCTCTGAATGGGCGACATGTCCCCTTTCCTGTAGCCAGTTTGTAAAGAAAATCATAACTTTTTCAGATGATCTCGGATGGAGATGAACTTTATATGAAAATTGTAGCTCTCGACGAGATCTACAACTTTGGTATACAAATTTTTTTCATTTGAATCCATTTAGATGGCCAAAAACGAGATAGAAATTTCAGATCTAGTTTGGATCTGATTTTTAGATCTGAGCATTCCATCCTGTTTTTTGCTATCTAAATGGATTCAAATGAAAAAAAAAATTGTATACCAAAGTTGTAGATCTCGTCGAGAGCTGCAATTTTCATATAAAGTTCATCTCCATCCGAGATCATATGAAAAAGTTATGATTTTCTTTAGAAACTGGCTACAGGAAAGGGGACATGTCGCCCATTCAGAGGGCGACAGGGCGACGGAGGTATATTTTTGCAATTTTTTGAGATCGAGGTATATTTTTGCAATTTGAATAAAAAATATATTATTTTTTAAAAAAAATCTTCATCATATGTAATTAACCTTAAGGTACTCCACCATGAGTTACACACGATCATATCATATCATTGCACAAAGGGTGAAAAAGAAAACACGAGGTTGGTTGTTATGGAGAATAATTCCAAATACTTTAAACTCCAAAATGGGATGTAAAGGTGGATATACCAGTTGTTGGGTAACCCAACCGGTATGTGACCCACATTTTATGGCTAAAGGCTAGAATTTTATTCCCACCAAATTATCTTAGATCTGTTATTTGCGGACTTAGTGTCACCTCTTGTGTTGGGTAGGTCGCAAAATGGTAGCCTAACCAACTGTCCCTAAAATGCAAAGATAGAATGGTGAACTAACCGATTCTTCTAAGATGGTTGTCCTGATATCTGTCATTCGCTGGAGTGTTATTATTAGCCCCTTTATCTGGTTCAGTAGGAAGTTTCCGGAAAAATTCTACTGTTAGGTAGCTGGCTTCCATCTCCACCAGACGAATAACTGTCTTCCGGCCATCCTCACGGAATCTTTCCAGGCTTTCATTTGCTGCAGCAGCTATATCGGTTTGAAGTGTTGGGAAACGCTTCAACTCCTGGGACATACAAGGTAGCCATCGTAAATGAGAAACAAGAAACAGTGCAAGACTGGAGTAAGGTTTGGTGATCAGCAATATCTAATCGAAGTTCACACTGAAAAAAGAAGTAAACACTAACCTCTGTTGCTGCAATCGATCTCCGAACAAGCTCCTTCAAGACCAAATGGACCTTCAAGGCAAGTATGAGAACATCATCAACCACATGTAGCAAACAAAAACAGATATCATGCAATATGGCTGGTTGGCTGCGATGAGAATGTAACAAAAAGCATGGTTCTCAGATATCTTCCATCTCGAACAAACAAAAATGCGAAAGCATTCCAATTACTCTCCATCCACATTTGAGCATGTTTACAAACTATGTTACAGCGGTGTCCGCATACCACACCAGGACATGACCTTTTGTTGACATATGTGTGTTCTACAGATGATTTTGGCAGCAAGTACAATGGCCTTCAAGTGCAGCCCTATTATAGTACGAACATATCTTTTGATGTGAAGCTTCCAATAATAGTTCAGCAATCTTCCCAGTTGAATTTGTAGTGGGTAAATAACATAAGCAAGAATCTAGACTGTATACAAAATGACTAAGTTGATATGTGTAGATATCAGTTATTGAACATGAGATACTTGCTTAGCTATTAAGCTATAAGAGCCAGGAGATACAAAGTCATACCGCGTCAACTGAAGCTTCAGCTGGACCCCTGAAGTAGTGTAGTGAACTATCTATAAGCCGTCTGTAACCTTGCTCAGGTGCAATCAAGTGGGGTTGATAACCATCAGCCTCTGAAATGACTTTTCGAACACTTTGCACTGAAAGATGTTTATCAAATGGAAGTTTTTTCAGTGCTGCTGGTAATTGGTGGTCAAATACACCATAAATCCGATCTCCACCAGGTCGACTGACAAACAAAGAATAATTAGGTGTAAATTATCAAAGGCATTCTTTCAAATGAAAGACAAATCACACAAAGAAAAAGGCTAGTTGAATATCTTACCCGCCATCCAAGTGCTCTTTAAAAACACGGTCAAATGCACGACACATGTCTAATATTGTGTACAGCTGTGCCTGTAGAGTATTTTACATTTTATGAGATACAAATGTCATATGAACATGGTTTGAAAATATATAATGTGCTATGGAGTCATTACTGCAAATGAATATTGCAAGTTGTGGCACAAACAGCTTTCGAATTTTTTATGGACACTTACACCTAGAGCATGACCTCTCACAGCAACATAACACAGATTATAAAAAACAAAGCACAGTTATTCTTACCCCAGCGTCACCTCCAATTGGCCTACCAAGTCGATCCAACTCAGCTTCAATTTCATCAATAGTTTTGTTAATCATGGCTACAATACTTGGAATTTTGGCTCTGATCACAGCCTCTAAATGCTGGATGAAAAAAATGGAAGTACATCAGCAATTAGTTTATCCAATTCAAATTGTTGGAGCTAAGTACACCAGTACACCACATGACCACAACAGCAAAATGCCCTCACCTGAGACAGAAGCTTAGCAAGATATTCTGCACCCATTTTATGTGCCAAGTGACCATAATCAGGACTACTTTCGAAGTACTCCTTTTCTTTGCGTCGTGCTGCAAGCATGTCAACATTTCTGTTGATATCAGCTTGTGAGCGGTTGACAATTCCCACCCAGGGGTGCTGTAGGCGATACTGCCTCCCTTCGAGTACCTAGGATTCCATGAATATAGGACATTTTGAGTGCTATGTCCATAGCGGATGAGTTCAAAACAATTGCAAAGTCACATACATCAACAGCGTTGGTACCCTTATCCATCAAATCAAGCTTTGTTAAGACCCCAAAGGTCCTGTCACCTAAAAAAAATTATGAAATAAGATGTCAACAGAAACGAATGAAACTGGACAGATTATTATGGTATGATAATAAAAATTGATGTATTGATAATTATTGCCTTATGCAAGTAAGATTTGAAATGCTGCAGTGAACAAAATTCGAACTGCACCTGAAGGATCGACATCCCTAGCAAGCTTGATAGCATCTGATGTTGCTATATCTTGGTTAGCTGGAGAGATGGCCAGTATGATACTATTTGGCTGAAGTTTCCAGACAAAAGAACAGAGTTCAGAAAAAAAAAATGATAGGTTCAATCAAGAAAATGATAAAGCATCTTTTGCTTGTATAAAATAGACTCATCATATACTAATATATATTACAAGAGTGAAAAACAAAATAAGACTATTTGTAACTTCATTAAACCCACCCCAGGAGGAAAAACTGGCTATACAGCACCATCAGGCTAAAACATGAAATAATGCTGAGAATTGGCTTAGCATAACAGAGGGAATTCATGAAGTAAATGTAGCTCAAATAAACATGGGACTGTAATCAAGAGCAAGCAACAGCGATGAGTTTTTTTACCTTGTCAACGTAAGAACGAACCATGTTTTCAATATCTTGGGCAATAGACTCCGGTTGCCCCTCTGTAGTAAAAAGTTGTAGGTACCAACAGTTACATAAAAAGGAGCACATTAATCAAACAGAAGCAGCTAAGGCAACAATTGTGCCCTTACCTACAGCAACCTTCGTAAGTCCAGGGAGATCGATTAGTGTCAAGTTAACAACTGCAAGTAAAAATTTGCCAAATTAGACTAATTCCAAAAGTTCAAGCGATAAGGACCATATATCTACTCAGCACAAAGAAGTCTTTAGGTAATGTAGTGCAGCATCAACAACACAATTTAACATAAAGCTTGTGTTTTGAATTTGAAACAAATTACCACACATCAAGGTACACCTCAGCAATTCCAAACAAGTATCAAGACTTACCATGTGGAGAATATATACTCAAATGGATCGGAATATTTGATATAGCCTTTGTTTTCCCAGTTATGCGATCAGTTTCATCCGCAATCTCTTTCCTAACAGCAGCTGCATTTATATAAAGGTTTTAAGAAAAGCTTAACTAAACATCTCCAGCAAATACACAAACAAAAAGAACAGGTTAACAATCATATAGCCTTTGATGTCTCACTAATAAAATAGATGAACAAAAAAACATCTAAACATCATGCTAAATAACAGCCCAGAAACTAATAGATGAAGTGCATAAAACTGCAAGCAAACATATAAAGGCAAAATGAGCTGGTTCCTCCTTCGCAAACTAATTCACAATCAATTCTTTTGCAGATGAAATTCCCCAGTTTTCTTAAATATACATAGCAATTGCCTTGCATCATCAAGGTAAAAGGCATTGTTCATGACTTCAAAAAAAGAGAGAGATAAAGAAATGCAATTCGTTCATTTTTTTAATAGCAAATCAACTAAGTTCACCACAAGGAAAAAACTAAAGATACTACATGTCTACATGCTCACATTGTACTCTTGGTACTACCAATTGCCATATTGCATGGACCTCTAAATATATTCTATACATTGTGCATACATACTTCTTACATGTGTTATAAAGTATCCAAGTTTATAGGGCATATTTTCACTTGCACATAGACTAAGAAGATATTGAAAATGATTATATTATCGCTAATTATTATCTCTAAGCACTATATTCAATGCATGCATGTAGAGAATATAGGTAAATCTGGATATTTATTAGGGGTATAAAGGGAACATCACATTAATTTTTGCATTGAACATGAAATATGCCCTATATTTATGGACAAGACCATTCAAAAAATACGCCCTATAAACTTAGATGGAGGGAGTAGTATGCATTTCTTTGCTTATCCAGTAGCATCAATAGGCAACTCCGAAGTCCTAACACACACATGCTCGGGCACTGGCAAATAATATATCTATTAAGCCCAGGGGGATTCAGGCCAGGGTTCACGAAACCGAAACCGTGAAAACCGAAACCGAAACCGCAAAAACCGCTCGAAAAACTGTCAAAAATCGAAGGGTTAAGAAATCAAAAATTTGAAAAAACTCGAAAACCGTTTGGTTTTCAACGAAAAACTGCTCGGCTTTCGCGAAAAACCAGCCGACCAATTAAATGTTCCTGAAAAACCGGTTTTCGAGCGGTTTTTTTGTGAAAACCGCGGTTTTTCTACGGTTTTCGAGCTGTTTTCAACGCATAAATTTTTGAATTTTTTCTAATTAGACTGGTTTACCGAGCAGTTTTAGATCTCGAACCAGAGTGGTATGGTCGAAAACCGAGCGGTTTACCGCGGTTTTGTGAACCCTGATTCAGGCGCTCTGAAGCCATCCACGTCAACTTTTTTCCGAAAGAGCCCCCTGAAAAATAGAAATCGCGGAAAGGTCCTTCCACCGGTTTTTTTTTGCAAAAAGGACCCCTGTGAATTTTGAAAACGCAAACAAGTCCTTTCAATGGTTATTTTGCAAAAAAGACCCTGTAATTATGCAAATGCAACTCGGCCGCCGGTTCTTTCAGCCCAAAAGATTCTAAAATCGTGAACAAGTCCTACCGGTTATTTTGCAAATAAGTCCCCGTAGTTTCTCAAATTCGACACGATCGTCGGTTCTTTCGACCCGAAAGATTTGAAATTACGTTTAGGTCCGGTTATTTAGTAAAAAAATACGAACAGGTCCTTCCACTGGTTATTTTTCAAAAAAGACTCCGTAGTTCCGCAAATTCGACACGCACGCCGGTTCTTTACCCAAAATATTTGAAATAGCGTTTAGGTCCGGTTATTTTGTAAAAAAACGTGCTTCCGCAGATTCGACACGGACACCAGTTCTTTAAAACTAGACTATTCAGCCAATTTTTAACACGATTCTTTAAACCCAAGAGAGTTCGGGTGGGTACTTACAGAAAAAAATGTGGTTACGCAAATTCCCCGACGACTCCTAGCCAGCCGATTTAAAAAAAACACCGCCGAGAAAAACGAAATTACATTTTTTTTGCAGAAAAAAAAAACCAGATCAATTTTTTTTTCGCGTGGCGCGGCATGCGCGCTTCTCTACCTAGTATTATACTATCCTTGTGAGAACATGTAGTCCTAAATGGCATTACTTCCTATAGTATACTTGTTCGAACATGTATCCTAAACGGTATTAATTCCTTAGTTCACACCATTATTTAATTCTGTGGTGCCATTTTCTTGCGCATTTATAGATACAGCAGTTGGATATTTTAATGTACTGATCGCGAGTATATATTTCAGGAGAATTTGAAAAGTACTACAAGATCACCTCTTCAATGGACCAAATTTGTTGATTGAATTGGTCCCAATTTTAGTGGTAAGGGATTTTTAAGACCTTAGAACTATTTGTATTGTACTTTTAGTAAATCTCAAATATATGTGTTGGATTTATGTTTGTACGAAATCATCGGACAAGACTATAGAGCTGTATGTGTGAAGTATGCACCCCTAACGAAAATTTTCTAGTTCCGCCACTGATATATCTGACAGAGTAGACAGAGTAGCACAGTGTTTATGCTACTTCGTATGCATGTTTGTTTGTAGATTGATAGACATACTTTAGTGCACTGAATATAAATGGGGGTGCAGAATGTTCCGTATATCTCTCTCTTCGATTAGTCTAATCATAGCAATTGAAGGCATCCTTGCACACAACTAGCACTAATCATTGGAATTGAAGAAATCAAGCATGCTGCTGGGCTGAAAGCACAAAGTGAGCATTGGTCCCTTACCGAAGTCGGAGAATCGCTTCCGCGGGCAGTGGAGGAACTCGGCGTACTCCTGGCCACCATCCGTCTTGTGCAGCTGCAGCACCAGAGGTCTCCTCGTCACAATCCCTAATCAAACCCACAAGAATGCGAATTAATACGTCACGACCCAAGCCGATCCAAATCAAATGGCGCGCAAAATAAAAACACACGATCTAGCGACGGCATTACCAGATCCACGAGGCAAGAAGTCCCTCCCGACAATGCTCTCCAGCACCGACGACTTCCCGGAACTCTGGAGGCATTACAAGGACGCAACCAAAGGGTGAGCGCCTCGGCCAGATCTGAGCGCAGGAGCGGCGGATCTGGAAGGTAGATAGGCAGTAGGCGGTGCATACCTGGCCGCCGACGACGGCGACAGAGGGGAGCGCCTCCCATAGTGAGCCCCCACCGCCGCCACCGTGGTCACCGAGGACGGTGCACGCACGCTGGATCCGGTTCACCAGCCCGATCAGGCTCACCATCGTCGCCATCTCGGGCAAGGCCGCACGTGCCTATTCGCCGGCGTCGAGCAGGAGGAGGTGGGATCTATCGGAGTGAGGAGAGGAGAAATCAAAATGGTAGCGACGGATTTTAAAAGCGAGGGTTATGTACTTTTGTGAGGAGGTGGTATGAGCGCTGAGTTGGTGGACCCGGTGTTCGGGGGCCGTGGTGGGCAGGGAGGAGGAAGTGAGTGGCTGCAAGTGGGGACAAGAAGGCTGTGGGGTCAGGACTGCAGGGGTTGGCGTGGAGGACTGCAAGTGGGCCAAGGTGATATCTGACATTTGAACGTGCTGAGGATGTGTGCGAAGGGTGGATTTGAATGGACCGGGACTATGGAACGGAAGCCGTTGGATCTCGGGTTCGGCTTTGTGTGGGACCCCATCTGGTGCGTGACGCGTGAGCAGCACTTACATCGGAGCCTAGAGCGTTCGTGCGGCACAGTTTGATTAGAAATCAACGGTCGGTATGGAAACAGGGAGGAGTGGGAGGAAAAGCGTAGCATTTTTATCTGTTTAAAAGCTAAAAATCTGAAGTCTAGATAAATAAGTGGTTTTTATTTATGATTTTTAAAGCTATAAGACTCTATATAACTAAAAGCCACCAAAGAGGTGTTTTTTTTTTTGCGTATTGAGGATTGGTTTTAGACTGCCACTGAAGTTATGGTATAATTATCCATCTCTACAACGTATAAAAACCGATTACTTTTAAATTGTTTAAGCCTAAAAGATAACTTTAAGTTATAAACAAAAAAAATCGTAGACCTAAACAAAGAACATTAACAAGTTATTATTGAATTTTTTTCTTAAATTGATATAATTGGATATAAAATTATTTTATTTATAATTTAAATGGTTATTTCAAATTCAAGCTAACGATCCACTATCGAGCCGAGCCTCATTAATATTTTTCACTCAAAACGTACTCATTACAATTTTGTACTCATTAACTATTCTAATCGAAGCAATTTTGGTTCGAGTGTAACGAACGTTTTTGCTAGCCCTACTTGTAGTTGTGTAGCTCTTTGTCTAAAAAGTCAATTAGTATGCAACTAGTCAAGTGTTCGTGCCTTGCAATGTAAAACATATTTTTTAACCAAATAATCAAATTATGCTACGTGTTTACAAAAAAATAAAATTACACTCTTGAGTTGCTACAGGGAAAGAGAAGTGGGTAATGGCCCAACTAAGGGGAGCAGTGTGGATAGAAAAAGAGAGATACAGTTGATTTCCTTTTTATCTCACATCCATATATCAGCACACTGTTTTCTTAGAAAGGAAGAAAGCGAGGACGGATGACCGCTATCAACTCCTATTTATATATCAACTAGTCATGTGCCCGTGCGTTGCAACGAAAACTCAATTTACGACAAAAAATTTATTTGCAAAGAACACTAACTTTAGTGATGTTTTAATAGTAGGACAAGTTTGTTCCTCCGAAGAGATTTGACTATCGGGTTAAATCATCTTCCATCTCAACCGTTTATATTAGATCCAACGAATCAAGTACTCTGAAGGAGAACGGACGATCGCCACCAACTCTTAATTAGAATTAGTATAGAGATATCAATCCTTACCATTGAAGGAGGAGAAAGTTATTGCCTTCCTCTTACAGGAAATCTTCTTACTTCTTGCACACAGCCTTTCTCTTCTCTTCCTGCGTGTGTCTCCACTACCGACCAGCCTGTCCTCCCGGAGATGAGAGTGGGTCTTCTAATAGGGAGTAGATGAAAGCAAAAGGCGACATACGAGGCGGATGGAAGCCAGGTCTCCTCAACATCTTCGTGATTGACACGTGATTTGGTTGTGTGATTCTTTTCTTTTAATCTATGCATTTCCAGATATGATGAGATAGAATTCCCGTATTATGGGATATGGTGAGTATATCCTTCTATCCATGCAGGACATGATGAGAAAATCTTTCCATTTATAAGATATATGAATAACATCCTTCCATAGTAAGAACATGTGAATAGAGATATGCTAAAATAATATTTCTATTCAAAAAAGATATGATAAAATCCTTTCATCTAAGATATGATTAAATACTCTTCTATCTCAGCCTTTCATGTCAGATCCAACGAATTAGATATTCTAGAAGAGAACGGACCACCGCCACCAACTCCTAATTAGAAGTAGTAGAGATAAAGATAAGGACTGAGCTTTTCTACACAACAAAAGGGGCATGATCCCCGCGAAAAATAGAAAGTATTCAATTTTCGCTTAAATGCAAGCATAACACTAAAGTAGCTCTTTATTCTTAAGTTATCAAAGCATACACGCTTAGATTGCCCCCTCTTTACTTTTCATGCAAGCTTCGCCCCTCCATGCAATTAAGAGCATGTTTGTGCAATACAGACTATATGAATGTGCCTCCATGTACTACGACAGAAATGTACATCAGAATCGGTTCATTTTTGTCATTACAGTCGATTCTAGTGGCGATACAAAGTCTTTAAATAGTGATGAAGAGGAGCTATCACAATCGGTTTTGGCTCGATTGTGATAGACCGTCATCACAATCGATTTTTACCAAGAACCGATTGTGATGACCCCCTCATCACAATCGGTTCTTGAAAGAATCGATTGTCATGAGGGGTGTGCCATTTTTGCATATTCTCAAAAATAGCACATATATATATCACATTCACAATACAAAACACAGAATGCACATAACATATTCACAGAACACAAACATTTTATTACAACACATATATCACATTCGTTCACAATATACAACAGAAACATACTTAACAATTAGTACATATGCATATCGTATTGACATATATAATTAACATTATTTACATATGGACTAGTAGGACGCTTCAAGATCTCTAAACCTATCATCCTCCGATATAACTTCTAACCAGTACCACTGGCATAAGTGGTCTCGTAAATTATTGAGTGTTTTGCTCTCTAAGCTCTTATGGGGATATTGATCTTCTGCAAAATAGAAATGAGTGCACTAATTTAAGTTGTAAATTTGTATGTAAAAGGCTAAGTGTATTATTATGCACGTATATACCTTAGGGAAAAGGTATGAGCTGCCGACCACGACCAGCATGTTCTGCATGACATAGAAGACGTACAGGTCATCGTTACCTGTTGATGACACTGTGAAGAGAGAAAGAAATTAACACACGAAGATTAGATGTTAGAAAAAATTAATCGTATATATGCTAGGCATTTATACCTTGAAGCGCTTATACTCCAGCTTCTTGCCCTTTTTGTCATCTTGTGTCCCTCCTTCATCGACGTTGGCCGAGAAACCCTTACATACATTAAAAAGATGCCATTGAGTAAAAAAATAAACGTAGTTAAATTCAGAAAGTGTTAGGTTACTATAATGTACTTACATCTCCAAAGGAGGCTTGATCGCGTAGGCCATCGGTCTCTTGTCGATCGAGTTAAAAGTGTAGACTGTGTTTTCACTCAGAGCGAGGACGAGTAGAACACAATGGTTGCTTATGAAATGAATGTAGTGCAAGGAAATAAGTTCGCATACGGTTTAAGTGCCTACAAGTAATTGAAGGGTAAATACTACTTACTCCTCGTGGTACGAGAATAGAATGAAGTCCTTCTTCAACTCAGCATGCAATGCCCCCTTGATGTAGCAGCAACGAACTCGGATGAAGCCTACACATGGTCGCAGACACAAGCTCGGGGTCAACGAACCCAACTAGTTGTTGATTTGTCTCGGCTCGCTGCCTCATTGCCCTACAACTCGTGTTGAATGTTAGAAAATATAATGCGAAATCCTATAAAAGTTATCAGCTCATGCTGTATAGTGCGATACTCACAGCGTACAGGATCGTAAAGTAGAAACATCAATGGCTATTAGTTGGTACACATGGAACAGATCCTCAAAACAAACTAGTAATGTCCCATTCTCGTCGCGGTGGAAATGTGCCCTTTTATACATCACATTGAAGTCGACTCGACGCTCTTCTTCATTCACCTTATCAATGTACCATCCATGGAGCATGTGAGTCCACCTGCTTAGATCATTGAATAGGCTAGATGTAATCAGGGGCTTTCCATGTACATAGGCCTTAAAATCATAAGGCATGTCTGTGGCATGTGCCGACTTTCCTTTTTGGGCCTCTGTTAGCTTTGCCTTCTTGGCAGAAAGAGTTTTCGAGGCCTCCTATGGTTCTGTAGGTGTCGTGTTAGTCCTTTTACGTCAGATCTGCACTCTATGTAGGACTCGTCACGGTGGTGGGAGTAGAAGTAGGCGCAGGAGAAGTAGGAACCTACGAAGCACGCGCATATGTAACTTGTTGCAATACTACTAGAATGGTAAAGAAGACGTGGGGGATGTTTATCTTGACTAGTACGACACCCGTCGTGGGCCACTTGATGAACGACATGCGTGTTTGCCCGAGAGTGGTGATATCTTCGTTAGGGGAACTCGAGCACAAGTGATAAGAAGTCTTCATTGAGTAGTCCACCTGCACTCTCATGTAGCCCTTCCTCAAAGGCTACCATGCACAGTGTCGGTCTCCTTGCATGAAAATGCAACCCCGCGTTCAGCCTCGACGGGAAATCCGTTCTCTGTTAGGTGGTGAGCCGGCACTTGGCAGACGCCTGCAACAAGTGCGCAACTTGAGGAAAAACATTGTGGGAGTTACACTCGTAGCTTTAAGTCAGGAAAAATTAATTATTACCTTCAGCTAGGGACCGATCTTATCATTTTTGGAACCGCAGCTTCTAGGTCGGGGCACAAGCTTCTCTACAAGAGGCGAGGGCATCTGGCTCTGACTCTGGGAGATTATCGCCATCATCTCGGCCCTCAAGCGCTCCTCACGTGCCATCATCTCCTCCTCATCTCCTCCTCATGTGCCATCATCTCCTCCCTCATCTCCTCGATCTCCTCCCTCAACTGCTCCCTGAGTGTGTCCTTGAGGTGCTCCTCACGTGCCTCCCATAATCTTGATTTGGCACTTGCAGTGTCATCTTGGAAGTAGGACTTATTCGTATACCCCACCCCTGCAGTAAGCACTCGGCCCTTATGGTCGGGCTTCCCGATCGCAGATGACAGGATGTCCTTCGACCCTTGGCTTTGAAAGGTCCCCTGCTCTTTCCGCTAGCTTACCTCCTCCTGCAATAAACGAGTACGAATTAGATCTGAAATACAACAAGTTGGGTCAACTGCAATGTACTAAGTTAGATGTCTTACGATGGTGGAGACGACGTGTGTGGTAGCGGGGTTTGCAACTACAAGCTGCCTGTCAACGGTTTTGTTTGTCCTTACTAATACCCAGTCGCGTGCCTGCTCCTCACATATGTGGGAGTAAGGCATCGCCGTCCCAGAGTTTGTGCACTCCTCGGCTAGTTACGCCCACTCTGCCTTCTTTCCCTCATAGCCGCTTGTATCGAGGTGGTGCGGGTGCATGTTATGCCTCTGGATAGCGATGTTCCTCTCTCTCAGTTGCTCCGCCTCGGGCGTACCCTTCATCCTCGTGAATTCCTCCCAAACATTAGGAGTCATGAACGGATACCTCTTGAATGGTGTACGGACTTTTAGCACGTACTCACTATGCATATGAGGGCCCTGAAGTGCTTCAAGGCCACACCCATCCTCTTCAAGGCATACCGCCTCGCATTTCTTTCATCTTCTTCTTCTTCTATAATCCATTTGCCCTTAACCTCGTCCCACAGTCGATTCTGTTGTTCGGCCCTGACTTCATTTCTCCAATCCTTAACTTTCGTGAGCACTCTCTCCCTCACCAATTGGCCGAGGAATGACCGGTATCGCCTGTTGTACTTGGAAGGACCTGTGCAAACCCCTTTGGCGTTGAAGTGGGGAACATACGGTGTTCTCCCTGTAGCCCCTTTGTTCGGTCCTCGGGTTTTCCTCACCTTGCTCGACCCTCGACATTTGGAACCGTGCTCGGCCCCTCAGGAGCACCTTCTACTCTGTCTGGCGATGAGCCGATACTCTCTAATTGCGACATTTCAAATATGTGTAGATCTGACAATGTCATATATTTGACTTGAGAGAGAGCAATTCATAGCTATTATGTAGACTTGCCAAAGTATCATGTAAAGTGACGAATTAATGGATAATTCAGAGCATATAATTATTGTAGCATATTGAAGTAAAGTAACAAATTCATAGATGATGCTAAGAAAAGGATATCTGTTGACTAGCTAAGCACATACCAACGATGACTCTTAATCTTTAAATAGGTTAGGTCCTAATCCTATTCGAGGATATGTGATTCGGGCAAATTCCTAAGCCATTGTACAACTCCAGAGAAAATGTTGGCAGCATCTCTGTAACATCCCAAAATTCGATGCCAGTAACATATAAATGTTTTAAATGATTTTTGGTTTGTATTTGAGTTTGAATACTTTTCTGAATTTTCTAGATTTTCTGAAATTCCCAAAAACATATCAAATAACCCAAATACAAGTTATAAATTTTCAAACTCAAAATTTCCAACTTCATCAACCTTTGGTAATAATTTATTTAAACCCTAAAAAGCTCCCAACATCACCTCTCAAAAGTTTCATAAAGTTTTGAACCCATTTATTGTTTAATAAAAATCAAAAACAGAAAGTTTGAGTTTGTAAAAGAGACAATGTCAGATTTATATAAAAATCATGGAGCATGATAATGATTTAAAAAAATTATAGTATCATAATAACTATCTCAGAATCCTTCAGTAAAAGTTTAAAAATATTTTGATGTCATTTTATACCTTTATAAAATCAATAGCAGAGAAACCAATAATCAACCAGTAAAATTGTCAGAATTTTATAACATTACCTGAGTTAAATATCAAGCTAAAACTTTTATGGGAACATAAGTATCTCATCAGGTTTCTCCCCAAAAAGTTTCCAAAATTTCTAGCTCAGTTTGAGTGCTCAGTTAAATCCAAAACCGACTGGCTGTCCAAAAATCAGAAAACTCATTTTCTTTTACCCTCCTCCTCCCTCTGCCATGTGGGCCCATTTTGTCAGCCGTTGGCTCGTCCCTGACCTCCCTGGCCCACCGACAGCCTCAGAAAATCCTTGACCCCACATGCAACGCCTGCTCCTTCTTCCTTTTGCCTTCACGCACGCTGTGCCCGAGACCCTCCGTCGAAACTCTGCCGCGGCAGCGTTTTTGCCGGCTTTTCGTCACCGTGGCAGCGCCCGGGCAGCTAGCCTTTCCCCAGCACCGCACCGGGAAGCCACCGCCACCGCTGCCCAATCCTTGCCGTGGCAGCTTCTTTTCAGCCAAAAGCCCGCCATGGCAGCCTTCCTGCATCAACGTCCCTTCACCGTGGCAGGACCCTGGCCGCCCTGCGACGGAGCTCACCGCCCATCTCCACCAATGTGCTGCCACGACATGTTTTGCCTCTGCCATTCCTCTGCCGCAGCAATCTTTCCCATGCCGTCGTGCCCGCATGCTAGTTCCCCTCTGCCGCACGCTCCCTGCACCAAGTCATCACCGCGTAGACTTGTAGCTGCCCTTGGAACTTGCTCCTCTAACAAACAGCCCCGGCCGTGGACCTTCTATCATTTTCCCCTGACTCACTGAGCTGCTGCGCATCCAAACCTTCTGCCTTGCCAAGCTAGCGTGTGCAAAATTCACGGAGAAGAAGCCAAGCCGCACCCATCTCCCCTTGTCGCCGACCTTGCCTTTGGGCCAGACACTGAAGCTTACTTCTTCCGGCTAAAAGGCAGTGCCAACCAGAGCCAATTGAGAACCGTGTGATCATGAACCGAATTTTGCAGTGCAATTGCTGCCCATCTCATCGCCCGTCACGACAGCCATGACCTGCCACGCCCCATTTCTCCCTGTCGCCGAGGACACCTGGCGGCAATGTCGCCAAGCCCCTGCCCCACTGCTATAAAAGCTCACCGAGCCCTGTCTTGCTTCCTTGCTCGTGCTCGGCACCATCCCTAACACGAGCACCGGCCTCTGCACCATTGCCCTCCCCATTGCTGGCTTGACCTTTGCACAGCCCCGGCCGTGTCATCTTCTACACCATCGCCAGAATTTCGAGCTTTGCTGCACTGACCCATCTCGCCTATTTGAAGACCAGCCATTGTTCAGCTCCCTCACTCCATACCCAGTGTTTCTTCCCGATTGCTTTCTACCGAACTCACCCAAGCGTGCCCTGAATTCCGCCAAGAACCCAGAACCAACCTCCGTTGCCTATAAGGAGTCGAGCAGCTGCTCTCTACTCCCTACACACTCCTTCACCTCCCTCTGCCTTAAACTCCATTTGGACCGCCACCAATCTCGCCATGGCCGCCATTCCCCATCCTGGTCAACCGATGGTCAATTCCATACTCTGTGCTCCATTCCCAAATTAACACCCTTGGGAGGAGGCTCAGATGCCCATGATCACAACCCACTATTCGGTTCGAGCTCTTCTTCGCTGACAAGCTCCGCCACTAGTAACTTCCTTCCTCGTGGCCAGCGTATAGTGGCAGACTTCTCCCGTAATTCCCCAACCGAACCAATAAGAAAAAGGGATTCCCTCAGGTCTCCAGATGCTCAATCCATCGATACCCAAACTCAAACCATTATCGTTTTCCTCTACTACCAATCGCCACCATGGCCTCCACCCCTCATCGTTGGGAGCCTATCTCCAACCAATTTTCGCCATCATTAACTCCTGAAATGGGTTACATTGGGTCTACTAATGGTTGAATCGAGCTTGCCTAAACCTAATTTGGTTTCATTTGCTTGATCTCTGATCAACCGAAACCGTCGCCGCTCGCACCGGTGGTAGCCCGCTCAGGTGAACACTGTCCGCGAAAGAAGGTTGCCCAGGGCGCCACAGTCCCTTGGTGCTCCTCGAACCGCCTTCCGCCGGCCAAGTCCGACGACTCGTCGCCGACGAGCAAGACCCGGTCTCCTCTGTTTTCTTCTACCGACGCATGGGACCCCCATGTCAGCCTCCCACACACCGGCCCTGCTATCATCTCTCTACCCGATGGGCCCTGATTGTCTGCCAGTGCAGTACGCTTGAATCAACAGCCAATCAGGTGAAGACACTTTCTAAGTGTGAAGGCGTATTTTCTTTCTTTTTTCAGCCATTTACTAAACCTACTCTATTCACACATTAATCTCTTTTGCAATTTAAGTCCAATTCCAGTGAAACAAATTTATAAATTCATCTAAATCATGTAGTTTTAAAATATGCAAAAATATTTAATTTTGCACCTTAGTTTAAATTATTTGAACCTAAGTTTGCAAGAAACCTTAATATGGCCTCTATTGTAAACCTAAAAAATAAAACTCATAAAAATATGGAATAAATTTATAAATGTCCTTGAGACCATGGGAAACTCAGTTATGCAAGAATATTAAATTTTCAAATACATTTTAAACTATTTGAGTTAAAACTCAAAGGAAGCCTTAATATGGGTACTATTAAAGAGTATACAAACCATTACCCATAAAATCATGAAATTAATTATGGGAAATTATAATACCTAAATTATTCCATTTCTGTAAAAATATTTAGATTTGGATCTAATTGGTATTAGATTTGAAAATAGATAGTATTCAATGCATAGAAATCAAAATAGCTAAAAACTAGAGCATATAAATTTAAATAATGGTAAAAATAATTATTAGACCTTAGTAATATCATAATACCTCTGTTTATACAAAAATATTTTATAATTGTTCAAGTCTGAACCAAGTTTGTGATTAACCTTACTTTAATTATATATAGCATTTGAATAGGTGGTTAGTATATAAATAGAGTCCATAAATAAAGTGCAAAAGTAAAAGAGAGGTTACCTAGAACCATATTATCTACTGCAATGAAAATAACAATAAAAAAAGTTATAGTTTGTATGTAGATCCTTAACCAAAATATGCTTATCATGCATAGAAAGTCAAATGGTTAAAATTTGATCAAATGAAGTCAAATCTAGGTAAAACTGGTTTTGTTATACTCCTGAAGTCACAAGGATCCCAAACATGTAAAGGTATTTAGGTTTTGCCATGGTTAGCATCATATGTTTAATAGTCAAAGTTTCAAATACTTGAAAAGTCCGAATAGTCATAACTTTTGCAAATGAACTTCAAATTTGACAAAACCAAATCCTATGACCTTGAAAAATGACACCTATGCTGGATATGAAAAAATACTTCATGTTACGCAAGGTTAAATTAAGCCCCCATTAGGCCTTAATGATCACTTATATGAATAACATCTCAAATAAAAGAGAAATATCACAGAACCAACTTTAAAACACTTTTAGAGACATCCCTTGCTATTGCCCAAAAAAATGGATAAATTATCTTATAAGGTGCAGCCGCAAACTTAAAACGAAAACTGAACCCTTATCGCGTAGATTATAGAAACATTTAAGCCTTTTTGACAACCCGTAGAATATCTCGTCTAAATGCAAATTTTGTAAAGATCAGCCTAGAAATGCTCCTTAGGATATGGACTACCATATTCTGGAAAATTATTTTTATTACAACTTGCTTTGCATCTAAATCCTACTAGTGCAATAATCCTAGGTGTTATGGTCGCTAAAATCCTTATATGAATAGTTGAGCTTAAGAAATCAATAGGCAAGATGCTTGTATAGCAAAAATTATTGTGTAACCATGTATATGCAACCAGTAGCCTAATCCTGTAGACATAACTTGTATAAATGGCTTTTTATACAAAAATGCTTAAGGTCAAGTACTATTCATGCATAGCATACAACATGATGAGTAATGTCATAATTCTAGCAATCCAAATGATTTTTGCATCTTGAATTTAAAATTATAAATTCAGAAGTACATGATTTTAGCTTCTTGAATTCGTAAGACAAAAATAGATAAGTTAAAGGGGTAACGATATCATCATTTTAAACCTGAAGTTGTTAGTAATATATATATGCACATATATTCAACCAAACGTGAGTATAATCATACTACTTAAATATTAAACCCTAAATCATGCTTGTTCTATCATAAGTTTCTATTTGGTTTTCTATCTGTGTTCTTTTTGCCCTTATTGAAGTATGTTATTTGCTATATTTTCGTTGAACGACGTGTAGAACTCGACGTCACTACTTCCATCATCAACAACATCGCCTGTGAGTACAACTTCAACGTAAACAACAACTAAGCAAGGCAAGCACCCCTTTGATCATATTGATCCCAGTGTTTTAATTTTTATTTTATTTTACCCAATCAATTTATGCATGCGTTTATTTTCTGTAAATTTGCTATATTGTGGTACTGGTAGATATACCTGTTGTCTCATGAAACCTCCTTGATAAGTATTGACATGTGAACCTTGATAAACCTAGAAATTAGGGTTAGGCAATATATAATGTTAATTTGGGTATATGCGATTTAATAATCATGCTTAGCTATGCTTTAGTTTTGAGATGAACAAATTGGATAAACTGATCATTAGAGATATTGAGATATGATGATGGTGGTTGGTATTTTTGGTTAAAAATGAAAATAAAACTATAGTTTTGATGCGGGCGATTATGGCAATAGCCCGAGGTGCAAGGGACTTGCACGTAATGTAGGGGGAGATTGTCGCCCGTGTCGGATTAAGGACCGAATTAACGTGTCGTTTACAAGCCAAGAATTTAGTGCAACCACAAGTGCTAGTATGGGATAGCCTTAACTTATTAAGTTATTTAAGTCTAGCTTTGCATGTTGGAAAGCTGGAGTAGTACGGGCTGTTACATTATGGATTGCTCGAAGGGGCGCCCACACCACGGTGATGGGAGCAACGCTTGTCAATATAACGGTGTACGCCATGCTATGGGAAGTTCCATCATATTTATGCTCTGAGTTCTTCTGCCATAGTATGGGTTTGTCGTCCCGGGTTGGTGCAAAGTTAGGATTAAATAATGTAACGGTTATGTTATGATCGCTCTGCGGCACACCAAAGGAAGTGTGCTAATAGCTTGCACAAAGAGTTGATCATTTCTTTTGGGTAAAGTTGTACACCTCTGCAGAGTGAAAATCTTTTCAAAAAGCCACGCCCGTGGTCATGGGTACTTGGTAAAGTCTTCACTTGCGAAACAGCTAGAAGCGCTCGCTTCGCCGCGCCCAACAATTCTTATTCATAGGCCAAACCTACCCAGCTGGCTGGTCAATCTCAGTGATCTTATCGGACGACAAAGCGAAGACAGACGACCACGGTCCAAGGCACAACAGGAACTGCTCAAGAGGACCGCGCTGACCATTCGCTTTCTCAGTAGCGAAAGCGCTTCTCTTTGCCAGGCTTTATAGAGAATCGTTTGGCAAGAGTAGAGATAAAAGCATACATGGATTCTACATCTTGGAACCAGGCCAATTTGGGAGCCATGTCAAATCAAAAAAGAGAGATGAAAGATACCATAGCAATGTGGTATCATAGTTAGTTGTTTAATCATTTTCAAAAGGAAATGTATATTTTGAAAAGCTTACCCCGCAGGTGATACAATATTGTACCATGTGTTGGCAAGTATTGGTATCAGCTGTTGTGCCATGTGTTGCAAGAACTGGATTATGCCATGTGTTGGCAATGGATGTCTCGATGCTCACGTCATGGAGGACTGTGAGTTGTTACTTATGCTTTACTTGTTTTTTTCATATCAGTCAACCTTGCTTTTACAAAATTCCGTTTTGCAAATTACTACTTGTTTTACAAATTAAATTCGCTTTATGCAAATTAACCATAGAAACCTCCTTTGACATGGCTTGCATTTATGCATTTGCAAATACACCTTAAGTCTTGCTGAGTACAAAAGTACTCAGCCTTGCTTAATATGTTGTTTTTAGGTAGAAGAGAAAAGAGGCTCCGAAGATTACTTTTCATCGCAGGTTGCGGGAAATTCAATAAAGCGATCTTTCTAGAGATTATACCTTGTCAGTTGCCTTAGGGTTGGGTGGGCACACTACAAGACTTTTGCATCTTCTGCTGCTATATACTCTGAATTGTAAGAATACATTGTATAAATAGCTTCCACTTTAATAATATGATGTATGGTTGTGATTCCAATTGTTGTAAATGTGCGTACTAGCCACTGATCATGGGACTAGTACTATATGCACATTAGATTCTCATTTTCGCATTCTATGCAGAAAATGGGGGTCGCTGAAGTCCCGCTGTTCTCCAGATACACGTGTCAACAACAGGTCAAGAGGGGTGTGTATCCGGAGAACACTAGGGAGATACTACCAAAATCTACTCTGGAGTTGTACAACAACTCAGGAACTTGCCCGAATCACATATCCTCGAACTGTCCAAAAAATATTGATAATTCGAGACTGCTTGCTTATACATATGCCATTTTGGCATATTTATAAACAAGCACCCTCGAACGGGAGATGTAGGTTACGCAACCTAAACTCTATCATCATGCAGGATTTTTCAAAAGGATCATTAAAGAACAATTAGCTGTCACATGTGTAATGAGAAGAATCAATATTACAGACTATATATATTCATTATATTCAATTTGACAAATGCTTGATAATGCAACAAAATTGGTCCATGAGAGTAATAGGCTGACACGTTAATGGCAAAATCAATAGTTGTGGGTACAGCAAAGCCTAATCCAGTTCATGATGGATAGATAACTTTGAGAAAATCATACACAATTGCAACTTAAAGAATAGAGGACATAATTATATATATGTAACAATCCTAGCCTAATCAACAATTCTCATTGCATGAACCATTAGTTGTTGAAATTCTTATTCATGACACTAAGGACTGATGAGTCTCCGACACATCTTGCCTATCGGCAGAATAAGCATGGAACCACTTCCAAGTCTTATATCTGCAGAAGATTTCGCTGGAACAATATTGTCGGGGACCGGCCACCCTGACACGTGGCCCCCCCAGGGGGGGCTTTGAGCAGCCCTCCTCTAGGATCGGGGGACTATTCCCTACCTCGGGCGGAGACGTCTCCGAACCGCCAGTCCGGAGCACCAATCGGACTATTTCGAGCCAGGCTCCGACCGAAGGTCCCGCAAGGCCATAAAGGAGCTCTTTCCCGACCAAGCCGACCGCCCCGAGCTTTTTCCCGACCTAGCAGGGCGTTTGACCTCGTCACGGACGGGCTCCCGGCCTCGACCACCGATCCGGCCTCCGCCAAGGGTCGAGCATCGGGTCCTCCATCGCCGTTAACCACGTGTCCAACAATCGCGATCGCTGAAGCGACCGCCGCGAAGCAAGTGGCTCCTTCCCGAGGCAGCACGAAGGTCGCCAAAGTCAAAGCCTCGATCCCATCATCCGATCGCAGACAAAGATGGGAGTCCTCTCACCCCAGTGCACTGGGCCACGATGGAAACGTCATCAGCCCGACAAAACCGCAGAGAGTGGGTGCGCTGTTTCCCGAGGAAGCAGCGACCTGCTTTGCTCGGAGAGTCTACTAACCCGGCGTAGGGCAAGGCCAGACAAGACGGGTCACCAAGACAAGGGCTTTCTGGCATGAGTCCCTTCATCCTCTCGGCTCCCAATCCCCAATGTAACTCCGCCCCTTTCGGCCAGATAAGGAGGCGGGGCCCTCTGGAGGGGGGCTTCTTCTTCCTTCAGAGGACACCCCACGAACTAGGCTCCGGCACTCTCATATTGGAACCCCTAGCTCTCATTTGTAAAGGCGGTGCGACCATCGACATCAAGGGCAACACAAGCACCAACATCCGAATCGAGTAGGGACGTTCGGCCGAACCAGTATAGATCTTGTGTCCCCTGTTTGATTGTGCTGGCCCCCCTGTTCAGTACGCCCGCCGAGGGTACCTCCCGGACGAGCGAAACTCTGGGCCTCGCCCTCCGTACTACCCTTCACCCTCTTTCTTTGCGGTCGACGGTCCCGATCGTCGACAAATATGTACTCTAGGTCATTCTGGTGAAAGGGAGATTAATCCTTAGTTCCTTACTAAGTACTAAAGAAGATCAACAACTTTGTGAGTTATAATAATTAAAATAAACTTTTTCGGTTAAAAACATTGTAAGGTAGGGGACTAAAGTGATCCAGTCCCACTATTCCTAAAGAGTAAGATCATTGTCAAAAAGCATGAGGTCACGTTTTTGTGCCATCTTCTCACATTACATCTTCAAAGTCAAGCATCTGATGCCCTGTTTGGGTGCTTTGTCCAACAAACAACTATCAAGGTTGACGACAACTCATGCATTCAAGTACCCATTTTAGAAATCATTTTGAGGAAATTTATTAGAGCCCTAGTATAGCCCCATATAATATAAGGCTATCGATATGCAATATTGAAATGACCAACTATACTAGTTAAAAGTTTTCTGAAAGCCCAGGCATGATCATATAAGTTGTTAATCACTGATAATTCACCAAGACGAGCTGCGGTGGCGAGGTCGATGGGGGCACGATGGCTGAGGGAGCGAGCTCCACTGGGGCACGACGGCTGAGGGAGCGAGCACCACGGGGGCACGACGGCTGCGACGATGAGCTCCACGGGGGTGACGAGGGCGACGACGGCTGTGGCGACGAGCTCCACGGGGCCACGACGGCTGAGGCGGCGAGCTCCACGGGGGTGACAAGGATGACGATGTGTAACATTCCAAAAATTTGAGTTTTAGAATGTTTGAATTTGAAAATGAACCATTTGCATTTTTCTTGAATTAATTCCAGCTTAATTTGAATTTTCTATTTATGAAAGGATTTAATTTAACTAATCTATTCATTAAACAAAATATTTTCAATTTTAGTTGGATTCATTAGGCCTCAAGGAATTTTTATGTATTTTTGGAGATTTTTCTGAATTTATTTGCTATTTATTTGGATTTATTTGAATTTCTGGAATTTTCTAAATTCGGAAAATATTTTATTTTCTAAAATCTCCACGGGCCAAATCTTTCCGCTGCCCATTCCTTTTCCGCCGCCCAGCCCGCTCCGCGTCCGGCCCACTCCTCTCCGCTCGGCGGCTTGCAGACGCTGCTCGGCCGGCCAGACCAACCCATGTAGCGCCTCCGACGTCCGTCTTGCAAGCGTGGATGGTCTGCGATGTAGCGCTGCGTCGCTCGCGCCCGCCGCCGACGTCAAAAACCCTAACCATAACCGCGTCGCCGCCGCGTCCGCCCCAATTTCGACGTCCATGCCGCCCGCCTCCCGAGGCTATTTAAAGCCCCAAGGACCCCCCGCCCAAGGTTCCCCGCTCCGCACCACCCCGTTTGACCTAAACCTTGCTGCCCGAGACGCCGCCGTCTTCGCGCACGAGCTCGTCGAAGTTCTCCGCGGTCCCGAGCTCCTTGCCACCATCGTTCTTCGCCCACGATGACCCTCCGCCGCCGCTTTTGGTAGCGCCGAGTTCGCCGCGACGCCCTTTTCCATTTGCCCCAGATCCGATCGCGTCTCGTCGTGTTTTTCCACGAAGCCGGGCCGTCTTCTTCGGCTCCGGTGAGTTTTGCAGCCGCCTCGCCGCCGCCCGTGGCCATGGCTCTCGTCGCCGCGCTCGCCTCCGCGCCCCGGTGAGCCTTCCGCCCGATGAGCCTCCCGCGCCTGAGCCGCCGCGCGTGTCTCACTCCCGCGCGCTGGCGGCCGACCGGCGGAAGGCTCAGCATGGTCCGCCACGTTGGCATCTCCTCTCCTCGGTGCTCCCGGTTCACCGTGGACCAAGCCACTGACGCGTGGGCCCCACGTGTCAGTCGGCTTTTGTTTCACTTTTTCTGATTTTCCAGAAAACCCTAAATTCCAGCCAATCAGATCTTGCCACGTGTCAGCCTTTCTGTTTTTCTGAATTTCTGATCTAGGAATCTTCCAGGAGCCCGTTCTCCTTCGTTCGAGCTCCGATTCTAGTGATTCAAATTTCTAAATTCATGATCTATCTTCCAGTACCATTCTTTTCAATTTTTGAATTTGTTTTGAATTTATTTTATTTATTTGCTCTCTTTTCGCATGTAGACGACGCAGTCGAAGATCAGTCGAATCAACAATCAGAGGTAGAACCAGCAAGAGGCAACGTAGGCATGTCTTTCTTGAATATATTGATCCCAAATTTTACAAAATGCCTATATTGTTTTAAATTATGCATGCTTACTTTTATGCAATATACTTTAAATATAGTTTTAGAGTATAGTTAAATACCAGAATTTGTTATACCCTCATTGGTATTGATCATGTCAAACCTTTGTCACCCTAGTTAATATTAGCTATTTTATTTGGTGATAACCAGTAGATTAGCATGGAACAGTAGAATTGCTTAGTCCAGCTTAAACGTTTCGGTATTATGCCAGTATGGAAATCATTTCAATCATTGTTGAATCTTATTTGTGCAATCGTGGCAATTGGTGTTGCTGCTATTATTTAAATGCAATAAAATGGAAAATATGGTTTAGACCAGGGCGGATGGATGTTTGGCGGGTGCAGAAAGCACGAGACCTTGGTATGTGAATGTTCCGCCCTAGTCACTTAAGGACCGAAGCATGTGTTATCATGGACCAAACACTACCGTACAACCACAAGTCTATATGGGTACGACCTGGCTAAATAATTTGTGCGTCTCATTATTAGCTTCGCCAGTTGGTGAGTGCCAGATGTTGGCAGGCGCAAGAGGGGGCTTCTGTACTGGGCAGCTAGAACCCTAACGGCGATGAAACCTTAGCGGGCGATGTTAATAGTAGGGTTGTACATTGTAAAGGCCTTGTCATGATCTCTCTGCCGACACACCAAAGAAAGTGTGTTAATTGCATGGCAACAAGAGTCGATCATGTCTTGTGGGTAAAGTGTACACACTCTGCAGAGTTAAAACTACTTAAGTAGTCGTGCCCACGGTCAAGGGCAGGTAAGGTACGCTTGCATATTGTAGATTTCATGGTTTTGTTTTAAATGAAAATGATGGTTTGGGAATCCGTGAGCAGATGGAACTCTCGGGTTATGGTTTGGCGGATGGAGCCAATTAGGTAGATGGAACCTGTTTAGTTGTCATATCAAATTCAATTACTATTCTATTAACTCTTGGTCAAATGATGCTTTATGAAATTACTATTGGTATTTACAGTTAAACTTTGCTTTATGCTAAAAGAGCTATATTATGCCTTCAATTGTTTAGCCTTGCATATAGTTATCATGCATTATGTTTTCAAGACTTGCGGAGTACATTTTGTGCTCACCCTTGCAACATCCCCAACCTTCCACAGAGGAGTTCGCAGAAGCTGAAGATGACTACGATTTCTACGCTTGTGGTTACGACAAAGGTGATCCGAAATGCTAGGACGCGAACCCCAGTCGATTGCCTGTTGGGCAAATGGATGGGCTTATCCTGCTTTTGTTATTTCGTTTCCGCTGTTTCTTATTGAACTCAAGCTATGATGCTGCTTATTTGTAATAATTGGTCATAAGGCTAATACTCTTTTTCTTAATTAATATTATGTGCTTCGTGATATGGATGTGTTGTCATCACTGTTTCCACTGTGTGTGCTAGCTTTTCTTGGACTAGCATAGGTTATACACAGAGGGTTCAGATTCAGAAATCCGGTCTCGACACGATGGCTGCGACGGCGAGCTCCACGGGGGCACCAGGGCTGCGGGGAGAGGAGGACCGTAGCTAGGGTTTGCTGTGGTGGGGCAGTGAGCGGCGGGAGAGCGAGCGACGGGGGAGAGGGTACGGCGGGGGCGGGACGAGGCGAGAGTGCGGGAGAACGAGTGAGTGAGAGTAAGGAAGACGCATTTAAGTTGTCCAAATGACGCAATTACTGTCGATTTACGTTGAAACGACACTGATACCAACCATATCCCTATCGGTTCCACTAGAAAACCAGGACTATAACATCGACACTTCACTATCAGTTTTTAAGGAGAACCAACACAAACGAATAAACAAACAACTGTGTCGCTTTTTAATAAAACCCGATACAAATAATTTAATCATTTGTGTCGGTTTTGTACAAGAACCGATACTAATAAACAAGCATCTGTGTCGGTTTTTTATGAAAACCGATTCAACTAATTTTATCATCTATGTCGCTTTTCTATAAGAACCAATACTAATATGGAGGTTACCTGTGTCGCGTTTCTATTAGAACCGATATGAATAAACAAACATTTGTGTCGCTTTCTTGCAATAACCGATACAAATAACAGCCACATCAGTATCTTTTTTCAGAAATACCGACACAAATCAAGATCTACGTCAGTATCGGTGTCGGCGTTTCGAGCACCGGCAAGTAAATTTGTAAGTCTAAGGGGCCACGCGTTCCCTCTCCCTGAATGGTTAGACTCAAAAGTCCAACGTGTATCTTGGTTGGCCGAATGTCCCTACTCCGATCAGTGTGGCGGTGTTGTATTGCTTTTAGTGCGCATTTACCGCACAACGATTACAAGTGAGGGCTGAGGGCTTGAACACAAGAGTGTATTTTTGTTGTCTGTTCGCCAAGACCTCCCCCCCTTTTTAAGAGGAGAGACCCCGCCCTCCTTTATACAGTCGGAAGGAGAAGGTTACATTGGGAATTGGGAGAAGGAAGGACGATGGGACCCTACGCTAGGAGCCCTAGTCTCTTGTCTTGGTGACTGGTCGTCGTTCGCCTTTACCCACACCGGGTTTGGTAGGCGGAGCAGCTCGCCGTTTCCTTGGGAAGCGGCGCACCTGCCCTCTGGGAACCTGTAAGATGCTGACGTTGCGGAGCGTGACCATGGCGCTGCCTCGGGAGGGAGCCCGTACTTCGTGTGATTGGGCGATGGGATCGGAGTTTTGACTTGGGCAACCCTCATACTGCCTCGGGAAGGGGCCACCTGCCCTGCACGGTCGCTTCGAACGATTTTGTCCGTAGGGCACGTGGCCCTCGGTGAAGGTTGTCACCGACTTGGTCGGGCTCGGGGGAGCCCGACCTATATGGTCGGCGCCCCACTTGGTCGGGATCGCTTGCCTTGATTTGGTCGGGACGGCGTCCTTTTGTGGTCCCGCAGGTCCCTTGGTCGGAGCTGGGCCCAGGGGCGGCTCGTTGGGTCGTAGCTGGGCTTGACGCAGCCTGCTTGTCATCCTGGGCCGCTGGGGTACCCCTGGTATGAGTATTCGTCAATCGGTTTTAAGCAAAAACCGACACAAATGAAACACATCAGTATCGGTTTCAAGGAAAATCCGATACAGATGATATTAAGCATCAAACCAAAATAAAATAATATCAATATCGGTTCTAATATAAAACAATACAAATATAATAGCATCACTGTCAGTTTGAAGTCAAAATCGATAGAAATACAAACTTTATCATACCTCTGTCAGTTCTGAATTTTCAGCATTTCATCAAAGAGAGAAAAGGTCATAACTTTTTCATACTTTGTTGAAATTAATTGAAATTTTGCAAAAACATACTTTAGGATATTGCCAAGCTTTTCAACAAAGAATTTTTGGAAAAAGAGTCCTCATTCAAGAAATATGCCAAAATTCATTTCGTAGGCATGATTTGTGCGTAAAGGGTAGAATAGTCAAAACTTTTTCAAACTAATCCTGAATTGTAAGAAAATTTCCAGAAATGAACTTTCGACTATTTACAAGTTTTCCCAACAATAATTTCCTCCTAAAGAATTTTCTTTCACAACATATGGCACAAAGTACTATTTAGGCATAAAGAGATATTGAATTTCCATCAAAGCCTCCAAAAGCAATTCACCTTGGATTTTTACTCTGAAAGCATTGCAAAATATATTACATACATAATGGAACAATGAGATTAACAACAAACATTACAATAGTTTATTTATTTACAATACTACCCTTCTTAATGATCTACTCGCATGTAATTAGCTCCATGTGTGTCATCATCCCCTCTAAGACAGGCCCCATTTGCAAACAAAGGTATTTCATTGAATTGGTTGTACTCTTCTTCATCTACGACATTTTCAACTCCTACGATCTGCCTCTTGCCATGAAAAACGACATGCAATCTCGGATTGGCCGGATCATGCACGTAGAAGACTTGAGTTGCTTGCTTCACAAGGACAAACGGATCATCTTTGTAGGCGAGTCTGCTAAGATCCCCAACAGTAAAACCTCTTTTGTCGATCTTCACCCCATGTGGAAAACCCACCCACTTACAGCGGAATAATGGAACTTGGTATATTCCATAATCGAGCTCCCAAATTCCTTCGATCATCCTGTAGTAGGAGTTCATTGCGGTTGAGGATGGAATAATGGAACTTGGTATATTCCATAATTGAGCTCCCAAATTCCTTCGATCATCACCAACCATTTGACATTCTCACTAACAGAGACAGTAGGAGTTCATTGCGGTTGAGGATGCTCCGAGGGTTTCGAGTGTCCGGATTTTTATCCGGATACTCGGAATGTGATGATCATCCGAGTGTCGGGACTTATCTCCGGATACTCAAATGTCCGGACTATCCGGTTCGGAAGTTCGGATACTCTGGATTTAAGACCTCGAAATGAAAAGCATCTATGCTCACACCGCTGAGGCGGCTCGGTCACACTTGAGCCGGGTCTCTTTCAACCCTCTTCCTCACGGTGTTGCACAAATGCACTTCACCCCTTTGATTCCTTCCCTTACGGAGGCGGAACCGGCCTTCACAAACTTCCCACGACCAACCACACAAAGCTCGGTGGCTCGTAGGTGACCTCCTAGCCGCCTAGGAATCCTAGATCTTGACCCTTCTCACAAGGGGATCACTTAGATCTAAAGGTAAAGAGGTGTTTTGGGGCTCAAGAACAGGATAAAAGCTCCTCAAATCGGTGGGATCACCCCTTTGAAATGGGGAAGAAAGGGCTTTATATAGAGGTCCCCAAAATAGCCGTTGGAGACAAGCCGCACAAACCCGAAGACTGTAAGAAAGCCGGATAGTTCGGATAGTCCGAACAGCACCGAGCAAACCGACGAAAATGAGCATAACTTTTGACTCGGACTCCGATTTCAGTGAATACCAAAGCTTGACCTACAACTCTCACTTTCAGCACCACCAACACCACTCTCTTTCTAAGTTTCACAAGGATGGATCACTTGAGCACTTGACACATCTAAAAGTCATTCGACATCGCATCCCTCTTAATAGTACGGCAATCCTTAGACTCAAATTAAATCAAAGATAATATAAGTCTAGAAATAGTCACATGCCGTCTTCTTTCTTAATGCCGATGCATGAAGACTTTCACCATATAATTGATGACATCTTCGCCTTGTCCAACTCGACTCGATTCACCTCATGAGATCAACCTTGACTTGATCATCCTCTCGACGATCTCCACGCCAAGTCGATCTTGACTTAGTCCTCAAATCTTGGTGACACCGCCGCCTTGTTGGCCTCGGCTTAACGATCATCCTCCATACTTTGGTCATCATACACATACGGGACCTAAATCTTTCCAATCCACTTATGATAGACATTAGTCCCAAAAGCTCAATAGATATAAACAAGTTGATATTTGTGAACAATTGATTACAACAAGTGTTTCATATAAAGAAGCACAACATAAATGGAAACACTTGACATAAGAAATCAGTACATCATGATGAATATGTAATTGATCTATATGCACTAGAGAGATTGCCCTGAAGCACATGATAGAATATACACGAATTGTACGCAAATAATATTTGGAATAAGAGTAAATATTTCTTTGAACCATGTGAGAGAAATCTATCGTTATGTTCTACATGCATACTAAAAACAAAGTGATGGAAAGCTCATCCTATGTGGATTCTCTAGGCAATATCATGTTAGTCTCATAGCAATATAATCAATATCAACTTGTCATTATGTACGTTTGTCATTAATCGATGTGCCTTGCAACGTTATGTTCTCGCGTGATGGAAAGCTCATCCATATGTGGATGCAAGTTCGATGTGCCTGCAAATGCGTTTTGCAATACATATCAAACTGTGGCCTCATTAGTTTTGACCCAACGGTTCCTTTGCCAGCAAGTCTGCCCTCGTGGCGAGATATAGAAACACTGATTGCTTGTCTTTTTTCAAGATAGTCCATGCATAACTCAATAACCTCTTCAGTCCCATAACCTTCAACAATAATACCCTCAGACTTCAACCGATTCTCACGTAGGACTTTAATATACCCATGTACCTCTCAAACGGATACATGTAACGTACGAATGCGGATCCACATATCTTAATCTCTCTGGCAAGGTGAACAACAAGGTGGACCATGACGTCGAAGAACGACGGTGAGAAATGCATCTAAAGCTGACAAAAAGCCTACACCACCTCACTCTGTAAGTTGTCTAACACATCGAGGTCAATAACTTTGTAGGAGATCGCATCACAATCGGTTCTTATGTGAGAAGCGATAATGATGAGCATGTACATCACTATCGCTTCTCACATAAGAACCGGTTATGATATGCACGATCACATCACTATCGCTTCTTACATAAGAAGTGATTGTAATGTGCGCTTCTAACTAAGAACCAATAGTGATTATTATTAACACCCCTCGTAAGTCATCTATCACAATCGTTTTTTCCTAAAAATTAAGAACCACCAAGATGAAGCGATAGTGATGTACCATTCTTTAGTAGTGACGGTGTTTGAGATTGGGAGAGAGAAATGTTAGACCGGTAAATGTGGACCCACAAAGTCCTAGCTTTATCCCCCATCCCACCGTCTCTCATTTTCACTCTCTCGTGCCTTCCTCTCTCTCATTGATCCGATGCGATAAACAAGGTGACGACGGAGCTGAGGCATGGCGACCGATGACAACACAGGCCGTCGACGAGCTAGCGATGAGTGGAGCAGAAGGTGTCGCTCGTTGGATCTAGAGATGGAGGCAGCGATCAGTGAGACAGCGAGGCGGCATGTCTAGATCCGGTGAGGCGGCGGCCTGAGCTAGTGCACCACCGCAGTCATCCACCTTAATTAACTCCAGCGTCCATCATATCCTCCTCCTCATCTACACGCAGCGACGAAGAGATTAGGCGATGTCAGCATGGTGTTGGGGGACAAGTCAACGACCAACGAGACACGGTGGGCCTGCTCAAGATTTGGCATCATCGTGGAGGTGTGCCACCCCATTGTGTACCGGCCATTATGCAGGCGTTGATGCTCCACCTGCATGTGCCTTTGTCGTCTTCCTCTTCACCGACCTCAAGATGCATCACTGCCGTCGTGGCCCACCAGATCTAGCCATCTTCGCCGCTGCACACGGTGAGGAGGCCTGGATCTTGTCGTCTTTGCCAGTGCACCTTCGCCATCCCTGAGCACATCGCCGCCACTCATCTGTTGTAACTTCACCGATCAAAGTCTGCTTTCTGATCTTCTCTTCTATCGCTAGCCTCTGTGCTCACACCTGAACTTTGCTGATGAAGATTTCAGAGGAACACAGAGCAGCCGCCTGAAAAGAACAACAGACAGAGATCGATCTTTTGTGCTGCAAAACCACCGCAGAGTTTTCTATTTTCTCATTACTCTTATATAGAAAAAGATTATAGATATGTTTTGAGATCTCCCAAATCAATTCTTAACAAAACAGACTCTGTTACCTAAACCAAAAAACTTACCTAACTCGACATACTATTCCTAATCCAGCACTCAGCCTAACCAACAGAAAACTAACTGAACTTCTCTTCTCAACGAAAACAAACCTGGGACTCTTCTCAACAAGTTTAGTCTAACATATCACCTCCCTAAACTTGGTGTGCTATGTTTACATCAATTAGTCCCAGTTTCTGTCACAACTCAGTATGCCTGATGCGTCCCAATGCCTTTGTCAATATATCAGCCAGTTGCTCCTTAGTCCTGACATATGAAATCTCAACCTTTCCACTCTCAACACATTATCTAATGTAATGATACCTTGTATCAATACATTTGCTTCTTTCATGGTATACTGGATTCTTGCTCAATGAGATAGCTGCTTTATTATCTACCCTCAGTTTGAACTTTTCTGGTTGCTTCTTCAATAGACTTCCCAGCAACCGAGCAATCCATATTCCTTGACAAACTGCAGTTGCTGCTGATATATATTCAGCCTCACAAGATGATAATGCCACAATCCTTTGCTTCTGTGTCTGCCAAGTGATCAAATTCGGTCCCAAGGAAAATGTCGAACCTAAGGTGCTTTTCCGATCATTTGTATCACCAGCATGATCATTGTCGCTATACCCAATTATCCTTATTCTTCACTGCTATCCTTTCGGTAAAAGCATCCATAAGCCAAGGTACCCTTCACATATCTTAATATTTACTTCACAGCAGCATAATGTCATGTAGTTGGTTTTTCCATATATCGACTGACATACCCAACAGCGAAAGCAATATCCGCTGTGTAGTATCTTAAGGAAATTGCATTAGATGAACACTAATACCCACGACAAGAATTGAAAGCTAGATAACTAGGTCACTGCAGCACAACACTGTAACACTTGCCCACTAGAGAGTGCTTTAAATATGTAACTTCCGAAAATTATTCAACTGGTGGATTATACTGATAGACCATTGGAGCACAGAATATTTATGCAAGAAAGTAGATTTTTCCTTTTTTTATTGAGCATTTTATCCTGTGCTTCAAGTGAGTTGAGATGACAAAAATAAGTCAGCATTCAATCACGAACCCATTTACTCCCTCCGGCTACAAATAGTTATCGTTTTGGACATCGACACAGTCTCCTAACACAATTTTGCCACTAATTTTTATTATAATATATTTATAAAATCCAATAAAATTGTAATATTATGAAAGTATTTTTCGAGACAAATCTACATATATAATTTTTATGTATCCAATTTAAATATTTAAAAAGATATTGATATTCAAAGTTTCAAAAGTTTGATTGTATCTATATCCAAAACAATAACTATTTGTGACCAGAGAGAATAATATATTAAGGAAAAGCAGACAAATAATAAATTGATAACTCTCACCTTTATTGAAGCACAAATAGCATCTCGACTGACAAGGACGATGCCATCCACAAGTTCTCGGCACAAACGAAATGTTTCCTCCCCTACGACTTTTGACAGCTACGTACACCATCAGCAAACCCTCCAACATGCTCTAACATGACCCTCTGACCATGACACAAGGACAATGCCATGGCATTTGCATCTGAGGGCTCCACTCCAATTACTTTTACCAGTACCAGAATTGTTGTAAAACATACAAGAAAATGACACCTTGGATAAATTATTACAATGTAATAAAAAGGGCGTATTGGGTTCAATCTGGAGAAGGATTACTGTTAGGTCATTATATGAAATGCAATTCTACTTCCAAAATGCACTTAAAATTAGGTCCATTCTCCTTGATGGCATTTATAAAGAAACTAGTTGTCTTTATATGTAAGATATTTTATTAAAAGAAGTCCAATTTTTGAAAGCTAACCTCTGGGCGGACCCGTTTTACATAGGCAGCAATTCCAGCAATTAATCCACCACCTCCCACAGGTACAAATATTGCATGCAATGGGCCTTGCAATTGGTGAACAATTTCCATGCCAATAGTTCCTTGTCCAGTGATAACATCAGGATGGTCAAAGGGAGGTATGAATGTGCGGCCTTCCTGCTCACACCGTTGTTTTGCATATGATTGAGCTTCGTCGTATGAGTCTCCCTTGAGAACAACTGTTGCACCCAATCCCTCTACTGATCGCCACTGGATTTAGGTAATAGGTTTACCAGTTGGTGAAAATGAAGTAAAACATATCATATAAAAGGACAGATTTAAGGTAATGGCATCAAAAGTTCAATAACCTTGATTTCTGGTGTTGTCACAGGCATGACGATAACGGCATCACAACCCAGTCTTTGGGCAGAAAGAGCAACTCCCTGTGCATGGTTTCCGGCAGACGAGCAGATGACACCCCTTGCCAACTGCTCGTGGGAGAGCTTTGCCATCATATTATATGCACCTCTCAACTTGAATGAGAATACCTATACATGAAGCAAACAATATTTACCGTATAAATTGCCTAAACCACAATCAATAAGAGCTACATGTGCATAACAAAAAAAATGCAAAAAATGGTACAGAGTTGTACTTGTCAGTCAACTTAAAATTAAGCATTTGGCAACACTGAGATTTCCAAAATAATTTATGGTACCATCTTTAGCATAATAGGATCATACATAAAAATTTCTAAAATAATTGAACTTCATTTGTTATATTTAAAAATTCAAAAACAGAATGGACAAAACTAAGATAGTAACTGTGTCAAAATTTTATAAATTCATTCTAGTGTGATCATTATCCAAAATTTTTAGGAGAACTTAAGCATTCCCTCAAAAACCCTTCTCTAAAAATTTCAAAAATTGTAAACTTGTTTTGGTTGCTCAATCAAATCTATGGAAGCAATATATGTAGCACCGTAAGGCTTTTATGAGGACAATAGGACTGCTCATATTTTTTGAAAATTTCTCAAGTTTGATAATCTTATGAAAATTTTATGGTAACATTAGTGATGTGTCAGGACCATCCACAAAAATTTTCATAAAATTTTAAATTGGTTTGAACAATTTTTCCTTTGATTGAAATTTGTCGGCTAGCCTTCAGTAGCACTATCCGAATTTTTGAAAATTCCTCAGGCTTGATTATCATCTAAACATTTAAATGGGAACATTATTGGTGTGTCAGGACCATCCACAAAAAATTTCAAAATTTTCTAACCTAATTTGCACCATTTTTTATTCGGTTGAAATTTGTCGATCAGCCTTTTATTAAGATGATGACGGGAAATGGGCGTGAATCCGCCTCCAACGTCATTAGAGACAAGTTGTTTAATTTTGATTGAATATGAGATAGAGAAATATCAAGTATCAGGTATTGCGGGTACATTACTTCTAGAATTCATACATTTACATAAAAATTCTACTAATTACATCTCTTTGCGAGAAAACCCCTGATTGAGAATTTCAACATGAAAATTACACCAAATTGCAACATGTGACATTACAAAAATATAAAATAGAAAGTCTTCAATCTTAGCGTCGTTGATGGATGCTTGCTCGGGGATATTTTAATTGTTTTTGCAGTAATCAAATTTTTTGTTTGGTGCATAGTATTCATTTTTAGAGAACCTATACACGCAACATAATAGGAGTTAAATTATTTATTTATGTTTATTTCGCCTTGTTTCATTTTTGTTTACTCTGCCTTGTATTACCACTAGCATTGCATAGTGCTTGTAAATATTGATCGTTTGCACGTAGTGTAATCGAAGCGGAGGTTGACTTTAATATTTGTGTTACTACTAGCGCGACATAAGTTTATGCAGGTAGTGTAACGGAGACATATAGTTTATTTATTTTATTATGTCTGTATTAAACAAATGCCAAGTTTTGCGAGATATCTCTCTTTTTTTAAACACGGGACGTTTTCTTTTCTTCAATTTGCTAATCAGTAGCTTGCGCGATGTATTGATCAACAGTTAAGTATAGTACACACGTCCTACATGCTTATTTCCACTTAGTCTTGCACACAACATGAACCTTGACTAATTAACTAGTGTGTGTTCACCCTTATGTGCATGAAGCTTTGACGTGGGATAGTGGGAGGTTGCGGCAATTTGAATAGGCTATCAATTCAACATACAACAACTGCTATCTTCACTAATTAGCATCTTAATTAATTAAGTCTTGCACCCATGCAGTCATGATGCCAATTCGACATGGGAGATGCTATGCGTTTTGGCTGGCGTATAAACCCAACGGAGTGCTTAGCTGATAGATTAGCGAATCTCTTAATATACGCACACATGCTTAGTACTCATTTTATAGAGTCCATCAAACGTGTAGCCGGGTATAATATATATATGCGCTATTCTTTGGCTGCGTGTAGAATAGCCTATTCTACTCTCCAGCCATTTAATTCAGTCCGACCGAGCCAATCTACGCAACAAAACGGTTCGTGCAAATCAACCAGCAAATGACTAATAAATGCTACTTCTAGTTTGTATATGAATCTTTCTTTTTTTTTATTTAGCCATAACTTTGAAATGAGATTGAATTTTGATTTCAAATTTTACACGATTGTAGAATCTCACCTCCCCTACGTATGGTATTCTTTGAGAATTTTTCAAAATTTATACGTATGATTTTCATAGATTTTATACTATATAGCTGCTGTGTACAACATGTAGTAACAGATTAAGTAAGAGGCAGTAAAATGCAGCTTTCTTGACAAAAAAAGTAGTATATGATGTTGTTTGGTACTTTGTTATTTTCATATCTCTCAAATCTAATTGAGTTTGGTTTTGAAATTTTACAGGGTTGTAGAATATTACCTCCCCTACGTGTGGTAATTTTTTTGAGAATTTTTCACAGTAAAGTGTTATTTTTTATAGTAAAAGATAGTATACGCTGCTGTTTGGCATTTTGTTATTTTCATATCTCTCAAATCCTATTGAGTTTGGTCTTCAAATTTTGCAGGATTGTAGAAGCTCAACTCCTCTACGTGTGGTAATGTTTTGAAAATTTTATAAATATTTTATTGTGGGTCCGACAAACAGAACTAAATATTTATTTATGAAAACCAACGGTACATATTTTCAAAAATTCTAAAAAATTACTATAGATATGGTAGGTGAGATTATACAACCCTGAAAAATTTGAAAATAAAAATCAATACTAGCTGAAAGATATGAAAAAGACAAATTTGGTTGACTAGTGATTTTTCACTGTCTAGTGCTTTGTCAATTTCATATCTTTTAAATGCGATTGAGTTTGGTCTTCAAATTTACTAGAGTTGTAGAAGCTCACGTATCCTACGTATGGAATTTTTTTTGAGATTTTTTGAAAATTATACATATGATTTTCAGAGACTTTATACCATTTGTCTGTTGTGTACAGCACGTAGAGTAGGAGGCAGTAAAATACAGCTTTCATGATAGTAAAATATAGTATATGTTGTTGTTCGGTATTTTGTTATTTTCATATCTCTCAAGTCCTATTGAGTTTGGTTTTGAAATTTTTCAGGGTTGTAGAATGTTACCTTCCCTACGTGTGGTAATTTTTGAGAATTTTTCACAGTAAAGTGTTTTTTTATAGTAAAAGATAGTATACGCTGCTGTTTGGCACTTTGTTATTTTCACATCTCTCAAATCCTATTGAGTTTGGTCATCAAATTTTGCAGGATTTCAGAAGCTCAACTCCTCTACGTGTGATAATCTTTTGAGAATTTTCCAAATATTTTTATTGTGGGTCCGACAAACATAACTAAATATTTATTTATGAAAACCAATGGTACACATTTTCAAAAATTCTAAAACAATTACTATAGATATGGTAGGTGAGATTATACAACCCTGAAAAATTTGAAAATCAAAATTAATACCAACTGAAAGATATAAAAAAGACAAATTCGGTTGACTAGTGATTTTTCACTGTCTAGTGCTTTGTCAATTTCATATCTCTTAAATGCGATTGAATTTGGTCTTCAAATTTTGTAGAGTTGTCTTCAAATTTTGAAGAGTTGTAGAAGCTCACGTATCTTACGTATGGTAATTTTTTGAGATTTTTTGAAAAATTGTACATATAATTTTTGTAGACTTTATACCATTTTGCTCCTGTGTACAACATGTAGTAACAAATTGAGTAGGAGGCAGTAAAATGCAGCTTTCTTGATAGTAAAATGTAGTATATGCTGTTGTTCGGTATTTTGTTATTTTCATATCTCTCAAATCCCATTGAGTTTGGTTTTGAAATTTTCAGGGTTGTAGAATATTACCTCTCCTACGTGTGGTAATTTTTTGAGAATTTTTCACTGTAAAGTGTTATTTTTTTATAGTAAAAGATAGTATACACTGCTGTTTGGCACTTTGTTATTTTCATATCTCTCAAATCCTATTGAGTTTGGTCTTCAAATTTTGCAAGATTGTAGAAGGTCAACTCCTCTACGTGTGGTAATTGTTTTGAGAATTTTCCAAATATTTTATTGTGGGTCCGACAGACACAACTAAATATTTATTTATGAAAACCAACGGTACACATTTTCAAAAATTCTAAAAAAATTACTATAGATATGGTAGGTAAGATTATACAACCCTGAAAAATTTAAAAATAAAAATCAATACCAGATGAAAGATATGAAAAAGACAAATTCGGTTGACTAGTGATTTTTCACTGTCTAGTGCTTTGTCAATTTCATATCTTTTAAATGCGATTGAGTTTGGTCTTCAAATTTTGTAGAATTGTATAAGCTCACGTATCCTATGCATAGTAATTTTTTTGAGATTTTTTTGAAATTTTGTAGAAGCTCACGTATCCTACGCATGGTAAAAAAGAGACAGATTCATGTACAAACTACAATACGTATTAACTAGCTGGGTTAACCAACGCAAGAACTAGTAAATGATTCAGTAGTAATTCAATTTGTTGTTCTATAGTAAAATGTATTTATGATTTACTACCGAATTAGATTCAGGTGTGCTTTGCATGCGCTTCGTTAGTAAATTCATTAGTTGTTCTGTAGTAAAATATTTCATGATTTACTAGTAGGCTACATTTACTAGTGTTGTTTGCAATGCATTAAATCACTACATTTCGGCCAGTGCGTGGAATTTACTTCTCCGGCCAGAGCGCAGAATAGCTATTCTACGCTCGGGAGTAGAATAGCGCCACCGTATATATATATATATATATATATAGTATAATTAACTAGGGCACTATGGTGCCTAGGCACCATAATCTAAAAAAGATATTTTCTCTATGTATTTTCATACAATTTTTTTTGAAATTTTTAGGATGCTGAGTTTAACCAATTTACTAACTAGTTCAAACAATTTTGAACTGAAATTCATATTAGAGTTTCCCTTTTTGATGATAGTTTGGTTGTAGGTATGTGTTGATTTTATATATAAATCAGCAAAGCATGTGATCCAAACTCGTTCAAAATCTTTGAATTCGAGTATATTTTTTTAAAGGTATGCATTTTATTTGTATTGTTATAGATGAATATATACCTTAGAACTGAAATTTTTTAAAAATATACTCGAATATAGCTTGAATTCATGCATTTGAAATCATGGTGCCCCATTTACTTCCTATATAGTATAATATTATATATATATATATATATATATATATATATATATATATATATATATATATATATATATATATATATATATATATATATATATATACGTTGATATGTTCGGATTACTACCCATGATATGGTATTCGCGAATACGGAACCCATATGCGAGTATAACCGCAATAAAGATTAATTAATTAGCAATTTTTTTGGTATATCATTTTCTTTTGCAGCATATGCCTACTCATGATTCATATCCGCTTTAAGGGACCGAACCTAAGAAATGGGGTCTTGTATCTTCTCACCCTTGATTAGTATCCATGCGTAGGAACCGAAACTAAGAAACGAGGATATTGTATCTTCGCTCTTGAATCCGTATCGTATCCACTATGGGACCGAACTAGAAAATGAGGTCTTGAGTCTTCTCACCCTTGATTCGTATCTATGTGTAGGGATCAAAACTAAGAAACGAGGATATTGTATCTTCGCTCTTGAATCCGTCTTGAATCTGTATCTACTACGGGACCGAACTAGGAAATGAGGTCTTCATGGAGAATTGCACCTTAACTTGTATCGCTTGACCAAGCCTAAGGGCAGAGGAGGATGGGAGGAAGAAGAGCACATCGACTTGTATCATTTGATCAAGCCTAAGGACTAAGGAAGAACATGATTCTCACTTTCTTTTACCTTTTTCTTCCTTCCAATGGCAGCTGCTCCCTCTCTATTTCTCTATAGCTTTCCTCTCAAGTGTTTTCTCTCCCCCAAGTGTTTTCTCCAAAAGTCTCTGTCGTAAGTTCTTAAACGTGACACGAGAATGAGTGCGGACACTGGCCGTCTTACGAGCCTACATCCAAGAGAGAGAGAGTGAATACAAGGGTTTATACAGGTTCGACGCTTAAGCAAGCGTCCTACTCCTGTCAGTGTATTCCCTGAGGGGAGTAGGAAAGGGTCTCTTGGTCCAGGCTCCCGAGGGACACACCAATTGTTAGGTTTTGTATTCAATGAGAGCTCTGGTTACAAGTGTGGGTTACAGTGGGTTTTATAGGCACCCAGCCTGTTACAAAAAGTACCATCCTACCCCTACTACAGTAGCTCAACCGGGGGCATCTTGGTCTTTCCCGCGTGGAGGTGGTGGATCCCACGTCAACGTCCCGTAGGGGTAAGCCTCTAACTCTAGGGCCCCATAGGGGACTTTGGGACCCCACTCGGCGGTTGGTCCCGAGCGGCTCAAGGGTGCCCACCCGTCTCCATGGGCGTCTGGGGTACCCTCTTGAACCAAGAGCCTTGCCAAGTGCCCTGTAGCTAGAGGGCTTACCAAGTGCCCCGTGGCTAGGGCCCTTGCTAGGTGCTCTAGGCCAGGAACCCTTGCCAAGCGCCCTGTGGCCAGAGTGCTTGGTGAGACCCCTTGGCTCCTGTAGGGGGTGCCTCCCGTAGACGCCCGCGAAGTAGGGGGTGCCTCCCGTAGACTCCCGTGGAGGAGGGAGTTCCCGTAGAAGCCCGCGGAGTAGGAAGGAGTTCCCGTAGACGCCCGCGGAGTAGGAAGGTGCCTCCCGTAGACTCCCGCGGAGTAAGGGGGAGTATCCTGTAGACGCCCGCGGGGTAGGGGGTGCCTCCTGTAGACGCCCGCGGGGTAGAGGGTGCCTCTTGTAAGCTTCCGCGGGGTAGGAGGGAGTCACTCGTAGACACCCGCGAGGTAGGAGAGTGTCTCCCGTAGACACCCGCGAGGTAGGAGGGTGCCTCCCGTAGACGTTCGCGGAGTAAGGGGTGCTTCCCGTAAAAGCCCGCGGAGTAGGGGGTGCCTCCCGTAGACTCCCGCGGAGTAGGAAGGAGTCTCCCGTAAACTCCCGCGGAGTAGGAGGGAGTCTCCCGTAGCACGCCCGCAGGGGGCACGAGGGGACCTCCCCTCATACTTGCGAGGGAGATCATCTCAATATCCCGCGGACCCATGTCCACATGCCCGCGAGGCACAGGGTGAATGAGGCCTCCCTTTTGGGCCATCGGAGCTCACAGGGGTACACCCTGGAGGTATGCCCGCGGGGCTTAAGGGGATCTTCCGTGAGGTACGCCCTGGAAGGTATGCCCGTGGGACTTGAGGGGACCTCCCGCAGGGTACGCGCTAGAGGTATGCCTGCGGAGCATGAGGAGACCTCCCGCGGGATACGCCCTGGAATGTAAACCCACAGGACTTAAGAAGACCTCCCATGGGGTACGCCCTGAAGGTATCCCCGCGGGGCATGAGGAGACCTCCCGCGGGGTACACTAACGGGGCATGCCTGTGGGGTTATGAGAGAACTTCCCCTCAACACTCTCCCTCCAACAGTTTGCCCAAAAGTTCTCTTTCTCTCTACCTTCACCTCCTATTTAGGACCTGTTTGTTTTAGCTTTTGATTCTGGATTCTAGCCCCAAAAGCAGAATAAAAAATAAACAGTCCTATTCTGACATTTCAGCCCACCCATATACACTAGAATCCACGATCCACTTCATATGTGCTTTTGGATTCCAGCTTTTGAAGAATCAGCTTCTCTACAACCACAATCCAGAATCAGCTTTTAAAAAATTCAAAGCTAAAATAAAACAAGTCCTTATAGAGCAAGGATGAGAGGGAGGTTTCATGAAGGGAGTTACAGCAACTGTGTTTGTGTGCGTGCAGCAGCAACTGCTATTTCCTCTGCACGTATGTTGATGCATGGATGCAGTTCAGTCTTACTCCTGCACATACGTATGTACGTGGCCCAACCTCTCTCCGAACTGCATGGCTGCGTGCGAGACGTGGGAATTAATGCATATATGCCTGGGACATGATACCATTTTCCTTGAGACATGGAGAGATGCTATGCATGCAGTCGGAGGATCGCTGCATGAAATCTTTAATTAACTTTCTCTCTCTCTTTTTTAAGGAGTTAATCAATTCACTAATGAAGTACTTAATTATGTATGCATGCACATGACCACAGCACCCATGCGTGTTCTTTTGGACGTGACCAGTATAGCAGTATATTTCCTTGATACATTTTGTTTTTGTTGGTTTGAGCTAAAAGGACCTCATATGGACCCACATGTCATCAAGCTATTAACTAATATATTAATTAGTTAATGAAATATTTAATTCATGATTGCATGTAGGGATGGCAATCGGGCACGGATAGTACTCGTCTGTACCCATACATGACTTTAAGCATTCTTCAATGTTTAGGTACACCGGTATCTTATTGCCGGCGGGATATTGGCCATGTACTATTTTATGGTCCATGTATATCATGCAATTTTGTTTAAAAAATTATTTTACAACATCCAATATGTTTGTGTTGTAACAGATTTTAGCCGCCCAGTACTGTTTGATGGTCCTATATGCCATGTCAATTTATTTTATTTAAGAGAGTTATTTCATAACTTCTCTTTTTTTATCCTATAACGGATTTTAGCAGTTAGTGCAATTTATTTATTTAATATTATTATTTTTATGTAATTATTTATTTTTATTTTAATCTCAGGACAAAATCGTTGTCAACACAAGACAATAGTATTGTTAGAATTTTTAAAAATTCCTCAAGCTTGATCATCTTCTGAAATTTTTATGGGAACATTAGTGATGTGTCAAAAAAAAATTAACATCGTTTCGACCATTTTTCACTTGGTTGAATTTTGTCGGGATTTCGACCGAATAAATTTCGGATTTCAAATTTGCTTTTTGAATTTTAATCAAATTTCGTCAAGCTCCGAGACTTAAACCGAAAATAAAATTTCAAACCCCTGGTTGGTTCCAGCGCGAGATGGGGTCATCGGTTTATGTACGTGCGTGCCCTTTTCGGTGGCCTTTTTCGCGTCATTGCCCGCGTGCGCCGGACCATGTTTGACACAAGCTCGGGCTCGGAACGGCCACGGAGTACTGGGCTAGGTTGCCGGGGAGGCTCGTGAGTAGCTCCAGCTAGATAGGGAAAGTTTGAAACAAAATTGGGGTTTGTATATTTGGTTTGAAGCTAATTTTGTTATAATTAAATTTAGATAAGTGTGACTTGTTATATTTTTTATAATAATAAAATTTAGTCTCGCGGGGGTATGGCAAGATTTAGCAAGAAATTGAGCCTATTACTCGTGAAATATGAGGGCTAACAAAATATGATAAGCAATGGCTACAGCAAAAAAACTAAACAACCGACATGGAAAACCCATGTGGAGGGAGGCTAGCCGTTGGACGGGACGGCGGTGGCACCAGAGAGGGGCATCAAGGTTCAAAATTTCGACGAATTTCGCCGAAATTTCGGATTTCGGACCACCCCGAGATCTCAAGTACCGGCCGAAAAAAAATTTAAAAAAATTGAAATTGCTACAGTAAGAAACCGAAATTCGTTTTTTTGGCCGAAATTTCGTGTTTTTTTTGGCCGGTTTTGAAATTTTTAGGGCCGGATTTGGTCCAATAACCCTTAGGAAAGTCATCTCCTATGAAAAGTTGTTGAAAAACCTAATTTTTTAAACATTTTAAAATTTTGGCAGAAATACTGTCAGATTTTTATAGAATTGTACAAGCATGATAATAATCTGAAAATTTTAAGGTACTATAATTAGTAGATTAGGATCATACATAAAAAATTTCAAAATAATTTAACTTCATTTGTTATCTTTAAAAAATCAAAAACAGAATGGACATAATTGGGACAGTTATATTGTCAGAATTTTATAAATTTTCTTGAGTGTGATTATGATCTAAATTTTTTTTGAGAGATTAATAATTGACTCAGTAACATTATATAAATTTTTTAAAAAAAATCAACTTTGTTTGTTTGGTCAATCAAATCTATGTAAGCATTGAACTTCGTTTGTTATATTATATTTCAAAAATCAAAAAGAAAAGAACATAAATGGTACTGTGCCTTGTAAGAATTTTATAAATTCACTGGAGTGTGATCATGAATCACAATTTTTATGGGTTATTAATAACTTCCTTATCACCATTCTTTAAATTTTTCAAAAAAATTTATGGTTTACACAATTTTTCATTTTGTTCAAGTTTGCCGGTAAGCCTTTTAACATGGCAGTAGTACTGTTCGAATTTTTAAAAATTCATACAGTTTGATAATCATCTGAAAATTTTATGAGAGAATTATGGATACATCATAACCATGCACAAAAAATTTCAACAGTTTCTAACTTCATTTGTATCATTTTCCATTCGGATCAAACTTATCGGTCAATGTTCTATCAGGACAGCGCCACTCTCCGAATTTTTAAAAATTCCTCACATGTGATAATTAGCTGAAATTTTTACGAGAACATTAGTTATGGATCATAACCATTCAAAAAAAATTTCAACAGTTTATAACTTGATTTGTACCATTTTTCATTCCGATCAAACTTGTCGGTCAGTGTTTTATCAGGACAGTACCACTCTCCGAATTTTTAAAAATTCCTCAGGTGTGATAATCAGCTGAAATTTTTGTGAGAACATCAGCATTGTGTCAGGAACCTCTAAAAAAATTTCAAAATTATTCGATAACGTTTAGACCACTTTTTCACCAAGTAAAAACCCGAAATTTCGGGTTTTTCACGAATTCGTTTTTTTCCGGATTGGACCGGATTTGAATTTTCAAATTCAAATTTTGTCTGAAATAATTTCGAAATTTCGTTATCCGGCCCGGGGCGAAATTTATTCCGAAACCGAAATTTGAAACCTTGAGGGGCATACATCGCCGCAAGATAGCAACCCCAAAGATACTCTCCTACTACTGGTGTTTGACAAGACGACACAGGAATCACCATGACAACTGGGGGTGAAAACGGATCGAATACGGATAGATAATAGCTATATCATATTTATTTTCATATTTTTCCCCAGATACGGATAGTCCGAATAAGAATATGAATAATGTCAAATACAGATTCGGAGTGTATACGAATCAAAACGAATATGGTCACGAATATTTATCAAAATATAAAACCCTTTAAATTGTACACATAAAATAAACAAAAAAACATAACTAGTTTATTTGATTCAAACATTCATCAAGAACATGTAACAGTCTAGTCTAAGATTTGCATTCTCTCTTGAATTATGTTTAAAATAATAAATTACGCAATTATGAGTTTTTCAACATTTTTTTGCTACTTATTTAAAATATTTTTCCTATTAAAGGCAGTCATGCTTGAATTTCTAAGAAAAATTAAAAAGCTAGAAAAATCTTGAAAATAATTTTCTTAAATGCCAGATTGTGGCAGGAATGTCCCCAAAAAATTCATAATTTTTTGAGCTGGTTTGCCAATTTTAAAAATGAAAACTTTATTTTTAGATTAATTAAATTAGAAAACGATTTTGAAATCCTGTAACCTTTTTAAGCCAAAAGAGTAATCTCGGCTTAGCCCGTGCGCCTGAATATCCATATAATCCAACCCCTAAATATCCAGATAATCCAGATCTGTATTTGTATTCGACGTAAGCTACCAAATTCATATTCATATCCGATAAAAAAAAATCTATATTCATTTCCGATTTAATACTATCCAACAAAAAAAACTAAGCTGACAAAATTTGTATTCAAAAATTACCTAGATCCGTCAGAAATTATCCCATCAGTTTTCAGCGCAGCGACAACAATGGGTGCACTGAACCGGTTTACAGCCCGAGGCGTGCACATGAAAAAAAAAAAGACAAACATGCCAAGCGATAGCATTTGACGGGACAGCTACAATGGTTAGTCTTACACTATTTTAGCTCTTAATTTTTACAAATCTAGCCGGAATTTATAAAACTAACCCCGCTCATGACCGCAGAAGCAACAACAGATAACACGTGTTACCCATCGCACTTCTATACCGTGCATGACAATAGCCTCCAATCAGCCCTGCAGGGCTGCAGGGCACTAGGGGAGAACATCAAGTTTCTGCCGAGCTCACCTTCCTCAACAAAAATTTGTCCCATCCATTAATTAATCCCTTAGTCACATAATTAATTCATTTCTTAATACTACTTTTAATTAGTCCTGGTCGATCATTTGTGTCAGCCTACTGAGAAAGGGGTGCTCGGTAGGGACCAGGCTATTGTAATTCTCATGTAACAAAGGAAATTGACATAGGAACAAATTTACCTGTTGATATTTAATATGGTTTAATAATTTTTTTTAAATAATTAAGATATTAAACTGAAAAGGGTTCAGCACGTATGTATCGACATCAACCAGGTTAGTTTTGCAAATTGTTCCTCCGAGTGAACTGGAGATGACGGACAAAAGTTTACGCACTTCAGCTCTGTTCCTGTCTTTCCACTAGCTTGCTTGTCCAGAGTTAATGGTCCACAAACATGAGGGCCTCCAATTCTCCATACTCGCATGCAAAGTCATGTACTGAGCACTGATAGAGGGTACTACCACTAGTCCTTGAGCGAAAATGAGCCAAGAGGAGGACTCAAAGGTTGAAATTGTCAAGTCTCTTGCACTACAGAGTTCAGGGAACAGTTTGTAATTCACATACCTAGTGCTGAACCACTAAAAGGCAAAGTTCCGAGTACAGAACAGAAAATTCCATAATGACTTCAAGTGTAATCCTCCCACCAGCTGATCACAACTTTTCCTTCTAAAGAACAGCAATTCATAAAGAAACAGCATGAGATAGCCAAAATTCAGAATTCCTGATAGAACTATACTGGAACTAAAGAGAGCAAAAGATACCACAAATAATTCCAGTATGAAACCTCATTGTTTGGATTGAGCTTAATTTTTTATTAGAAAAATGTAGAGCTGGACCCAATATCATAGTAGCAGCATCTTAGCAGTTAGCAGGACAGTGAGTTCCATAATGAATATAGAAAAAAAACTTAAAGAATAAGAGCTGGTGCTGTGGCATCCACTAGATGATGTATCAGTACAAATACAATCCAGCTAACATAGAGGAAGGAATATTATGCGGGCCACAATACGGTAAGTATAGATCCAAAGTAGTGTACAACCACTTGAAGTTCAGTGGAGTGACATATGGGAGCATGAAATGCCTATGGAAAACCAAAGTACCCATGAAAAATAAAGTCTTCATGTGGATAGCTTCCGGAGATGTTATTCTCTCATCTCTATGCTAAGAGGAGAAATAGGTAGAAGAAGCATTAACTGCAAGGTTTGTGGAGCAAGAGAAGCAACTGGCCACATATTTCTCAACCGGTCTAATGCAAAATACATCAGGGTGTAATCAGAAATACTCTAGGCTAGGACATTCCCTATCTCAATTAAAGACTTTTACGGCCAACTGGCCCATAAAAGAGGGTCTGAAAGCTACAGTGATCTACATGTTCGTATTACATTCAATCTCCTGGACTCTCTAGTTAAAAAAAACACTTGATTTTTAACAATAAGATTTCTAAAATGGTTGAAGTTGTTTTCCATTTCACCTCTTTGCAGTATCGGGAAAAGCTGCTCAATTAATCTGAGGCCATCAAAAGCAATCAAGTAATCTCTATGCTTAAACAAACCCTGATGGAAGCTGAAGCCACAAACAGAAGGCACTAATTTATTATTTACCCATTTCTCTTGTTTTGCTTTTTTATGTTCTCCTGAATGCTGTGACTGTCACAGTTTCACCTTTTCAGTTATCTGTGCTAAAAAGGAACATAAAAATGCTTAAGTATGTTAACATATTCAAAACACCAGGATAGCATTAAATACTCATGTGCTGATCATGTATTCATGTGAAAAACGGGAGGAAATCAGCTCAAGCACTTAAAGAGAACAATGATCGGAAAAAACTGGAAAGTGCATAGATTAGCACAAGTACACTGATGGCTGTCTGGCTGATCTTGAGATGATAATATTCACGGAACATTTGGATATTTCCTAACACGAGTATGTGTCATCATAGTTCACATAGGAAAAAAACAGAAAGAGCAGTACTTGTAGGTACAGACTTCCATTACCCAACACTCTAAGAAGGCATTCTTCAAAGGACTTTTCAATAGATAATCATAATCAAGCAATTATAATTAGCCTTATACACCATTACATTTTCAATTTTTCATTCAACTGATATTTACATGAAAAGCTCTCTGAAGATAGTAAATCAAAAATTGAGAGAGAATTATTCTGGAATTTAGAAGAAATACTGCAAAGTTTACCTTTGGTGTTTTAGATTCACTCTGGAGGTGTGCTATGGCACTGGAGGATCCCTCTCGATACAGTTTTTCATATTAAATATGTCCTTTGGTCAATATGCCGCTCGTCTATCTGATAAATTAGAGATTTCATGACATCATTTTCATTCGTATTTTTTGGTAGTTCATCCGAACTGCTGCCTTTTCATTTCAATCTCCTTATGAAGGAAAATCAATATTGTTTCTGTGGCATGGTTTGGAGCAATGCCTTCTGCGATCATTCTCCTCAAATAATTGTCAGCTTCCTTTAATCTACCAGCTTTTGCATTAATATTAAAAGTGACAAAACATCTAGTTTGATGCCCCTCCTATCTGCTCAAGCAAACAGTTTGCTTCTTCAACCTTCCCCAATTGATTGATCAAAGTGGTATACATGACGATATACATGTAAACACCTTTTTTTGACAATTGATCCATAATTGAGCTAGCAATCTCCGCTTTTCCCATCTGGACAAGTCCTTGAATGATCAAATTGTATGTCGCTATATCATTGGCGCAGAGCTGTCCACCCCTTTCATGAAGAATTGCCCACACCTGTTTCAAATACCCTTTCTTCACAAATGAGGTCATCAGTGAATTGTATGTATAAATTTTCCCGTTCCTTCCTAGATTTGTAAAGATCACAAATAACTTGCAAGCTACACTCAACTTCCCTTTGGCTAAAAAGATTGACATGTAAGTATTAACCATGTCAACATCGAAAGTTTTGGCCCCCATACCTTGCACCCTCTGCCCTCTGTCCATTGTAAATATAGCAGAATTATTCAAATGGTCAGCGTGTTTAGCAAGATGATCCAAGTGTGGGGATAAAGACCAATCATCCTTGGGTTCATCATGTGCAATTTCTACATTTGTATCAGTGCATACTACAGGATTGAGCAAACTCATCACATCATTCATATTACCATCAAAGGGAAAAATTGATGTTCCCTCCCTCTATCCTGTGGTCCTCTCAAGGCAGACATCATGTTCGACTTCCATCGAATGGCATCTGGCAACGCAAAGCTATCTCTTATGAACTTCACTATCTGCTCTTCCAAATCCCACTGTCTACTCTTGTTGGAACCTATCAGCAATGTCGTTATGGTGACCAAATCAACAACAAAGCTGGGCTCATCCATCTCCCTCACCAACTCTACTGCTTCCGCAACTTGGTCCCCCTTCCCCTCCTTGCAAAACTCCCTTGCTATAATGCATATATGCAATCCCATCCAACAGCTGTCTTTTCCTCCTTAGCTCATAGAACAGCTGTTTGCACCAAAATTTGGCAAGTCTAACCATAATCGGCAATGAAATCAAAGATATGGACGTTAACAGACAAGTTAAGAAAGTTTGGAGATATTTATGCTAACGGCAAGATTTTTTAGGAAATAACTGTTCAAAGATATGGCCGAAGGTATAAAAGAAGGACTAAAAGAAGGACCGAAGCGAGCTGCGAGATCATCATCAACACAATACAATCAACCAGTCTTTACTTTTTCTACTTTTCCTGTCGACTAGGAGTAGCTTCTGTAATTTAGCCTTTGTAATCGATCTTGATCAATAAAGTTGCGCATCGCCGATTGTTGATCTTCGTCAATTACACCCCAGGTTCGATTTGTTCTGATTTTGTTGCGCATCGCCTTCTTCAGAATCGATCTGCCTTTATCCTCTGATTAGCCTTAATCGGCTAATTAGATTTATCTTGTTACCTTGATCTTAATTGGCTTCAAGCTGATTGAGTCCAAGCCGATTGATTTTGACGATCGGCTTTTGATTGAATTTTATATTTTTTACCTTGTCAGTTACAGGTCAAATCGACTGACACGCTCTGAACCGGTGTTCATCTGGTGTACTGCTGTCAGAAACCCTACATCAAGTTTTTGACGCCAACAAGCTGCTTCCGCCCTCCCATTCTTGAACAGCCCATCGATCACGGTTTTGTGTGTGTTCGCCGAGCATTGGATCCCATCCGCCACCATTGTCTCGAAAAAACTGCATGCCTCATCAAGCTTATTTGCTTTGAATAGCCCATCCAGAAGTGAATTGTACACCATGACATGACATGACATCTGCCCTCACCCCACCGCTCCCCCGCATCTCCTGAAATACATGCAATGCATCAGCCATCCTAAAAGTCTTGCAGCACCCATCCACGACCGCACGGTATGTGAGCACATCCGGCTCGATCCCAGCCGACTTCATTTCGTCAAACAGCGCCAAAGCGTCAGCCACCCTTCCGCCAACTACAAGCGACCAGATGACCGAATTGTACGGGCGTATATCCGGCTTTCATAGTTGCAAAAAGGCTCAGTGACATATCCAGCCTCTTCCACTTGCCGAACGCGTGGACGCAAATGTTGTAGAATCTTAAATTCGAAGGGAGGCCCCTCCTTGACATTTCATCGAACACATGGCGGAAGTCTCGTAGAGGTTCTCTTTTGACAAGGCGAGGAGGCGGCGGTTGGTGGCTCGGACGGGAGGCGGATGGGAAGCAGCCTGCGGATGGCGGGGACGGCGGAGAGGGGATCAGGGGAGGCTATGAGGGAGGGGAGGGCGGCGGCGGCGATGCGGTCGGGAGGGGCAGCTTCGAGGAGGGAGAGGGCGGCGTCGAGGCGTGACGCCGAGAGGAGCGCGGGGAGGACGGTGGAGAGTGGTGGGGAGGAGAGCGCAAAAGGGGAGGTGCTCGTCGAGGAGGGGCGGGGATGGCGTGGCTAGCACGGGGAGCAGGACGGGGAAGGTGGCGGCGAGGAGCGTGGAAGCGGGCGGCGTGGCGGCGAGGAAGAAGGAGAGCTTGGAGGCCGGCGGGAGCGCCAGGCGGCGGAGGATGTGGAGGCGGGCAGGAGCGCCGGGCGGGAGGTGCGGCGTGGTGAGGAGGTGGTTCGCGAGGTGGGTGGCGAGAAGCGCGTCCGTGATGTCGGAGAGCGGCGCGGCGGCCGAGGAGAGGCCGCAGATGGGCCCGGGCGGCATGGTGCTGCGCCTGCCGCTGCCGCTGCCGCGGCCCGTGTGTCTATACTTCTCTTCGTGCGCGGCCGCGTTTTTGCGGACGTTTCCCCTGCCGCGGGGGATTTTTGGTGGGTTTTCCAACTCGCCCTGCCGCGGCTAATTTGAAATTTCGTTTTAGATTCACATCTTGCAAGGTAAAATCTAAACTTTTAATGAAATCTTAGAATCTTGAACGAAATATGATCAAAATTCAAAAGGCAAATTTGAAATCTGGAATTTTTGAACCAAAATTCGATCGAAATTGTTGAAATCTTAGTGAAAATCAATCAACTAGGTAGAAAATAGTTGAAACGATGTTAAAACTTTTTGTAGATAGTCCTCACATATCACTAATATTCCTATAAAAATTACAAATGATGATTAAGCCTAAGGAATTTTTAAAAATTCTAACAGTGGTAATGCTCTGATAAAAGACCACGGCAAATTTGAACCAAATGAAAAATAGAACAAACCATGTTAGGAAATTTTGAAAAAAATTTGGATAGTCTTAACGCATCAATAATGTTTTTCATAAAATTTTCATATGATGATCAAGCCTCAGGAATTTTAAAAAATTCAGACAGTGCTACTGTCCTGATAAAAGTTTTACCAGCAAACTTCAACCGAATGAAAATTGGTTCAAACCACCTTAGAAAATTTTGAATTTTTTTGTGGATGGTTCTAATACATCCTAAATATTTTAATAGAATTTTCAAATGATGATCAATCATGAGTAATTTTCAAAAATTCTGATAGTGCTACTGTCATGATAAAAGTCTAATGATCAATATATAGATTTGTTTGAGCAATCAAAAAAGATTTAAAAATTTTAAAACTTTTACAGAAAGGTACTAAAGCAATTATTAAGCTCTCATAAAAATTTTGTATCATGATGCACACTCCAGTGAATTTATAAAATTATTACAAGGGTACTATATTATTTATGTTCCTTCTGTTTTTTTTATTTTCGAAATATAACAAATGAATTTCAATACTTCCATAGATTTTATTGAGTAAAAAAGTTTAAAATTTTAAAGAAGGTTCTCAGGCAATTCTTAAGCTCTCATAATAATTTTGGATCATGAACATATTTGAAAATTTTATAAAATTATGATAAGATTACTGTCTCAGTTTTGTTCATTCAGTTTTTTATTTTTTAAAGATAACAAATGAAATTAAATTCTTTTGAAAAAAAATTGTATGATACTAGACTGCTTAATATGGTACTATAAATTTTTCAAAGTATGATCAAGCTTGTACAATTTTATAAAAATCTAACAATATTTCTGCTGAAATTATAAAATATCTAAAAAAATCGGTTTTTCAACAAATTTTCATATAAAATGAATCCTTAAGGGTTATTGGGCCAACGAGTGAAAATTTCAAAATTATTGTAATAATTTAATTTTTTCCAACTTTTTTTATCGGATGAGTACGTTGAATCTTGTCTCCAGCCGAAATTCGGGATCTGGCCGAAATTTTTAACCATCGCCGCGACACGTACGGGCACAAGGTGAGTTCGGCGTTGCGATCGAGTGGCGCGGCAGCGCATGGTCGCCTGCACAGTGGGCTGCGATTTGTGCTGCGTGCTCCTGCTCTACGGAAAACGGCCGTGGGCTGATACGTAGACTTCTTAGAGCCCAATTCGAGATCCTTATGGACCAAGCTCAGTATGTAGTTGCTCTCGAAAAAATCCAGGCCCACGGCCTAAACAATTTAGAGCTTCAGGCGTCGACACGTCGTCATCGTCTGTACGAAACAGCATCCTCGTGAACTCCCGGGTCCAGCACCATGCGGTCCATGTCCCCATTCTGACAGCTCCGGCCGTCAGTGACAGTCACGTATTGCGTCCAAGCTTCAGGCAGTGCAGCCGTACTGTCGTGCGTCCTTGATACGCCAGGGAATCCTTGCCAAGATTAAGCGCCACGTTGCACACGACCTAGCTAGTATGGCACTTGCATTTCGCTTCTTAAGACTCCGTGTCGTGTCACCGACGACTCGCTAGCTCACGCGGTCATGAGCGGTTCTTGCAGCAAAAACTTACAATCGACCTGCACGTTGATCTACGGTGTTCACTAGACGCCACACGCGCGTTGTCGGGTGTATGCACGCGTGCATTCGGATCGGATAATTTCCGACCGATCGACTGGATGTGTTCGAACAGATTTTTGGATAGTTTTCGGATTCAGAATTGATTTCGGATATTATTTTTTCGGATTCAGATTCGGAAGATCGCTATCCGTCGGATCGGGATATTTCGAATCTATTTTCGGATATATCCGGATTCAGACAAATTGGATATCCGACCCCCGAGCGCTGCCTAACTGCCTTAAACCAGTTAACCTTAACCCTAGTTTTCTAATTCTCCATTCTTCAACTTAAGCTTCCAAGGGCGATGCCCTGACCCCGAGCGCCGAGTCCCGCCGCCGCCGTTCGTCGGTCCCATCGTCGCCCTCTCGCCTGGCCCCACCGCCCTTTGCTCGCCTCGCCCGGCGACAGCCCTGCCTCCGCCGTCTCGCCTGAGTAGCCTGAGCTTGCCTTGCTGCCCTCCTTGATATCAATGCGAAGGCCGGGGACGCTGACAAGGTGTATGAGTATATGCATAAGATGAGGCGTGCTGTGGACGGCGTGAGTGAGGAGGCTGTAGAGGTGTTGGAGGGTTGGTCTTGGAGCGAGAAGGCGGTAATGGCTGCTGGTAAGGCCGAGTGGGATGCCGGATAGGTGAAAGATGTGCGTTCGATGGCGGGTGCCATCAGCTTGGAAACGGCCCTTGGATGCTGCCGTAGGTGGGATGGCTAGCGTGTGTTAATACTGACATGGAGGAGACACTGAGGTTTTGCTGATTCTGTTGCTGGGTTGGCCTTGAGAGGCAAACCAAAACAGATTTTAGCCTCTCAGGTTAGGTATACATCCTTCTGCCCTTCGCTCTTTTTAACGTGTTTCTGTAGCTAATTTGGTATTTCTGTGGATACCGGTAATTTGTAGTTAGTTTACAGGCAAGCTTGATGGTCAGATCACTTATTTGCTTGGTTCAATTCAATCAGTAGCATGGCTTTCTGAGATCACTCCGAGCAAAGATGGGAAAATTAGATGGGGAGATATTGTGCCTCACTGTCTTGTTCAAATAGCTACGTACTTACTTACTTATGGTAACATACTGTAGCTAATTTATTAGGTAATACGATAAGCCTCTTTATCTACCTTGATTTTCACTTCCTTTAGGGAAATTTGCTGTCTTAACTCATTTGAGTCATCCTTAAGGATTTTGTGATTGCTTGTCACGCTTGTGCATTATTTGCTTGCAGCTTGCTCAAGTAGCTGGTCCTAATAGTTAGAAAAATCCATTATTTTTAAATTTCCTTATAATTAAAGCATGGCATTCACCTGTCTATGAATTAAAGCTAGCTTAAGGAAATAACAAGTCACCAATCGAGTTATGTTTCATATACTATATTCATTTTTCTGTTCCTGTATTTGAAAGAATATCAATTTATAAATTTTAAAACATTGTTATTTTGTTACTTACAAGTTGAACAATATGACTTCTCTACGAGTGGTTGCAAGCACATAAAGAATATGAAGTTGTAGTCGATGGTGCAAATATTGCACTTTATCAACAAAATTTTGCAGAGGGCTATTTCAGTTTGATTCAGGTCTATGCATCATCTTACACTGAATTTTGGCATGTTGATGGTGCCAATAGAGTACCTTGTACTAATTCGTGTTCCATTTTCATGCTTCATATAGAGCAGCTGGATGCCGTTGTAACAGAGCTGCGAGAGAGACATAATGGAAAATGGCCACTTGTCATACTACATAATAAACTTATCTCCAAGCTTACGGAAAATTTATCTAATAGGCATCTAACTGAAACTTGGAGAGCAAACAGAACATTGTATACTTCACCAAGTGGGTCAAATGATGACTGGTAATGTTCCTCAGATTCTATCTGTGGGTTTTCTTGGCTCCTTGCACTTCTTGTTTTTTGGTAGCTTGTTTTCATATATTAGTTTTTTTTATACTCACCATATTGTAAATTGGGGAGTGTATCATTTACAATGTAGTTGTGCATAGATCAACTAATATGTGCAATAAGATAATATGTTGAATTTTTTCACCCTCTCCCTCACTGTCATGTTTCATTTCTTGGATGTTGCTAAATATATGACATGCAACTTTTCATGTATTGGCTATATGCAACAATTCGATTGAACTGTTTGCTTTTACTAATGATGCAATGAGAGAACATATTTGAGCTCCTAGGATCATCATTTTTCCCTAAGTGGAAGCAACGGCATCAGGTGCGCTCTGCAAAACTGGTGTTTTATAACCCACTCTTTGTGTATAGTTTATTAGTGCAGAACCCTAGTTGTAGAAGTTTGGAAAGCCAAGTTGAACTGAAAACCATGTAAAATGTTCCTAGGTCAAGCTTTGTTTTGTGATGACATGATAAAAAGGTTGAGGCATTTGTAGGACAATAAGGATATTCTTGTTGCATGTTGAACTCATACGGTTGGTTAATCAGTACTATATATGTGCTTTATATGGTATCTGTTTTCGCGCGTTATCCGACAAAAATTATTCGACACCGTATCGATTCTGCTCCGTATTCAATTCGAATCCGTGACCGATATTATCCGCATCGTATTCGTATCCGATACTATCCGAATCTGATTCCGAATCCAACAAAAAAATATGGTTTAGGATATGGAAAGAGCGATATCCGACCGAATCCGAGCCGATTGCACCCCTAGTGTATCGTAACCACGTTTTGCCTTCACAGCGCGTTCACTTTCTGTTAAAAATCTGCAGCTGCATCCACGATTGATTTATCTCCGGTCTCGGTCAATCCATCAAGGATTCAAATTTCGTTTTCAAATGAAATCTTGCTAGTGACCAAAATCCAAAATCTCGCCGAGAACTCGGAATTTTGGGAAAATCTCGGATGAAATTCGAAGAAAAAAAATCAAATACGGTTTTATTTCTACCCGGAAAAACAAAATTTCGGGCAAAATTCCTAAAATCTCGACGAGATTTGCTGAGATTTTGATGAATTTGCACCAAGCAAAAAATAGCTCAAGTGATGTCAAAATTTTTTGAAATGTTTTGTGGAGATTCCTCACACATCAATGATGTTTTCATAAAAATTTTAGATGATTAGAAAATCTAAATAATTTTTAAAAATTCAAACATTGCTACTGTCCTAATAAAACACTGACCGACAAGTTTGAACCCAATGAAAATAGAACAAACCACGTTAGAAAATTTTTAAATTTTTTTTGCATGGTTATGATGCATCAATAATGTTTTCATAAAATTTTTAGATGATTATCAATCTGCATGAATTTTTAAAAATTCGAACAGTGCTACTATCCTGATAAAAGCCTTATCAGCAAACTTCAACCAAATGAAAAATGGTCCAAACCAAGTTATAAAATTTTGAAAAAAAATTTGGATGGTTTTGATGTATCATTAATGTTTCTATCATATTATGATCAAGTTTAAAGGAGTTCTAAAAATTCTGACATTGCTACGTCCTGATAGAAACCTAATGATCAATACATAGATTTGTTTTAGCAATAAAAAGTGTTTAAAATTTTTGAAAATTTTACAGAAGAGTTCTAAGGAAATTATTAAGATCTCATACAAATTTTGAATCATTATCACACTCCAGTGAATTTATAAAATTCTTACCATGTACTGTACCATTTATGTCCTTTCTGTTTTTATTTTTGAAATATAACAAATGAAGTTCAATGCTTACATATAATTGATTGAGCAAACAAATTTTTTTTAAAAACTTATATAATGGTACTGAGGAAATTATTAATCTCTCATAACAATTTTGGATCATGATCACACTCGAGAAAATTTATAAAATTCTAACAAGGTTACTGTCCCAATTATGTTCATTCTGTTTTTGATTTTTTAAAGATAACAAATTAAGTTCAATTATTTTGAAATTTTTATGTATTATCCTACACTACTAAAGATAGTACTATAAATTTTTAGATCATGATCAAGCGTGTACAATTTTATAAATATCTAACAGTGTTTCTAACGAAATTTTAAAATATCTCAAAGATTCGGTTTTTCAACAAATTTTCATGGAAGATGACTTTATTAAGGGTCATTGGACCAAATCCGGTCAAATCTGGCCATAAAAAAAAAAAAAACAGCCAAAAAAAGCGAGATTTGGCTAAAATTGAGATTACTATAGCAATATAATTTTTTTTCACAATTTTTTACCCGTTCGAAATCCGAAATCTCGGCAGTTTTTTGAACTATGCAATCCATTGCGTGTGTTAAGTGATTCCCTCAGTCATCAGCGGCGGATGCGAAGGGGCTAGAGCTTTAGCTTCGATCAGCATACCCTTTTACTCTTTAGTCTTGAAGTTCTTTTTTCCGGTGATCTTCAAACGCATGAACTCCTCTATTTTTCTGCTGCGTATGTCAGCCAGTCATACATGCATGCTCCTTTTCTTGGCATGCATGGAAGAACCAAACGATGACTTAAGCCACTGATGGACGGCGTTGGCCTCTTCCTCTAGAGCTTTTGGACTTGCTTGCAATTGCCTCTAACCCCACGCATGCATGCATGATTCCGTCTCTCGGTGTGGATAGGACTGCAAGTGCGTGTGGTATCTAGATAAGCTCTGGAGGCAAACTGACAAAAGTGAAAAGGACAAGCAAGGTTGGTCGTCATATCTGTTGAATTGCTTCTCACATAAGTCACCAACTCACCATATCTTTGATTTAAACGAGGGCCTATCTATCTTCAATTTTGTTTGTTGTGGCTTTTGTCGATTGTCATTCTGCATTCAGATGAGCCGATGGCCCGTCAGCCTGTTTGTTACTGTCAAGATTACAGCAAAACCAATATATGCTCCAACAGTCCAACTATTGGCAAGTTTGTTTTTATGAAAATTATTGGCAAGTTTGTTTCATTTGAACCAACGCTAATTAATGTATATGTAATTGGTTATCTTAAGAGCATCGATAAGTACAGCAAATCCGCTGATTACTCTCCTATATCAACACGAGCATTATGTTCTTCTTCAGGTCAAGCTAGCCATGTGAATTAGTCCGTGGCTATTAACCTAGAAAAATTGAGACCGGCGTCCTTGTCGGCCACTGAATGAAAATGGAAAAATGGCACTCTCTACACGTCGCAACAGATCAGTTCAGGTGAGCGTGCATTGTTTGATCTTTCTTCTTCTCCTTCGCCTTGCGGAGTGACGGTTTCTTGACGCATGCTTACATTCGCAATTGCAATTTCAATTTCACAAAGCATCTATATCGTAAACCGCATGAAACACACATACATCAGCGTCGTCTTGTAACGTGCGATGCGACATGACCGCACTGCACGAAACCACTTGTGTGCTGAGATCGAAGTACGCACGAAATGATAAATTTTTTTGGTTCTTAGCGATTCGATTCGATCTGATTCGAAGTTTCTGATGGGGAAAAAAAAATGAAGCGACGACACAAGGAAAGCCTCTTTTCTCCGAAAGTTTTCAGATTCTGTCCCATTATATTATTATACTACTAATTATCCAACGCTGGACGACGTACTTCCTATCCTTTGGCGTGTAGTACAGTAGTACTCCTACCTGAGACGGCTTTTTGCCTCGTCTTGATTGTTCCATGCTTGATGGTGAGAAAGCTTCAGGTTATTCTTGCTTCATGTAAATTGAAATAGTTGCGCCTTTGAATCTTCGTCCAACCTTCTCTGTCTTCAACATTCTAAATTCCCTTTTTTTTTGCAGCTTCTAAATTTCATTCTGTGGGTCAAGTTAAAGGTTTGTTAGACCACATACCTTAAAAAATATCAGCTAAGAAAAATCTCCTGAACAAAATCTTATGTTTCACCTACTAATAGGCTATTTGGAATAGAGAATTTTTGCATGACGTGTCCTAAGCAGAGCCTAATTGTGTGCCTTACCACTACAGCACTACCTACCACTGGCCCAGGTCAGGTTCGTCGGAGAAAAAGGAAAATTAAGTTTGGTTGCCTCGCCCTTTTAGATCCTGACAAGGGTTCATCCAATTATTGTTCTCTTTTTCCCGGAACTAACACTCCACAGTCCGCACAAATGAAAGAATGACGGGTGTACTCGCAAAAATGAAAAAAGAATGATGGGTGCAAAAGAAATAATTTAAATGCCGTTCAAGATGAGGATCCCTTATCTTTGATCAACCAGTTCGTCTTTTGCCGTGCATATCGACCTCCATGATAGTATCCCTTTGTCCGTGATCATAATCCCCATGATGAAATGCTCGCACGCCGCTACAGCTCTACGAAGAAATTTTACAGTATATTATATGAATATCATATGATGGATAACAGAAATTAGATCTAATCATTTATTTATTGAGTGTATTATCCTACTTTGTTGTCGAAGTAACTATAAATAAATAGTAGCTAATTTGATTCATTGAATAGAAAAAAAAATAACAATTGATATTGAATGCGGTGCACCGTGAACTCTTAACCGTAGTTTCAATTTTTTTTTAGAAAGAGCATCGAAGAGTGCTTCACTCTCACCTCTCGTTGAACATGTACTCTGGAGAATCAGGTGGAATTATTGAAGAGCATTGCATGCCAGATAACCTGTCTGGTGTATCTCACCCTTTGATGCTTCCGTGCATCCTCCTTGAAACACCATACAGCACGGACGACGTCAGAGAAACATACACAACTTAAGAGTCAAATTGTGCTGTCATTCACAATGTGATCGTACAAGAGAGATGGCAGAGTTTTACTGTAGTAACTCTGCTGCGTTTTTTCTTTCATAGCTAGCCTCTCGTGTGAGGAATTTTACAAAAAAATAATCCTTATCTGAGTACGAAAGATCTGACAGGTGACATATCACCTGTCGCGATCTGATAGCTTCGAATGACTCGTTAGCGCTACAACATGGCCGAGCGCAGAAGCCGGCCAGGCCCACTAAGTTGCCGCGGTGGGGAGGTGCTGGAGCTTGCTTCCCCGCATTACAAGCGCGGCACCTAGGCCCGTCCACGGGGAAGTGCTGCGCTAACACGACCAAAAGTTGGATAGTACAAAATAACAAAGAATCAACTAAAAACAACAAGGAAAAGGATATGCATTTTTTAACTGAGCAGCTTGACATACGTTCTCCGCACGCCAGGCGCGGGAGGCTGATCGTGCCGCGCCACCTGGCCGTTGGAGCTGCTTTCGACGCTGCGGGCTTGCGGTAGCGACTGGCACATCACCTCCGCTCTGCACTTCCCCGGTAGGTCTCTTCCTCCCACGTCGGCAATGCGATGCCGCAGTTCGGGTCCTTGTCGTGGTAGCAGCGTCCTACCATGGTTCCATGGTGTAATAGGGGATAGGTATCCTCCAGCTCTTCCAGGTTCGATGAAAACGTTGTTTTTGTAATTTTTAGTGTACGGAGGATAAATTTGTAAAAAATAAGCTTACAGAGCTATTTCGATAAACAATTGATGATAGCACGGCACGTACGAAAGCTAGGTTACTTTCCTATCTCTCGCAAGTGTCACCGTCCTTGACCGCTCGGACAGATCCGGCAGTCCACAAGATTTCCACGGGCGCCGAGACCGGGGAAAGTTTGCTCGGTCAGCAATGGTGGTCCTGGCCCACTGGATGCATCATCTTGCAACCATGCTAGCTTCATGCATAAGCAAGAGATTCCTTTCAACACCACCGACCCATGTATATATGGCTTGTTTTGCTGCTCCGTACTCAGTTCTGCTTATCTCAGCTGATTTTGAAGTCCTTTGTTCCAAAACATTTAACATTTCGCTGTCTGCATCTTATTATATGCCTTCTCTCTCCATACAAGTTACATAAATCTTAAAATAAGAGAAAAGATAAGTAATCAATATTTACCATTCGTTCCTACTTTAATTTGTGCAAGTTTTTTTAAAAAAATACAACTGCATGCGGAACTTTTAATCACCATATCCTTTTGTTTTTGTCGATTTAAAATGAGTGCAGTTTGCCCGCAACTGCCTGTGGTTACAGCATTTTCCTCGTGGTCCAATGCGCTTCGAGATTCGTGCTCCCTTCTCTCTCAGTCGTCGCCTCCCTGAGCCGTACCACTGTCCACGCCGCCTATCCGCCCCAACGTCTGTAGAGAGGAGCTCTAGTACGAATCTTGGCGCAAAAACGGATGGGCCTGATAACGGCTGTAGCCATATGCTGTAGCAGTACGATGTTTTCGGTTTAAATTGCAGGTATCCTTTGTTCAAAAACAATTACTCCCTCAGTATAAAAATATAAGATGTATTTTGACTTTACATAAAGATCAAGATTGCTTTGAAATTGATAAAAGTATGTGAGAAAATGACTTAGATACCCCTCCCCTAATTAATTGTTTTGAAAGATGAGAGATAATATTTTATATGGGTGATATCTAAGGCATGAGCTAAAGAACCGGAGGTTGTTAGGGCTAGGCCCACCTTATTGTCACCTTAACAGCGCTCTAATCAGGAGCTTCTTAACAACATTTGGGTTAGGTCCCGATAGCTAGCGCCAAATAAAAGGAGGAAGAGGCCGGCACTCAAAGACATAAGAAAATCTTGAGTTAGCCATCTTCCGATATACTCATCCGATCTGGGTTTGATGCTGAAGCTACCGAAGGCCTTCACCTTCACCGAGTGTATCTCGGCGCCCATCTCTTCATCGCGCATCACCGATGCACAAGGTCTTCAATCGACCAAGAACTCTAATGGCGTCTTCAACATTGGGTTAGTTTCTAATGTTTATTTCCGCACTATGATTTTTGGTGATCATGCTTAGGCTAAGTCATGTTGATAATGTTTTAGTTAATCCTAAATTCTAACACTAGCTAGACTCGGAGGCGGAGCAGCCTATGGCCCAAGCCTCAGGCCAGATCAGCTATTCTCAAACCATGATCCGGATAGATCAGTTGTTCCTGGCCCATTTAAGCTGGGCTTTTAATGACCTGAGGTCTGACTTCGCTACTGGCTACAATGTATGTGCGCATCCCCCGGGAGATTACATCGCCTCTTCTAGGGACGACGCGCAACCAAATTTTGTGGTGGCTAAGAACAGACCTAAATATGAAACCGCTTTGATACCATGTAGGAGAATATAAAAGTCAAAATACTTTATTGCCCATTGGTTGAGTCTAGGGGGGCATATATCAATGTGAAGAACAATTCAATTGAAGTGATCACTTTTCTAGTCTTATGTGTGATATTTTTTACAAATCTGGTCCCCTTGCGAACGTAATTGCAAAAATAGCCTTATCGCCGACCACGGAAGTGTCGAAAGGTGACACGTAACAATTTTTGCAATTACATTCGTAAGAAGGTTAGATTTGCAAAAAAATTACAATGAAGCTAAAAAAGTGACCACTTTAGTTTAAACTACAAGAGATACCAGGTTTGTAGGGATATAGAAGTAGGATACAAATCATGCTAATGATGCATTTATCCGCACTGACATAAGGATCCGAGCAGTTAATCATTTGTTACGATTTTAGAAGCTGAATTATTTTCTTTATGGCATGGTAGATTAGGTCATCTGGTCTTAGAATGATGAGAAATATAGTGAACAACTCACAAGGTCATGGCATTAACGTTAAGAATTTCCGAATCATGAAGATTTTGTGTGCCTGCATGTGCCACGGAAATTAATAACTAGACCCTCTCTCATGAAAGTGCAAAGTGAAATCCTGCATTCTGGAGCATCCAGGGGATATTTGCGGTCCGATTCAGCCACCATCGGGCCGTTTCGATACTTTATGGTGCTCATCGATGCTTCCTCGAAATGGTCGCATGTATGCTTGTTGTCAACAAGAAACCATGCTTTTGCAAAGGCGATCTCGCAGAACTGGTACTACAAGATCTACCTTTGAAAGGTGCGTGAAAGGAATTGGGATGATGAGACAACAGATTTCGGGGAGATATTTCACATACTCCCACATGAATCTCGAAGATGAATTATGAATACCCAACATGAATCTCGAAGATTAGCGCTTTAAGGGGCCCTATGGCAGAGGATAGTTCACCTCTACCTTTGCTCGTTTGCAAGGCACAGGATACGAATCCGACTCTTGAAGAGCATCATACTCGCTGTTCTATATGCATTTATCCGCACTGACATAAGGATCCGAGCAGTTAATCATTTGTTACGAACTGGTACTACAAGATCAGGACAGATGACACGACAACAAAGTGTGATTGACCTTAACCTCTCGATTAGACACAAGATTTCAACGGCCGCCAAAGTCTTGACAACCCTTTGTTTGGCGTAGCAAACAATGGTGGTCCACTAAAGCCGGTGGCGGAGCTAGAATTTTTTTGAAAACCTAAAAAATCTAACTACAGTCAAGAATTTATTTAAGAAGACGTGGCTTTCATAGTGTACGACTGCAGAGGAGTTGTAATGCTGACACGACAACAAAGTGTGATTGACCTTAACCTCTCGATTAGACACAAGATTTCGGCAAAGTCTTGACAACCCTTTGTTTGGCGTAGCAAACAATGGTGGTCCACTAAAGTGTCGGAGCTAGAATTTTTTTGAAAACCTAAAAAATCTAACTACAGTCAAGAATTTATTTAAGAAGACGTGGCTTTCATAGTGTACGACTGCAGAGGAGTTGTAATGCTCCTCGCCGGTGAGCCTGGCCAATCGGCAGGCCTGCACGACACGTGTCTTGGCCCCAAAGTAGAGCAGACGTATCGTGCACACGAGAGCTCGTGAAGAGTGCTTCTTCATGCATAAGCAAGACCGATGATCCCTTGTACGGTTGTACACCTATCTTGCTGCACCGTATCCCGCGCACAAATCGTAATTGATTGAACGGCTAAAGCACATTAGCAAACTGAATCGGGACAAAATAGTTTGAGTATCGTCTCAAGTTCATAGTCTCAGTGAAAGAGGGGTGGTACTGGCTTCCATCCTAGGCTACATGACATTCAAGTGCACCTCAATAAGTAAGCATATGGCCGCTACCGTGGATTCACCTCTAGCATCCGCAACTCCATGCGTGCACACATAGGCGCGAGTTGCGCACTCACTTGTGCACACACACGTTGTGGTGGTGCGCATGGGCGTACCTATATCCACCATTATACTCTAGAGACTATAAATATATATATATATAAATGATTCCATACTTCCGGGTGTACGTACTCCCACCTCCAGTATACCGTTTAAATAATGTTGTTATACCTCTTTATCCTTTTGAGTATACTCTAATACTGATTATAAAATACCCCAAAGTGAGTTATATGAAAAATTTCATTAAAGTCCACCCTTTATAGCATAATTTGTTTATATATTCCTTTTATATATGGAAAAGGGTATGTAGCAAAAAAGAACAAAAGAGCTCTGATGAAATTTTTTCAATCATGTCGCATTGGAGTATCTTAGAATTATTATTGAAGTATACCGAAAGTGATAAAGAAGTATAAATCGTTCATTTAAGTAGTATATTAGATATGGTAGTATATACTCTGGTGTATATATATAGGAAGCCGAAATGGAGCACCATGGTGCCTGGGCACTATGATTTCAAATGCGCAAATTCAAGCTATATTCGGGTATAATTTTCAAAAATTTCAGTTTTAGGGTATATACCCATATATAACAATTCAAATTAAACACATACCTTTGAAAAAATATACTCGAATTCAAAGATTTTGAACGAGTTTGGATCACATGCTTTGCTGATATATATATATATAATCAGCACATAACTACAACCAAACTATCATCAAAAAGGGAAACTATAGTTTGAATTTTAGTTCAAACTTGTTTGAACTAGTTTGTAAATTAGTTAAACTCAGCATCCTAAAAATTTCAAAAAAAATTGCATGAAAATACATAGGAAAAATATCCTTTTTACATCATGGTGCCCAGGCAATTACATGGGACACCATGGTGCCTGGGCACCATGATTTAAAAAGGATATTTTTGAACAAAGGATACCTGCAATTACATCTAAAAAGGATATTTTTCCTATGTATTTTCATGTGAATTCTTTTGAAATTTTTAGGATGCCGAGTTTAACCAGTTTACTAACTAGTTCAAACATGTTTGAACTGAAATTCAAACTATAGTTTCCTTTGATGATAGTTTGTCAGAGGTATGTGCTGATTTTATATATAAATCAGCAAAGCATGTGATCCAAACTCGTACAAAATCTTTGAATTCGAGTATATTTTTTCAAAGGTATGTGTTTTATTTGAATGGTTATAGATGGGTATATACCCTAAAACTGAAAATTTTGAAAATTATACTCGAATATGGCTTAAATTTGAGCATTTGAAATCATGGTGCCTCAAGCACTATGGTGCCTTATTTCGACTTCCTATGTGTATATATATATATATATTTGCTAAAGTAAATGGATTATTCTCGTAGGTGCGGAACACAAATGAGCATGCAGGCAGAAACGTACACCAGGCTAACCGTACACGCACCTGTTAATCCACCTCCCAAAAAAGACGATAAGTCATAAAGGCGCAGTACAACTCCGTCCTCGTAAAACACCGTGGAAACAAACTTTCCTAAAAAATTTCATACTCCGCAGATGCGTCCACAGTAAAAGCAGCTGTCAGCACAGCAAAAAAAACGGAGCGCAGCCCACCAACCTACAGGTTCAAAATTTCGGCGAAATTTCGATTTTGCACAACCCCGAAATCTCAAGTACTGATCGAATTTTTTTTGAAATTGCTACAGTAATATCCGAAATTTCAGTTTTTTTTAGCCGGTTTTCAAAGTTTTAGGGCCGGATTTGGTCCAATAACCCTTAGGAAAGTCATCTCCTATGAAAATTTGTTGAAAAACCTAATTTTTAAACATTTTAAAATTTTGGCAGAAATATTGTCAAATTTTTATAAAATTGTAAAAGCTTGATAATATTCCGAGAATTTTATGGTACTATCCTTAGTAGTTTAGTATCATACATAAAAAATTTCAAAATAATTTAAATTCATTTGTTATCTTTAAAAAATCAAAAACAGAATGAACATAATTGGGACAGTTATATTGTCAGGATTTTATAAATTTTGTTGAGTGTGATTATGATCTAAATTTTTTTTGAGAGATTAATAATTGACTCAGTACCATTATATAATTTTTTTAAAAAAATTCCACTTTGTTTGTTTGGTCAATAAAATCTATGTAAGTATTGAACTTCGTTTGTTATATTATATTTCAAAAATCAAAAACAAAAGAACATAAATAGTACTGTGCCTTGTAAGAATTTTATAAATTTACCGGAGTGTGATCATGAATCACAATTTTTATGGGATATTAAGAACTTCCTTATCACCATTCTTTAAAATTTTCAAAAAAATTTATGGTTTACATAATTTTTCATTTTGTTCAAGTTTGCTGGTAAGCCTTTTAACATGGTAGTAGTACTGTTTGAATTTTTAAAACTTTATACAGTTTGATCATCATCTGAAAATTTTATGAGAGAATTATAGATACATCATAACCATGCACAAAAAATTTCAACAGTTTCTAACTTCATTTGTACCATTATCCATTCGGATCAAACTTGTCGGTCAGTGTTCTATCAGGACAGCGCACTCTCCGAATTTTTAAAAATTCCTCACATGTGATAATAAGCTGAAATTTTTATTAGAACATTGGTTATGGATCATAACCATTCACAAAAAATTTCAATAGTTTATAACTTGATTTGTACTATTTTCCATTCGGATCAAACTTGTCGGTGAGTGTTTTATCAGGACAGTATCAGTCTCCGAATTTTTAAAAATTGCTCAGATGTGATAATCAACTAAAATTTTTGTGAGAATATCAGCAATGGTCAGGAACCTCCAAAAAATTTTCAAAATTTTTTGATAACGTTTAGACCACTTTTCAGCTAGTGCAAAAATCCCAAAATTTCAAAAATTTTGCTCGAAATTTTGGTTTTTTCGCCAAATTTCGGATTTTTATTTCCGGAATGGACCGGATTTGAATTTTTAAATTCAAATTTCGTCCGAAATATTTCCGAAATTTCGTTATCCGGTCCAGGGACGAAATTCATTCCGAAACCGAAATTTGAAACCTTGACAGGGGCTCCCCATTCAATGCCTCACCACTACTTATAGAGGGGCGGCCAGCCGGGTACTGTGACACACATCATACTCTCCTGCGTCTCCAAGAGAGGCTGCCATCGAGCCTTTCCTCTCTGCTCGCTCTGCTCCACCTTAGCTTCCTCGGGGGAAGAAGAAGAAAATCACCATGTCTCTTCTCACTGATCTCCTCAACCTCGACCTGTCAGACAGCACCGAGAAGATCATCGCCGAGTACATATGGTAAGATTGCTTCTTTCTTCTTCTTCACCATTGTCCCATCTGATGTTTTAATTTCATCCTCCGTGTGCTGGTTCTTGGAATCTCGTTTTTTTTTTTTTGAAATAAGGGAATCTCGTTTTGTTTAGCTGTGGGTTTTTCTTCCTTTCAGTTGAGCAAAAAGCATCTTGTTTTTCCATGTTAATCAAGGACTTCTTGCTCTGTTATACCTCAGCATGTTACTTTTAGGCCTTACTAATCTGCTTCCAACTACACCTTGTCTAATTCAGGATTGGTGGTACTGGGATGGATGTGAGGAGCAAAGCCAGAGTACACCCTCTCTGCACCCTGATAACTCTAAACCCTTATCTTGATATCTTATTCTAGAGTGACAACTTTGCAAGTGCCTCACAGTCCCTGTGAATGCCTTTAATAATCAGACATTGTCTGGACCTGTTGATGGCCCGAGCAAGCTTCCAAAATGGAATTTTGACGGCTCTAGCACCGGCCAAGCTACGGGTGACGACAGTGAAGTCATCCTTTGGTACGCTCTTGAGTGCACTCTCTGGCTATATCTACGATGCACAGATAGATACACCGACACGATACGACACCAACACACGCTTTGTCAATTTTCTAAAAATAACACGGCGACACTGTATATATATATTAAAATAATAATAATATATGTATTATTTTTATTTTTCTACGTGTTTGTCAAACTGAAATAATATAAAGTATAAATTAGGAATATGCAACTTCACTTCTAAACTAACAAGAATATGTATTGCCACCTTAGGATATCTTTCAATAACCATTAGTAATTTTTAGCAAGTGCACTTTAACTCTAGAGTAGCTACTAATACCAATATATTTATAATACACGTATCTCCATTTCATATTTTTTCTAGACGGATCACCCTTATCTAGAATATCAACATGGTTCTATAATGGAGTCTTGATGTTGGTGTTTTGCTTCTCTCGGGTGGCTAGGGCTCCTTTAGGTGGCTGAGGTGGGCTGAGTTGTGTTACCATATATCGGATACTTGTCAATGAAGTGTTGAAGTCGTGTCAACATTAACTTTATTTATTTTGGCTATCTAATTGTTCAATACGTGACCGATACATGTTGAGCGGTATATCAGTGTTGTATCCGTATCTCACACCGATACGGCACCATTGATGCTACAGTGCCTTGACGTGTGTGCCTTGAAGTTGAACTGATTTACCTTCACGTTTTGTGTCAAGTCCTCAAGCCATCTTCAGGGACCCGTTCAGGAAGGGGAAGAACATTCTGGTAATAGACTCTCCTTTCTTTGGTTCATATATGCAAGGTTTCTGACATGAATTTTGTTCATGTAGACCAAATTTTTTTACCTGATTTTGAACTCCGCATAGGTTATGTGCGACTGCTATGCACCTACTGGAGAGCCAATTCCGACCAACAAGCGATACAATGCCACAAAGATATTCAGCCATCCTAATGTCAAGGCTGAAGAACCATGGTCAGTACCTTAGTAATTCACATCCGTAGTACTGTACAAACCAATGAACTACTTTTTGTGCACAACCTTTTTGTTTCAATCCATCATCATTAAAAAAAAACCTTTTTGTTTCAATCATATGCCACTTCTTATGTTTCACGAATATCAGGTATGGGATTGAGCAAGAGTACACCCTTCTTCAGAAGGACACCAACTGGCCTCTTGGCTGGCCACTAGGGGGCTACCCTGGCCCTCAGGTAACTAGACATGCTGAATATTGCAGCAATCTTGGTGAAGATTCCCCTCTTCTTCGTTACACCCAGTAAAGACTAGCAGTTAGCACTTAAAACAATTACTAAGAGAGAAGAAACTTAGCTGCAGATGCTAAATTTTTAGCTCAGTACTTGATGACAATCCGTGCAAAGTTGTTGAGATGACAGAGTAAGCCATGCTTGCTAATCAACTGAGGTTTTAGTAAATTTATGAGCAATGAAACGGTGTAACAGGGGCCTTACTACTGCGCCGCGGGAGCGGATAAATCTTACGGGCGCGACATCGTCGATGCGCTCTACAAGGCCTGCCTCTATGCCGGTATCAATATCAGTGGAATCAATGGAGAGGTCATGCCAGGACAGGTAGAAGCACAAGATTACTTTTGCATGAACTGCTATTTCGATGCGCCTTTTTCGACGATATTTCATCACTTGTTCATGGATTGATGTATGGACAGTGGGAGTTCCAAGTTGGCCCTGCCGTTGGCATCTCGGCCGGCGACCAACTCTGGGTGGCTCGGTACATTCTTGAGGTAAAACTGCCTTAAATGTCTTGCTATATCAAATAAGACATTAACACAGACTCTGTCCGGTCATAAATGGTTATTGTTTTAGATATTGACATGATCTCCAAAACATAGGTTTGACTACTAATTTCTATTATAATATATTTGTAAGACCCAATAAAATTATAATATTATGAAGGTAATTTTCGAGATAAATCTATACATATGATTTTCATGTATCTAATTTAAATATCTAAAAAGATATTGACAGTCAAAGTTTCAAAATTTTGATTGCACCTATGTCCCAAACAACAATTATTTATGACCGGAGAGAGTCGCATGCAATGTTTTTCCCCCTTTTTGCTAATATGACTTCTCCTTTTACCTGTGCCTAACAGAGGATCACCGAGATTGCTGGTGTCGTCGTCTCCTTCGACCCCAAACCAGTTCCGGTGAACATCTTTTTTTGTTTACTAAATTTTTTAATTTTGATCCGCCATTGCGTAGGCCAGCTTGTCCTGTATACGTCATCTGTAATTCTCGATGTATGTGGCTGTAGGGAGACTGGAATGGTGCTGGTGCACACACTAATTACAGGTAAAAAAAGTGTGTGCAAAAACTACGTACATAGCCGTATGAACGAATGTGTGATCATGTAGATGTAGCGAACTTGTGCTATAATCTGTCGGTATTGTACTTTCAGTACCAAGTCGATGAGGAGCGATGGAGGGTACGAGGTCATCCAGAAGGCGATCAAGAAGCTCGGCATGCGGCACAAGGAGCACATCGCCGCGTACGGGGAAGGCAACGAGCGGCGCCTCACCGGCCGCCATGAGACCGCAGACATCAACACCTTCGTATGGGTAAGGCTAGACCGGCAAGAAGTCAACAAGTTTACAAAACCGAATCGAGGTTGAAAATCGAATCCCAATCGGTACCGATTTTCAATAAAAATTGCCAAAAACCGAAGGTTTCGAAATCAAACTTTTTGATTTTTTTTTGAAAATCGACTGGTTTTCACCGATAATCGACCTTTCAAGCGAAATTTTCCGACGTCTGATTTTTGAGCGATTTTCATTGATAATCGAGTGGTTTACATCGTATAAAATTTTTCAATTTTTTTCAATTTTTTGAATTTGACCGGCTTATCAATATAGTTTATCGAACCGGCTCAATACGGTCGTTATTTGAAACCCTGAGTCCATGTTATCCGCACGCTTTCAGATCACACAGCATTCTTCTCTTCTTCCGTAGCACAGAATACACCTTCTTTCGCTTCTGATTTTTGCCAGGGCGTTGCGAACCGTGGCGCGTCGGTGAGGGTCGGCCGTGATACCGAGAAGGAAGGCAAAGGTGAGGGGCGAGAGATCGCCATGGATGGGATCTTGCTTGCTGTGCTGGTTGGTTTCTGGGGCTGAAATGGGTGGAAAATTTGGTTCCTTTCAGGTTACTTCGAGGACCGGAGGCCGGCGTCCAACATGGATCCCTACGTCGTCACCTCCATGATCGCGGAGACCACCATCCTCTGGAAGCCGAGCCTCTCCAATGGCAAGTGAATCTCTTGATGGGTTCTTCAACTGCGGAGTCCCAAGTATTTGTTGCTCCCGTGTGTGAGCTGCATTGCAGCAATGAAGTGATGATAATAATGCATTGCAGCAACATTGTCAGGAACTTCGAATAATAACAAACAATATTGATTCCTGCAATGTGCTCATTCTCGTAACTGGTCGTAGCTGTGATCAGGGTAAACCGAATTTCGAAATTCGCGGTACGAAAACCGCAAAAATCGCTCGAAAAACCGCCCAAAAACCGTCAAAAATCGAAGGGTTAGTAAATCAAATTTCTCTGAAAAATTCCAAAAAAAATTAGAAAACCCGCTCGGTTTTTTCGAAAAACCGCTGCCAACCGGATGTTCGTCGTAAAACGGTTTTTGTGAGCGGTTTTTGGCGAAAAACCGCGGTTTTTGACGAAAACCGCGGGTTTTGGCGAAAAACCGAGCGCATAAATTTCTTCAAAATTTTTAAATTTTAAATTTTTTTGAATGGACCGGTTTAGCGAATGGTTTTTGATTTCGAACCTCAGCGGTACGCTCGAAAACCGCGCGGTTTTCGTCGGTTTTGTGAACCCTGGCTGTGATACATGAACCTCTCATGTTGGTTTTGGTCCCTCTTTATTTGCTGCGATATTCATGCCACATAGGGTTAACAATACCGAACCGAGATAGAAATTCAAGCTACCCTCAGTACTGAACGGTTTGTCGAACTTTTTGAATTCGACGGTCAAAAAACGGCGAAAAAAATGAAAATCGATCGGTTTGACCGATTTTGCTTGATTTCTGACCTAGATTAGCACACTCAAGGATTAGTTTCCGATTTTCTACCGGTTTTCTTCTATTTTCAACCGGTTTTGTCCGATTTTTGACCGGTTTATATCGAAAATCGGCACACTCAAAGAAAATTAGAAAAAATGGCATAAAATATGAATAAATCCCAATTAATCTATAAAACATCTCAGAGAAATTTTCAACAATTTTTTGTCTGGAAAATAGAAAATAAAGATTAATGAAAAAGAACAGAGACACTATCAGATTTTTACAAAAAATTTCAAACTTGATCATGCTCTGAGATTTTAACGGTATCATAAACAGTGCCCAAGGATCATGTAGTAAAATTTCTAAAAATATTAGACTTCATTTACTGTCCTAAAAAATAAAAAACAGAAGAGCATATACAAAGATAGTAGTACTGTCAAAATTTTACAAAAATCCACAGGTCTAATCATCATTTAAAAATTTATAGAATCATTAGCCTTGCCTCAGAACCTCACAAATTTTTTGAAAAAATTATAACATGATTTAACAGCTTAATTAAATCAGGAATTGCTGACTGCTTTGCCTTGTTTTTTCTTTGTTCTATTATGTATATTCGGATTTGCTCAAAAATGTCTCCCAAATTCGGTTTTTCAAAAAACAAATCATCCCAAATACCAAAAAGCTATTAATACTAGTTTTAGGGAATTTTTGGATAAAATTTTCTAAATTTTTTGAATTCGAATTTGAATTGGACCGGTTTGTTGAAAATCGTGATTTTTTGAGCTATTTTCATCGATTTTTGGAACCCTGCAGCGTACAAGATCGAATAAACACGACCTCTTTTTGCTTGGGCACATGCTCTACTGGTGCCAATGTATATAGGAGCGGTAGTGGAGTGACGATCCGATGCGTAGGAAACGCATCAAGTTCTTTAAAAAAACGACAAGGAGACTGTCCATATGCCCATGCTTGACACGTATTTAGACACTTCGTCAAAAGAAGTTGCGAATCTGGCAGAGGCAGACAGGGTCCAAAGTTTGTCATACGGTTCGCAGTTCACACCGTAGGTGTTGACAGCTACCAAAACCAGCGTTCCATGGTACATGAGGGGTAAGAATGCTGCACCACAAATACTCTAAACAAAAAACACACCAATATATTGCTTGCAGAAATACACACTCAATTACAGCACTGTGACAAGATTATTGCCGCACACTGTACCAGCAGCAGAGTCTGCAGTATTGGCAAGAAAACGAGGACGGTCCGGTACATACATTTATTCAGGGGTGAGATGTAAAAAACTATCAAACAGGAGGCCAGAAGGGGAGTTTGTAAGCTGCCTCGAACTCATTCTAAAACGAGTGACTCGCAAATTTTTTATGTGATCACAGTGGGGGCGGATCGGCCAGTGTACTCTTGCATCTTTGAAAGCTTCAGTGCCACATCAACCTGGGATAAAACACAGAATCAGAACTGCAGCCACACAAAATGGTGTGGCAAAATTTTCGGATAGTCAAAAACAAGACTGTATACTGGGCACATATCTTACCAGTGGAGCAAGGGCATCCTGCGAATCCCTCCCGATCTTGGAGGAATCCTTCTCATACTGCTCAATGTAGACACGGATAGTAGCACCGACAGAACCAGTTCCAGAGAGGCGGAACACCTAGAATGCCAAGAGTTAATGTTAGTTCACCAGCAATAGTTGCAACCCATATGATGTATGTACTCCCAAATGCATCCGGTCTGGTCAACCCAATCACTATTATGCGTTGACTGATTATATTGCACTATCAAATTTGTGAACATGGACTAGATTTTTTCCTATACTTCTTTTACTTTTGTTCAAGAGACAAATGGAGGATATTTTAACAATAACAGTTCTACCAATGAATAACAGCATGGGTTTTGACGTACCAGTCGGGAACCATCTCCGAAGAGATACCGGATACCCTGATGCTTGGAGACAGAGCCATCAACGGGATCCTTGTACTCGAACTCATCAGCAGAGACCACATCTGAAACATCTGGCCGAATCTCCTTGATCAACCTGAGGAAAAGATACAAATTAGATCTAGTGCCTAATGGATACAATTTAGAATATAAACTTGTATCCATGCAATATATACAGACAAAAAAGGTCAGGAAATACATCTAAAAAGAAAAAGGGTATAATTAGCTAGCTGGGAAGCCAACATGCAGTTAGTGACCATAAAATAAAAGGTGTCCACTTCAGAGCTTAATAAAGTATGCATCATCTTTGTCAAAGAACCAAAAACCTCTGGAATAATCATAAATATCATCATTGTGACATCAATCTTCTGAGTATTTTCAACTTCAATTGTGCATGTGCACATGCATGCATCGGTGGCTTAGTGTTTGCGTGCGTGCGTGTGTAGGTACATTTAAGTGTTTATGCTAAATTATTGATGACTGCATTAAGTATGAGTTAATACACAATCTGCGTACTTGTTGACATCAGAAAGGGATGAATGCATGCTGACTAGGTTTGCCATAAGCTCCTTAGCAGCTCCTGCGTCAACATTCTTCAAGAAAAAAGATTATAGTTAGCATGTTAACAAACGTGTGGTATAAACATACATGTTGATTGCATGAAGTACCTCGTAGTCATATCGTGTATAATAATGGCGACCATAAGTATCCCAGTGCTGATGAACAATGTTTTCAACGGTAACAAGCTTATCTCCTCCAAGGTTGTCCTTGTTCTTGAAAGCAAGAATAGATAGCCATGCTAGAACAGCCCAAATACCATCCTTTTCACGAATGTGGTCAGAACCTAAAACAAATTAGTAGACATGAACGCATCTCATCAACCCAATCATGTCTAGTCTACAGTGTATATCAGCAAGTCTTTCAATTGATTTTGGTTAATCATATGAATTCATGGAATTATACCCCCTCCGCAATAAGAAGCAACATATCCAAAAACATCAAGTTGCTTGCCCTATTCCTTTAACACAAGGAGAACCAAGTTTGTAGGATATAGGAATAAAAGAGGTGCTACATATCAGAATGCATGAAGTTACTCGCATTTTACCATAAGGCAAAACCAATTTGCCCAACTAATTCTGACATGTTTGTTATTGTGATCAGCACATTGCACATACATCAAAGATAATCTAGATGATTTCCCAAACATTACCAGTGCCAAAGCTTTCTTCACCACAGATCGAGCACATCCCAGCATCCATCAAGTTTCCAAAAAATTTCCAGCCAGTAGGCACCTGAAACATTGAAGAATATGATACCTTTGCCCTACATTTGAAAATATAATGATTGACGCCTTGACGGTCTCACTAACTTACCTCAAAGAACTTGAGATTTAAATTATTTGCAACTACATCAAGGGCAGCCGATGTTGGCATGCTCCTGCAATTTCACCAATGGATCAACAACATAAGGAAGCACAGAGAAACTTTAAATGTGTCTTTGATTACACTGCTGCATATTAAGCAAGGTTCAACAGACACTGTTGCTGATCTTTTAATAGATTGTAGATGTTGAAGGTTATGCAAGGGTGAATAAACACAAGAGTTGAAAGAAAACATGAAAAAAAATAAGCCAGCCAGAAAACCAAAGGAAAATGGTTGGTAAGGCTGGGGTCAGATATTTTAAAATACTGAGGAACAGAACCCTGATATCTAGCAATGTTCATAGTCCTCATGTTGACCACCATGTAAATGCTACTAAAAAATAGATGAAAATCATAAAATTTTCTCTAACTATTATCTAAGTAGTTGTGCCACAGTAAGTGGCTAGGTGCAAAATTAAACTTGCAGAAAACATTTAATGGAATTAAATGTCCGCTATTATCATGGTGACCATCTAGCTACTGTTGGCACTCGTAAGTGAAAATCCTGTACTGGACCAGTCACTGCTGAACATTTTAAGCAATATGTACTGATGTTTTTTTTCTATCTAAGTTACTATAACTTATTTATTTTTGTCAAATATCATTTATTGAGGTTTTCATTTCTATTTTTAGCTTTGTTGTTTCCTCAAAATTCTAGATCTTATGTTTTTCTCAAATAGTAGCAATTCTACCCAAAATAACTCCATAACTCCAGATTGGTATTGTAGATAGCGGACTACCAGCGGGTCCAGGATTTGTGGTAATTGGCTCTAACTGGTCAGCTACCATTGGGAAATGGAATTACACAGTACACACAGTATCTGGCCTAGCATGGTGTGACAAACAATGGACGGCATGCTTATTTGGATGCAGAACATTTTTTTTATGGATATGCTTATTAGCAATGCAGTTTATAACTTACAGCTTTAATTCCTATAGTGAGAAGCTTTAACCAGCAAAGAAACTAGAGATTATCTTAGCAGCTCAATCTGCAGGAGAACTTTTTACCTGGCAACTCCCTTCAGGCCAGAAGCAAAATAAGGAATCGATTGAACAGCATTGGCTGCAATAATGGCAACCGAATCCGACGGTGTCACAAAGAATCTAGAATGAGACAAAGGATGCATCATGAATCCCTTCTAGTGCTATTGTAGATTTTCAAAACAATTTTATTATGTAGGCTAAATGATACCTTTTACCCAGAATCATGTTGCGGTCAGCATCTCCATCAGCTGCAGCACCAAATTCAGGGGGTTCAACATTTGAGGTTGACTTCCCGAGACCCATCCGATCAACCAATTCTTTCGCATAAGTGAGGTTAGGATCTGGATGACCACCTCCAAAGTCTTCCTGTAAAAACATAAATGATGAATTAACACCAATCCAAATTCTATTTTCAACTCGAGATGACAGAAGAACACATTACCTTCGGAACACAATTCAACAGTGAGCTTTCGTTAGCACCAAGCTCTTCCACAAAGATGTGTTTTGCGTAAATTCCAGCGACACCATGGAGGGCATCAAAACTAAAAGTGCAAAGCAAGGGTTTAGATGTGCTATGGGGTGTTAATAGGAGGACAGGAACATAGTTTAGGTCATAGATGAGTACCAGAACGTAAATTTTGGAGATGCCAGAAGCTTTTTAATCGACTCAAAGTCAAAGATTGTCCTGGAATTGAATACAGAATATTAATTAAATCGTCAATTTTTATTTTATTTTTTGCTTTTTTCACAGTGTTCCACTACAAAAGAAAAGGAAAATTCTCACTTCATAAAAAGAACACACCAAACAATAATCGCCAAGAAACATTTAATATATCCAAATGGAAGATACCTACTTCATTAGCTTTATGTAATCTGTAGTAGAGTCAAAGACATCGACATCGAAAGGGCCTTCAGGTCCACTGAAGCTAGTGACACCTATCACAGAAATATCGACCTGCAATTGAAAAAAAAGGGGAGTAAATGGAGGCTCCAATACCTTGAAGCGAAAGAAATTGCAAGAATTTTTTTTAGCAAATTGACATTAAATCATACATCTGGAAGGTCCTCGGCAATGAGGTATTCGGTAATTGTCTTTGTATTAGAGAAGATTTTATCGGTAACAGATTCAGGGGCAGGTCCACCATTCTCCATATTGTATTTGATTCCAAAGTCCTGACAAGTTCAATGATAAAGTGTTAACTAACAAAGAACACCAGTGGCACTTGATTCACAACAGAGATAGTAACAGTAAACATAATACCTCAGTCGGACCACCAGGGTTATGGCTCGCTGTTAAGATGAAGGCACCAGTAGCCTTTGATCCCTGTTTTTCATGTGTTAATAAACCACTAGTCAGATAATTTGCTACAACAGAGAAAAGAATCCGAGAGCAATCGTGTTTGTACTGCAAAAAGTTTCCTTTGGTGGAAATCGAACTTACATCTGCAGCAATTCTTTCACGGATGACCGCAGATACTGCTGGAGTAGACAAGAGACTGTTTTGTCCAACCCAAACACGTCTTACTCCATTAGCAGCAGCCATTTTTGTTATGATCTATAACAAGAAAAATAAATGTCAAATTTCTAACCACGGTTTGATGTAGATGAAATGTGCTAATAGCAATACATGTCACAAATATAGAAGAGTTACAAAAAACAGGTGTTTATGTCAATAGAAAAATATGCTAACAATATATAAAATTACCAATCGGTGTGTTTTACGGAAGATAACAACTGAAACATGTAAATGATCTAAACATTTTCACATTAAGGTGAAAAGTAATGAGGTAGTTAGCATGGTTATCACGGCGCCCCGGCGAGGCGAGTCGCCTCCGGGACGCCTGGACGCCTAGACGAGGATTAGGCGACCACAAAATCCATTAATATCAGTATTTTACCAATACATATATAGCAATATCAGTAAATCCCTTTTTCTCTCAGTCTTTAAATCTCAATTGGCCCATTCGGCAACCCACCTGGCCGGCCCAACCGAGCGGCCCGCGAAATGTTATGCCGCACAACACAACCGCAGCCGTTGGCCTCCTCTTTTGCTCGCTCGCTATCGAGCTCAAGCTACCCACCACGACCACCCAAGCAACCGCGTCCGCTATCGAGCTTCTCTTCCTCATCCGCAAGCACGTCGCCCCGCACGCCCTCAAGTCCTTCCCCTCGCCTCCCGCGCAGGCCACGCCGCCAAGTTAGCGATGGAGCATAGGCGAGGTGAAGCCCGGCTGGAGGCGACGCGGATCTGGCGTCGGAGAGCCCGGATCTAGCACCGACGAGTCGATGGACGGTGATTCTAGCTCCAGATCTGGCGGAGAAGCGACAACCGGTGAGATAGTTCATCTCCCTACCACCGTCGAGCACCTCCTCCTCATCTGAAGCTCCTCTTCCCTTCCCCGGTCAGCCTACCCTAACTCCAGTCGGCCGCCCGGACGCCTGGTCGCCGCCGCCGCGATGCCAGGACATCCAGGCGGCCGCCTGGAACTCTTCAGGCGAGGCGCCGAGCCATGGCGCCTCCCGCCAGCCGCCTGGACATCTAGGCGACGCCGTAATAACAGTGGTAGGTAGCAGGAACTTCTTAACTTGGGTAAAAAGTGAAAACAGCTTTAACACTGATATTAGAGTCAGCAGATAATTCTGCCAAAAAATCAACCATGATCACTGTAAGAAAAGGCAGCCTCTTTGTTTCAGTAATATAAATGGCCTATTCATCTTCAAGAGTTTTACGAAATGGCACAATGACAGGCATATAGATTCATATTAAGAAAAAATGCAGAGGATTTTACTCGACCGTAAAAAGCTTCAGGGTTTTTTGGACTACGTTGGAATGGCAGATCAACCGACATATCACCAACATTCAAGAAACAGGCAAGTAAACTCAAAGCTACAAAGCAGCTACAATGCAGCAATCTAAATTACAGAGCCATTGAATTTAGGCATCTCCTAGTTCACAATGGAGTTTCAACTTGCAACATGTTAATTTAGTAACTAGTTTGTCATTGGGCAAATTATACAAATGCCATTATATAAGACACTAGCCATATCACATTTAAAAACGAAAAAAAGAAGGATCTGGAGCTGTTGAGGATTCTCAAGAAAAAAGTATGTGTTTCTTTCTTGAGATTTTAACCTACACAATTTAAACAAATTATTAAGTCCAAAATAGCTGTTGAGGATTCTCAAGAAAAGAAGTATGCATTTCTTTCTTGAGATTTTAACCTACGCAATTTAAACAGATTATTAAGTCCAAAATATATAATACAAAATGAAGTAGCACTAGGCATAGGCATTGCAACAAAAAGTACTTACCCATAATCAAATTGATAGTTTCACATTTTTGTTCTGGGATGACAAAATTTTGGTAAACCATGCTCTTAAAAAGTTCACTTGGTATGATTCAAACAAGCCCAAAGGACATATTTAACATAGATATACCACAATGTTATAGCATGTGCTCCAGAATTTGGAGCATTAAACCTAAAACAAAGCCAAATGGCCCTGCGAAACATGCAGCTGCCATGAGATAATTCTTGGTCAACATATTTTTTTAGCACATGAGCGCCAACACTATACAAATATTGAAACAGAAATCTGCAGCAGCTACTGTGAAACTATACAGATTTAACATAATAGGGTCACAGAAAAACATATAAGGAGTATGTAACCTAAATAGTTAATAGTCAATTCCAAATCACCTGAACAGCATCCTTTGAGAAATAGCGGCCATCACCAGACACAACAATGGTAGCACCTAAAAGTAAAGAAGAGATGGAAATAGAAGATATGAGAAAGGACCGTGCAAGAAGGACAAGGAACATCAGAGTATTTCAACTGTGGTAACTGGTAATAGAATTTCCCATTTATGAGGCAAATAACGAAGAAAGATATGGTAAAAACAGCTCAATCAAAATGTATTTAACCCCTGTGGTATCTTGAATACTGGTTTTTAAGTCCGTTTTTTTTTTGTTACCAAGTTGTAGTTAACACCTGGAAATGGAATAGTGACTTTTATTTGAACTTCATAATGCCTAACAATATTAGATTATTTTCTAAGAATAGCAAAACCGCACTTAGATGTTTGAAGCAGGATGGATGTTCATCTGATAAACAACTAACCTTTTACTTTGTCAGCGGGAAGGGCATTAAATGTTGATTGGACAAAGTTCTGCAGGTAATGAGGCTGCTGGAATACAGTGACCTGGTAACAGTAACAGCCAATTAAGCAAAAGATAATACCCATAATGAACCTAAGGAGAGAAGGACTATGGCATCCACAATATAAGTTATCATAATTCATAAGCAGATCATTCTCCTTGATGCATAAAAATATTATGCCACTTAAGCTATCAACCTTTATTATCTTCCTTAAAGAGAAGTCCAGCTGGCTAGGAGCAAAATGGTATCGTAGATCACAGTAAAACTAGATATGCGTATAGACATCAAATAAATCAGCAAATACAGATTCCATGGAGCTGGCAGCATCAACCTTAGAAAGAATGTATTGCTCTGTCTCTCATTAAATAACCAAAATGTATTCAGTTGTTGTTTGTTTACTTAGTTATGTACAGAAAGAACAATGAAACAGAACTATACCAAAGATCAAAACTGCACCTAAACAATAAACTAAATCAAATCCATTATGTACCATTGTCGTCACAATCACCAGGTCCAACCACCTCAAATGCCATCCATACACATGAAACCAGAACAACATGTGCACAAAGGTGCACTGTACAAAATATCCAGGTCAGGCCTTCAGCAATGTCCCACATGCGGCGTGCCACGTTCAAAACATAGGAGTTAGGAGGTTTTAGCATCACACTCAACCCACAATTGGCCACAAGATACCGTTTAATTGACTTACTCAACAATTTCGACCTTTACGGCAAGTGAGGATCAACAACATATTTTAGCAAAGGTTAACAATCACGAGTATCAAAATCTTCTGCTTCATCACATTTTCACAACACACACGAACACATTCTTGATCTCCATATGAATTGAAACACGATCCAAATTGATTGGACGATCCTGGGCACTGATGCATGCTAGATCCCAATCAAACGTCAAACGTGCCCAAAAAAAGGCAGTAAAACATCCAGAACAAATGTGATGAGAACATGTTATCGAAGTGAGTAACGACTAATAGACCCAGCACAATAACTGCCAGCGTGCACTAACTACGGAATCACAGGTCCTTGCTATCTTCTCCGATCGCCAATAAAGCAATAGCCGGCAACTACTCAGCAAGATCCAGTGAACATTAACAAAAGCATATCAATGCCAGTGCAAATCTCCCGGATCAGAGCCCACAATTCAGATCACTCGAATCCTGTGTAGATCCAACGTTCCAGACGGAACAACGGATCCCTGAAAAGCCCGCGGAAACGAGAGGAACCAAACCAATTCATCCACCGCGACACCCGCGCACAAGCAAACACACGCTCGCAGATCCCAACTAAGCCATTGGAGTTGGGAGCAGATCCAACCCGAACGACGGATCAGGCAGCGGCCGGCGAGATCCGCAGCCGGAACCAGAGACGCGCGGCGCGGATCGGAACAGGAAATCCCAACTAGGAGCCCACGTTACAGCGAGATCCAGATCGGACTCGGAGCCCTAGCGATGGTAGCCCGGGAGGGAGGGAGAGAGGGGAGGGGAGGGGACCTTCTTGCGGAGGCCGGAGGTGCCGGGCTTCTGGCCGTCGAAGGGCGCGGTGGCCTTCTTCGTCACCGCGAAGAGCACCATGGCTGGCTGCCCACCGAGCCGCCGCGCGCGCGCGAGGCGAGCAGGTCGGATGAGGAGGCGGCGCGGTGGTGGTGGAGGAGAGATCGGGAGTGAGGGAGTGGTGGTGGTGGTGGAGATTTCGGGAGTGAGGGAGTGGTGGTGTGGACCGTGTGGTGGCGAGGGCGACGTGGGCGTGGCGGGTATTAATAGCGGGCGGAGCACAAGAGGATTATTCGGTTGTTTTCCTCCTCTCTGGTTTTTTTCCCCCGCATTATTTTTTATTTTTGGGTGGTATTCTTGTGTGCCTTTTTGTTTGTTTTATCCTAATGATTTGTGATCGGACGTCCGATTTTTTTAAGACGTTTGCAACATTTTTTCTACGTGTGAAGTATTTTTCTTTTGATAACAGTAGAAATGTACGCGCGAAACAAAATGTTGCAGGCGTTAGAAAAAAATGTTGCAGCGAGCGTCCGATGAAATGAACAATAATCGAACATCCGGACGCTAGTATCACCCTTTATCCTAATGACTTGTGATGTTGCAGCGAGCGGCTGATGAAATGAACAGTAATCGAACATCCGGACGCTAGTATCACCCTTTATCCTAATGACTTATGATGTTGCAGCGAGCGGTGATGAAATGAACAGTAATCAAACATTGGACGCTAGTATCACCCTTGTTTTATTGCGTTCTCTTCTCCCTATGCTGTGGAGGATTATTCGGTTGTTCCTCCTCTCTGGTTTTTTTTCCCCGCATTTTTTTTATTTCTGGGTGGTTTTCTTGTGTGCCTTTTTGTTTATTTTATCCTATGACTTGTGATCGGCGTCCGATTTTTTTAGACATCTGCAATATTTGTTCTACGTGTGAAACATTTTTTTCTACGTGTAAAACATTTTTCTTTCGATAAAAGTAGAAATGTACGCGCGAAACAAAATGTTGTAGACGTTGAAAAAAATGTTGCAGGCGTTGAAAACAAAATGTTGCAGCGAGCGTCCGATGAAATGAACAGTAATCGAACATCCGGACGCTAGTATCACCCTTTATCCTAATGACTTATGATGTTGCAGCGAGCGGTTGATGAAATGGACAATAATCGAACGTTTGGACGCTAGTATCACCCTTGTTTTATTGCGTTCTCTTCTCCCTATGCCACGGAGGAATCAGGCCTAACGTTTCTGACATCCAAGGGGTGGCAATTTGATTGTGTTTGTGGGTTATTCGTAGTGTTATAATTTGAGGTTTTGATATGTACCATGTTAGGGAATGGTTTTTAAGATGTTAATTTCGCATCTCATTAGCTCTAGTTTTTTTTCTCCTAATTTTCTAGCTAGGATTGCTACACCGGCACGATGAAAGTATTCAGGGAACATGTTGTCAATTCTAAGGAACAAAGAAAATTTATTGTATGGTCTTGAAGCTACTGTACGTAAAAGAAAAGGATAATGTATGTTGTATAGATTGACATAAATTGTTGTGCTATTACGGATGTTTTCTCATATTTACTATACATAAATCAAGTATGTTGTTGTTATTCACGATTTAACCGGATGCTAGTTTAACTTTTTTAAAGTACTTTGTCTGTTGATTTTTATATGGCGTGTTTTGACTTGTTGCGGCTCCAAAGTCAAACTTACCATTAATTTATTTTAAAATACTTTTGTTCGTAGCTATTAAAAAATACAATAACAAAAAAAAATGCTTTCAAATACGAATTCAAGGTATCACTTTTGTGTCACATGATCTATATATTGTTACACTAATCATTGGTCAAATTTACAAACTTTGAATCTCGAAATCCATAAACGCCTTATAAAAACCAATAGCGTGAGTATTCCGAACATAGTTAGATAAGAAAATATCTAACAATCATAGCAATTAGCAAACATTTTTACTCTATCTCTAAATTTTTAAGTGTTTATAAATTAGTTAATAAATTAAAATAACAAAATAAAAACTACAAATTATAAGTCGCGCCTAAGCTTGTATTTTAAGCTTCATACACTTATGGATCTATCCCTTAAAAAAAGAAGGAAATAAAAGAAAGGCAAAGTGAGATTCTCTCACTGTAAAAGCTAAATACAGCTTACAGGCTACGGAGAAGAAGAAAACAGCAAAGGAATCGGGTAAAATTAACAAGCCAATGGATTGCAAAAATATAAACGACTTACATCTCCTATTGGGCTGAACTTTTCTTCGACTACAAAAGCACCTGGTTAGGCTTCCTATAATTAGTGGTTGTTGTTGCCTAATCAAACTCTTCGTTCCGTTAGATATGTATAATAAATGTAATTTCCTTTGTGGCACTGTCATCCCAGGACTTGCTAGAAATAATTCAAGTAAGCAATGATACGATGAAAGAGCTTTTTTCATACTACTGCTACCATTTTATGTCCGAAGTACACATGGCGTGTATGCGATTTGGACTTGAATTAACGCGAAGCAAAATTTTCCCCAGCCCCTTTGCTCAATTTTTTTTACAAGTTTGGCTTTTCGAATAAAAATATAAATCTGGTCCCTTGATTGAGACAAACACCTATCACTAGGATGAAAACGGATCAGATAGATGGATAATGGCTCTGCCGTATTTGTTTTCATATTTTTCTCGGATACGGATACGAATATAAGTAAACCGGATATAAATACGAATACAGATATGGAGCGAATACGAATCGAAATAAATACGGTCACAGATATTTATTGGAACATGAAAACCCTTTAAATTATACATACAAAATGAAAAAAAGTAACTAGTTTATTTGCTCCAAACATTCATGAATAATATGTAATGACCCAAGATTTATATTCTTTGTTGAATTATATTTAAAATAATAAATTCTGTATTTACGAGTTTTTATGCATTTTTAGCTACTTATTTAAAATATTTTCTTGTTAAGGATAGTAGTGTTTGAATTTTTGAGAAAATTTAAAAGCATTTAAAATCTTAAAAAATGTTTTTTAAATATTAGATTGTGTCAGGAACTTTCCTAAAAAATTTCGTAATTTTCTGAGTTGATTTGCCAATTTTAATAAATAAAATTTAATTTATGGATTAATTAAAATAGAAAATAATTTTGAAATTCAGAAACCTTTTTGACCAAAAGAGTAGCCTTTGTCTAGCCCATGTGCATATCCATTTATTCGACCTATAAATATCCGGACTATCCGGATCTGTATCCGACGGATAGTGAGCTGTCGAATCCGTATGCATATCCAATACAAAAAATTTGTATCCGTATCCGATCCGACATAATCCATATCCAAAAATTATCCGGATCGATCGAAAATTATCCGATCCATTTTCATCTCTACCTACCATGCTCCACAACTACGGTAGGTGAACCTGCGACAGTCTCAAACCACAGTAGGACGTTGCATTATCGTGAGGCAAAATTTTCTCAGCCTCTTGGCTCAATTTTTTTACTAGTTTGGCTCGTATCCGAACGAAATTATAAATCTGATCCCTTTTAAACTGCAACAGGCATCTACCGTGATGACACAAGTCGTGGTCGAGAAAGTTGCTAAATTTGCAATTTCGACCAAAATTTTTTAATAATAAGCCTATGAAAAAAGAAGAAGAAGCCAAACACTCCATTATCGCAGCATCTGATTCGACGATGGCCCACAGCTCAAAACCTGCCAGCGCGTGTCCATCGAGCGGATGCTGGGACGGCCGTGCTCGTCGGTGGACCGGCTCTTCGATGGACTTGGAGCACAAGCGAAGATCGGTGACCGACTGCTGGTTGCAACTTGCAAGACAGTGATGCTGTGCACTTGGCACACGCAATTCTCGCACGCCTTCCGATCTCGATAGGAGGTAATGGTAATGGTTGGTGTGCGCTGATTTTTCATTGGATTGAAAGAAGGTTTACAGTTTATTTTATTTAAAACTAATTTTGTCATAACTAATCTAAAGTAAATATAATTTGCTATACTTTTTATAGCAACAAAATTCAGTGTCACAAATGTGGTAAAGTTGGGTAAAAAACTGAGTCTGATGTGTGGGATATGAGGCTAAGAAAGTGTGACAAGGTGTAATTATGGCAACGAACCAAACATCTGTTTAAGGATCTATAGTACGCCTAAGTTTAGGCGTGACAAAGTTAGCTCCAAAGCAAACAAGCCCTTACAATCATATAAAACTTACTACTAGTTCTTGATAAACTCTTTCACTTGTAGGTGGCTTTTGCAAATATCTCCTAATAAAAAAAAAGTCTACCCAGCAGCGTTCCTACTTACTAACACAAAAACAACTTTACAACAGGGCAACGCTGAAGAGTGAAGATGCGAGGAAGAGGTTACGCTACAAGCATATTCTGTAGCGTATTAGCATCTTGGTACACCCAATACTTCTGTAGAGACAACCATAACTACACTGAATAATTTGGCCCTTAACAATACACAGATTGCGACAGTTCATACACCTGACAAAATCATTGTGTTCTTAGAAAGAAAGAGAAGAAGAAATGATCAAATGAGTAAGCGTGGTGCCCTCTCAAGTCCAGGAGAACGGACCAAACGTGGTTTCCTTTCTCCCCTGCTCATCGTCGCTTATCTCTACTTAGTAGTGGTCGTCCGTTCTCTACTTTTCACCCTTAACCCCGACATATGGGTCCAGTTAGTGCGCGCATCCGTTCCCCTTCCTCCAGTTTTCCACTTCCTCATCGCATTTCCCGCACCGCCATTCCCCTTCCTCCAGTTTTCCACTTCCTCCTCGCATTTTCCGCACCGTGAACGAAACCACCTGGAATTCACCGGCCAATTAGATCGAGCTTGTTTGTCCCTCGCGAAGCTTCCATGAACGTTGAGCGTCTGTCGGCGGAGTGCCACAGCCTCCACCGCTATGCGCGGATGTCACCACCCCAAAGCTAGAGCCTGAGGGGGAGGCGTCTTCGGCGAGGCGGCCGGAGGTCCTGGTAAGCAACCATCTTTAACCTCAAAATCAACATAGGAGAATCATAGTGGAGAACTAGCATAGATATTAATGACAGTAGCAACCATTAGTGGCCTCAGTGGGTAGGACAACCGTAGGTGCGGCGTCGTGCATGCCCATCAACCCCCACGTACTCCCTAGTGTACAGGAGGCCATGGGTGTCGTCACCGCACTGCCAAACCTAGGCAAACCCAACCAATTGTTCATCATCAACCACATCACATAACTTAACCTACTCATCATTCAACCTTAAGAGCAAAATGACTACTACAAGAAAAATGAATGGGGAATGAGAAGAACATCACCAAGCCCTGGTAGAGGAGGGGAAGGTCGAGGCCAGATAGGAACCGAAGCCGAGGGGCAGAGGCGGTAGGGCTGCAAAGCAATGGGGGACTGGTGAGCCGGCGGGCCACAAGGCGGCTAGGCCACAATGGAAATAGGGTCATGAGGCGATTAGGCCATAGGGGCGGCGGGGCCACTCGGGGGCAAGCCCGAAGGGCCAGTGGGCCGCAAGGCGGTTGGGTCGTGATGGTGGCAGGGCTGTGAAGCGGCTAGGCCATGGGGGCGACGGGGCCACATGGAGAAACCGGCAAGGCCGCATGGCAGCCGATGAAGGGGAGCCCGGATAGGGTCACGGGGAGAAGGGGAGAGAGGAGGAATACAGGGAATGGATAAGGACGATGGGAAAAAAAGAAAATTTAAAAAGGGGAGAAAAATTCTATCTAAATCAATGCATCATTAAAATTAGTTATACTTGATTAAAAATTCGATAAATTAATCAAGCGAAGCTATCAGGTATTTAAATAAAAGGTGTCAAATTAAAAATAAGCAAAAAAATCCAAAAAGGGCATCATAGTATATCAAATAGCATAATTTTAAGAAAGGGTTGGATGCTATAAAACATGCAAAAAATTATAGTTGCCAACTAAAATATAATATTTTATAATTTCAGAAAATAAATCAAATCCGACTGGTGATCTTTAGCAGCAACAATGCGAGGACGAGTATTTTTACCAAAATTTAGGCAAGCAATCTCTTGAGATCATATTTAAATATTTTTAATCACACATATTTACTTATACGTGATATCACCGATGCATATGAAAATATTTTAAGAAAACCATAAATCGGATGCTGATGGAAAAATGGTTTGATGATGAATTGTTGAGGCAGTGATTGGTTATGTTGAAATGATGATGAACTGCTGAGACAATATTTGAATTGTGGATACGTTGAAATGGCTTGTCTAACGAATGGAGCTAGTGACATATATAAATGAGGTGGGTAGAAGGTGCCATAGAGACGAGCATTGCCGGTGGAGCACTCTACATAGGCTAGTACATAAGGATGAACCATTACACTCAAACAATGAGCTGTATTTTTGTATCAACCATAGTGTGTGGACACAACTAGAAAAGGTTGTCCTATGATAGTGTTATGATCTCCACATTGGTTATGAGTAGATAACTAAGAGTGAGAAGCTGGGTATGTCGGGATTCCTAGTGAGGTACACTGTTTTAGAATTCAGCTGCGGTTGATGATTCCAGCCTCCAGGGCACTATATTTAAACACTATGAGATGAGTACTGCCATTGTTAGTCGGAGTACAACTGGCATGCAGCTAGAGTTGGAGATCTAATACCAGAGTAGTGATAAATGTTATGGGTTTTCAACTGAGGTTGGGTTCACTATGGGTAAAGTGGTACAAACCTGCGTGAGGTAAAATCATAAATTCATGCCTGTCTCTTGGATTAGAGGCTATGAAAGCTAAGTCTACCTCATATACGAGTGCTAGTAGCAATTTCAAAGATTAAAATCGAAAACCCACATTTTCCTAATAAAACCTTATTTTCCTAAAAATGGATTTGAGAGAAAGTCGTTCATGAGATGGATGAAAGAAAAATTTATATAATGCATTTTGTTATTATTGCTTGCTAAGTATTTTTGTACTCATCCTTACTTAACTCCCTCTTTACTTAGAAGCTAAGCATTATGGATTCGCCTGAAGGCATGGGCTGAGGATCTTCCACACGGTAAGGGTGACGAGGTGGCGGAGGATTACCATCAGGACCGGGTGGAATAATAGACCGTATGGTAGTGACCATCGATCCATTAGATACTTAGTGTTTATGTAAATTATTTATTGATGTAATATAAACATATTATGTAAGATTTGATAACTATAGACTTGTAGGCTGCGTGGCAATGGATTGTAATAAAATTTTATTTCAGTCTCTAATTATTGTTTTACTGCAACACTCTGAACACAGTGTATTAATTGATAAAGTGTCATGTGCGTCCGATATTTTGTTAGCTAATATGCTGATATCAGCGTAATTATCTCAGAGTAATGGCGGTGTTACTATTGTTACCTTAGGCTAATTATGCGGGTCACCACACTATAAATGTATAGACCTACCTCATGTTGGAGGAATTTGTTTTTTTCCCAAATTTCAGAAAAGAAAAGAAAAATCGGAGATTGGGCCAACTGAGCCGACAAGGCCCAATCGGATGAGGATAAGGCACCACGCTTCGGTGCCCTACCCCCAAACCACGTCATGGGGAGGTGATGGAGTCGACATTTGTGTCCTATGCATGTCGACAGTTGGTGGTGCTCTGGCTGCTGTTGCTCTATTTCCTCCTCTCCCCGAGCTCCTATAAATCCCTAGGTTCATGTTCCTCTTTGGCATACAGTGAAGAACAATGAAATGATTTTCCTCTCTTTTTCAAATCCCTAATCTTCTCCAAATCCGTGTGCTCAAAGGGTTGATTCTTGGCTTCCCGACGTCCTCTTGCAGTCTTTGACCTAGATCTGTGCTCATTCACCTCATGGATGCCACATTCGTGAGTAACCCGTGGTGATTGTTTGAGCTTGATCTTGGTTGGGTAGTGATTTGAGGGCTTTGGGAGAGCTAAGGTTGATTGGTGCTCTTCGTGGCTGAGTGGTTGAACTGACCTTGCTTGGTTTGTTGACTCGGTTAAGTGGAGATTGGAGCTCGGTTTTGCATTTGTGTAGCAAGTCCGTCGTGACTTGTTCGACGAAGTCTTCTTCCTTGGCCATGAAGCTGGTTATGTGGCTCTATGCAATTTTGGTTGTATCTCTGAATTACTTGGTGATTGTTGGCTTTGTATCTCCGAAGCATTCGCCGGTGAGTCTGTGGCAATACAGTGGTGATATTTTTTCTGGAACATCGTCTTTGACGAGCCTAGCCGGTTCAACACTAATAGTCAGACGATGCTTTATGAGTATAATCAACTCTCTGTTATTTTGTTCTATACATTATGCAAAGGGGCTAGACAATTGTTTGTCTGGGGGACCTTGCATGTTTGGGGTCGCTATTGCTCTGTAAAGATTAGGATAAGGGAGATAATTTGTGACAATTAGTCTGTTTACTTATGTTTGAGATACTTGTCGAGATACTTTGATCACTCCATTGTAATGATGCTCTATCCAGTTCATTTTATATGACCTGATTTTTGTTTTAGCATATTTGTTATTCTGTTTATATGCTCAAATTGTGATATTTATGCTCAGTATTCTCTTGCATATATTTTTGAACTGTTAGAACATTATTTTTTTATCTGAATTAATTGACAAGATTGAAATATGATTTGGTAAGACTATATTGAAAGATTGTTACAAATTAGTCTATAATCCTGTCCCTAGTGGCAAGAAGGTCTTTTAATTAAGGCAGCCCGATATCTGAGAGCAATCTACGTTCAACTTGAGCTTTTGTAGCTAGTTGAAAGTTACCATTAATTATTTATTGTCATATTCATGCTTAGATACTTAATTATGAGCTATTTTGCTTTGATATTAGATAATATCATGTTTCAATATCTATGTTTTCGTTATTCTTTGGTTTATAATCATGCTTGGAAACAAAGTAATTGGAAATTTGCTAATACCGCAATTATTCCAACACCTCACGTGGGCTAAGGCTTGAGCAGATTTTAGGACAGTTTGTTACACAAGATTACCTCGTGATGTAATGACACAGTAGGGTCAAAGGATCCTGGACGAAGCTAGATCTCCCGATATTGATCTCGAGCATGAAGGGTCTGTTTGGGGGAGCTGTAGCTTTTCTGAAAAGTTGTTTTTTTGGTTTTCTGAGTTTAAAAGCGGCTTTAGCTTTTTATAAGAGACCGTTTAATAAAAAGCTAATTTCCCTCAATAATAAGCTGCAAAAGCAGATTTAATCTAACTTTTAGCTTTTGACTTTTATTAGTTATAATGACTTTTGGCTTATGTAAAAAACCGTTTGAAAGCTAAGCTGTTCGAAGGGCCGAAGTCGAGCCTTCTGTCGATCCCAGGGCCGTGCAGGCGGGTCGGGCCAAGAAGTGCAGGCGGTAGTAGTCGACATAGTCGAGGAAGCGGCAGCCGGTCGGCGTCGACAACGGCGCACCACGCCCTGCAGACGCACCTTGCCACCGCAAGGCTGCGCGGCGGGGAACGTCCGCGAGCGCATCGTCCGATAGAGCCACCTCCGTCTCCATGGACGCAGATGCGCGAGCGCAGCCGCCCGCTCGGTTAGGTCCCTTGGGTTGTTAACTAGGCAGGCGGCGCTTTTGGCCCGCTTGATTTGCTTCCGGGTTAAATAGACTGATTAGAGTTTGGATCTCAGATCCGGAGGTTTAGCGTCCAAATGGGCTGATGTGGTCTGGATCAGTTCAAGCCTCGGCCCACAAGCTCAAGTAGTAACATTTTTAGGCCATGGTCTCATCTTTGGAATACGAAACCAATATTGTTTATAGCTTGGCCATGCTGATTTATGAAAACCAATATTGTTTCAAATATATTCTCATCAATCCATGATATTTTAGATTTTGCTTTTGTTAGTTGTGACCAGCATTTGGGTGTTAGTTTTGGCCCAATAAATCCTAAGGCCCATGTGCAATACTAGGAGTTATGAGGACATTAGTCCCACATAGGTAATTGAGAGAAAGTTTGACTAACTTAAATAGTTTGGACTGTTGTCCATCTGTTGTGAGGTTGGAAAAAGAAAAAGGCGGTGCCACCCGCGCGTGTGCGCGCCGAGTCGAGCCGTGGCGTGTGTGAGACGAGACGAGACATGCACAGCGCAGGCCGGTTCGGACGTGATGTACTGGGCGCGGGAGCGGTTTGTTTTTGCAGTTTCAGTGATCAATGTGACCGGTTTATGACCAGTAACCGCCGTCAATTACCAGTGTCAGACGTGGTTGATGGCTGGCTCATAATCAACGTCGGTTACTGGTAACAGTTTCAGGAATTGATGGCTAGTAATGGCTGGTAACTCCTGTCCGTTGGCTGTTAATGACTGCATTAGATTCCGTCTCTTGCCCGCTGCATGCCGCAAGCCTATATAAGGAGGGCAGCGGCTGTGTTTTCCTCAACAAAACCAACGCTGGCTCTCGCCTGAACTCTCCCGCAAGACTCCATTGTTCCATCTGTAGCGCTGCATTGCTTGTCTCCCCACCTTCATTTTCTTGCGCGTACAAGTAGCGAAGGGAGTAGGCCTCCGGAACCTCGCCCTTCTTGAGATCTTGCTCGAGATAGAAGGCCGATAAGGTTTTTGAGAAGCGTACAACGCGATTGCTCAAGCTTTTGTCCCGACCAGAAGCACCGGCGTCGGAAGGAGCCCTTCTGCACTGCGTCAACATCTCCACTGCACCAAAGGCTTCTCTGCGACAACCTGTGATCCTCTACACCGACCGTCATGGCAAACAACAATGAGCAAGTCATTGTTCCGCCTGTGCCTGTGCCTATGCCTATGGTGGCACCGGCTCAAAGGTATATTCACCTATACCGTGTTTTTATCGTGTTGATTTCTTGTTCATTAGCCTTTGCGTTTGAGATAGATAGTTTGTTATCTAGTACCTTTGGCTTTGAACTAGAATTATGCAATTGTTTAATCACGATTTACATAATTTTGTGGATTAAAATATTGAGAAAATTCCTAATATTTCCAACAATCCAAAAACCTTATCCGAGGAATTTTAAAACTACTGGTTTCGCTGCCGCACTTAAGCCAACTGTATTTGACAGCGCAAATTACAAGCGTTGGCGCGCCAAGATGATTCTGTGGTTGACTGCCATGAACGTGTATGATGTATCACGTTGCGCAAGGTAAGCCACAACCTGAGGGTGGGCTCTCTCCTGAGCAGGAGAGTGCCTTCGCGGCTGCGGATAACTTGTTTAGAGGCGCCGTGATTAGTTTTCTTGGAGAAAATCTTGTTGATGTGTATATGATTTTGCCAAGTGGTAAAGAAATGTGGGATGCACTTGAGGCAAAATTCGGAGTCTCTGACGCGGGTAGTGAACTCTATGTCATGGAGTAGTTTCATGACTACAAGATGGTTGATGACCATTCTGTAGTAGAACAGGCTCATGAGGTTCAAGCCTTTGCGAAAGAACTTGAGAATTTTACATGTGCATTGCCCATCAAGTTTGTGGCGGGATGCATTATTGCGAAGCTGCCACCTTCTTGGAGGGATTTTGCCACTACTCTAAAACACAAGAGACAAGAGTTCAGTGTTGCTGGTCTCATTGGGCCTTTAGATGTTGAGGAGAAAGCGAGGGCAAAAGATATACGTGGGAAAGAAAGTTCTAGTGCCAATGTGGTAAAAAAGAAAACCTTTCAATTCAACAAGAAGAATAAAAATAAGTCTGAAAAGCCCGAGAACAAGAACAAGGCCGCTCAAACTACTAGCTTCAAGAAGAAGAAGAATAAAGGAAAGAGAAACTGCTTTATTTGTAATGGTACTGATCATTGGGCAAAGGACTGCCCTGATCGTAAAGACAATAAGTAGAAAAAGTCCGCCAACGTTGTTATTGGCAATACTGAGAAGGAACATCCGGTATGTTTCAATACCTACCGCTCTATCGTATGTCGCTCATTGATTGGTGGATTGACACGGGGGGCAATATACATGTTTGTGCCGACAGATCCTTATTCTCTTCTTACCAGGTCACAGGGGCTACCTCCGTGTTGATGGGGAATGGGTCGCAGGTATTTGTACGTGGAGTCGGCACAGTTGACTTGAAGTTTACTTGTGCAAAGTCGCGGCGATCGAGGAACGTGCATTACGTGCCCGTGATAAATAAAAACCTTGTCAGTGGGCCTCTATTGTGTAGAGATGGTTTTAAGTTAGTTTTTGAATACAATAAATGTGTTGTTTCTAAAATTGGAACTTTTATTGAAAAAGGCTATGAGAGCGGAGGTTTGTTCCGCTTGTCTTTGATGGACATGAATAAAATTGTGAATCATGTTTGTAATCATGAGACTGATGTTTGGCATTCCCGACTTTGTCATATTAATCTTGGTTGCATGATGCGGTTAGCCAGTATGAATTTAATCCCAAAATTTACCGAAGTCAAAGGTTCTAAGTGTCAAGTGTGTGTGCAATCTAAGCAACCTTGCAAACCTCACAAGGCAGCTGAGGTGAGAAACTTGGCACCGTTAGAACTAGTTAATACCGATTTATACGAGATGAACGGGGAGTTGACAAAGGGTGGTAAGAGTATTACATGACTTTGATTGATGATTCTACTAGATATTGCTATGTGTATTTATTAAAGTCAAAAGATGAGACTTTTCACTATTTTAAGATCTATAAAGTTGAAGCTGAGAACCAACTTGAGAGAAAAATCAAACGGGTTAGGTCAGATCGTGGTAGAGAATTTTTTTCTAGTGAGTTTAATTTATTCTGTGAGGAACATGGAATAATCCATGAGAGGACGCCTCCTTATTCGCCCCAATCAAATGGGATTGCCGAAAGAAAGAACCGTACTCTAATTGAGATGGTTAACGTCATGTTAGAAATAGCGGGACTTTTCAAGGAATGGTGGGGTGAGGCTATATTGACTGCTTGTCATTTCCTAAACAGGGTTCCTACAAAGAATAAAGAAATCACACCATTCGAGGAATGGGAGAGGAAAAGATTAAATTTCTCTTATTTACGTACTTAGGGCTGTTTGGCTAAGATCAATGTGACTATCCCAAAGAAGCGTAAACTTGGACAAAAAACCGTTGATTGTGTCTTTATTGGTTATGCTTTTCACAGCGTTGGATATAGGTTCTTAATAATGAAATCTGGAGTACTTGATATGAGTGAAAGTACAATTTAGAGTCCAATGATGCCACATTCTTTGAGGACTTATTCCCTATGAAAGAGACACTTAGCTCATCTGGTAAAGAATCTATCTTCTCTCCTAAACCTTCCACTCCTATACAAATTGAGCTCATTTTTGAGGAAAATCCAATAGATAAGGACAATGAAGTAACTCGTAAGAGTAAGAGACTAAGGACTGCAAAGTCTTTTGGTGATGACTTCATTGTATATCTAGTGGATGATACTCCAAGAACCATTGAGGAGGCTTATTCATCTCGGTGACGATTGTTGGAAGGAAGCGGTCCAGAGTGAGATGGATTCCATCTTGAGCAATGGAACTTGAGAAGTTGTTGATCGTCCATATGGGTGTAAACCTGTAGGATGTAAGTGGGTGTTCAAAAAAAAAAGCTGAGGCCTGATGGTACAATTGAAAAGTACAAGGCAAGACTTGTGGCCAAGGGTTATACCCAGAAAGAAGGCGAGGACTTCTTTGATACTTACTCACATGTTGCCATATTGACCACTATTAGAGTACTACTATCTTTGGCTGCCTCCTACGGTCTGATCATTCATCAGATGGACGTAAAGACGGCTTTCCTTAATGGAGATTTGGAAGAGGAAATCTATATGGATCAGCCTGATGGATTTGTAGTAAAGAGTCATGAAGGAAAAATGTGTAGGTTGTTGAAGTCTTTGTATGGCCTTAAGCAAGCACCTAAGCAGTGGCACGAGAAGTTCGATAGAACTTTAACATCTGCCGACTTTGTTGTGAATGAAGCTGACAAATGTGTGTATTACCGCTATGGTGGGGGTGAAGGAGTGATTATGTGTCTGTATGTTGATGACATACTGATATTTAGGATGAACCTTAATATGATTAAGGAAGTCAAGGACTTCTTGTCCGAAAACTTTGAAATGAAAGATTTGGGAGTAGCGGATGTCATCTTAAACATTAAATTGTTAAGAGAAGGTGACGGTGGGATTACTCTTGAGTAGTCCCATTATGTGGAAAAGGTGTTGAGTCGCTTTGGCTATAGCGATTGCAAACCTGCTCCAACGCCGTATGATCCAAGTGTGCTATTACGAAAGAACCAACGAATAGCAAAGGATCAATTGAGATATTCCCAAATCATTGGTTCACTGATGTATTTAGCTAGTGCAACGAGGCCTGATATCTCGTTTGCTGTGAGCAAACTAAGCCGGTTTGTTTCAAACCCGGGAGATGATCATTGGCATGCTCTTTAGAGAGTAATGTGTTATCTAAAAGGGACATCAAGTTATGGAATTCACTACACCAGGTACCCTAGGGTACTTGAGTGTTATAGTGATTCAAACTGGATATCTGATGTTGATGAAATTAAAGCCACAAATGGATATGTGTTCATATTGGGTGGTGGAGCTGTGTTCCTGAAGTCTTGCAAGCAGACCATCTTAACGAGGTCTATAATGGAAGCAGAACTCACAGCATTAGATACCGCCACTGTGGAAGCCGACTGGCTGCGTGAACTTGTGATGGACTTACCGGTGGTTGAGAAACCGATGCCTGCTATCCTTTTGAACTGTGATAATCAGACGGTGATTGTCAAGGTGAACAGTTCTAAGGATAACATGAAGTCATCAATGCACGTTAAGAGGCAGTTGAAGTCTGTCAGGAAAATGAGAAACTCCGGAGTTATAGCGTTGGACTATGTACATACAGCTAAAAACTTGGCAGATCCGTTTACAAAGGGACTATCACGAAATGTGATAGATGAAGCATCGAGGGAGATGGGCTTGAGACCCACATAAAGTCATGTCTTAGTGGTAACTCATCCTATTTGATCGGAGATCCCGTGAATTAGGATGTTGAGACAAGCTAGTGACTGGTTGAGAGGAGAGTACTTCTGTACTTAGCCCACTCCGTTTGAGATGCAATACTCTCCTATTTTGTATGGCAGGTTGGTTATACTTCAATGTATCCCGAGTGGCTTTGATAAGCAGAGATGTTGTCCTACAGAATATCTTTTGAGGAATACACCTATATGAGTTCGACTGCTAGTCACAGTCTATGAGACTGGGTGATCTCTAGAGGCTCATGAAAGGCCAAGGAGTATGACTTATAAGCTCCAAACCGAGGGGATGCATTTAGCAGCCTAGTATCAGTAAAGGACTTTGGTGAAACTTGTTCGCACAAAACTATCAATTCAAGGCATAGTCCATTGTTCAGTTGTGGATGAGTGTAACCTTTGTTCTAGGTAGAAGTTCAACTTAACAGTCTCCATCGAAACACTGGTATATCAAACTACAATGGAACTGAGAGTATTTCACATATGCCTTGGAATTTAGCGGGGATTGTTAGTTTTGGCCAATAATTCCCAAGGCCCATGTGCAATACTAGGAGTTATGAGGACATTAGTCCCACATGGGTAATTGAGAGAAGGTTTGACCAACTTAAATAGTTTGGACTGCTGTCCATCTGTTGTGAGGTTGGAAAAAGGAAAAGGCGGTGCCACGCCAGTGTAGCCGAGTCGTGTCGCGTGTCGTGCGAAGTCGACGCGTGGCGCACGCAGCGCGCGAGCGATCCGGGCGTGATGTCTTTGGCAAGTGCGGTTTGATGATCAATGTGACCGGTTTATGACCAGTAACCGCCGTCAGTTGCTGTGTTTTCCTCAACAAAACCAACGCTGGCTCTCGCCTGAACTCTCCCGTAAGACTCCATTGTTCCATCTGTAGCGCCGCATTGCTTGTCTCCCCACCTCCGTTTTCTTGCGCGTACAAGTAGCGGAGGGAGCAGGCCTACGGAACCTCGCCCTTGAGATCTTGCTCGAGATACGACTGCTCAAGCTTTTGTCCCGACCAGAAGCACCGGCGTCGGAAGGAGCCCTTCTGCACTGCGTCAACCTCTCCACTGCACTAAAGGCTTCACTACGACAACCTGTAATCCTCTACACCGACCGTCATGGCAAACAACAATGAGCAAGTCATTGTTCCGCCTGTGCCTGTGCCTATGGTGGCACCGACTCAAGGGTATATTCACTTATACCGTGTTTTTATCGTGTTGATTTCTTGTTCATTAGCCTTTGCGTTTGAGATAGATAGTTTATTATCTAGTATCTTTGGCTTTGAACTAGAATTGTGCAATTGTTTAATCATGATTTACATAATTTTATGGATTAAAATATTAAGAAAATTCCTAATATTTCCAACAATGGGCTTGATTGCCCAGCTGGCTTACTTCTTGCTGTGGGAATAACTTGAGCCACGAACAAACTTGGAAGATGCTTACTTGTACTAGCAATAACTTTTGTGCTGTAGCAGTCTTGCTCTCTCTGTTTTTTTTCCGAAACTAGTTGGGGGTGTATATGAATTTTTCACAACACTGCAAGCACAGCGAGCGTGGGACCTAGCCGGCGCATCATGTTCCCACACCCACGGCGTGTGGAAACTTGCTTCCGCATCCAGGGAGCTGGGCAGCAGCGTGGGCTCGCGTGCACGTATGCTTTTCACGCTCGGCTTAGTCGTCGCGTCGGGTCATTCACTGAACTTTTCTCCCTGGTCTATAAGCAACAAGCATGATTCTTAGGGCTCCAAGCCTCTTCTTGAAGAAAGGACACGGTTAGTTAGCTCGGTAATTTTAACTTTTAAGATTTGGTTATCAAGAGGACACGTGGCCAAATTTTATATCACCTACGAGCGTCCACTATAATGCTTGGTTAGTGTGAGTACTCGAATTATATCCTTTGCCCAAAAGACCAAAATATGTGAGCCGAAGTCGGGTTGTCTGCTGCAGCTGTCTACTGCCGAGGCAGGGGCTGGCGAGCTGCCGCGTTACCCTGTCAAGGCAGCGAGTTACCGCTCCTATCCATCATAGGATGACTTACCTTCCTGCTCTAGCCCGCAGTTACCGTGCTCTGGCCTCACCCTCTGAAACCACGTGCTGCCGCAATAGCATTACTCAGCAGAGGACATAAGGAGGCTATTTTTGTAAATTACGTTCTAGATTTAAAAAAAACTACAGTAGTACACCAATCAAGAACAAGAGAACATGTACGGATAAGTCCATGTCCAATTAAATACCAAGCATAATGCATAGAAGGCGAGTTACAATCACCTGAAGTCGATTAAAAGAGTTACAACTTTATCACCAGTTTAAAGCCTCGGCAAGCTATTACACGGTCAACGATGATCCGTCTAACCTTAAAACGTCCGCCCGCATGCTCCGTGAATCCCAGGACGACACGATCTGAAGCTCCGTGAATCAGCTCCACTTCTACTGTGAGTAGCGTGCGTCTGCGGGAACTGACCAAGCACGGTTTATCTGTGATTCATGTTTGGTTCAGGCTCGCTCTATGTGTACTATTGCGATAGGAGGAAAAGAGTTAAAGATACACGAAACTAAGGCAGTAGACATAAATATTAGCAAAAAAAGAACTAAATTTTATTCATTTTTAAACAGGTACAAATTTATTGTCTCGTTAAAAACCTTACACCCCGGTGTAGGTACCTTTGTAAGGAAAAGAGTATAATAACTACATATATATACATAGACTACTCGAGGCCGAGTTAGTCAGCTAACTCCTCCATGATCTCCGGATCCTCGGTCTGATGTTGTGTCCTCTCATCTACACATTCCCAGTCTTTGAGGTATGTAATTGCATCAACCATCTCAAACGTGAAAGATGATCTCCACAGCTCAAGTATCCTTCTCACCGAACTGAAAGTGGCTTCTGACGAGACAGTGGACATCAGAACCACAAGTACACCCTGTGCAAATCGTGATAACACGTCATAAATATATTAGTGATTCACGACACGGGCCATGGCATTGCAGCAGGTACCTCTCTGCCTCCTTCTCTCCTTGCCGCGGGCTACCGTGCCCTGTCGTGTCGAGACATGCCCACCTCTCCGTGCTCAGCCCGATGTCCACCTCTCTATACCAGCTCTCGACCAACTAAGCGGAGACGGAATACTGGAGTAGTACTAGCACCCTCGCACAAGCCTTCGGTACTCCTGTACCCATGCTTGCATGGTATTGCCAATTTGCCACTCATGTAAGTACGACACGACTAGACCTGGCAATAAACCATGCTTTTTTGGGCTAGCCCTAGACACGACTGCCGAGTACGACCTAAAGCACGATATGGGTGTCTTCAGGTTGGGACAGCACGGCACAAATGATGAGTTATACGGAGTTGGCTCGGCACAAATGAGATCCTTTCCTAAAAAACATCTTATCTACAGCTCAACTCATTATCAACTATTTTACCTTAGCAGTTCAACCCATCGTCAAATACTACATCTCCCCTTCCCCTCCTCCCATGACCAATCTAGCGCAATCGCTATCTCCCCGTACCTCTATCATCTCCTCTCTCTTTCTCTTGCCTTCCTTCACCCCTACTTCCTCCTTGCACGCCACCTCCCCCAACTGTCCCACCCCATACTCACCATCCTACTGCCTCAGTGCCAAATCCAATTGCCTTCGGTTACGTCATCATCGGACAACCTTATGGCACCGTACCACCAATTTTGGCGACTGTCCCGAGGAAGAAGACGGCAACGGCGCAGGATCTCAACGATCCACACCGCCTCGACGTCAGATCCAACGGTCTTTTTCTCTAATGAATAAATAAAATTTAGTTCTTTTCCACCAAAAAATTGTGTGTACCGGATCTTTGCTTACTAGTCGATGCTCGCTCCTCGTCCTTGGTACCGTCCATGGCTATGGACCGACGACAGCGGCGCCCACGACTCCACACGTCTAACAGGATAAAACCTGGACCAGCATAACACGACGATAGCACGGTGTGCCCTGGGGCTATGCCTGGGCCTCGCCAGAGACGAATCGGGTCGGCATGACACGGCGAGGTGCAAGCACAGTATGTTGTAATCCAAAACCCGTTAGATCGTGCTAGCAGAGCATGACCCAACTCACACCTCTGGACACACGACGATGGCTGCGTAAGGCCGTAACTGCCCACTTGGCACCCGCAATTGACTGCCCAGAATGTGGCAGGCCGACAGGCTCCACCTCCGCTCCACACCGAATCAACAAGTCAGCACGTGAAGGCACGCCCTAGTCTCGTTTGGCAGCCGCCGGGCAGGGACGGATGGGAACGCCCAAATTGGCCAACGCGCACGATGGCAACGAGCGTGGCGCTGCCAGCCTGCCTCACGGTCATGCGTGGTCACGGCCTCACCCGACGGGGACCAAGCAGTCTGAGATATAGGAGCGTCAGGTGATAAAATTGTTACGAGAAAAGATTTCGTAACTATATTTGATTAGATTCTATTTCTTTATTTTGGGCGAATCCGAACTCATCCCTTATACTTTCTCCTATATATTGGGCTTTCCTCTTATGTAAAAAGATCAATCTAATAAAGCGTGAGAGAGTTCCACCCTATATTCTGTGCTCCTCGTTCTTCGTCGCGTGATCCTGTTGGTGTCTTTGTTGATTGATCGCGCGAACGATCACGTTCTACAACACGTTATCAGCACGATCGTTCTACTGAGGCCAAATTGTGATCGTCTGCCTGCAATAATCGACACTGCGTCAGATTTATCCTGCGTCACACGATCTACGCTACCGCAAGCCCTACATGAGTACATCCTTTATAATAGCGATCCCGCATATCATATTGCTGTTCGATGTTCTGTTCAGTGTTTATTGTTCATAAAAAAAATGCATCCACACGCCGGCGCTGCTTCTGCTCGCCGAACGGCGGCGTGCCTGCGCGCCCAAAGCGGCATCCTAGCCGCGGTCCGCACGGCCGCCGGAGGCGGTGACCCGGTGGCGCTCGCCCTCAAGGCTCCCCGCGTCACGCGCCGCCTTGGCTCCCCGCGCTGCGCCGGCGACCGTGCCTGGCGATCGTGCCCACGCCGCTCCTCGACGACCGCGCCCGAGATCACCTCGGTTTCTCCGTGAGACGGCATGCTTCCGCGCCTGATGCGCGAGACGTGGCGGCGCGGCCCCTCGGCCCCGCGCCTGATGCGCGAGAGGCGGCGGCGTGGCCCCTCGGCCCCCGCAACCAATGCACGAGCGGCGGCGGCGCGCTCCTCGGCTCCCGCGCCCAATGCGCAGGCAGCAGCGGTGCTCTTCTCGGCTCCTGTGCCGGACGATGCGATCGGCGGTGAGACTCCCGGCGGCGCGGTCCTCGGCCTCCTCACCCGTGGTCGCGCCGCTTCGCCTTCCATACGCGCCGGTAGCCGTGCCTGATGGTAGCGGCTGCAGGGATCTCCGCACAGGAATGGCGACCGGAAGCTCGCGCACGATTGCAGAAACGAGCCCGTCGGCGGTTTGCATGCGGGAAAAGTGAGCAGCGGCGGCTACGAGTTTTGCTGAGAACCCTAGTTACCGATCTAACTTTGACCCGCATGGGCCATGTGGGCTGTCAAGCCGTGCGACTCTTTTTAGGCCGGGAGGTCGGATGTTCATTTTTAGCAAGCGAGCGAATGGAATTGGCTGGTGGGCCGTGCGGCTGTATAAAAAAAATGAATATTTATTAAAATCTGAGAATTAACTAACAATCCTAGAAATCAGTTTTCTATGTTATGAACTTCCGTAGTTTTTCAAATTTAACTTTCTAGCACATTTTGGAAGTTAAATGCTCTGAGTTTATTTTCTAGCATTATACCATGATTTATATGTTCTAAAAAAATATTTATATTCTGTTATTTAAGTAATTCTGAAAATTGCTTAATAATTAAACAGAAATGCTAGAAAATTATGAAAAATTATGTATGACCCATTGCTCTGTGGCATGTTGCTGGATTAATTTTCTTAGCATGTTTTTCATGTTAATATATGCTGGACATTTTTTTTACTGTTATTCGGTAATTCTGAAAATTGCTTAATAATTAGCAAAATCATGGAAAAATGCTAGGAAAATCCTGGAAAAAAATGTGATGATTATCTACTGAATAGATATAGACCAAAAACTTTACTGACTCAATAATAAGCATGCAAAATAATATTTTACCTGAAGTAAAATCCCTGTTTGCTTGCATTTAGGATATGTCTGACATCGCCAAGAAAGAATTTACTGAGCTTGCCCTGAATGGCAGCAACTACCTCACTTGGGCAATGGATGCCAAGATCAACTTGACAGCCCGATCCCTTGGAGCTACAATTTCACTGAAGCCGCACTCGCTATCCCCGGCCGCTAAACGCGCGACTTTGCACTTCCCGAGGCATCATCTCCATACGGACTGAAGGCCGAATATTTGATGGAGGAGGACCACGGCTCTATGGAATTCCTCAAGGAACGATATAACCAAAGAAAGATCCGCTCGTTGCCGAAGCACAAAGGAATGAACCTCCTACGCTTTCAAGATTTTAAGTCGGTGGCAAGATACAACTCGCCATGCACAAGATTGTTGCCAAACTAGCGCTACGTGACTGTAAGATTACGTGTTTAAAAGATTGACAAGACATTGTGCACATTCCACTTAATATGAGGATATCGCGCAACAAGATCGCCATGCAAAGTACCGTAGTACTACGAGCTAATATGCATTACGCTAGAAGCGTAAAAGCACGATGAACTTCTAATGAAGAATCATCAAGTCCTACCTAGCGGGAGTCATGCATTGCACAAGCACATGCAAACGCTCAGCAGACTAGCAATAGCCAAGGCCGCAGAAAGGGCCAAAGAGAGGAAGGGGATAAATGGAAAAATGACAAAAATCATAAAGGAAGAGGTAAATACCAGTGGAAAACAAAAGAAAGTGGATCAGCCGTTTCGGAAGAAAGGACCAGCAAATAAGGCAAATGATCCTAAATGACCATGCTTTAGGTGTGGATGTCTTGGTCATTGGTCACGTACATGCCGCACCCCAAAGCATTTGGTAGAACTTTATATGAAATCCACTGGGAGATTCCAGAAGAATCAAGGGAATAAGGCGGAGGCACATTTCATTACCCAACCTGTTGTTGACAACGAAATGGAATTAGATGATGATCTAGTCCCCAACCCTACAGAAGAATTCAAAAAGGGTCTCCTTGGATATGGTGATACTCCTATGGAAGAGGATGATCTTATTGAAGATGAGCTAAAAGAATTCCAGAAGAATAAAGATAAATCCCAGGAGGATGACACAAATGATTTGTACGGAGACATGCAGTAGTCTCTCAGTCTTTCTTTTAGAGTCAATGTCACATTATCCTTTCCTAGAGTCTTCTTAAGAGTCTCTTTTATCAGTTTAGTTTTTGTGTTCCTTAATGAACAATGGTCTACGCTCCTGTTGAGCGATTATCGGTTAAATTCAATAAAGTGTAAGTTTTCAGGAAATTTATTTAATCATGCTATGCTTGTTCTATATTATTTGTTCCTGTTGTAGCAAATGTTTGATTGTTTTTTATATCTTTAATATAGAACACCTGTAAATCAATGGCGGAGGAGGAAATCTGTCTTGTAGATAGTTGCACCACAAACACAATTCTCAGGGAAACTAAATATTTTCAGACCTTGATTAAGAAAACTGAAAATATTATGACCATCGCCGGAAGCGATGCTCTCATTGTTGTTACCGGAAGAGCCATCATAGTTCTCCCTATGGGCACTCGCATAATTATAGAGAATGCCCTATTATACCCAGAGTCCAGTCGCACTCTTCTAAGTTTCAAAGACATCCATCTAAATGGTTTCCACATAGAGACTGAAAATGAGGATGGTACAGAATACCTACTCATGACTAAGTCTGACGGGTGTAATAAACGTGTGGTCGAAAAACTTCCTTCCTTCTCCTCCGGATTATATTACACATATATAAAACCTGAAGTTTATGTTGCGATGAAAACTATAGTTAAAACCCGAAAATATTTAAGATCCGCATGATCGTCAGGTCATCTGGGTTGAATATGATGAGAAGAATAATAAACAATCATATTACAACATAAAAACTACGCTTTTTCAAACACAAGCTTTTATATGCCCTGCTTGTGCTAAAGGAAAACTGATAGTGCGACCCTCTCATCTCAAAGTTAGAGAAAAATCACTGAATTTCCTGGAGAGAATTCAAGGTGATATCTGTGGACCAATTCAGCCCCTGTCGGGTCCCTTTAGATATTTTATGGTTCTAATAGATGCTTCTACTAGATGGTCCCATGTATGTCTCTTATCTACTAGGAACCATGCTTTTGCGAAATTAATCGCCCAAATTATTAAATTAAGAGCCTTCTTTCCAGAAGAAAGGATTAAGTCCATTCGCATGGATAATGCTGGCGAGTTTACCTCAAAAGCATTTAATGATTATTGTATGGCTCTGGGCATTAATGTAGAGCACTCTGTACCCCATGTCCACACACAAAATGGCCTTGTAGAGTCATTAATTAAGAGAGTAAAGCTTATTGCTAGGCCGTTTTTGCAGAATTGTAGGTTACCCACCAGCTGTTGGGGTCATGCAGTGCTGCACGCTGCATCATTAATTCAACTCAGACCAACTGCATACCATGAAACTTCCCCTTTGCAGCTAGTGCGTGGGAAAGAACCAAGCATTTCCCATCTGCGAAAATTTGGCTGTGCTGTATACGTGCCAATCTCTCCACCTCAGCGTACCACCATGGGACCTCACCGGAAGTTGGGGATCTATGTAGGTTATGAATCTCCATCAATTATTAAATACCTTGAGCCTATGACAGGGGATCTGTACACGGCTCGGTACGCTGATTGTATTTTTGATGAGGACAATTTTTCGGCATTAAGGGGAGATAAGTACCACATTGAAGAATGCCGGGAAATATATTGGAATGCCACGGCATTGGGTCCTTAGACCCACGACTAAAGAAGCCGAACTTGAAGTTCGGAGGATAATATATCCGCAACAAATAGCCGAAAATCGCGGATGCCTTCACAGCATTATAAGGAGTGACAAAATCTCATATACTGCATAGAATGCACTGAAAGAGTGGAAATACCCGAAGGTTATTGAATCCACTCTTGCCACTCATGACAAAAAGAGGGGAGGCCTCGGTAGACGGACTCGATTCGCGGAGACGTCCGCAGAAACGGAGAACCGAACAAGTGAGATCACTACCTGAGATTGTTGAAGAAGCTCAACCTGATGTTGAGAAAATCCCCGAAGTGAGCCATCCTGCAGATGGTAACCTCCCTGAAGTGAGCCATCCTGAAGATGGGAATCCCAATAAAATTTGCGCGCACAACGTATTGGGAAGTTTGAACACCAGACTTTGTCGTTGTGGGAAATCACGACAAGCTGGAAGAAGTGAATGAAGAAATATCCACCAATTATGTGGATTCAGGAGAATTATATAAAAGAAAGACTATAATTGTCGACATTTATTTCGCCTCTAAAATTGCTAAAACTCTAGAACTGGATCCAGAACCAAAGTCCATGGCAGAGTGCCAGAAGCGCTCAGATTGGGTCAAATGGAAAGAAGCAATTGAGGCGGAATTGCACTCGCTTAATAAAAGGAAAGTATTCGGTCCTGTTGACCGAACACCTCCTAAAGTGTTCCCTGTAGGATCAAAATGGGTTTTCATCCGGAGGAGAAATGAAAACAACCAGGTGGTGAGATATAAAGCGAGGCTTGTAGCACAAGGGTTCACGCAGAGACCTGGCATTAATTACGATGAAACCTATTCTCCTGTAATGAGTGGAATAACGTTCCGATATTTAATATCAATGGCAGCTGGCTTAAATTTAAAAATGCAGTTGATGGATGTAGTGACCGCATATCTATATGGGTCATTGGATACGGACATTTATATGAGAGTCCCTGAAGGAGTCAAAGTTCCGTATCCTGATAATCGCAACATGTATAGCGTCAAACTGCAGAGATCGCTATACGGATTAAAACAGTCGAGGAGAATGTGGTATAACCGGCTGAGTGAGTTCCTCCTGAAGAAGGGATACTCAAATAATGATGATTGTCCCTGTGTGTTCATAAAGAAATCCCAGAATGGATTCTATATCATCTCAGTATATGTCGATGATCTGAATATCATCGGAACCACAGAGGAGATAAAGGAAGCAAGTGCTTACCTCACGACGGAGTTTGAGATGAAAGATTTGGGTAAAACCAAGTTTTGCTTAGGCCTGCAGCTAGAGCATTTCCCAGAAGGAATTCTTGTACACCAGTCTTCCTATACTCAGAAGGTATTGGAAAGGTTTAATATGAATAAATCGCATCCTTTGAAAACCCCCATGGTCGTGAGATCCCTTAAAGTGGATAAAGACCCTTTCAGACCAAGGATGGAAAATAAGGAAGTCTTAGGACCTGAAGTTCCATATCTGAGTGCTATTGGAGCGCTTATGTATCTCGCGAATTGCACAAGGCCTGATATTGCATTCGCTGTAAATTTGCTAGCAAGACACAGTGCAGCCCCAACCGAGAAGACATTGGGTGGTGTTAAGACTTTACTCGAGATACCTCCAAGGTACTCAAGATCTTGGGTTATTTTTCGGAAGAACCAAGATTTAACCATGGTGGGATACGGATCTTGGCTATCCGTGCGATCCCCACGATGCCAAATCACGATCGGTTTTGTGTTTCTCTGCGGTGGTGCAGCCATTTCTTGGCGGTCTTGTAAACAGACTTTGGTGGCTACTTCAACCAACCACTCAGAGATCATAGCTTTGTATGAAGCCTCACGTGAATGTGTTTGGCTACGACGTGTGATTAACCATATCCAGAAGTCATGTGGCCTTAAAACCGTCAATACCCCCACAATTATCTATGAAGATAATACTGCTTGTGTTGCACAAATGCAATTGGGTTATGTAAAAAGTAATATCACGAAGCATATTGCTCCTAAGTTATTCTATCCTCACGAACTCCAGAAGAACGGTGAGATAAAAATCTTACAAACTAAGTCATGTGGAAATCTTGCAGATTTATTCACTAAGTCCTTGCCTAAATCCACATTTCAAAGATGTGTTAAAGGTATTGGAATGAGAAGGCTTAGAGATATGCAAAGCTCAGGGGGAGTGAACCCTTGAACCATAACCTTATAGTGATCCCGAAGATCCTAATTTAAATCTAGAAGATTATAAGTTGTACTCTTTTCCTTTAGTGAGTTTTCCTGAAGTTTCTCACATAAAGGTTTTTAATGAGGCGACTAGCACTACATAAAGTGCGAGTGCAATGTACTCTTTTCTCTATCTCCTTTTTCCCACTGGTTTTTGAGTGGAGTTTTTAACGAGACATGTGCATTACGCGATATTCGCCCAAGGGGGAGTGTTATGAGATAAGATTTCGTAACTATATTCGGTTAGATTCTATCTCTTTATTGTGGGCGAATCCGAACTCATCCTTTATACTTTCTCCTATATATTGGGCTTTCCTCCCATGTAAAAAGATCAATCTAATAAAACGTGAGAGAGTTCCACCCTATATTCTGTGTGCTCCTGTTCTTGTTTGTGTGATCCTGTTGGTGTGCTGTTGATTGATCGCGGGCGAACTACTACGTTTTACAACAAAAAATGACCTGGCTCGGCGTTAATTAGAACGAGACGTCGAAGACGCGCACAGAACGTTTACGGCGTTAATACTGTGGGCATTATGTAGCGAAAGCTACATATACTACATAATTTCACTTGTATTGAAAAAGCTCAGTTTCTCCTTCGCCTCCTTACCACGTTAAAAAAAAGTTTAGAACCAAACCTCTTAAAACTTCTGGCCATTCAACCCGTGAGCTTGAGCTTCACTTAGAAAGGTTGCATAAATGATACTATTCGAGCTTATAGTAACTTATTTGAGCCATCCATCATCTGCATAGCTATTGTAGAAACATAGACCTTGTCCACATAATGCAGGATTTCAAAAATAAAATAAAATGAATCAACGATAATTTGTTATTCATCCTGGCATACAACGCACCAAGATATCGACACTACTAGTAGTCATTGTCAACAATGTGCTCAATAAAAGGGGCTTGAAGTTTCTCTCTTACTAGAACTCCCACCGCATTAAGAATTTTTCTTGCCCTTACAATCCATTTAGTGAACCTAAGATAGATAATACTGGTTACAATACATAACAAACAAAACATATTACCCCGATCAATTTTAACTTTAAAAAATAATAACACTAATTCCATTTAACTATAAATATGTGAGAAAACCAAGTCGATTTGTAGGCATATATGTAACAAAGCTAATAACCGAGACAGTAAATAGAAAATTTAGCCTAAAAAATGAAAACATGGACCCCGAATATTCAACCATGATAAGTCAAACTATAGACTTACTTCGGTGCAGTCTCAACAGCAGCACCCTGCACAACAATCAAAAACAAAATTTGTAAGAAGCCTACCTACTAAGTGTGTTGTCAAGTATGGATGGAATGGTAGGATTAACAGTGCTACTTATAATGTCTAACTGATGAGTATTAACTGGTCCTTTGAATTACAACATTAAATTAGAAAAGTAACATACTCTCTACTAAAGAGATGCTAAGAATCAAAAGAGAAACTGACCTATTACTAGTAACTACAAAATTATAGCAGTAATCGAGCAATTTCACTAAAATAGATTAGAGCAAAAGCTAGACCAAGAGTGGGTAATGAAGTTGGTAGAGTGCAAGAAAAGCCTTGGTCAAAAGGACCAAGGCATCATTGAAGCCATCCTAAGACCACACTTACATTCTTTTGGAGTATAATGCATGCAAGAGCGTCAAAACGCTGCAGCAAGGAGCTGCTCCTTTCTTCTTTCTTTCTTTCTTTCTTTTTTTCTTTCTTCTCTCTAGTCAACAGCAGCTAACCATTGCTGCTGCTGGTCTTGGCCATGAGAAAGGATGAAGAGGAAAGCTAGAAAAGGGGAGGACGACAGCATCCTATTTCATTCCAAACATGAGAATAAGCATCATGGGTAGGTGATGCTTACACTCTATTTTGACGGGGGAAATCACTAAATAGCATGAGCCTAAAAATTGCAGTAGGGATCACACAATTATCAGGCCAGTCAACAGTAACTACAAATTTGTAGCAAGCCAGTAATAATCACACAAAGAAAAAAATCTATGATACAACAGCCATTTACAAATCCAACGGATCTAACAAACTATGCTTTGAACGACTACACAACGACATGGAATCCACTAGGTCTCTACTTTGAACTACACAAATGCCATAAAATAGCCAAATCTATGTTCTAAACACTAACAAATTGCCGAATATTGTTAGATCTATGCTTCAAATAAAAAGAACTAGTAGAAAAAAAATCAACATATAGTGAACTAATATTAGGAGAACACAAGAAGCTCATTAACAAACCAATGGTGTTGAAGACGAAGAAATGACCCGCGTCCTCATCTTCTCTCTCACTTCCAGTCTCCTCCTCCATCTCATCAACGATGAATAGGGAGACATATCTACGCTGAACACTTTTCAGTTAAATATTTTATTTGACTGAAAAGAATTATTGAGTCGTATTAAATATTGAGTCTTATTTTTGGAGATGAGCTTCTACTATTTTATTTAATTAAATACATGCCCATATTTAATTTGTACAGATCTAAAGTAAAGATGCGTACGGAATACTCCGAAGAAAAAATGATACATGCGAAAACAAATAGCACCATTACAAATATTTCACCGAGCAAATTGAAACGGATATATTGTTTACAATATTTCGAGTTTGTACATGAAGATTCGTAGGCTCGAAAATTTGAATCGTGTTGCTACAGGGCGCATGATGCTACACTACCCGAGCAGCAGACGACACGGGGTTTAGTTATATATTTAGATACTGTACGTGCTACAGTACCACCCCGAAAAAACCGCTGTTTTTCCTTATATATTTAGAACTTCTATCGCAAAGAGAACATTAGATTAATAAGATAGTTATTTATATTTACTAGCGTTTTTTGTTTGTTCTTCGTTATTACATACTTATAGAGAGGAGGAATTTGATGAACCGAACTTTGTTATTTCGTAAATATATGTATGGCTCCTAATTTTTCTTATATATTTAGAACTGTTATGTTGTAAAGGGAGAGACATTAGATTAATAAGATAGTTATTTGCATCTACTAGCGTTCTTCGTTATTGCATACGTATAGAGAAGGGGAATTTGATGACTTTTTCCAAAAATCGTTCTGCATATCCACTGGAAATTGGGAGTTTAATATACTTTACTCGGTGTCCGTGAAGTTCAACACGTGTGATTTTTGCGAATTGAAGAGTTACAAACCTATTGCATCTGATAACTAGAGATCAACTAGTATTCATCAAAAGAGCACGTAAATATCCAAATCGTACGCCATGAAGGTCGGACGAACCTTGTATCAATATCCTTCGCTTCGGAGCTGCTAGCAAAGACGATGAAGACATCGGCGCCGTCCACCTCCCCGCTCGCACAACCATAATCCCCCTTCGCATCAACAACGGCAACGAGGACGAACAAAATCGCCTCTACTCGTCTCCCTCCACCCTCGAATTCGGCTAGTGCCGCCTTTCTCTATACTCATATTCAGCTTTCAGAGTTCAGACTGTTGGGTTAATCTCGGACTATGGACTAAGTGAGCAACAAACTCACCGAGATTTTTGCGCCATGATCGGAGGCGCCCCAACTGATTTGGGTTGATCCCCCGATCGCACAGCGCTATAAAAAAAAGGGGAAGTCGGAACCAAAAGAACATACTAGACTTTGGTTTTTGATTCACCCCAAAATCACTACCGATCCTAATGACTGCGCTGCAAGCGATTGGAAGGGTTTTCCATCGCCGTCACGTCTTCTCTTCCCGGTCGGTGCGGTGGAGGCCAGGGGCGACGATACCGGCTGCGATCGCCGACCTCGTCCTCAAGCTCCTACCGTGATCCCCGATCAAACCGACCGACTAATGGCTTTATCTTCATCACCGGGTCAGTCTAAATCTAACGCTTACTTCCGCATTATCTTTCGATGATCATGTCTTAGGCTAGTTGATGATGTTCATGTTTTAGTTAAACCTAATGCTAACAGTTGGTATCAGAGCACCCTAGCCTAATCTTGATCCCTTTTAGCCCGGTTTTGGTTCTTGTTCTTGTCGGTTTTGACTCGGTTAAGCATTGAGAAGAAGGGGAAAGAGCAGATCCGAAACCTCAGTGTCTAAATCCCGAAACCCTTTTCCCCAAATTTGTCCCCAAAATCCCCAAAATCAAGCAAAATCTAAAGACCTAAGAGGGGGTTTCGAAGGGCTTATCGTTCGGGTCGTCGTCGTTCTCGGCGTTGATGCTTTTGTCGCCGTCGACGACTCGCCCGCCGCCGCGCTCCGCCTTTGCCTTAGCTCGCCTGCGCGGGCCTTAGCTTCGCGCGCTGCGTCGGGGCATTTAGCTCTTCTCGCCGCTGCGCAAGACGGCATCGATCGCCGCCGCGCGCGCATCGGCCGCGCCGTGGCGTGTGCGCACCATCGTATTCTTGGCGTCGGTTTCGCCCTTCGCTCGATCGCCGCCGTGTTTTTATCGGGGAGATGAAGGGGATGGGGATTAGGGTTAGGGTTTCCTTACCGCTGCGCGTTTTTGTTTCGCCTTGGATCCATCTGAGCCGTCCGTTCGCGATCGGGATCAACGGCTGGCGCTTCGCTTCGCACGTGGTCGACGCTTCGCTTCTCGAGCGTGCCGTCGCCTCGCATCGCGCGCTAGACCGCCTCTTCGCATCGCGCGCCTGGTCGCTCTGCGTGTCGAGTGGGCAGCGTTTTCGTGTGCGCGAGCTGCGGCGCGGGTAGCGCGATCGTTCTTTGGCCGTGCGCCCGCCCGCTGGCAGCATTGCGCTCTGGAGGGCCTCGATTTGTGGTGGGCGCGCCTTTTAGCATGGGCAGCGCGCAGATTTTGGGTCGGATTTTCTGGCACTTAGCTCCTTTCATTTTGTCTCATTTAAATTCAGCAATTAAGTATTGTTTAAATATTTCTTTCCTGAGTATTTATATTATGATCAATTTATGATTATTTTTCTTGGGCATTAATGTTATGATTATTTTCTTGGCTAATTATTTAATGTGACAATTAATTCTTACATGATGATTATTTATCTCTAATTAAAATGGAACCAACGAGAAGTTTTGATTAGAGATTAATTGTTTAATGTTGAAATTAGGATAATGTCATGACCATATTCATATACTAACCAACGTTGTTTATGAACATGTGTCACCCATAAAATAATTTAATTCTTTTTCTTTTCTGCCCAACGGTGATGCGAATTGGAATCTTTAATTTTTGTTGCCATTAAGCATGTTATTAATCAGACCAACGTAGGGTTAATTTCATGCATAAGTTGATATGTTTCCTAACATGAATTGTGTTATATTTTCTCAGCGGCCAATGCCTCTAATATTGCTAATTACATCAGCGGTATTGAGCAATTGACAGGAATTAATTTTCCTGCCTGGAAGGAAAAGCTTGAGATCGTCCTTGGCGTTCTCGAGCTTGATTACGCCTTATGTCACCCTGCCCCTATCGCTCCTTCCTCAACTGAAAAAAATTATGCTGAATTAAAGAAAACTTATAATGTTAACTGTGAGCGATGGGAGCGGTCTAATCGCATGTCACTTATGATTATGAAGATCACCATCTCGGTGGGGATTAGGGGAGCAATCCCCGAATCTGATAAGGCTAAGAGCTACTTGGCTGCTATTGAGGAGCAATTTAAGGGCTCCTCAAAGGCTTATGCAAGTACTTTTATTATGAAGATCCTCACCACTAAATTTGATGGCTCTTGCAGCATAAGGGAGCACGTCATGATAATGAATAACATGGCGGCTAAGCTTAAAGGACTTGACATGGCGATTTCTGATGGTTTTCTAGTTCACTTCATAATGACATCTCTACCTTCTGCGTACACTCCCTTTAAGATTAATTACAATACGCAGAAGGAGAAATGGTCCATGAGTGAGCTCATTGCTCAACTAGTCCAGGAGGAGGAAAGGATTAAGACTGAAGAAAGGGATCAGGCTTTTATGGTCAATAATGGAAATGGCAAAAGAAAGCGCTCTCATGGGGACCATAAGGCCAAGAAGAAGCTGCATTTCTCCCCCAATCCTAAGGCGGAAACAAGCAAATCCGCGCCTAAAGGGGTGAAATCTCCCACTGCCATCACCTGTCGCTTCTGTAAAAAGGAAGGACATGTGTAGAAGGAGTGCGCCGGCTTCCGTCAATGGCTCGCCAAGAAGGGTAACGATACAATTACTTTTGTTGATGAATCACTTTATGCAGATTTTCCACATTATTCTTGGTGGATTGATTCTGGAGCCACTGTGCATGTTACTAATTCGATGCAGGGGTTCAGTTCGTTAAGGACCATAAGAGGGGACCGAAGGCTTAGAGTCGCCAATGGACAGGAGGCTGAAGTTAAGGCTATTGGAACGCTTCCATTAGTTTTTGAGAGCGACTTCACCCTCCTCCTAAAGGATGTCCTTTATGTTCCCTCTATGAGGAGGAATTTAATTTCTGTTTCCCTGTTAGACAATAATGGTTATTATTGTGTTATTGGAGACAATAAGTGTGTGATTCAATTTGAATGTAATAATGTTGGTCTTGCTACCAAGCACAACATGCTTTATATGTTGTCTATTCAACAGTCTCCTTTATTGCTAAATGTGTGTGATGCTCCTATTAAACACAAGCGTAATATGGATAATGAGACCTCGTCGAAACTATGGCACTGTCGCTTGGGCCATATTTCGAAGGGGAGAATGGAGCGTCTCATTAAGGAAGAGATACTCCACCCATTGGTTTTTTCTGATTCCGACGCTTGTATTGATTGCATTAAATGAAAATACGTTAAACAAATTAAGAAAGGAGCAACACGCAGCTCATGTCCCTTAGAAATAATTCATACTAACATTTGTGGTCCCTTCCCTATTATGTCAGTAGATGGTTATGATTCCTTTATAACCTTTACTGATGATTTTTCACGGTATGGTTATATTTACCCTATTAAGGAACGGTCTGAATCACTAAATAAATTTAAGATATTTAAGTCTGAGGTTGAAAATCAGCATAACTCAAAAATTAAAGTAGTGAGATCAGACAGGGGAGGAGAGTATTATGGAAAACATGCACCTTATGGTCAAATTCCTAACCCTTTCGCTAAGTATCTTGAAGAAAATGGAATAGTAGCTCAATATTCCATGCCTGGTGAACCTCAACAGAATAGAGTGGCTGAAAGGCATAACCGTACCCTTATGGATATGGTGCGGAGTATGCTATCTCACTCCAGTTTACCACTTAAATTATGGATGGAGGCCTTAAAGACAGCCGTACACATATTAAACCGGATTCCCAGTAAATCAGTGTCATCGACGCCTTATGAATTATGGACTGAGAAAAAACCAAGTTTAAATTATTTACGCGTGTGGGGATGTGCAGCTGAAGCCAAACTGTTCAACCCACATATTGGAAAATTAGATACTAAGACAGTAAGTTGTCATTTTATTGAGTACCCAGAAAGGTCAAAGGGGTACCGCTTTTATTGTCCTAATCGGACTACTAAATTTGTTGAAACCAAGCACGCTGTGTTTCTTGAGAATGATGAAATCAGTGGGAGTTCTGAGGGAAGAAAAATAGACCTTGAAGAAAATCGGGTTTATGTACCTCTACCCATAATCCGAGAGGCTGTTATTCCTGCACCTCAAATTAATGCATCTCCAATTGAAAGTCCTGAAACTAACACTGAAGACTCAGGACATAATGCAACAACTGATAATGAAGGACATAATGCAGCGCCTGATAATGAACCTCAGGAACCGGCTGTGACCCCTAATGAACCCTTAAGAAGGTCACAACGGGAAAGAAGATCCGCCATCCCAAATGATTATGGCGTGTACATTATTGAAGACGTGCATGATATTGGGAAGGTGGATGACCCCATTTCATTTAAAGAGGCCATGATGAGTAAGAATTCATCTAAATGACTAGACGCCATGAAAGATGAAATGGAATCTATGAGCCTGAATGACGTTTGGGACCTAGTAGCAATCCCTGAAGGAGTTAAAAAGGTAGGCTGTAAGTGGGTCTACAAAACTAAGCATGACTCCAAGGGGAATGTCGAAAGGTTCAAGGCAAGGCTTGTGGCTAAAGAGTTTACTCAAAGAGAAGGGATTGATTATGTTGATACTTTCTCTCCCGTCTCTAAAAATGACTCTCTAAGAATTGTCATGGCACTTGTGGCCCATTATGATTTGGAGCTACATCAAATGGACGTCAAAATGGCATTCCTTAATGGTGATCTGCAAGAGGATGTCTACATGGCACAGCCCGAGGGTTTTGTCATTGAAGGCATGGGGCATATGGGATGTCGTCTCAAGAAATCAATTTATGGACTGAAGCAGGCGTCCAGACAATGGTACCTTAAATTCGATAATATAATAAGGAAATTCGGATTTAAGGAAAATAAAGTGGATAATTGTATATATTTCAAGTCTAAAATGGCAAATTTACTATTTTGGTTCTTTATGTGGATGATATCTTATTGGCTAGCAGCAATAAGGATATGCTATTTGAGACCAAAAGATTTCTCTCCGCTAATTTTGACATGAAGGATCTTGGTGATGCCTCTTATGTTTTGGGCATTGAGATTCACCGAGATAGGTCCAAAGGGATATTAGGTTTATCCCAAAAGGCATACATTGATGAGTACTTAAGAGATATAATATGCATAAGCGCTTTGCCACGCTTTGCTCCTATTGTTAAGGCGATAAATTTGGACTATTTCAATGTCCGAGGAATCAATTAGAATCGATCGGATGAAGTCGATTCCTTATGCTTCAAATTATCGGAAGCATTATGTATACTCAAGTTTGTACTATACGATTTGGCATTTGTTACTGGGATGCTTGATGATATCATCAAATCCAGAATGGACCACTTTGGAAGGTCAGTAAAGAAAGTCTTACGTTACCTTCAAGGTACTAAAGATTACATGCTCACATATGAGAAGTCCGAAAACCTTGAAGTCATTGGTTATTCGGATCTTGATTTTGCGGGTGTGTTGATAGTAAAAGGTCGACATCAGGTTATATCTTCACCCTTGCAGGAGGAGCTATTTCATGGAAAAGCTCCAAACAAATACTTACGACATCTTCAACGATGCAAGCTGAATTTGTGGCATGTTATGAAGCTACAGGACAGGCGGTATGGCTAAAGAATTTTATCCCGGACTTAAAGGTGGTTGACAGCATTTCTAGACCATTAACGTTGTAATGCGATAACAAAGCCGCAGTATTCTATTCAAGTAACAACAAGTCAAGTGGTGCTGCCAAACACATTGACATTAAGTATCATGTTGTGAAAGATAGAATCCAGGATTAGACTATTGATGTCGAGCATATAAGTACTAAGTCTATGCTTGCGGATCCACTTATTAAAGGCTTACTACCCAGTCTCTTTCGAGAGCATGTTGCCGGCATGGGTTTGAGGGAAAAGCCTCTGATTCTGGAATGAAGTGATCATAAAGAACGATCTAAAACTCCCATTAAAGAAAACTTATGATCCTCACTAAATAGAATGGTGGACTATAGATGATGGAGTTTAATGGTGTCTAATAAGCTGTTATAACACATTACCTTGGTCATCGTTCTGTCAAGTGTGAACTTATGGTAATGCTAATGAGTCCTTCGATTAAGTGGGAGAATGTTGGGTTAATCTCGGACTATGGACTAAGTGAGCAACAAACTCACCGAGATTTTCGCGCCATGATCGGAGGCGCCCCAACTGATTTGGGTTGATCCCCCGATCGCACAGCGCTATAAAAAAAAGGGGAAGCCGGAACCAAAAGAACATACTAGACTTTGGTTTTTGATTCACCCTAAAATCACTACCGATCCTAACGACTGCGCTGCAAGCGATTGGAAGGGTTTTCCATCGCCGTCACGTCTTCTCTTCCCGGTCAGTGCAGGTGGAGGCCCGAGGGGTGACGATACCCGAAGCACCGTCGCCGACCTCGTCCTCAAGCTCCTACCGTGATCCCCGATCAAACCGACCGACTAATGGCTTTATCTTCATCACCGGGTCAGTCTAAATCTAACGCTTACTTCCGCATTATCTTTCGGTGATCATGCCTTAGGCTAGTTGATGATGTTCATGTTTTAGTTAAACCTAATGCTAACACAGACATGAATACAATTTAAAATTAAAACGGATCCGAATCAAACTCAATGAGAGGAGACGGACCCGAAAACGGTGCTACCGATCTTAAAGTATAACGATAGTCCTGAAAGAAAAATACTGATTTCATAAATAAAAAAACCGTCGACAGATTTGTAATTGTTTATTTTTTCGATAGCGAAACGACTTTCAGTGGCAACAGAGGATTTTCTCGAGTCCCCGCGCGTACGCGACCCCGAAAAGGTCGGCCGGTCACCCGGTTGGACTTGGGCGGCGTTGGTTTTGTACCAACCACCTTATGTTGCGATGAACTGCCAATAAATTTCTTCGCGCACTACGAGACGCCGCCGGTGGCGAGACCCGGCCGGCTCGACGCCACCACGAATTGCACAGCCTTTCCGCACGAGGAGCTAGCTGCGCAGGGGTGGAAGCAGGGTCGCAGCCCGAGGCGGCTCGTCTGACCCGATCTTCGGACGGTGGGCCCCGCGGCACGACGTGGGGTCGCCGTCGCGCAGGTGTGGTCCGTCACGGGGAATTGCTACACGCATACCCTCGAAACTGAAAGGCTCTATCCTAGTTTAAAGCAAGCTTCAATTGATAAAAAATCAGTAAATCTTCTGAATAGTTTAGCTTTTAAACGGTTTTTAAAATAAATCAAAAGTCATTTATAGCTAACAAAAGCTAAAAGCTAAAAGTTAGACTACCTGTTTTTATAGTTTATTACTAAAGAAAATTAGCTATTTATTAAATAATCTCTCGTCTATAACCACTTTTTCAGTTAAAAAGCCAAAAACAGTTTTTCTTCAACTCCCCTCTAATAATACTTCTCTTTAAAGCGGGTGGGATTGCCGGCTTCCCAGACCGGCTACGTCATCCCCTTCGCGAGACGTCCCTCCGTAAAATTCGAAATCGCGTTCGGGTCCTTCCGTCGGTTTTTTAATAAAATAGACCCAAAAAACAATAAAATTACGTTAAGGTCCCTCCGCGGTTTGCGTTCAGGTCCTCACGTCGGTTTTTTTTGCGGAATAGACCCGAGAAGAAACGAAAATACGTTTAGATCCCGAAAAACGTTTTTTTTCTTAATTCATCTGGAAAAAAACAGAAATGCATTTATATCCTTCTACGGCTTTTTTCAAACAAATCCTCGTGTTCGCTGACGGCTCATAGCAGTCTGTGGATTCGACGACGAAAAAAACGAAATTACGTTTTGGTCCAAAAAAAACGTTTTTTTCTTGGTTGACCCGAAAAATGAAGTTACATCTATATCTCTCCGCGTTTTTTCAGACAAATCCACGTATTCACCGACGGCTCATGCCACTCCTTGGATTCAACAACGGAAAAGACGAAAACGTTTTTTTTTCTTAATTCACACGAAAAAAACGAAATTGCGTTTATATCCTTCCACGGCTTTTTTCAAACAAATCCCCGTGTTCGCCGACGGCTCATAGCAGTTCGTGGATTCGACGACGGAAAAAACGAAATTACGTTTCGGTGGATTCGACGACGGAAAAGACGAAATTATGTTTAGATCCTCAGACCCATTTTTCCAAAAAAAAATAATCGTCGAACCAAATTTCGCGCGCCACAACGTTTTTCTTAGCAAAAATTATATCCCTACGCGTTTTTTCAGACAAATCCACGTATTCGCCGGCGGCTCATAGCAGTCCGTGGATTCGACGACGGAGAAGACAAAATTATGTTTAGATCCTCAGACCCATTTTTCAAAAAAAAAATCATCGGACCAAATTTCACGCGCCGCAACGTTGCGCAACCGAATTTCGCACGGCGCAGCGTAGCGTACGACCCTGGCTAGTTACTCGTATTTCCGCTGTAATGGCTGGCCCATTGCGGAGAACACGACTCGAAATTGGCCTTCTTGTCGGTGCTTTCCACTTGCTCTAATCCTTTTTGCACGAAATTTCGCCGTTTCGTCTTCTCAACAAAACGAAGAAGAAAAACTTCACCGTTTTGTTAACAACAGGATCGTTGAGCTTTTAGCGAAGCAGCGTCCAACGCATCGCGGGCAGTGAGTCTTACTATACTAGCAAGAAAATGATTCTAGAGTTGAAATGGTAAATATCTAGAGAAAATACCGTCAATATCCACTAGATTTGGATTATCCACTAGATTTGGATTAGTAGTAGTACTGATCATTAACGCGAATACTACCTACCATTTATATCTGAAATTTGCCAAACCATACTCAGCCACACAATCCATTTACGCTAATGTGCGTAATTTGAAGTGCTGAAAACGTCGGCAAGGTTTGTTTACGGAAATGATGCATGATTTACCGACTTTTTGCCTTTTTTGGTCTTTGATCTAATTTTTTTTATATGTTTATCTCTCGTGCAAACGAAACTGCAAATTTGGCCCTTCTGAATCACGAAAGGACCAAGAGGAGACACGTGTTACCTGCTATAGTGTGGGACCGTGGCAGGGCATCTACCGTGATGTGGAAGAGCTGTAGCCGACAGGTTCACCTGTCGCGGTATAAAACACATTAGACATGTCTAAAAAATTGGATTTGTAATTTCGCTGAGACGAATACCAAACTTAAAAAAAAAATTGGCTAAAGAGAGAGAAAAAAGACCCCAAACTTCTGATTGACAAATCCAACGTGCGGACGTGCGGTCATGCTCATGCGGTCAAGGATAGGGGGACACGTGCTAGACAACGATGACTACTAGCAAAGTACAGCTCGCGGCAGTGTTTGAAAATAACTAGAAATTATGCGCTGCGTGCCACGCCGCGGGCATTGTTTTCAACGCGAGAAAATCGACAAAACTCGCGTTTGCACGATGCATATTTTTTTTCAGAAAAAAGAAATTTTTTTTTCTTCCAAAAAAAGGATCTAAACGTAATTTTGATTTTTATGAAAAGGACCCGAGCGCTATTCCTAAAAACGATAAAAGGGCATAGACGTAATATGTAATCTTTTTTGGGAAAAGGATCAAATTGTAATTTTTTTCCAAAAAAGGACCTATATATTTTTTTTGAAAAGGACCCAGATGCGAAAAATTTTGACCGGCTCGGCTCGAGCCGCTCGAGCCAGCCCCACGCGGCTCAAACGCACCAGGAGGCGGCGATTCTTCAACATGTAGTATAGGTATGATGAGGGTGCGTGATGATCTGATCATCGCTGGATTTTATTAGATGCCGCCTCGAAAAGCCATTCGTAATCCATTGGTGCAGTACACGTGAACGGTTCTCGCCTACTGGTTGGTCATAGAATCTGGTTTCTTACCGAAGACGAAAGCTTCAAATTGAAGGCTACACGCATAATCCAGAGGTTTTTAGATATGTTCAACGCGGAAATGCAATTTCATCGAAACGATGCACAGCGAAAGCAAGTGTTAAATATTTTTTTTTTGGAAAACAGTTGACGCTGTGTTTATATTAGAAAGATAGGTCAAAATTATGAGACGCAAGAGACCGCACCAATTCGATACTTTGGAGAAGGGAAGAAAGAGAGCGGATCTAAAAATTTGAGAGCGTAGAGTTAAATATAGCTCTGATGTTCAATGTTTCTTCAGTGAACTTTCTAATGTTTCTTCAGTGAACTTTCGGTGATCGATTGACGGAATACAGCATTAGTTGAGTACTCGCCTATGTCCAATGTGCTCCTTCCTAAAGGTCTAATCAAGAAGCTAACTTCTATTGTCACACTTTAGGTGGAAGGGAGTTTAGAAAGATCAGGGGAAAAAACCTCTCCAACTTACGGCTTGGGATGATATTTGTATGCCTAAAAGTTTAGGTGGCTTAGGAATAAGAGATCTAAGCTCTCTAAATGAAGCACTTACAACAGGGCTAGCTTGGAGACTACTAAGTAATCCTGATTCTCCGTTGGCTCAAATTCTCAAAGCTAAGTACTTCCCAGACCACCTTTTGGAGTGCAAATAATTCCTCCCCCAAATCCTGGACTTGGCAGTCTATTCAAAAGGTTATACATCACATTTTTACCTCAGTTCACTATCAGCTCTACCAAGGTATCGTGGTGTCCCCATATGGCAATATATTCATGATTTTCAATTGCTACAACAAATTGTCATATGCCAGCAAAAGTAAGAACTCTGGCTTCCCAACACTAATACATGGAATCAGCTTTTAATTCTACAACTTTTCGGGCCTCAGGCCACTCAAGTGATTATGCAGGTACCAGTAGGGATGTTCATAATCAAGACATACTTTGCTGGAAGCACACCGACACAGGCGTTTGGACAGCACAAAGTGCATACAGGATCATCCACCAGCAGTTCCAGACTTTCAAATACAAATACACATAGGCATATTGCACAAACTGGATGGAAAGCATAAAATGTTTTACCAAGAAATCAGATCTTTATTTGGAGGTTAGTAACAAAGTCCTTAGCTGTAGCCACTAGAGTTCGTCACACAATAAAGGATATTTCACCTGAGTGTGCTCGATGTGCGCAGTTAGAAAATGACGAGCATCTTTTCTTTCATTGTCCTTTTGCAAAGTTTGTTTGGTTTACTTCTCATCTATCCATTAGGACAGACAGCCCTCTTTTACAAAATAAACATTTCTCTGACATATTACATTGTATCCTCTGTCAGTTAACCAACAATCAAGACAAGAGTTTGTTTTCCATCTTCTTTGGTACATCTGGAAAACCAGAAATGATATAGAAAAGATAGATCCATTTGAAGTATTATATATGATGCCAAGGCTTGTCACTCCTCAGTTATGCACTTTAATGAATTTGATGATAATTACAATTTCTATCACAACCACTGTACGAAGGCTCAGGTTACAAGTCAGCATGACTGTTGTCAGGATTACAATCAACTTACTGACAAATATATTCTACACAGACGCAGCAAGATCTCACAATGGCTCTTTTGGTACATGTATTAAAGCTACCATTATAAGCAGTCCTTACAAATGCAGGTTACAAATTCAGACAAGACATAATCATGCGGCATCGCCCCCTGGAAGCTGAAGCTAGAGCACTACTGCAAGTAACTGCAGTAGCCAAGTAAAAGAGGGTAAATCATCAATTTTTCCAAAGAACTTCGACTACCTAGCTGAGTAGCTGTGTTTTCATTGGAGATTGACAAGTTCTTCTTAGGGCGCTCTCAGGAGGAGATCCTCATTCCAACCCAGGCCATTGGAGTCACGATAAGACACATCTTGCTGGAGTTACATGGTAACTGCCAAAACATGCAATCGAAATTTGTTCATATCAGTAGGAAGTACTATCAGGAGGCAGATCACTTGGCAAAAGAAGCTCTTACGTTCAATCAACAATTCCAAATTCAGGCCTGCACTGTCCTGACAGCTGTACGTAATCTTCAATTCACCTCGAACTCGAACCCATGTACCATCATCTGTGAGCGATGAAATGTCCAGCCTCATTGGGCTTTTTTACCTTAAACAAATGAACGCGTCTCCCCAAAAATTGAACGCAGGTAAACAAAAGGAAAACGGGAACCGTCATGCTTGCTCTAGCCAGAATAATCATTGTGGCCGGTTAACCCGGATTGTGGCCCATCTGTCATACACCCCGACCAGGGCGCGACAACACGCATTTATTTGGAGTTTTTGGCTTTTTTTTTAGTCTCTTGGTTTTTTCTTTTTGCAACTTTGGTTTTTATTGAAACGAAATTAGAAATCTAACTTTCTTATCGACCGTAAAAAGATCGAAAAATGACACGTATCATTTACTACGATCCCACCACAACAGAACTGCAACCGGTGACTAAACTTGCAAAAGAATCGAGCAAAGGCCGGATTTGTTTTTTGCTTCATTTGTGTCCTCCACCAACAATCCAACGCGGCACTTTCCCCTAGGCGAGTTTCATGAGCCCCTATGAAGTCTGAACAGTCTGCACGGCAACGCAACGCAGAACACGCAGCATCCACACAGTCGCAATCCCTTTCCCACATGCGAGAGCCGCACTCCCATAGTCCGAAATCTCGGATTTGGCTCGGGACACAATTTTGGCGACATTTCGTTAAATCTCGGATTTTTTTACCGTTTTTGACTTTGGTCGGATTTGGTCTAATAACCCTTAAGAAAGTGATCTTCCACGAAAATTTATTGAAAAACCGAATTTTTTAGATATTTTAAAATTTTGGTACAAACACTATCAAATTTTTATAAAATTGTAACAACTTGATCATGATCTGAAAAATTTATGGCACTATATTTATTTGTGTAGGATTATAGAGAAATTTTTTCAAAATAGTTTAACTTCATTTGTTATCTATAAAAAATCAAAAACTAAATGAACATAATTGGGATAATAATATTGTTAGAATTTTATAAATTTGCTCGAGTGTGATCATGATCTAAAATTTTATTAGATATTAAGAATTTCCTCAGTACCATTCTATAAAATTTCCAAAAAATTTTTTGTTTGCTAAATCAAATCTATGTAAGCATTGAACTTCATTTGTTATATTTCAAAAATAAAAAACAGAAAGAACATAAATGGTACAGTGTCCTTGTAAAAACTTTATAAATTTATTGGAGTTTGATCATGATTCAAAAGTTTTATAAGATCTTAATAATTTCCTTATCATCCTTCTGTAAAATTTTCAGAAATTCTAAAGTTTTTTTATTGCTAAAGCAAATCTATGTATTAATCATCAGGCTCTTATTAGGACGTAGCACTGTCAGATTTTTTGAAATTTTTTGAAGCTTTATCATCATATGAAAAATTTATATAATCATTAATGATACATCAAAACTATCCAAAAAAAAGTTTCAAAATTTTATAACATGGTTTGAACCAAATTTCATTTGGTTGAAATTTGCCGGTAAGGCTTTTATCAGGACAATAGCACTATCTGAATTTTTAAAAAATGGATGATGCTTGATAATTATATAAATTTTTATGAGAACATTATTAATGTGCCGGACCATCCAAACAAAAATTCAAAAAAAAATAACATCGTTTGTACCATTTTTCATTCTGTTCAAATTTGCTTGTCACCGTTTTATCAGGCCAGTAGCAATGTTAGAAAATTTTCAAAATTCCTCAGGCTTGATAATACTTTGAAAATTTTATGATAGCATTAATAATGTGTCAGGAACATGCACAAAAAATTTCAAAAATTTTTGACTTGGTTTGAATCGGATTTCACTTGGTGCAATTTGTCTGAGATCTCGGCAAAATCAGCCAAGATCTCAAATTTCCTGATGGAAAAAAATGGATTTGAAATTTCGTTTTTGTGTTTCGTCCGAAATTCCGAGATCTCGATGAATTTTTATTAGATATTAAGGATTTCCTCAGTACCATTCTATATAATTCTCAAATTTTTTTTGCTAAATCAAATCTATATAAGCATTGAACTTCTTTTGTTATATTTCAAAAATCAAAAATAGAAAGAACGTAAATGGTACAGTGTCTTTGTAAAATTTTTATAAATTCATTGGAGTGTGATCATGATTCAAAAGTTTTATGAGATCTTAATAATGTTCTTATCACCCTTTTGTAAAATTTTCAAAAATCCTAATTTTTTTATTGCTAAAACAAATCTATGTATTAATCATCAGGCTTTTATTAGGACATAGCACTGTCAGATTTTTTTGAAAATTTTTGAAGCTTGATCATCATATGAAAATTTTATAGAATCATTAATGATACATCAGAACCATTCAAATTCAAAATTTTATAACATGGTTTAAACCAAATTTGATTTGGTTGAAATTTGCCGGTAAGGCTTATATCAGGACAATAGCACTGTCTAAATTTTTAAAAATAGATGATGCATGATAATCAAATAAAAATTTTATGAGAACATTATTAATGTACCAGGACCATCCAAACAAAAATTCAATTTTTTTTAACATCGTTTGTACCATTTTTCATTCGGTTCAAATTTGCTTGTCAGCGTTTTATCAGTATAGTAGCAATGTTAGAAATTTTTAAAAATTCCTCAGGTTTGATAATAATCTGAAAATTTTATGATAGCATTAATAATGTGTCAGGAACATGCACAAAAAAATTCAAAAACTTTTGACTTGGTTTGAACCGGACTTCACTTGGTGCAAATTGGCTGAGATCTCGGTAAAACCAGCCAAGATCTCAAATTTTCCGGTGGAAAAAAACGGATTTGAAATTCGTTTTTGTGTTTCGTCCGGAATTTATCCGAAATTCTAAGATCTCGGCGAAATTTCAATCTCCAGCCACCTCCAAAATGTCAAGCGAAAACGAGATTTCAAACCTTGTCCCATGACTCCCATAGTCCCATCCCCATCACGGAGAACTGTTAGCATATTTGTCTCTTATTCCCTTTTCTTTTCTTTTTTTTTACAAAAATAGTTTCTTTTTAAATTTTTTTACAAAATAGCTCTTCTACGTGCGATAGTACCGCGGAAAGGAAATTATGTGGTAATTTTTTTTAATTTGAATTGCCACAGAATGGGGACATGGGAAATCGGCTGCACTGAATCTTACCAGCGTCAGTGCAATGCTACAGAATAGGTGACGTGGTATTGGCATTTCCCGCGAAATAGGATCGTGGGAAATGTATTTTCCGCGGAACAGGGGCGTGGGATTTGGATTTTCTATGATGGAGATGGTTTGGCAAATTGCGTGCTCTCTTGCGTGGAATTGAACTATTTCTAAAAAAATCCATGAGGGCTGGTCCTAAAAAAATCCACGACATCTAATTATGAAAAAAAAATAAAAAATAGAGGCTAAAACATTTCGTCATCGGATCCCCTGCCCCGGAAACGCCCATTCCCATCCACACCCTCCATTCCTCCGCCGCGCAGCCGTCGCCCGTGGTCCACCAAACCCCAACGCCCAACAACCCACGGAAAATATCCCAACTCCACGAGCCCCATTCCGCAAAATTGGCACGGGAGTTTTTAGGGTTTTTCCGCCCACCAGCAGCAGCGCTACCGCGCACACAACCTTCCCAAACCCGGAAAGCGGAAAACACCAGTACCCACCCCTCCCTTGTCTCACGCCGCCGCGATGCGATCGCCGCCGCCACCATGGCGGGCGCTGACCCACCTTGCCCTCGCCGTCTCGCTCCTCCTCGCGGCGCGTGTGGGGGCCGACGACCTGGCGGGAGACGCGCGGGCGCTGGTGGCCTTCCGCGACGCCGTTGGGCGCCGCCTGGCGTGGAACGTGACCGACCTCGGGGGCGTGTGCGCGTGGACGGGGGTCACCTGCGAGGGCGGCCGCGTGGCAGTGCTGCGGCTGCCCGGGGCGGCGCTGGCCGGGGAAGTGCCGGCGGGGACGCTGGGGAACCTGACGGCACTCTACACCCTCAGCCTCCGCCTCAACGGGCTCACCGGCGCGCTCCCGGACGACCTCGCCTCCGCGGGCGCGCTTCGCAACGTCTTCCTCAACGGGAACGGGCTGTCGGGGGAGTTCCCGCGAGCGATTCTCGCGCTCCCGGGCCTCGTCCGCCTCGCGCTCGACAGGAACGACCTGTCGGGGACCATCCCGCCGGCGCTCGGCAACCTCACGCGCCTCAAGGTTCTGCTCCTCGAAAACAACCGCTTCGTCGGCCAGATTCCGGAGCTTAACCTGCCGCAGCTGCGGCAGTTCAATGTGTCGTTTAACCAGTTGAATGGATCCATACCAGCCGCGCTCCGGTCCAAGCCGCGTTCGGCGTTCCTGGGGACGGGGTTGTGCGGCGGACCCCTGGGGCCTTGCCCTGGTGAAGCCTCGCCTTCCCCTGCTCCGGCTGGGCAGCCGTCATCGCCGACGCCCGCCACCAACGGTGGGAGCAGCGGCAAAGGCGGAAATGGGGGAGAAAGTGGCAAGAAGAGCAAGAAGCTCTCTGGCGGCGCCATTGCCGGAATCGCCGTAGGCTCCGCCTTGGGAGCCGCTCTTCTCCTGTTCCTTCTCATTTGCCTCTGTCGCAGGTCGGGGCGCACCAAGACGCGGTCTCTGGAAATGCCGTCTCCATCCCCAACGTCTACCGTTGTCACCGGCGGCCGAAAACCTCCCGAGATGACCAGCGGCGCTGCCGTAGCACCGGTGGCCACTGTGGGTCATCCTCATGCCCCCGTTGGTCAGTCAACTTCAGGGAAGAAGCTGGTTTTCTTCGGGTCAGCGGCTGCCGTGGCACCATTCGACCTGGAGGACCTGCTGCGCGCGTCCGCTGAGGTGCTTGGGAAAGGCGCAATCGGGACGACATACAAGGCAGTGCTTGAATCTGGGGCGACCGTGGCGGTGAAGCGGCTCAAGGATGTGACCCTATCTGAGCCGGAGTTCCGTGACCGCATTGCTGACATTGGCGAGCTTCAGCACGAGTTCATCGTGCCGCTCCGTGCCTATTACTACAGCAAAGATGAGAAGCTACTTGTGTACGACTTCATGCCCATGGGGAGCCTTTCCGCACTCTTGCACGGTGAGTTTTTCCCATTTTCTGTGAAGTTCCTTATTGTCATACTCTCTGATCATGATATTAATATTATTGATATGTTGTACTTTTGCTTGTGAGTAACATTGTTTTGGATTGTTCATGGGTGGTGATGGTAGAGTAGTGATTGATTTCCTCACGCATGCTTAAGATTGCCGTTGTTGAGGAGCTATTGTTTTGTGGCTATTACTTTCTTTCTTGGCTTGAATATTCATCTACTGGTTGTAGAGTACTCTAGATTTTGTCTGTTCTAAGGAGTTTAAGTCAAATCCAGTTTTGATTTAGGTCTTGTTTATTTGCTTGGCATCTAAAGTACATGAATTTGGGTGATTATTTATTGTGTTATTACTTATTAAAATTATATCTAGTTTGTTTATTGTGTTATTACTTATTAAAATCATATCTAGTTTGACTCTGATTTACTATTGCACTTTTGCTTCTTGTGGTTTGAGTGCGGATGTTTGTGATGAGAATACTTGTAATGGCAGCGAATTTTCCCCATTTCTTATTAAGTATTTCCAATAGGCTCTTACTTCCAGAAAGTTCAAAATAATTGATTGCCTAGCATCCTTGGTTAATTATCTATTGCAAAATTGACCATCTTGTATTTTTCATATAGTCCTATATTCCTTCAAGTGTAGTTCACTCTCTGCTTGGCTAGTATTCTTTGCATTGATTGTGGAAGACAAAATCTCTTAAAGTCGTTGTAGTTGGTGGGGATGGTATTTTATTAGTTATGATGGCCTTTGATGTCTTAATAGTCCGTTGACATTCATGAATGGCATTCTTATCTTAATTGTGACATTTTACAATCAAGATTATCTTAATTATTTTTGTTAAACAGGGAACAGAGGTTCTGGCCGTACTCCGCTTAACTGGGAGACAAGATCAAGCATTGCCCTAGCTGCAGCCCGTGGCGTTGAGTACATCCACTCGACAAGCTCATCGGCTTCCCATGGCAACATCAAGTCCTCCAATGTCCTCCTGGGCAAGTCGTATCAAGCACGCGTATCAGAAAATGGTCTTGCTGCTCTGATTGGTCCATCATCCGCACCATCTCGTGCCACTGGATACCGTGCTCCAGAGGTTAATGATGCCCGGAGAGTATCCCAGAAGGCTGATGTGTACAGCTTTGGTGTTCTCTTGCTTGAGCTGCTCACAGGCAAGGCCCCCAGTCAGGCTGCTCTTAACGAGGGGGGTATTGACTTGCCCAGGTGGGTGCAGTCGGTTGTTCGCTCAGAGTGGACTGCAGAGTTGTTTGATATGGAGCTCCTGAGATATCAGAACGTCGAGGAACAGATGGTTCTGCTTCTACAGCTTGCTATAGACTGTGTTGCACAAGCCCCAGATGCCCGGCCATCAATGTCGCATGTTGTTGTGCGAATTGAGGAGATCAAGAGGTCAAATGAAAGAGCTGAAGGAAAAGATCAGCAGCAGAAGGCCTCGAATCTGGAAGGAGGCGATGATCAATCTTCCAAGGCTGTATCGATTGAGGGGCCCGAGCCTGACCATTTCGCGCCTTAATCTGGAATGACTTGGGAGAGGAATCGGCTAACCGCTGTAGTCCACATTCGATTCATAGATTGGATGAATCCTTTCTTCAGTTGAGTGGACTGTTTTCATCATCTTTTTTAGCATATTGCATTTGGCAACGGTGTTAACCTGACACTGTGATGTGGAGGGTAATCTGTGGTGTTTAGGGATGAGTGCCCAAGTGTGTGATTGCTTAATTGCTCTGCTTATTCTAGTAGTAGCTGATTAGATTGGTTTTAGCCTGTAGCTTCTGCCTTGTTTGGGCTATCCATGTAATTACACTCAAAACCCCATCTGGTATTTGAATTTTCTTGCCGATATCATTCATGAGCTTGCTCTGTTGCGGGGTTGCTGCCGGCTAGCATGGCCGACGTGATTGTGAGCAAGGTTTCAAATTTCGGTTTCGGAATGAATTTCGTCCTGGGCCGGATCACGAAATTTCGGAATTATTTCGGACGAAATTTGAATTAGAAAATTCAAATCCGGTCCAATCCGGGAAAAAAACGAAATTCGGCCAAAAAAAACCCGAAATTTCGAGCAAAATTTCCGAAATTTCGGTTTTTTGCATTGGCTGAAAAGTGGTCTAAACGTTATTGAAAAATTTTGAATTTTTTTTGGAGGTTCCTGAAACAATAATGATGTTCTCACAAAAAATTCAGCTGATTATCATATCTGAGGAATTTTTAAAAATTCGAAGAGTGGTACTGTTCTGATAAAACACTGACCGACAAGTTTGATCGGAATGGAAAATAGTACAAATCAAGTTATAAACTGTTGAAATTTTTTGTGCATGGTTATGATCCATAACTAATGTTCTCATAAAAATTTCAACTGATTATCACATGTGAGGAATTTTTAAAAATTCGGAGAGTGGCGCTGTCCTGATAGAACACTGACCGATAAGTTTGATCCGAATGAAAAATGGTACAAATGAAGTTAGAAACTGTTGAAATTTTTTTTGTGCATGGTTATGATGTATCTATAATACTCTCATAAAATTTTCAAATGATGATCAAACTGTATGAATTTTTAAAAATTCGAACAGTATTACTGCCATGTTAAAAGGTTTACCGGCAAACTTGAACAAAATGAAAAATTATGTAAATCATAAATTTTTTTGAAAATTTTGAAGAATGGTGATAAGGAAGTTGTTAATATCCCATAAAATGTTTGATTCATGATCACACTCCAGGAAAGTCATAAAATTTTTAACAGTACTATTTATGTTATTTTCTTTTTGATTTTTGAAATATAATATAACAAACGAAGTTCAATGCTTACATAGATTTGATTGACCAAACAAACAAAGTTGAAATTTTTTGAAAAATTTACATAATGGTACCGAGTCAATTATTAATCTCTCAAAAAAAATTTAGATTATAATCACACTCAGGAAAATTTATAAAATTCTGACAATATAACTGTCCCAATTATGTTCATTCTGTTTTTGATTTTTTAAAGATAACAAATGAAGTTAAATTATTTTTAAATTTTTTGTGTATGGTCCCAAAATACTAAGGATAGTACCATAAAATTTTTAGATTATTATCAAGCTTGTACAATTTTATAAAAATCTGACAGTGTTTGTGCCAAAATTTTAAAATATTTAAAAAATTAGGTTTTTCAACAAATTTTCATAGGAGATGACCTTCCTAAGGGTTATTGGACCAAATCCGGCCCTAAAACTTTCAAAACCGGCCAAAAAAGCACGAAATTTCGGATTTACTGTAGCAATTTCAAAAAAAATTCCCGCCCGGTACTTGAGATTTCGGGGTGGTCCAAAATCCGAAATTTCGGAGAGATTTCACCGAAATTTTGAACCCTGACTGTGAGTCATGCTTTCGAGAGAGTGGTGATCGGTGAACTGCACCTCCTGTGGTGGCATCTGATTGACGGCTGCAGTTGTTGAAAGCTACCGTGCTCTTGATCCGGTGGCGGGGCTTTTGTTTCCGGTGAGACTGTTTTGAATTGGAGGCAGGACCAGCGAAATTGAATCGAATTCAATTGCTTAATGCATATAGTAATGTGCTTGTTGCCTATCATTGTCTCTCGTTGTTCATTAATAGAGGCCAAGGTACGTACGTATGGTGGGCCTAGGAAGAGCGTGCTGCTTGGGAGAATTCGAAATGGGTGGCTTGGCTACCGCGTCCGTCAGGATTCGGGGTTGTGTACAAACATCGGCATTATCTTGTAAAAGCCAAAAAATGCAACATATTGTTACGATTCTTTAATAATCCCAATTCCCTAGTGTCTGTGGCAGAGAGTACTATTTCTAGGTACGGAACTGCTACTTTCTAAGTCGCCTCTCTATTTTTATGACCGTTGAATTTATATATAGAGATCGACGAGCCATATGGTTGGACGTCGATTAATTCAGTGAATAAAGAGGCGACTTCAGAAGGTTTCCACCCCTCTTAGGCACGGGTAGATGGAAGCGCTCAACAAACAAGCCCGATTGATTCCGTAGACACGGCAGCGCCGGAAGCGTACGCGTTTCTGCCGTGCACGAAACCAACCCGGTGTTCAGCTTCAGTGGTAGGCCACCTACGTTTTTCTGTCCTGCACGTCACACCGAATCTGAAAAAATCACAGGCAAAGGTAAGCGACGACGGCGCCATCACATGAGTGTCTCTTCTCCGCGGGCCCCCTCCACGGCGAGGTGGCTAGCACCCGCACCGCGGCGAATCGGCTCATGTGATCGGATCGTACGCAGCAGCAGGACCACTCGCCGTCTCCGGTCCAGGGAGCCGGACGAGCACGAGACTTCAAATTTGCAGGGACCCCGGCCGAGTTGCGCCTGTTCGTTCCCCAATGAACCATGACGCGTGTTTAAATGTTCCCATCCTGTGCTTTGAGAGGAGCAGCATGCGCGACATGGACCGCGGTGGTGACGGAAAAAACGGCGTGGTGTAGGTTAAGTTCCAGAACAAAAACAAGTATCGCACCGTAGTAGAGCTGAGAGCATAATGTAGATCAAACCCACGACAACAATATAATATCATTTTGAGAGGTGCTATGCAACACACGGGTATTAAACTAGTTCCGTAAAGATACTGCAGCCAAACAGTAGATGGTGTAGTTACTTTTTTTTTTCCTTTCCTTCTTTTTGGTAACGAGATGCAACACGTAGATCAAACCTACGGTAACAACATAATATCATTTTGAGAGGTGTTTTTATGCAACACAGGTATTAAATTAGTTTTGTAAAGATATTGTAGCCAAACAGTAGAAGATGTAGTTATTTTTTTTTCCTTTCCTTCTTTTTGGTAACGAGACGCAACTTGTTACTGTTTTGAAACTATCGGATGCCTGTGAAGCTAGGGCCTATCCGGATAGTTCCGTTTGCAACACAGAGGATTTTTGCAGAGCAGTTCATTTGTATCGACTCGTATGTGAATTCGCGAGCTCCAAATTCAAGAAGTGCGACTTTAAGGCTGCTTTAGAGTTGTTTTCGCGGCCTCACGAGTTCAGCATGACGTCTATTCGTTAGTTATCTGGAAGGCCTGAACATGTAGTGGTCGGAATTTGACCAAATGCCTCGAACCTTTCTGATTAAGGACCGTGATTTTGACCCTGCTCTTTTGCCACTATTGACCACTACAACAAGAACATTCCAACAGTACATCATCACCTGGGAAAAAATTGCAAGTGAACTTTCATTAGTTTCATCCTGCACCAACTATTTACCAGTTTCTCCCTTCCAACCACCTTTGGATCCTTGACTTCACAAAAAAAAGTTTTCTTGTTTCTTTGTAAAACCCAAATTCCTAAACAGGTGAACAAATTCCACCTGTATTCCCGTTCTCTTTAAATAATCTAGTCTTAAACAACACTTACTACCAGGAATGCATCAACATCTTCTAGAATTCTTCCTCACAAGAAAAATATAAACTAGGAGTCTCTTAGCATTTGGTACCTGCCTCCACCTGTAAACCTTAGCCCATGCACACATCGCCATCTTAATTGATTATCTCCGGGTCACAGTTATGTTGGAACTTAGAAGCTTCAGATTGACCAAAAGGCCGGAAGAAGAGAAAAACATGTCAAGAAAAGCATCCGCTCGTGAGAGATGGTAGGAACTTAGGAATGCGATGGCTGGGGTCCTGGACATGTGCGTACGTGCCTTCCTGTCCACAGCCCACTAGACTGCGAGGATGTTGCCGCCCAAAAGCGACGCTCGTTGGCGAAGCTGAGTGTGACATGGTCTACTGCCTTCTTTCCCAGCATGCCTGCCGTATTGGCCTGTGTCAAAGTCTCTCTCAAGAGATGCTATGAGAAAAACAATAAATGTGCGGCTCTTGTGTAGAATAGTTGTAGCTGGCCCATGAATGGTGGTGACTTTTGGGATCGGTCTCGCAAAGGTGAAGGCTTTCTGTTGCTGCCATAACTTCTGGGGAAAGATGGAAAGCTACTGTAGAGACTGGAGAGCTTTTGCTAATTACTCTGAAGTTGTTGGAGTTTAGTACCACTAGTCCTAGTACTCATATTCAGTGCTCGTGCATCCCAGACTTCTCACTGTTTACTCTTCAGTCAATGGTCCCTCTTGGACTCGATCTGATCAGCGCTGCAGTTTCTGGCCGATTAAGAAGCTTCAGAGATTTTGATCGTATGGCAATGCGCATCAGGCAAGAACTCCAGTTGTAATGAGATGGCAGGGACTCAGCTAGTACTCATCTTCTATTAGCCTTAAATTCTAAGCCTGCTTAGTCTCTTTTTGTTTCACAGGTCAGTGATACACTCTTTCTGCAGGTGAGATTTACAGAAGGTTCACGCCAATTGTCAGTCGCACACATTTGTCTCTGATTTCTACTGTTATGAGCAAAACATACACAAGGAGGCAGGCAGGGTTTCGGTACATGGCCATATCAAGGCTACAAACTCGCATGTGATTCTAGAAGAGTAGACAAGCCATGTAGTAAGGCCTCTTGCTGTTGCTGTGTCGGCAAGCTGGAATTGTTAATGTGACAGGCAAGTCCTCAGTCACAGGGGACGGAGCAGAAGTTTTGGCCGGTGAGAGAAGAGGAGACGACGCCGCCGACGATTCGATAGGATAGGGTGTGTGGTCAGCTTTGCAAATTGCAGTGCAGATGGGAAGATGACGAGGAAGCAACGGTGGGGAAAATCTCGCTTTCTCTCGCTTGCGGTGTAGGCTTTGGCACATATAGCGAGCGGCACGTTCTCTTGCCTTTCGGCCGGGACGCCGCCTTTTGAACGGCCTGTCCTTTATTTCTTGAGTAATGCTTTTACAAGTCACCTTTTTAATATAACTTGTATAATTCTTAGAACAAACAAAAAGATAAGTAATCATCATTTACCTTTCATTCATCCCTTAATATTTCTTAATCATCATTTACCTTTCATTCATCCCTTAATATTTCTTTCTTTCTTGGAAACACTTCCCTTCTTTCTTGCTTCGGTTTCCTTCCCTTTCTTGATGAGAGAAGTTTCTCATGCTGAAATATCAAAAATATCTAAAAAAATCCACATGGACAAACCTGCTTTGTTAAATACGGTGATTCTAGACTTTTAAAATTTGAAAATGTGTGCTAGATGAATCTTAATAGGATTATAATTCCTATTTGCTTTGAAGGAGAACTAAGGAGGCTATATAAACCTAAGGTGTCATCATTGAGAACCCAAGCAATCAAGAAGTTATAAGCTAACTTATTCAAAACAAGAGATGCACGAAAGGATTAGAGGATAGTTATTCTTTAGCACTATATTCTTGTATAGAACAAGGATCCAAAGATCCTAAAAGGTATGAGAGGTTGTGAGAGAGCAACAATCTTTTGTACTCTTTTGAGGTTGTGCTTAAAGAATATACGGTTGGCTTCCCCAAATCTTTTCTCTCTTGTCGTTGTTGCTTCAACTTTATTATTTTGGTTCTCTTTACGAGATTCAAATGCTTCGTTGTTGAGACCATCCATGTGTCTTATCTCACAAAAACTATAATCCGGTCTAGGGGCTACTGCGTATAAGAGGGGGTATCAAAGTGTAACAAGTGGTATCAGAGTCAAGGTTGGATTAATCAGATTAGTGAGAAGGTCGGTAAAGCGTTAGGTAGCATAAAATCAAGATCGATATCGATGATGTGGAATCAAGTAGAGAAATTTGACGGAAGGGGAAATTTCAGCCCATGACAATGTGTACTGAAAGATGTCCTTGTCAAGCAAGAGTTAATCGCTGCTTTTGAAGGGGGACAAACTGGAAAAGACATTTGCTAAAGACTGAAAGGTGATGGAGCGAAAGGTTGTCAGTACAATCCGCCTATTTCTTTCTGATAAGGTAAAGTACTTGGTGATCAAGCAGAATTTGCCGAAGAAATTATCATGCAGCTGATTAGTGTGGATGAGAAAATTGAGGAGAACGATAAAGTCGTCATACTGGCATCATCTCTACCACCATCATGGGAGTAATTAGTGATGAATATTCTTGTCGACAAAGCACTCTCAACTTCAACGAGGCAACTGCATATCTATTTTTCACATATGTTTAGCAAGGGAGATATTTGACGAAGGATCTCTACGCTCGACGTATAGAACTGTTCACTTGGCTGATTACAAGGAATATGCAATTACTAAGGTGTGAATAGTTACATTAGAGATGTATGATGGAGCATATTGCACATTGACAGGAGTTCAGTATATTACTGGCTCAAGAAAAATCTAATATATGTGAGATTGCTTGAACTATAAGGTTGTAAGGTATCGCTTCGAGGTAGAGCCATGCAAGTTACTTGCAAAAGGTAGGTGATCATGAAAAGTATCTGGAGCAATGAAAGATATCGATTGATGGGTAAACATAAAGGAAGGGCAATCAATAGGAGGTCTAACAAAAATCCTAATCAGGAGAAGAAAACCATATCTTCAACGTAGAAAATCAGATCTCAACTACAGTTATATGCGTAACTGCAAAGACGGTTATAAAATATAGTAGACGCAAAGGCGAAAGTGCGAGCTATTGGAAGAAGAAAGATATGGTGGGATCAACCACAAAGTACCATCGAGTAGGTGGAGCTTGGAGACTATACAAACCTATGGTATAGAGAGCTATAAGAACAGAAGGTGTGGTTAGCCAAACGATACAAAGGAAGGTCTCTCAGGTTATGGGTTCGGAGGACCAAACTGAATATCAACACGCATATGGAGGTGATGTGTTTAAGCCCCAGTGGTGGGGGCACTCCCAAAGGTGGCAGGAAATACAAAAAAAATACGAAGTCGATTTGGAGCGAGTTTTTTTGAGAAGCACGATGACTTCAATGGATAAGGGTCAAGATGGAGATTGTAAAATATAATGACTCGTATATACCCTTTTGGGATTTGGAAATACGTGCTAGATGAATCCTAATGGGATTAGAATTCCTAATCCTAATAGGAGTAGGATTCCTATTTGCTTTAGTGGAGAACTACGGAGGTTACATAAATTTATGGGATGATCATAGAGAACCCAAGCAACTAAGAAGCCACAAGACAACTCATCCAAAGTAAGAGGTGTGCGAGAGAATTAGAGGCTAAATTATTATTTAGTACTAGATTTTTGTATAAGGCAAGGATCTAAAGGTCTTAAAAGTTTCGAAATATTGTGAGAAAGCAACAATCCTTTGTAATCTTTTGAGGTTATACTTATAGAATTTACGGTCGGCTTCGCCAAATCTCCTCTCTCGTCGTGGTTGCTTCAACGTTGTTATTTTGGTTCTCTACAAGATTCATCTGTTTCATTCTTGAGACCATGCACACCCATGCCTTATCTTACAAAACTTTAATCCTATCCATGAGTTGCTGCGTATAAGAAGGGATACCAAAGTATAACATACTTGCTTACACAAATCAGGTTTTCAGAAAAGTTTATTATATTTTTTCTTGAGTACACCAAATCTTCTTCAGTATATTTACTGAGATTTGTTTGAATTTGACTGAAAGCGCATCCATAGTCTTAGAACAAATGGGCTTTGTATGCGGTGACAAAACTGTCTCTAGCAGCGACCACTAGACCATGATTCTGAAGGTGATGTTCTCCAACTAGCGTATGTACCTCTGCTGTCCAACATATTTTGTGACTAGCCTGTCGGCCCTGTATCCCTTCTCACAGGGTGAAACGCATAAAAGCACAGCACCTTCAGCATCATACAGTATAAGGTTCCTGAAGAAAATCCCAGGCTAAAAATGATAACCTAATAATCCAAACTGGGCAGACAAGCAGATAGATGCTAGAGATGCCTTCCTGAAACAGCAGACACAGGGCTCAACCATTTTACTGAATGAGAGGTAAAGGATTACACACTTACACTAGTGTGCAGACAAATTAAGAAATTTATCGGCATTTTATTGTGGCGACAACACGGTTTGAATCGAATGTAGTAACTGCCAAATTACAGGATTCCCTGGGTTTCTCGCTTCTGCATCCGATGCTATTCAATTTAATACTGTACACTGCAATGGCATCTCTTATATAATGACACATCTAAGCGCTAGCCCTTTCTGCTCTACTCTTTGGTCTTCGTTACCTGCAAAAAATTCAAGTAGGTTTAGAATCGCCAGTGGTAAACAGAGAACATTCACCAACATGGAAGAATTATGAAGCTAAAATGTAGCTTCTTATGTAACTTCAACCTACATCTTTTCATAACTAAACTATACTGATTACAGCATGTTATAAACAAGATTACTGATGGGAATCCTGGCGAGTGGCTGGTTCTTGCAAAAGCATGCAATAGAAACTGCGTCAGCTGCTGGCCATTAAAAACTACACGCAGTGGATATTTGTTAGAATCACTTCACAGGAGGGAATTGGGTTGTAGCTTAAGTTACTCTTGGCAAGGATTTCGGATTTTCAAGATCAATTCCTCCAAGTAGGTAGAAACAAAATTAATAACATTCTCCACATCTCATCTACTGAAGCAATCAAAAGGAAACAAAATTAATACCTTCATGAGGCTGGTAGAGCCTGCGATTCTGAGGAGCTGACATCTCCTTTTTTAAGCTGGTCAGGATGTCCTCCATTGTATGCTCCCTTTGCCAGTTTCCAAGCATAGGGAATAGGCTTGGTTCAACCTAGAAAATTAGTTCATTATAAATACTAAGCCAAACATCATTCGTCAACTACTTCAGCACAAATGGATTTTCTTTTTTGGGCACAAGTACCATTCCAGTTTCTTGATTCACACATGCCATATTGATTTGAGTCTGGAATCGAACAGTAGGTTGTTTATCCGGATAATCTGTATCACAGAATAACTTCAACTGATAGATCCGTCCCTCATGAACAGTCTGCAAGACAAAATAAATGCAGTAACTCATTTGGTTTGAGCATACTGAAGCAAATGCAGTTAATATCTACTAATGGATATTTTTACAGCGTACATTGGGAGGACCAATAATAGTTCCCGTCCAGGAGCGCATATATATGTCATCAGCATCATCCATCCCATAGCTCACCGTTCCATCACCAATGCCCTTCTCACCTCGCTCAAGCTCTTCTAACAGTCTAAAGTTTCTGGGAACTGCAGATATCAGTCAGTAACAGAGCATGCAATTTTTTTAGCAACTCATTCAAGCAGAGGTAAACATGAATTTAATCACATTATTCTAATAAATGAAATAAAAGAACAACACAATACCATAATTTACTAAAATTCACCAGAATTTTGTTGTATTTTGCAGCTCATGAGACTTTTAATTTCTAAAACATTTTATGTTTGTATCCAATAATTAACTTTATTAACAGTTGCAACTATAATTTTTAAAGCTATTTTAAAGGTTATAAAATTGGAGTGTAGTAGTTAATCTAACGATTGATATATTAACATAAGTTGTCCACTAGCTCTCTACAGTGAACACACTCCATCCATTCAAGTAGCAAAAGAATTGTGCTGTTTGAAGGAAACAATCCCGCATACCTGCATCATAAATAACATACTCAAAACAATAGAGTGTGTGTAACACCATAACTCACAAGATAAACTGATTATTGCAAGAAGGCGGCCTAACCTAATGTCGCAACTGTAATCAAGGGCAAGGAACAAGATCTGGAGGTACTAAAATGGAGAACACCCCTTTCTTTGTTTCACTATTTGCCAGTGGCAGCATTCTTTCCATAAGAATTGATTCCAGTTGCATAATTGCAATGCTTTATATTTTGGAGCAACATGCAAGATTTTTGGGCCAGCCTGTAAACAGGTGGAAATATTTCAAAACAAAAATAGCATTTTGCCCACTAAAATGGAGACAAGGACCGACTACAAATTGGCAATCAAGTCACAGGGAACGTTAAGCCTTCCAACATCTATTTAACAGGTCTGATAGGCCTAGCTGAAGCATCTAAAATAAACTACTTATCGGGTCTTTAGCTTGTAATGCACAATAGCCAAGGCTTGTAATGGACAAGGCCCTTCAGTTTATCAAATAAAGCCCCATCATAAACTGCCTGTTAAGCACCAACTTTAAGTTTTAAATTGTTCAATGATGAGATATACACTGAATGGGCGGAGTGAGAAGAAAAGGTTTCAGCAGTCACAACTCACAAGACCTACATGCAGCGAATCAATTTTAATTAAATCCAAAAAGTAAGCATGGCAAACAACATATACATTGGGTGGGTAATGGGTTTGATTGTGATGAATCACCAAGCTCAAGGAGAATGGGATGATTGTTTTTTCTGTAATGCTGTCTACCATGATAACATGCTATCCTGTAGAGATGGGCCACTGGTGCCTTATGCAAGATCTGGATGCCCTATGTGCTTCTGTCCTTGGTTGTCTCTATTTTATTAGGTCAACTCCAACAATAAATGAGTAGATAATATGGAAAAAAAATTGACACCGGAATGATTTTCAAAAAGGGCTTTAATGGAGTACCGATTCTGGCTGTCAAACCACAGTTTTCATTGTAATGTAATTTGGACTGTTAATCGGATACCAAACCAGTTAGTTCTTGTCTCTGAACTACTAATTCTAGGTTTAAAGTCTCAGACCAAATTCCTGTGGAGGAATTCAGATTACAAAATCAGTTCGCCACAGTCTTTATGTTTACGATTATATAAGGACTTGGTGATGATGGTAAGTCTACCATCTACCTCCTCACCTCTTGAGTTGGTAGGATCTTTTGTGGATAAATATGCGTATATATTCTTATGGATTCTTCTTTATGGGAAAATTAACACAAGAGGTATGATGTTTCGGAAAAACTTTAAAGTTGATGATGTTCACTGAGTGCTCTGTAACAATCAAATTCTGGAGGAGTGGATGCATCTTTTCTTTGAGTGCCAATTTAGCGAAGATTGTTGGAATTTGATTCAAATCAATTGGAATACTTCTTTAGAGATTATGGACATGTTGTCTCTTGCTAAGTCACAAGCTAGATCTGCACAGATATTTGTCAAGGAACTTATTACTTTAGGCTGCTGAACATATGGACTCAAAGAAATAAGTGCATGTTTGAAAACATTCCTCCCAATAAGTTTAGGTGGAAGAGGTTACTACTAATGGATTTGGTGTTATTGAAATTCATAATTTCCTCAAAGATGGTTGATGCTTTGGAAAGCTGGATTAGTAGAAATTAAATTAGTTAGTTCATTTTATAATTGGTTACCTTGAGTAGTAGCTAACCTATGTTAGAGGTTTTTTGGATCATGTGGATCTTTTATGTAATTAAGTTAATTACGTACTATATATTAATTAATATTTATCAGTAGGGCCCTCCCCTACTGTTCCCCCTAAAAAAAGTTACTTGAATCTTCTGTGGATAATTAGATTACCTGTGCATGTGGCTTGTGATAATATTATATGCGACTTGTTGGTTGGATGTAGATTATGTATTAAACTTCCGTTTTTAGAGATAATTACCTTATGCATATCTAAGTTTATAACTTATATTATGTTTATTTGAAATCCGTTGCACTCGGCTAGTATAGGTATAAACATGAACAAGCTTCATTATTCTATGGTCAGTGCATAGGATGGCTATGCCCAAAAATATATGTTCAGCAGATGCAAAGCACGCTCAGCCTGTCAGCAAAACAACCAAATGTCAATTCAATGACAACTTCACAACATTCTAGAGAAATGTTTGGAGCTGAACCCTGTGGCTAACTTGGTATTGCTATTGGTGAGTAGCCTTGCATGTCCTTCCTTCAAACAAAAAGATGTCACAGGACTACAGGAGCAAAGTCATACAACAAGGTTCCTTTTAACAATATCTGAGGATTATGTGCTTAAACTTAATATTTGATTGGTTTTTGCTTGACAAGTACCAACGGGGCAGTATAATTGCGATGTTCAGTCAGAAAGCTGCCTGGCGTCATTGAGTCTGAAACACCTCCTTTGTGGGAGATGTCTTTCTTTCCATCATGAATGAGCACAAGAGCAAATTATTGAGTCTGAAAATAAACTCTGGTTGCTTCTCTGGATAGTATAATACACTCACTTCGTGCATAACCCTAACTCTAATAGAACCAAAATTCGGACCAAATGTTTTTGGGAAGGTCAAAATTTCCATAGTTGCAGCCATGAAATTATGAAAACTAAGCTTGCCTTTATGCACATTGTTGTAAATGTGCACGTCTCACTGCAACATTGTTAATCCACTCTATTAAAGTGTGATCCAAATTCGTCATCGTATCCATGCCAGACATTGCGCCAAACGTGGCTCTGAGCAATGCATGCACCAAGCCGTGTCAGATGCGGCGTTAGCAGGCGCATCCAACTCTGATTTGGTTTCCTTCTCCGTTTAGGACTCTGATCCATAGCCTATATATGCACCCATGTAGTCGTACTGTTTAGCAGCGCTAAAGTTTCCCGTGCTTGTAATCTCTCTTCATAGTGATTTTCACCTTCGTGCTTTCTATTATGAATAGCACTTGTTGTATTCAATATGAGGCCAATGGCCAGAATATATAGAGTACATGAGGATACAAAAGGAAAACCTATATAAAGCAATCATGTATATGGAAAGCCTATATAAGATAATCATCTATATAAGGCAATATATCCTTAACACCCCCCACAAATGCAAGGAGTATGCAATAGCATTGCATTTGGAAAGGTTGACATTAAAATAGGAAAAAATCCAAAGCCTTGGTCTTGAAGTAGTCGTCGTAGCATCCAACTCTTGAAAAACCGAGCCGACAAAGAAAAGCCGATGAAGGAGCCGAGTCGACAAAGAAGAGACGACAAAGGAGCCAAGTCGACGAAGAAGAGCCGACGGTGGAGCCGAATCAACGAAAAAGAGCTAAGTCGGCAAAGGAGGCAAGCCAATAAAAAGAGCCGAGCCGACGAAGGAGAAGTCGATGAAGCCGACAAAACGAGTCGAGGTAATGAGTTGAAAATCGGAGTTGACGGAATGAGCCGAGCCAATAAAAGAGTTGAGCCAACGAAAGAACCAAGATGTTAAGGACTTGGATGGATGCAACGGAAGCAATGACACTGAGAATAAAGACTCAAAGAAGAGCCAAGCTGACAATAGAGGCGACTGATGAAGGAGCCGACCAAGAGCCAAGCTGAGCCTATGAAAGAAAGCCGACCGAGAGTCGACAAAGAAGCCAAGTCAACGAAGAGCCCATCCGAGTCGACAAAATGAGCCGAAAATCGGAGTAGACGAAAGCCGAGACAAGAAGCCAAAGCCAAAAAAAAAAACAGAAGCCGGAGCCGAGATCCAAAAGCTCCGGAGTTAAATCTGGCTTTGAGATTGGTTTGGAGTCCGACTTGGATTAATTGCTCTTGGGTGGAATGGGCAAAGAAGGCTTGGGTCTCATGGACGATGGCAACCGACCGGGCGTCTGCGGGTTGGCTAGAGCGAGGTGGTGGGCCGGCAGGCTGGCACCGGAGGCGTAGCAGAGCAGCTAGGTAGGGCGGAGCAGGCGGTCGATGGTCGGAGACGAGCGACTAGCACGTCCCGGACGGATGTGGCCGGTCGACGAGCGGGTCAGCCTGGAGGAACTACCGCGACCGGACAAGTGGGCAGCTAGGCAGACGTCGCCGAGCACGGAGCAGAGGAGAAGCACCGGTCTTGGAAGGAGCGAAGTCGGCGTGGAGAAGACCGTTGGCTCTGCGCTCGCCCACCGCACCAATGCCCGTGCCGGTCCTCTGCTTCCGCACCACACCGTCCGCCGGTCTCCTCCGCAGTAGAGGAGGCACGAGGTCGCCCCTTGGAGAAGATGGCATAGGCAGCTGGCCGGAGGCGAAGAAAAGCAGAGGCTGGCGTGGATGCACCAACACGCGTTGAAGGCTGGTGTGGGAGCGCGGGCAGGCTCGAAGGAGGCCGGCGGCGACAGAGGCCGAGGCTCGCGTGGAAGATGAGGCGGTCGTCGTGGCTAGCCCTCGAGATCTGAGTCAAGAGGCGACAAGGATGCTGGACGACTCCTTCCCCCTATGGATCGCGAAGACGGCCAACAGCAACGGGAGGTGGCCACCCCTGAGAGTGGAGATAGCTCCTCCCGGGGGCAACGGCAGCGGAAGAACGGGGTTGCGGCTAGTGATGGCGCAAGTGCGACGTCGGTAAAACCCTAACCCTAACCTTGCGGCTTTGATACCATATTATGAACAGCACTGTTGTATTCAATATAAGGCCAATGGCTAGAATATATAGAGTACATGAGGATACAAAAAGAAAACCTATATAAGGCAATCATGTATATGGAAAGCCTATATAAGGTAATCATTTATATAAGGCAATATATCCTTAACACTTTCATGGTTTTTTCCTACAATGGTTTTCCACGTTAAATCTATGTCTCTCGTTCGTTTGGTCATCTACTTTTTGCCATGCATAATATAGCGAATGGTATCAGAGCACAAGTGGTTCGATCTAAAAAAAAAATCATCGCGATCGACGTATCTGTCGAGTCAAGAGTCTCGGCGCGTTTTCAAGGAGAGCATTGTCTCCGTTTCAGAACCGAGGAGCAGCGAGTCGAGCGCCCGTGGCTTGGTTTTTCTAGTGAATGACCATTTTTTATAGGTGCACACCAAAGTGTACCCAGAAAATTTTCAATCCCTGCATTGTTACGTGCACATGTGGTGCATCAGAGATTCTCAACAGATATGCTTTACGTACGCAACAGTGTACCAAGATTCGACTTCATACTGAACGTCGACCCGCTCTCTACTCTGTCGACTGTTCCAGCGCCTATGTTGCCCGACGCCATGCCCAGGCGCCGTCCTACACCACCTCTGTTGATGATCTTACGCCTCAGTCGATCGTCACCTTCTATTAAGAGAATGTTTCGGCTCTATTTTAATTTCTTCTGTTGAAGGTGGAGTTCATTGCAATTTAGGACATTGTGCCTATCATTGGTGGCATCTATGCGAGATTAATCATTGGCGATTTCTTTGACGATCCATTGTTTCGTAAGGGTTATTGCGGTAAGATCCATGTTGCACATGTGGAGTCTAAGGTGCAGTTGCAGACTTTTGTTGTTAGTAGTAAGTTAATTGGGCTACATTCATTCGAGACTTTGAAAAAAAAATTAAAAATATGACAGTTGTGAGGACGACTGAATTTGGTGTTTCAATCACCATTTTGGATATGTTGCAATTTGGATCACTTGCGCGACCATTATGGAGATTTGGCAACATTCAATTTCAGAAGTTTGATGACACGTTGATGGCAACTAGCATGATACTTTGCAGAGTTTTGCTGTTTGAAAGTGAAGGTTTCGCTCCAATTTCAATTTGAGATGAAGGATTAAAATGCAAGGAGTTTGTTTTTGTGTGGATATTACAATGTTTTGCAGTTGTTGCAACTACGAGGGATCTACTGTAATTTATACCCCATTGACGGCACGAGTTCCTTTCATCGGGGCAGTTTCAAGGAGCAGTTTTACAACCTTATCATGGATTTCACTTACTTTTATAGCCGACAGTTTGACATATGTGATGGCCACATGTGCAAGTTGCACTTTCAATGAGCATTGTTTGTTGAGTTGTGTTCCAAGTGGAGCATGCCAGATTCCATGATATATGTTCTTCGCTATCTATCCAACGCCAAAGGTGATATTTTAGCTTATGTTGTTTGATGATTAAGCATTTGGTTTAGGAGGCCAGTTACACAGATTCAGAGTTTGCTAGGGTTATGCATTGTTGAAGACCCAAATTTGTTCGTCGGCTTTGTTGATAGCTGTGTGTTTGGATAAAACTGTTCCATCCTTTCTTGTTGAGATTAGTCCTATGGACTTTCGAGGCATAAGGTCAATTGATGAAGACTTATTTGAGGAGATTTTGATATGTTGGCTACAATAGCAAATTTGTCTCAATGTGAAGATTGTTAAAGTGTGATCCAAATTTGTCAGTGTCCATGCCCTACGCCATATGTGGCGTCGAGCGGTGCATGCACCAAGCCGTGTTTGATGTGGCACCGATAGGCGCATGTGACTGATTCGGTTTCCTTCTTCGTTCGGGACTCTGATCCCTAGCCTATATATGTACCCATATAGCCGCACAGTTCAGTAGTGCCAAAGTTCACTATGCTTGTATTCTCTCCTCATATAGTGATTTTTGCTATCGTGCTTTCGTGGTTTTTTTTTCTCGCAAGGGTTTTCCACATTAAATACGTGTCTCCCTTTCATTTGATCATCTACTTTTTGATGTCCGTATTATAGCACACTCACCTAGCTTGTTGTATCATGTGTTAACACTATTTCCTGTTGGAGCTATAAGTTTCATAAAATTCTTGTGTTCCTTCACGATGCCTATGCTCTAAGGACAGTCCCTTTCCTTATAATTTTTTAAATCAGAATTCGTAAAGCTTTCTTTAGCCAGAGAACAGAAACACTTTCCTGAGTTTATTTTTCGCTACCCGTGGCATGCTGGTTACAAACGACTAACGCCAGTGGATTACAGAAATAAAATACCTCACCATGCTTGTTTTTTTCAATACTGATCTATCCAAACAGGCCCTAGGAGTGGGTTTTGATTCTAATTACTGGGTTGCAGTAAAGTATTAATGGGATTCTTGATAGAGAACATGACATGTACGAATACTAGTTACAAGTACCCAAATTAAGAAATGGTTCAAATATCAAGAAATTGCCATAAAAAATCAACCTTAGACTATGAATCATAGTATAAAACAAACCCATATGCAATAATTCGCAAAACAAAAGAAGATAAACTGTGACTGGACAACAAATCCATCTGGTCCCCCTAAATTCATACTGGTCCATCCATCTAAATTTGCGCCAATAATTGAGGAATCCATCAATTCTTGGCTTAGGCATATAAAATAAGCCTCTCAACTAAAGTTCACACTTGGTAATAATCATTTAGAAGAAATGGTGAATTGGGCCTCACCAACAGCTACATACGGTTGTGCAGACCAATATCTAGTACATCAACTTGATAGATCCAAGGCCAAATCCGAGCGATTATTATCTGCCAGATCTGGATTTTCCCTGTTATGCCAGATAGTTTCCCATATTGTAATTCGGATAGTTTTCTGTATTAAGGAAGATGAAGGAAAATTCTAGAAAAGATTTTTAGGCTTTGTAAAATAGCAACAAAAAATTTTTTTCCAGAAAAATCATAAAGGTATTTTAGAATATTTGAAACCCAAATAAATTATATTTAGACTTTTAAAGGTTTTATCAATTATGTTACTTTTAGTCTCAGGGAAAATAGGAAAAAGCTTTTATAAATTCAAGAAATATCAAGAAATGACTAAAAAAATCAATAATGGATAAAATAATTATTTCATGCTGGAATTTAAAAATTGTTGTTGTTACACCTTATGCCGTTGTGATTGTGTCAAATTTATGTATGAACTTATGTTGAAGCATGCCATGCCATTATGTGAATGTCATGGTGTACATGTGAGAATGTACTCATGTTGAAACGTTGGAGCTATGTATGGTATGGTTTAACACTTCAATGTATATTCCTTCCTGTGTGCACAACTATGTAATATCCAACTATCTAATCTATTCCCGATCTGAATCCGTGCATCCGCCCCGTATCCGTATCCCAAAACTCTGAATTCATATTATATTCGGCCTGCCCGTATCCAGCTCCGAAGTTGGGAAAAAAATATGGGTTAGGATATAGGATCCACCTCACCACAACCCCATCTCGAAACAATCCTGGTTGCTAAGCATTCTACCTTTGCTCAAGAATTTCTTGAGTACGTGGCCATAAAAAATCCTTACTTGGCACAACAATGGCAGAAGGCAAGCGTCAGCAAGCAGCATTCAGAAGGAACGCTGAATTGGGGTTCACCATCAAATCCAGGGCATACCCCGCCCTCAGACCCCCAGTCCCCAGACTCCCAGCATAACCCAGCAATTCCTCCGCTACTTCCACAATTACTTGAAGCATCCCAAAATCCCACCAAGAATTCAAGAACTCTTGACTTCTTGGCAACAAAGATCCCACCTTTTCACCCAAATCTGCAGAGAAAAAAAGCGATGAGCAGGGACTCACCGACGACCCCAGCCGATCCCTCGGACCCCATGGCGAACCCTTCTTCCTCCTCCAGCTGCAACTGTTGCCCTGCCCCCCTGCAATTCTTGAGCTGTGCTTAGACTAAACGTGGTGGTGGCAATGACTAAACTGAACTGCGAGGACGACGAATATTCGAAGCCCCAAGTAAAGTCTTTGCTTTTGGGGAGAGAGGAAGACAGAGAAATAAAACTCTGCTCAGGAAGGATTACAACTGGACAGGGGCCCAGGGCAGCAAGAAAGGGAAGAGCCGCAGGTTACTGTGAGTTGGTGGCAGGGTTTCGGATTTCGGTTTCGGATAAAATACCGTTCATGCCTGGAAAACGAAATTTCGGCGAAATTCGGTAATTTCGAACAAATCTCGTCCGGAAATTCAGGATTGCTTTCTACCGGTAAATACCGAAATTCGGCGAGATTGGGCAAGATCTCGCCGAAAAGTAGCGAAATTTCAGCAATATTGACAAGCCCGAAAATTGGTCCAAAAGATGGAGAAAAATTTCGAATTTTTTTGTGGAAAGTTCTGACGTATTATTAATGTTGTCATAAAAATTTCAGATTTTTTTGAATCATGTAAATTTTTTTAAAAATTGAAACATTGGTACTGTCGTAATGAAACGCCACCGCAATTTTGAATGAATGAAAAATGGGACAAAGCATGTTATAAATATTTGAAATTTTAATAGCATGATTCTGACATGTGAATAATATTGCCATAAAATTTTGAGTTGTTACTGAAGCTCAAGGAATTTTTAAAAATTCGGGAATTCGGGTATAAGTGAAGTATGAAATTTGTGAGATTTTGATGAAATTCGAAGATTGAGAGTCACAATTCGAAACAATTAATGTATATTGGCATGACAATTAATAAGAATGTAATAAAATCGATACATACAACAAGTCTTCACATATTTGCATATGACAATTAAATGAATGTATGTTTGCATCACATACCTACGAGTAGTAAAGCGCCCGTGGTGCAAACTCCACCTCCGCGTTGTCAACAATGATCTCGTGGTACCTCCTCTCGTGTTGTTGCTTGTATTCCTCCCAGGTCATGTCTCGTGGTAGCCAAGCAGACTTTCAATGTTGGTAATGAGACTCCTGCATCGGGTTTCTGGTGGTGAAGGTACATGACATTGGCAGATGAGTGCCGTGCGTATGGATCGACGTATGGATCATTGTAGTCAAATGGCAAAGAGATGCTCGATCTATCATAACTCATGCATCAGAATCGCATTCCACCTCGATCCCATCCGCACGGCATTTGACTATACCGGTATGCTCAACTGGAATGCCCAAATGGTGGAGGACTCATTGCTACACCATGATTGAGCACCATCCGTGGTTGTCCGCTGGCGTCCACCCCACCACGCGACGTGCCCTTCCCGCCATCGCGGGTCTGCCACCGAGTCACCTCTCGGCGATACCTCTAATGCGATCCTCCCGCCGGTGATTGTGATCGTGGACGGGCCGGAGGAGTACCGGTCACTTCCGTCCCGTCATCGCCGGAAAGTCTGTCGCGATCGCCGAGCTACTACCGAGGTAAGTCGCACATTATCGGAAGGTGTTGCCGTGTCGCCCTCATCGCCGGCAATAGGCTCATCATCAATTCGCCTTTTCCTTTTCCTTACCACTCTGGTTGCCCGATAACTTTTGTAATCCGCCTAAAGCTCCTGCTAGAGTGTCGTCATCCTCGGCGTCGGTAGCACGCTTTCTCTTCCCTGTGCGTGTCTCCGATGTTCCACTCCGCCCAACTGGGAGGCTCTTCCTTCGTGGCCAATTAGAAGTAAGGTTAACATTGTTCTCGGGTTTGGACATACATGGTTAAAAAGTGGAATGGAAAACAATTGCATTGTTTACATGTTGCCTTATACATCTCTTCCGCTGGGATGGAGTCAACCACGAATCTCGTTGGGAGGGGTGGGTCGTGCGCACTGTCCTCGTCGAGTAGAGGCTCCCCAGTAGACCTGGATGAGTCGAACCACTCGCAATTGGGTCATGGCGGGATGCATCGCATCCTCGATCAAAGCGATCCATGTGGTCTTCGCCTTGGTCCGCGAGTGGATTCATAGTCTCGAAGGCGAAGTCGCAGGTTGTAGTGCACGAGCACGAGCTGTTGGAGCTTCGCATAACTTAAACGGTTTCGTAGCTACGTGTGCACCAAAGCAAATGTGCTCCAATTGCGTTCACACCCACTCGACGATGCGCACTGGGACACCAACCTCAAGGCGAACTTTTGCAGCGCTGGCGTCTCATTCCCGAAGGACATCCACCATTGAGCTGTGAACAATACGAAGAAAGAAAAGTCAGTGAGTGCTACACAACAACATACCAACCAACCTTAGTTTTTGTACTTACCTGCCGTCATTTGGTTATCGACGCTACTGGTGCTGGTAAGTCGGGTGGTAAAACGTCCCCGTCTAAGACGGTATGTGTCTGCTTCTCATAGAACCTTCACCGCGGTAGCGTCGTCATCAGCCATAATGCTTAGTGTAGTCGAGAGCGCTCCCATGTACTGCGGAGTGCTGCATATGTTGTATGAGAACTGGGACTTCGGGTCCAGGACGGAGGCTGCAATTGATGCAAAGATTGCATAGTTAGTATAATAGATGCGAACATTGCATACTTAGCATAATAGAACTGAACATGTTAATTTCACTTACCAGCTTGCACAAATGTGGTTTCCCTTATTTCGTGAATCTCTTTTCCATGACTTGTAGGAATATCCTATCTTATTCTCCATGCTCCTGTAAGTTATTGTTGTACTCATTCCGCAATTGCGCATCGCATCATTACACCACCGATTGTTGGTAACTTGTCTTGATCCGCGAACCTCAACAACTTGTACAAGGGTTCTACGGCCACCACGGTCCACTCCACCCAGACTGAAATCCTCCCACGAGGTGGTCATATGCGCATTTGCCCTCCGCCATTTCAAAGCCCACCTACTACCTATCCGGTCAGGATGTGTCATTCTTCTTTGGAACTTTTCCTTTTTTGAAGAAGCTATCAAGGAAAACAAAGGTCGTCCCAAATCTAGTGGCATTTGGCCTCACCAACTCTCCACCAATATGTTGCCTCATCTGCGCATGTAGATTCTTGTGGTTGTATAAAAATCTGCAGATTCTCTTGGCACGTGCCACAATATCTTTGATACATTCCACCTCGCACACGCCTTTTAGCATAAGATTTACGGTGTGTGCCAAGCAAGGCTGCCATACTATACGAGGGTATCGCACTCGTAACATCCGCATGCTTTCTTGAAGTTGGCACCATTGTCAAGTAACCACCGCACAACATGCTCCACCCCAATCTCCTCGGCCACCACCTTTGTTATCTCGGCTAGTAGGTATTTGTGGTTCTGGACCTTAGCTGCGAATGAGCAAGCAAGAAGTTAGTACATGTGGCAATGACGATCATACGGAATAGGGAAAATAAATGAATTTTGTACCTGTGGCATTTACGGTCTTATGGTAGAACATCATCTCATTGCAGTATACCATGAAGTTGATGATACTCTGCTGTGTAGGTCCCGTCCAAGCGTCGCACATCATTGTAACACCAAAGGTGGCCCAGTCGTCCCTGAACCTCCGAAGGTACTTCACAATCTCCTGCTCATTCACGTCCAAGTACTTACCGTCTATCTCGTATCCTCGTGGTGCACGAACCCCTGGGCCTAGCTCCTGCGTCAGCTTAATTGCAGCTATGACCGCATGCACAAGAGATTAGTACAATCATCACACGACGTGTAACTTATAAACATACAATTGTTTCATACCTGTGAAATACGGGCAGTCCACCTTCCTTCCAGGAATTGCATTAGCATGTAACCACTTTGACCATCCCCTCCCTAACTTCTCCCGCTTCCCCTGTTGGAATGCAGTGTCAATACGAGGTTGCTGCGGGGCACTAGCCCGTGCAAGGTCGACATCCATGGAGGCATGGCTTTCCCGTGTCGATTTGGACCGACCGAACATTTTACTGATAGTCGATTGAATTGAAGACTTCCGTGCACCACTCCCGGAACCCGAACCTTGCGTCAAACCTTAGCTCCTGAGGTAGGCCTCTTCTTTAGAGGCCTTTATGGCCATCTTAAGCTGCTCATCCTCCGTGGCCATGGTGGCCCATTCGGTGCAAGCCTCCTCCTGACACAGGCGAATCGCCTGCTTCTCCTTCTTTCTGTCACGGCCACCACGGAGGTCCGTGATCATGGCCTGCCTAATCACTTTAGGCACGTTGGGGCAGGCCTTCACATCACCGGCGCGGCCAGCCAAATTTTCCTTAAGACGGGTCGCCCCTCCACCCTTCATAACATGCGTGCAGTAGTTGCACCTCGACCCTGAGCCGATGCGCTCCCCGTGGTCCCATACGATACCCTGAGGCTCCGCCATCACAACGACCTACAGCCTGCATCATTACGAAAAAATGCATGATATATAAGCTTGTATGACCATGTGCTTGTTTGCATGCAGTCAACATTCTTAACTCACTGATGTTTGCTAATATGCATGATATATGCCTTTCGTTGTGAGGCTTGCTAGCTGTACCATACTACCATACAAGTGACTAAGTGAGTAAGTGACATGGTCTTTTGAGTTTTGAAGACATACTGACATATGAATTATATCCCACATGAGTACATGCATTGTTAGTTCTTACTAGACTACATCCCACATGAATACATGTCTAAATAAGAAAAAAAATACAGCTGCACTTAAAATCCAACAAATCAATTTGTTCATACCAATTTTTTTGGAAGACCGAAATTTCGCCTTGAACTACCGAGATTTCGCCTTCTAGCACTGAAATCTCGCCCTGGGAGGCCGAGATTTACCTCCTGAGCCTAGGAGCTGGCCGGATTTGGCCGGATATTGGCCGGACCAGAGAGGGAGGAAGCTGGAGAAGGGTGCTGCGCAGGGGAAAGTGAAATGGCAGAGAGCCTCTCGGTGGAATGAACTGTGAATGAACTTCAATGATTGACGATGTATTAAAATCAGTGAGTTGTCAATGTATAAAATGAGTTATTTCTCATCTCTAGAACACATGAGCACACATATCTCAGTGGTAAGGCTAAACTCTATCAAACAAGAGGTCACGAGTTCGAATCTTCACAACGACATTTCTTTGCAACTTTTTTTCCATAGTTCGGAGCATGTAAAAATTACCAAATTTTTTTTACATAGTTGCAATGCATCAATGATGCTGTCCTAAAATTTTGAGAAGATGATCAAACATAAAATAATCACAGAAAACATGAAAGTGTTACTTCATAATAGTTTTTTTCCAATAGTTTCAACAATGTAAAAATTACAAAAAAAATTGGTACATATTTGGAAAGCATCAATGATATTGTGATAAAGTTTTGAGATCATGATCAATCACAAAAAATTACCAAAAATATGTGAATGTAGTGCATCACTGTTTTCGAAATGTACATCACGTCCTTGTACCACATAAAATTTTTATTGACTCATCAAAACTGGTTGAATTTTTTTAAACTTTTACAACAGGGTTATGAGAGAATTTTTAAGCTCCCATAAAAATTTTAGGTAATTATCAGACATGAATAAATTTATAAAATTCTAGCACTGTCACTGCCTCATTTATCCTATTTCTGATTTTTATTTTTAAAACATAAAAAATGATGTTAAAATATTTTCATAAATTTTATGTATTATCCTACATATCTTATGATACTCTCATAAATGTTTCATAGCATGAAAATGCATTCTCAATTTTTTAAAATTCAGAGAGTGTTTCTGCCCAAATGCCAAAAAATCTAAAAACTCAACTTTTTCGAAATATTATCATTAAAGATCACTTCCTGAGAACTTATTGATATAATTCCGGTCAGATCCGGCCAAAAAAAATTCAAATTCTGGTTTAAAATTCCGAAATCTCGGCGGTTTTTGCCGAAATAATTAAAATTCTGAAATTTACTGTAGCAATTTCAATTTTTTTTCGGATTTTTTCATCCGACCGGTCTGTGCAAACTCGCTGGGGTCCGAAATCCGAGATTTCGGCGAGATTTCGTCGAATTTCGCCGGTTTTTGTAACCTTGGTTGGTGGTGTGACGACTATCTCCAATGGGCGAGATATTTAAAGGGAATGTTCCATTTCGTAAGTACATGTACTAAATAATTTAAACCTTAGTCTCTTTTTAAAGTTGGTTATATTTCACCATAAACTCGCAAACTCTTCAAACTAGTTATGTGCCCATGCGTTGCAACGAAAACTCAATTTACGACAAAAGATTTATTTGCAAAGAACACTAACTTTAGTTATGTTTCAATAGTAGAAAAAGTCTGTTCCTCCGAAGAGATTTGACTATCGGGTTAAATCCTCTTCAATCTCAACCGTTCATGTTAGATCCAACGTATCAAGTACTTTGAAGGAGAATGGACGATCGCAACCAATTCTTAATTAGAATTAGTAGAGAGATATCAATCCTTACCATTGAAGGAGGAGAAATTTATTGCCTTCCTCTTGCAGGAAGGAGTAGATGAAAGTAGAAGGCATCGTACGCAGGCGGATAGGAGCCAGGTCTCCCCGACATCTTCGTGATTGGCACGTGATTTGGTTGCATGATTCTTTCCTTTTAATCTATGCATTTTCAGATATGATAAGATAGAATTCCCATATTATGGAATATAGTGAGTATATCCTTCTATCCATGCATAATATGATGAGAAAATCCTTTTATTTATAAGATATATGAATAACATCCTTCCATAGTAAGAACATGTGAATAGAGATATGCTAAAATAATATTTCTATTCAAAAAAGATATGATAAAATCCTTCCATCTAAGTTCATGTCGGATCCAACGAATCAGATACTCAAGGAGAACGGACCACTGCCACTAACTCCTAATTAGAAGTAGTAGAGATATCAATGTTTAGCTAAGATCAATGTTTAAGTTTTGACATTTTCCCTGTCCAACATAACAAGAATACGAAGAAAACTACCTCTAAGGCTCTAAGCACATGCCAACTTGGAGTATTGGAGATGTAAAGTACAATAATACTTGGAGCGCGGTCTGTAAGATTTGTGCTCAAGTCTTTACTAGGGTTAACCATCAATTGGACTACCAACAGAAGACAATCGTGTCAATGCTCTAGCGGAATAGAACAATATGAATGCATGCGTCGTGCAGGGCATGAGATGGCTAATCATTAGCCTAGATTCTCTCTACATCAAGTGTAATCGGAAAAAGAATTAAGGGGGCATATTCATTGGTACTATAACAAGAAACAATAGTCATCCTATCGGGTCATCTTATTGCATAAAATCTCAATGCACTTGCAATATATATCCCAATAGAATCGCTTCCTTAGTAACCATTTTTGCGTGCAAGAGCTGGTGACAATAGAATAAACTAAGAAATAATTTTTGTACAGAAATACCTAGGTATGCACAATGAGTTTGGACCTTCTACAGATTACTGCATCTGCATTTGGCACCTAGCTACCACAGAATCAAAGAATAAATAAATAAACACTTTAGGATCGAGAACGGGGATTTTGCTTGGTGCTAATTGCTATGGAGACCTGAGACTTTTGATTGTTCCCAACCATGCTTGTCGTTGTGCGTCAATGTCTATATGCAAGAATGAAAAAATGATCAACATGTGATGTAAGGTTTCAGGGGAAGGAAGAACGGAGGGGACCATGGTCCAAAAACTAAAGCACAAGAAGAAGTGAATAACCTCCTGAAACGTTAAGCATCCAATCTTCTGCACTCGAATCTTAAGCCAAACATGCAAGGACAAAAAAGAATGCGATTCTTCCTTAGAATGCAGGGGTCCTTTTGTAGGCATTACAGTGATCAGCACAAGGCAGCATTTCATGTGTTAGTCGTATTTTCTCCGGTTCTTTCGCTTTCGAGGCTGGTAATTGGTCACAATTGGGTAGATATGTTTGTTGCCATTCAGTTCTGTGTTGGGGTCGGGGACGGCGATCGCACACTACGCCCCAGCGAGGACCCGGTAACAAGGTACCCTTAGGCACGAAGCTCAAGATGGGTGCCAAAACACCCTGTTAAATATGATGACTCATATCTAACCTTTTAGGATTTAAAAACATGTACTAGATGAATTCTAATCTATACCCTTTATAATGCACGTAAATATTCTTTTCTACGTCCACCCCAAATAGTGCATCCCACTAGAGATAGCCAACATTTGTGCACCCAGCGAAACGTCCCCAGAAACTTGCCTCCATCAAAATTAACCTTTCAGATCTTTCCTCAGCTTTACTCACCCACATCCGATGGCCATTGTTTAGTGTGTCTAATCATCCATATGGCCCACAAGAGACCTCCCTCCACCTCCAGCATCATCAAGAAAAAGGAAACAAACGTCCTAGAATCAAGGAAAAGGAAACAAACGTCCTGGAAAAGGAAAGGACCATACATTATATGCTGGGAAAAGGAAACCGGGAGACGGGGCAGCGCGACCGGGATATTGCACGCAACGGTCGGGGCAACGCGGCCGGGAGAACGCAGGTCTGCAACGGCTCCACGGCTGCCATCGGTGGCTTTGCCGACGCGACGAGGTTGCTGGTCGGCGACCTCGCGGCAGCCGTGCCTTGCGCCCTGGGGCTTGCCGCGAGCGGCGACATGTACGCGGCGGCTCAGTGTGTGGAAACGGTCGAAGAGAGCGGCTGCGCACAGTGCCTGGAGGTGGCGGCGAGGAACATTGACGGGTGCCCGCCCAATTCCGACGGTCGCGCAGTGGACACCGGCTGCTTCATGAGGTACTCCGATAAGCCGTTCTTCCCCGCGAACTAAAGCTCAGTGGCCGTTGAATATATACCCTTTATAATGCACGTAAACATTCTTTTTTACGTCCACCTCAAATAGTGCATCTCACTAGAGATGACCAACATTTGTGCACCCAGCGAAACGTCCCTAGAAACTTGCCTCCATCAAAATTAACCTCTCAGATCTTTCCTCAGCTTTACTCACCCACATCTGATTGCCATTGTTTAGTGTGTCTAATCATCCCTGTGGCCCACAACAGACCTCCCCCCACCTCCAGCATCATCAAGGAAAAGGAAACAAACGTCCTAGAATCAAGGAAAAGGAAACAAACATCCTGGAAAAGGAAAGGACTATACATTATGTGCTGGGAAAAGGAAAACGGGAGACAGGGCAGGGAGGCCGAGAGATTCCACGCGGCGATCGAGGCAACGCGGTTGGGAGAACGCAGGTCTGCAACGGCTCCACGGTTGCCATCGGTGGATTTGCAGACGCGGCGAGGTTGCTGGTCGGCAACCTCGCGGCCGCCGTGCCTCATGCCCCGGGGCTCGCCGCGAGCGGCGGCGTGTACACGGCGGCTCAGTGTGTGGAAACGGTCGGAGAGAGCGACTGCGCACAGTGCCTGGAGGTGGCGGCGAGGAACATCGACGGGTGCCCGCCCAATTCCGACGACCGCGCAGTGGAGGCCGACTGCTTCATGAGGTACTCCGATAAGTCGTTCTTCCCCAAGAACTAAAGCTCGGTGGCCGCTGAAAAATTCAAGCGTGGGAGAAAAAATGAAAAAAAAATCAAATGGTGCCCATCCACTGAATAATTCTGGGAAAATATGGAAAAATGAACTGCGCTCGCCGACCGCTGGATCCGCATGGAAAAAAGATAAAAATTAAACAGCGCTCGCCAGCCACTGGTTCCGCGAGAAAAACATGAAAAAAATTAAGCAGCGCTCACAGACCGTTGGTTCCGTGGATAAAAAATAAATCTAGCGCTCTCCGTGTGCTGAAATTAGGCTCTATGGAGTTAGATTCATAAAAAGTCTTGAGAAGGGTCATATTCGGAAAAAAAAATACGATCATGAGGCCAGGACAGTAAAAAGTTCAAGTCTAGTTTCCTTGCATGCGGATCCTCCCTGTTTATTTCCTTGTTTGATTCTCTCTCCTTCCAAATATGTAGTACGTACAATTTTGACCAGGACAGTAAAAAATTCAAGTCTGGTTTCCTTGCATGCGGATCCTCCCTGTTTATTTCCTTGTTTGATTCGCTCTTCTTCCAAATATATAGTACGTACAATATGATAACAAGATAAAGTTGCTACAGGCGCTTAAAAAGGCACTCGTATCTTCACATCCTTTCTTCCTTGCGTGATCTCATATGCAACAGAATCATCTAAAAAAACACAAACTGAATACATGCCTTCCTTTCTCATGTTCCTTGCGTAGGTCCCGGGAAATCCTAACTAAAGAACACCCAAACGCCGGGACGGAGGTGCCATACCTCCAGCCGTTCGGCGAGGCCGCGAGGCTTTTACGTGCGGCGACGTCGGCGTTGAAGGATCGAGTTAGCCTAGAGGGGGGTGAATAGGCAATTTTAACAAGTTCTGAGTTTTTTAAACAACTTACAAAATTGAACAGAGAGCAACTCACAGCAAAGTATAAAATAGATTTAAAGCAAATAATGATAACAGCGAAAGCAATAAACGAAATGACACAAGAGAGACAAAGATTTATCCCGTGGTTCAGAACCGCACTCCTAATCCACGTTGAAGCACTTCTTTCGAAGTTCTGCTTCTTCAAAGCTAGTCGCAGTAGCTCTGGTGATCACTCAGGTAACTCTTTCACTACTCCAGTGAGGTGAGTTCCAAACCTCTCACAACCACAGTGGCCTTCCACAATCACTTTTGGACAGGTCGCACTGTACACTTCCTCCAAGCTGTCTAGGATCACTAAGATCCAAGAGTAATAAACTTTGCACAAGTTCTGTCTCTTGGTTCACTTTTGCAATTCACACAACTAGACACTGGCTTGGAGCTAACACACTTAGAGATGTATGAGAATTTTGGTGTCAAGATGAAACCCGGACTCCTTTTTCAGAATGAGAGCTATATATGAATACCAAAGTGTTAGGAGTTCATCTATCTATTTGGTAGATGGCTCAGGAAATGCTTATATAGCCATTTTGAGTGAATATAGCCGTTACACTGCCATAAGAGCCGTTGGACGTGTCGATGTCGAAATACCGAAATATACACGCATAATGGACTAAGTAACAAATGTTTAGCGACATGGACATGTGTATGACGGACTAAATTTGAGCATTCACGACGGACCAAAAAATTTGGTCCGTTGTACATGGGTTTTTCATAGAGATTGAACTGCCACACAACTGAAGAAGATACATGTATGTCGGATCAAATATTTGGTCTGCCATACATAGACTTTTCAAGAGTTTGGTCTGTGCATAGAGACCTATGTACGTCGGACCAAAAATTTGGTCTGTCATACATGGACTTTTCAAGAGTTAGGTCTGGCATAGAGACCTATGTACGTCAGACCAAAAATTTTGATCCGTCATACATGGACTTTTCAAGAGTTAGGTGCCACAGACCTTTTTCAACAGAGATAAGTTTTATCCAAGCGTTTTACTTCAGCAACGGACTGGAAAATATAAGCACGAATGTTTGGTCCGTTGTCTATGTAAAAATTCTTTTGAAGATAAAGGATATTCATATAAGGTTTCAATACATAAGACTTCAAAGTTTGGTCTGGCCAAAGGCTTATAAACTGAATGAGTGCCGGACCAAAATATTTGGTCCGCTGTAGATGGGAAACGGAGAACATTTTGGTCCATCACAGAGCAGAGACTTTTATATGTATGCCGGACCAAAAATTTGGTCCGTCATACATAAGCAAACCCTTGGCTATCAGATGATTTTAAAGGAGGTTTTTACCAAGGATGAAATGATAAGAAGACTGTAGACTTGATCCGATAATCAGATATTTGATGGGAGTTTAGTCATAAGAGAGTTTCAAAGTTTGACCAAAGAATCTTATTTGACTTCCAAGGATGTGCTGAGAGTGCAACGGACTGAAGAAGTGGATAGCAGAAATTTGGTCCGTTGTACTCTAAGAAATATGATTTAAAAAGGACTAAGTGTCTTTTGCTCCGAGTAATCTAGTTTTGTTTTTGCCTTATGATCCAATTCACTAGCTTGTGCAAAGTCCCCCTTTAGACAACAAAAAAGAGAAAAACAATCCTAGCCTTTTGACTTGAATCATCTCCCAAGTCATAAACTAGAACTGAGCACCTTAATCTTGTTCGTCCAACTTGCTTCATTTTTGAATCCAGCATATGTTCTTCAAAACTTTGAGTATTATTAACTTGGTCATTAATACCAAAATTATAGCAAAACACAATAATAAAATTTGAGGGGGCCTAAATGCTATCAATCTCCCTCTTTTTGGTAATTGATGACAACATACCTTTTTAGTTAATAATATCTCATTTATTCTGCAAAACAGAGTTAGCTAAATATACTGACTACAGAATTTATGAATGAATGTGTTCCCCCTTAATGAATGCATGCACTGAAATGAGTGTCGAAGCATAAAACAGGTAAGTAACAAAGTATTAAATCATCAGAGCAGTATGAAATAAGTATCGGAGCACAAAACTAGTAAGTATTAAAGAATTAAATCATCAGAGCATGATATCAGAGCATCAATACCAGAGGATTATTATAACTTAAAGGGTGTATCAGAGCATATATAAACAAAATGTAAGATCATAAACAGAGATAATAGAGCATTAATGTAGCACACATAAGTCAGATACACATAAGTCCAGCCTAAAAGATCCTAAGAGACTATGGCTATGAAGATTTTCTCCCCCTTTGGCATCAATAGCCAAAAAAGGTTCCTACTTGCGCCTAGAAAAGACTCTTTTGAGCTGGCCCTGAGCTGAGCTTTTCTTTGGAGGGGAGACTGGTTTGTCATCAGCAGCTTCTTGAGTGTGATCTCCTGGCCCTTGAGATATAGCTTGATCATGCCAGCTTGGATAGTCTGGGTCACCTAGATGAATGGTCAACTGATGAAGATCTGACTGCATTTGGTCGAAAGACTCATTCAAGGTGCGTGTTTCAGCCAGGACCTCACCCACATCATACATGCAATCGTGTGCCAAACGAGTGTAGTCAAGCATGGCATCCTCAGTGAAATCTGAAAGATGGTCCAACTGATGTCTCATCCATAGCGGTTACTCAGATGTGATGTGCTTGCAGCTTCAACTTGATTTCTCAATTTCTTGTAATGATCATCCATTTTCTGATTCATGTCATACAGTCTGTTCTTTATCAGATCTTGATTGGTATCAAGCTGTTGGATATGCTGTCTTAGGTTGTCTTGGTTGCTACTTAGATCATCAAACCTAGACAGGACTTCATTTTGAAATTTCACTTGTTCTTCATATCTTAGAGCAGCTGTAGCTTGATCTTCCAAGTATCTTGCTTGAAATCCTCTTTGATCAGCATAATATTGTTGTTCAAAAGTTGAAAATCGAGCAGGCTGGGGTTCAAAGGCCTGAAAAGTATCTTCTTGTGCTTGCTCATCATGCCTTTGAGGAGATGAAGTAGGGTATGGATAATCAAAGAGACTCTGCCATCCAGGAAATGTATCCCTCTGATCATGCTCAGGGTGAGCTGATGCTGGAGGATAATAGGTTTCAAATTGTTGGGGCATCCCAGATCCTCCTGCCTCATATTCATGGGCTCGGTCCAAGGCTTGTGCTTCCATGAACCTTGATGCAATGGCCGATCGTTGAAGGTTATATAACTGTTGTTCTTCATTTAAAGTTACATCCGAGCTCGAGAGAACTTGTGTTGCAAAGATCATCCACGCTCAATGATTCTTTCCAAGAACCACTTCAGAACTTCGAGCAGATTCATGGTGGCTTACAGCTTTACTCCTGTTACCACTTTGAGCACTAGGCTCTCTGTCATGTCCACTCCTAGCAGGCTCATGAGGACTTTCATAAACATGATGGAGACTGTCATAGGAGGGCATATAACTTCCAAAGGATTGATGCCAGGAGTCACTGCCTTGTACCTGGGAATATTCTCTAAAACTGTTTCTGTCAAACATATTTTCAGCTTCTGCACTTGATTCATTTTCTTCTTCAACCTGTACTTGTTCTTCTGGTTGATTTGCTTGTGATCTTTGAAGGAATCCAATGATCCTTTGGTTTTGTCCAGTAGAGATATGCATGTTGTATTTCTTTGGGAAACACTTGAATTTCCTATTCAGATCATCTTGCGAAATTATCCCCTGTGCTAACAGGACTGTGGTGATCAACTGAGCAAAAGGCGAGAACTTCCAAATTTTTCAGAATAGCTTCTTCCATTTGTCCCAAAAAGTAATCAGCCAAATCAATTGGTTGTCTTGACAGAATTAGATGCAGTAGCCAAGCTTGTACTGAGGTCACACCTTCCTTGTAACCAGACTTAGGATATATAGTGTGCCTAAGTATGAGTAGTAGCACTTTAGCTTCCTCAGTTAGACATGAGACTCTGTTAGGATTGAAGTCTGCACTAGAGGTATTCTTATAAATGTGCCCAGATATTTGAAGATCTGGCATATCACCACTCAGTCTCCATCTTTGGTGAGGGAACATCTTTTCAAATATTCTTGTTCGATTTGTCAAAGGACTTGTGGCTCCAATTGCAGACTCAAACTGAGATGATCTGATTTTTCTGATTTTTCTATTTATAGTGAACATGATATACTTTGTTTGTTCACTAGTAAGGAGGCATAGAATTATAGAGTTCTTGAAACACTCCAGGGTATAGTTTTGTTTGACATTATATCACTCAATCCAGGAGTTGAGTTTATGCAATCATATAATCCAGTTGAGCCAATTATACTGTTTACTTGATCCCAGTCTACATACTGATGAGATGACAGGGCAGATACTGACTTTCCTTTTCCATCCTTTCTAAGCAGATAAGCATTGTATATATTTTTGTGCAATAGAGACACAAAGTTTTCACCAAGAGCAGGTCTGGACTCCGGAAACCAGATTTTCTCATTTACTAATCTAACTGCTCTTAGTCTTTTGGTACTCAGGTCAGCTAGTTCCTCAGAGCTAAAGATATCAACTTTAGAAACCACCTCAGTATCTTCTGAGGATGATTCGCTGTTAGGCTCATAGGAATTGTCCTCAGAGGTTGATTCAGAATCAATTACTTGCTTTCCTTTTCTTGGGTGAGAGGTGACTACTTTTCTGTTTGCTCTGGCAGCATTGTGAATATCTTGAATTAGTACAGGTCCTTAAGGTTGCTCAGGTGGATTTGTTTCAGGAGATGACCTAGATACTTTCTGTTTCTTGCTCTTAACTTTATCAATGATCTTTCCAATCAATCCCCTCTTATCTGGATTCTTAGACCTCATTTTGATTTCTGACTAAACACTGACCTTTTGCTCGCACTCAAGGCGGACACTTTTCAAGCACAAGACCGAACCTAAACAAAACAGTAAGAACTAAAATCTAAGAACTAGGTCTATGGTTTGAGACTAGAGGATAAAAGAAAAAGTTTCAAGGAACTTACTGATCTTTGAGAGAGATTCTTGCGCAATAGGGACAGATGAACACCGTTGCCAAGATCCGATTAGGATTTGCTTCGGTGCAGAGGAGAGACTTCTGGCTTAGAGGAGTTTGCGCAAGAAAAGATGTAACAACGGGAGGATTTGATAGAAGAAGTTACTGCATTGAGTGCATATGCGAGAGTAAATAGGCCTTGGAAACTGACACGTTTAACCAGGGTAGTTGGAAAGGAACAGCGTTCGGCAAGGTGGTGGGACCCTCTTTGGAATCGGTTTGAGCGAGCAGGAGTCCCAAAACAAGGTCAGGTTAGCAAAGAATAAGTCCTAAAGCAATAGACAAGATTTTGAACAAATTTTGAAATTTGAGAAAAGAAGAAAAGTTTTATTAAATAGATACAATCCATTTGAATTTTGATGAGAATCAGATTTAGAAACATTTGATCATTCGGCATACTTGATTTAAACAGAATCAGACCGTTTACTAATTGGGCCGGACCAAATTGATTCAGACTCAGCCTGGACCAGTTTTAGTCCGTTGTAGAGGAGTTTGTGTCTTGCACGGTGTTAAGACCAAAACTTCTATTAGTGACGGACCAAAAATTTTAGTCCGGCGGGCATTGATATTTTGTTTGAGATTGGTCCGATCCAAGTAGGACCTTGTAACTTCATTTCAATTGTTCTCAGTCTGCATAATGTCTATGTTTCTGAAGATTTTGAAAATAAGAGATTTATCTAAGATTAGCAACAAAAATCACAACACAAAAAAAATAAGGTCTCCAGAAATGTTTGAGTCTGATATTCAAATGAGCATAAGTATTTTTCAATTTAAGCTCACCTGAAAAACTCAAGTGCTTAATATGGACATTTTGCTGAAGAAGATAGATGTTGACTTAGTTACTATATCGAGGATTGGACAAGAAAGAGCATAGAAAGGTGAGTCTTATAGCAGCATTTTTGTTATAAAGCTTATTCAAAAAGTTATTTTAATCTGAAACCAGCACTTTTGAATTTATCCACACCGTTAGCCGAATCAGAGAGCTATCGCACAAGAGCCGCGTAAGATATTAATACGATGGTTGTGCGTCTAGTCGAAGCTGTATTTTGCGACAGATGGATGTGAATATCATTCAGTTTGAGAAAACATGAGAGGTCCAAAGAACACTTCAAAACAACACATCTTTATTTATATAACTTCCCAGTTATTATGCCTGGGAAGGACAGTACAGGAGAAGGATCTAAGATTCACCCCTACGTACGCGCCCTAGTGCCTCCACAAGAGCCTCCCTAGCCCTGAAGAGGGCAGGGAAGGCTTCAAGGAAAGCGTCTATGGTGGCACGGTCATGGTCAACTGCCCTCTCCTCCGCCAGCTCTGCCATTGCTCGATTGAATTCCCTCTAGAGCTCTGCTAGCTCAGGGTCATCCCGATCGTCCTTGAAGGTTCTTTTCGGTATGAGAAAGAACGTAGTTTGGAGCAGAAAAGAGAAAGGCTAAGAGAAAGATTACATCTTGATTGCCTGGATTCGCTTTTATAGCCATTTCACTAGGATGCAAGAAAAGCATCGTAATCCGAGACACCAAGTCGAGAAGTTTCGAAAAATAGGAAGTTACGAAAACCGAAAAGGTTTTCAACAGAGAATCATAAACAGAAGGGGCAAGAATTCAAGGGCTATGAGTATCAAGAGATGCATAGCAAACAAACTTGCTCCCCCTAAGTCAGATATTATCGAGCAACATTTGAAAAAGCAATGATGTTTAATTCATTTCTTAATTTTGAAAATTTGGCCTCATCAAGCGGCTTAGTGAAAATATCACCAATTGGTCCTCGCCTTACATAACTAAGCACAATATTTCCTTTGGCAACATGATCACGAATAAAGTGATGTCGAATTTTAATATGCTTAGTTCTGGAATGTTGAAACGGATTGTTTGCTATTTTCACTGCACTTTCATTGTCACACAGCAGAGGCACTTTATCAAATTTTATCCCAAAATCTAGAAATGTTTGTTTGATGAATAGAATTTGAGCACAACAACCGCTGCAGACCACATATTCACTTTCTAAGTGGGCGATGCTACATCGAATTTTGCTTTTAGAACACCAAGAAACTAAAGATCTTCCAAGCAAATGACAACCTCCTAAGGTGCTCTTACGATCAATCTTACATCCAGCATAATCAGAATCTGAGTAGCCAAGAAGCTCGAAAGGAGCACCTTTGGGGTACCATAAACCAATACTAGAGGTAAGCTTAAGATATCTAAATATTCTTTTAACAGCACTTAAGTGAATTTCTTTAGGAGCAGCTTGAAATCTAGCACATATACACACACTAAACATGATGTCAGGCCTAGATGCTGTTAAGTATAGTAAAGAGCCTATCATTGATCTAAAAAGCTTTTGATCAACAGACTTACCTCCCACATCTTGATCAAGATGAGTGTTAGTAGCCATGGGAGTCTTTATTGTTTTGCATTCTTCCATTTTGAAGCGCTTGAGGAGATCCTTAGTATACTTCTCTTGTGAGATAAAAGTCCCCTCCTTCAATTGCTTGATTTGGAATCCTAGAAAGAATGACAATTCCCCAATCATAGACATCTCGAACTCTTTGGCCATCATGTCACCAAATTCTTTGCAGAGAGAATGATTAGTACAACCAAAGATAATATCATCTACATATATTTGATAAATCATTAATGTTCCATTTATAACTTTTAGAAACAAGGTTGGATCAACCTTCCCAGTTTTGAAGTACTTTTTAAGTAGAAAATCTCTAAGATGCTCATACCATGCTCTAGGAGCTTGTTTTAAACCATAGAGTGCCTTAGATAATTTGTATACATGATTTGGTAAATTTGGATCTTCAAAACCGGGTGGTTGCTCAACATAAACAGTTTCATCAATGAATCCATTAAGAAATGCACTTTTCACATCCATTTGAAACAGAGTGATATTAAAATGAGTAGCAAAGGCAAGAAGAAACCGAATAGCTTCAAGACGTGCCACTGGGGCATAAGTCTCTCCATAGTCCAGTCCTTCTACTTGAGTAAATCCTTGAGCTACAAGTCTGGCTTTATTCCTTATTACCACTCCATTTTCATCTTGCTTGTTTCTGAACACCCATTTTGTACCAATAACATTGTGATCTTTTGGGCGATTTATTAAGCTCCAGACTTTGTTTCTTTCAAAGTTGTTAAGTTCTTCTTCCATAGCAATTATCCAATCAGCATCTTCTAGAGCTTCTTTCACTGTCTTAGGTTCAATTCAAGAGACAAAAGAGTAATGTTCACAGAAGGAAGCTTGTCTAGAACAAGTTTGAACACCCTTACTGATTTCACCAATGATTTGGTTTGTGGGGTGATCCTTAGCAATGACATGGTGACTTTTGATGAAGACTGACCGATCTTGTTCTTTTTCTTCCTCTTCTTCTTGGGTTCCATCATTTGGCACCATAGATTGTGTAGGAGGTTCGTCCTTGTCTTCCTTAGGTTTAATATCACCTACTTCTATTTTTCTCATTGCTTGTGCCAAACCATCATCTCCTACATCATCTAAATTTTTATGCTCACCTTGTGAGCCATTAGATTTATCAAACTTTACGTCATAAGTTTCTTGTACCAGACCAGTTGTATTATTAAATACCCTATAAGCTTTGGACTTAGAAGAATATCCTAGCATGATGCCTGTATCACATCTAGTTTGAAATTTACCCAGATGAGTTCTCTTTTTATAGATATATACTTTACAACCAAATACACGAAAATATGATACATTGGGTCTTCTTCCTACCAATAATTCATAAGGAGTTTTTTAAGCAATATAAGAAGATAAAGCCTATTAACAGCATGACAAGCAGCATTGATTGCTTCAGCTCAAAAGGCATCAGAAGTTTCATATTCATCTAGCATGGATCTAGCCATTTCTATCAAGGTTCGATTCTTTCTTTCAACCACACCATTTTGCTGAGGAGTATATGTAGCTGTGAGTTCATGCTTAATTCCTAATTCATCACAGTATTCAATAATATCTGTATTAACAAACTTAGATCCATTGTCACTTCTTATTTTCTTGATGGGACAATTAAATTTATTTTGAGCCCTTTTAGCAAAAGTTTTGAAGATTTTTCCAACTTCACCTTTATTAGATAAAAAGAATACCCAAGTGAATATGGAGAAATCATCAACAATTACCGGACAATATGAGTTACCACCAATGCTAGCATATGAAGTAGGGCCAAATACATCCATATGCAGAAGCTCAAGTGGTCTAGTGGTGGACATGATGCTTTTAATTGGGTGTGAATTAGCTACTTGTTTGCCTGCTTAACAAGCACTGCATAGCTTATTCTTTTCAAATTTGACATCTTTCAAACCCACCACTAGCTCATTTTTAAAAAGCTTTTTAAGATTAGATATACCTACATGCCCAAGACGCCTGTGCCAGAGCCATCTAAGAGAAACTTTGGCTAACAGGCAAGTCGAGATGCATGAGGAGTTAGATTTGAAATCTACTAAGTAGAGATTTTGAAATCTGAAACCTTTGAATATAAGCTTTTCATTTTTATCAAACACAGTTACCCCATCAGATGAGAAGATGCAATGGAATCCAAGATCACATAATTGAGCAACAGATAATAAATTGAAATTTAAGGAATCAACAAGAAGAACATTATCAATAGAGTGATCATTTGATATAGCAATCTTACCAAGATCTTTTACCTTTCTTTTGCTGTTGTCTCCAAAGGTAATTTTGTGACTTGGATCACTTTCACCTTCAATTGAGGTGAACATTCTTGAGGTACCGGTCATGTGTTGAGTGCAGCCACTGTCAATAACCCAATGTCTGCCTCCACTTTTATAGTTTACCTACAAGTTCATTTCTTCACTTTAGGTACCCAAATGCTTTTGGGTCCTTTGATGTTAGTTATAGCCAATTTAGGTTTAAAAGGATTTAATAACATGGCCTTAGGTACCCAGACAGCTTTAAGTTTCTTATTAAGATTTGAGGACCTACATATTTTACATTTGTTTTGCCACTGAAATCTTTAAATAGCATGTAATGGGCATCTACCATGCAATCCCTTTTGGCATGAGAAACATTTGCAAGATAGCAATTTTTTGATTCATGATTTGATTTGTGACAGTAATAACATTGAGTGCTTTTCTTGACAAAGATCTGTTCAATATGACTTGTTCCACTTTTCTTAGGCAAACTATTGGGTTTATACCCTAAGCCCTTTTTGCCCAAGTTGGGTTTCTGTTCAACCAGAATTTTGTCAAGAGTAGCACTACCCAGAAAGCATTTTTCTAAGCCTTTATCAAATGTGGCTATCTTAGCTTCTAGTTCTTCAATCTCAGTTTTAAGCTCCTTGGCATAGGAAGTATATTTGCAGTTACCATTGCAAGCATCAGAAAAACTAACAGTCATGATTTCTTCTTTAAATAAGTCACATGAGACAGATGCATCACATAGAGAAATATGACTGGATTTGTTGGCTAGCATTTCGTTTTCAATTTCTAGCTCACAATAGTTAGTCTGCAAGTCTTCATGATTCTTAGCAAGCAAAGCATGACTTGTAACTAGATCATTATGAGTTTGTACAGACTTTTCATGTTCATGCATAAGTTTTTCATACTTGTCTGTTAGCAACTTTTGATCATTAAGCAAGCCAGTGATAGTCTTCTTAAGAGTTCTAGTTGAATTTGTTTTATCATGCAAAGCATTATTTAGTTCTTCAACTAGTTCTACTAGCTCATCATAAGAAGGTGAGTCATTTACCTTTTCCTCATCTGATCTTGCCATAAGACACAAAGGAAATGAAGGTGGTGGTGGAGTTGACTCATCTAATGCAAGTCCAGCTATCCCCTTTAACTTTGAATTTTCATCATCCGAGGATGAGTCTTCACTTGCACTTTCTTCATCAGTGACCCATTCTCCTATGTGAGCTTCTCCTTTTCCTTTCTTCACAAACTTCCTGGAGTAGCTTTTCTTGAAAAACTTCTTCTTGGGTTTTTCATGAGTCTTCTCCTCATCCTTGTTCTTGTACTTATTTTTCTTCTTGATTTTGTTTGGACATCGAGCAGCTATGTGTCCCTTTTCATTGCACTCAAAACATACAACGTTAGAAAAAAGGATTTTTCTTTGAGTAAGAGTTGGACCTTTCTTTGTCTTTGAAATTGACTCTTCTCATGAGTTTGTTAGCTCTTCTCATGAGTAGAGCTAATTTCTTCACATCTTCATCCTCATCCTCACTTGACTCATCATCATCTTCGTCAGATGAGTCTTGTATAGCTTCCTTGGCTTTGAGTGCGATGGATTTCTTCTTTGGAGCATCTTCGTCAGCCAATGTGAGCTCATGAGCAGATATTTTACCTAGTAGCTCTGTTGGAGTGAGCCTCTTGAGATCACCACTGTTGGACAGATATGTGATCAAACTGTGATATGCCCGAGGAAGCACTCTAATCATCTTCCTGCATACCTCAACATCAGAGATTTTAGTTCCTAGGCCTTTTAGTTCATTGACAATAGAATTTAGCCTAGAGAACATGTCATTAGCACTTTCTTGAGAGAGCATTTTGAATTGATCAAATTTTTCTCGGATAACATAATACTTTTCTTCTTTTACATCCGAGGTACCTTTCTGAATTTCTTGTAATGTTGTCTATATATCATAAGCAGATGTAAGATTACTTACTCTATCAAAGACTTCTAAGCTAAGACAGGAAAATATGGCATTTCTGGCTTGAGCATCATACTGCATATTTTGAATCTCACCAGGAGTGGGTTCACCATATACAAATTGCCCTTCAGGCATGACACAAGGAGGCAAAGGCTTCTCTGTAACCCTCCACACATCATACCCGACAGCTTCTAAATAGCATCTCATCCTAATTTTCCAATAAGCATAATTTGTGCCATCAAAAACAGTACTCTACCAATACTAATAGCTATGGATCTATTTCCTCGGCCATTACCAAAGCTAGTTGCTTAAACAAGGTAAAACTGGCTCGATACCACTTGAAGGATCGAGTTAGCCTAGAGGGGGTGAATAGGCAATATTAACTAGTTCGAGTTTTTAAACAACTTACAAAATTGAGCAGAGAGCAACTCACAAAGAAAGTATAAAATAGATTTAAAGCAAATAATGATAACAGCGAAAGCAATAAACGAAATGACACAAGAGAGACAAAGATTTATCCCGTGGTTCAAAGCCGCACTCCTAATCCACGTTGAAGCACTTCTTTCGAAGTTCTGCTTCTCCAAAGCTAGTCGCAGTAGCTCTGGTGATCACTCAGGTAACTCTTTTACTACTCCAGTGAGGTGAGTTCCAAACCTCTCACAACCACAGTGGCCTTCCACAATCACTTTTGGACAGGTCGCACTGTACACTTCCTCCAAGCTATCTAGGATCACTAAGATCCAAGAGTAATAAACTTTGCACAAGTTCTGTCTCTTGGTTCACTTTTGCAATTCACACAACTAGACACTGGCTTGGAGCTAACACACTTAGAGATGTATGAGAATTTTGGTGTGAAGATGAAGCCCGGACTCCTTTTTCAGAATGAGAGCTATATATGAATACCAAAGTGTTAGGAGTTCATCTATCTATTTGGTAGATGGCTCAGGAAATGCTTATATAGCCATTTTGAGTGAATATAGCCGTTACACCTGCTACAGTAGCCGTTGGACGTGTCAGATGTCGGAAATACCAAAAATATACACGTACAACGGACTAAGTAACAGTGCCTAGCGATACTGGACATGTGTATAACGAACCAAATTTGAGCATTCACGACAGACCAAAAAATTTGGTCCGTTTGTACATGGGTTTTTCATAGAGATTGGTCCGCCACACAACTGAAGAAGATACATGTACGTCGGATCAAATATTTGGTCCGCCATACATAGACTTTTCAAGAGTTTGGTCTGTGCATAGAGACCTATGTACGTCGGACCAAAAATTTGGTCCGTCATACATGGACTTTTCAAGAGTTAGGTCTGGCATAGAGACCTATGTACGTCGGACCAAAAATTTTGGTTCGTCATACATGGACTTTTCAAGAGTTAGGTGCCACAGACCTTTTTCAACAGAGATAAGTTTTATCCAATCGTTTTACTTCAGCAACGGACTGGAAAATATAAGCACGAATGTTTGGTCCGTTGTCTATGTAAAAATTCTTTTGAAGATAAAGGATATTCATATAAGGTTTCAATACATAAGACTTCAAAGTTTGGTCTGGCCAAAGGCTTATAAACTGAATGAGTGCCGGACCAAAATATTTGGTCCGCTGTAGATGGGAAACGGAGAACATTTTGGTTCGTCACAGAGCAGAGACTTTTATATGTATGCTGGACCAAAAATTTGGTCCGTCATACATAGGCAAACCCTTGGCTATCAGATGATTTTAAAGGAGGTTTTTACCAAGGATGAAATGATAAGAAGACTGTAGACTTGATCCGATAATCAAATATTTGATGGGAGTTTAGTCATAAGAGAGTTTCAAAGTTTGACCAAAGAATCTTATTTGACTTCCAAGGATATGCTGAGAGTGCAACAGACTGAAGAAGTGGATAGCAGAAATTTGGTCCGTTGTACTCTAAGAAATATGATTTAAAAAGGACTAAGTGTCTTTTGCTCCGAGTAATCTAGTTTTGTTTTTGCCTTATGATCCAATTCACTAGCTTGTGCAAAGTCCCCCTTTAGACAACAAAAAAGAGAAAAACAATCCTAGCCTTTTGACTTGAATCATCTCCCAAGTCATAAACTAGAACTGAGCACCTTAATCTTGTTCGTCCAACTTGCTTCATTTTTGAATCCAGCATATGTTCTTCAAAACTTTGAGTATTATTAACTTGGTCATTAATACCAAAATTATAGCAAAACACAATAATAAAATTTGAAGGGGCCTAGATGCTATCAGGCGTACATACATACGCAGGTGTGCAGCGATGGCGACGGCGACCGGTGACGTTGGCTCTTTCATGCCTTGACAAAGGTACATACATAACTGTCTAAATCCAACTTAGCCTCAAGTGCTTGCTAGCTCATGAAGTGATGATCGATATGTGCCAATCATAAGGGATGCATGCATCCCTATCAGCCAAGTCCTTCCGATTTGTCAAAGAAACAATATCCTAATCCCCTGAACTGCTGTTAAAAATTGAAGTCTTGGCAATAGCTTGCGAGCTTTACTCCTCTCAAGTAGGGATGGCAATCGGGTGGGTACCTTCCTGTACCACCACCTTAAACCCAAACCCAAACCCAAATAAAGTCCCATCTACCCAAACCCATTAAGCTTAACGGGTACAAATCTGTGCCCATACCCAAACCCAATGGGTACCCACGGGTACAGATCTGTGCACGGCACCGAAGGGCAAAGGCGGAGAGGTGGGGGGCACCACGGCCGCCGCATCTCCCCTCCCCTCTCGTGGACGCCGGAGGCCAAGGGAGGTGGCCATGGCGGAGGAGGTGACAACACCGGCGAGGTAGGGGGTGATTTTCCAATGACGATCGGTCAATTCTTTTCGCCTATTGTTCCTTCTCTCCTCCCCGAAAGAAACCCACCAAGAACTACTCTGATATATCAAGAACGACAAACCATTGAACCAAGAAACCAAAATCCAACGCATCAACAGCACCACAGGAGCGAGGGGAGAGAGAGAAATACCTCAGATTCGAGTAGGGTGATGTAGGTGATGAGCGCCGCGGCGTCGCCTAGTCACGGCGCCTGACAGACTCCACGTCAAATTGGACCTCGCGGAGCTTCCTCCAGATTGCCTTGTCCCGATGATGCCGCCGCTTCTGGTCGGTCGCGGGCTCGTCATGGCTCCGTCGGAACACTAGACCTCAGGGGTACGCGTGGGGGTAGTGCGTTTCGGGTGAGTAGGGGTCGCCTCTCTCTCTATCTCCTTCTCGCCTCTCCTTTCTCTCTCTTCTTTTGGGCATTGTGCGCCGGGGCAGAGGGAGGCAATAGGAGGAGCCGGTGCTAAGGGAGGCGAGGCGAGGGGAGGAGCGGGCGTCGGCCACAGAGGGAGGCAGAGGCGAGGGGAGGGAGGCTGAGGCAATCAGGCGATGGGGGCAAGGGGAGGGAGGAGATGGGGGCGAGGGGAATTAGGGAGGAGCCAACTCAGTCGAGCAATCAGTGAGTTTGTTTTTCTAATATATTTCTAAAAAGTGGGCCCACATGTCATAGGATACCCATTGGGTACCCATGGGTACAAATTGACACCCACACCCATCCTATGGGCTTATCGGGTACCCAAACCCATAAACCCATGGGTCTGAAGTGCTACCCATACCCGCTCTTACCGGGTCGGGTATCCACGGGTACCCAAACCCATGGGTAAAATCGCCATCCCTACTCTCAAGCGGAGCACGAGGTCTCCTTCTTTACATGCTCTGTAAAGTTATCATATTATTATATATCCATACATCGTAAAGGGGTCAGCTAGGAATTCAAGAGCCTTCCCTAATACAGTTTTGGCTCTCTAAATTATTTTGTTCTCCTACATCGCATAGCTGTAAAGGACAGTTTTTAAGCCTTTCAAGTGTCAAACTGCATAGTTTTCTTTTCTTTTTTTTAATCCTCCAATTTAATGCACGGATCTGCATGGTCAACAGTTTAATGCACGGATCTACATGGTCGGTACTCCCTATTTTATTAATCACTTTTTATAAGGTTGTAAAGTAGGTCTATACTGATGATGCTCTACAATGTACTTACAGGGTTCACCTATCCTCAGGAAGTATTTCTTAATTGAAATACTAAAATACAAGTGGAATGAGTGCGTAGAAAACATCCCTCAAGACATAAGAACAAGTCCTAAGAGCATACGGGAAATGTTTAGCGAAAAATATTATTGAGTGTTATATCTTCATTTTTGTACTCGCATACGGGCACTATAATTATTTATTATTAAGTGTTATATTCATACTTATCTTCTCATTTAATTGATAAGTGGGTGTACTGTCGTCGTAGCGTTAGCACGGACACTATACTAGTAGGAGAGGGATTCCTAATCCTAATAGGAGAGAGATTCCTAATTGCTTTGGAGGAGAGCTAGGGAGGTTACGTAAATGTAACATTCCAAAATTTTGAGCCAATTTAATTTTTTCTCATTTTCCAATTTTTTGGTGAATTTAAAATTTTCTTTCAGTGCAAGCAAATCATTTGAATCAAATTTTGTAAGTTGAAATGTGTTCAAAACAATTTATCTAGATTATAAATGCTTAAAAGTATTTTTGTTAAATTTTCTAGAATTTTTCCGCATTTATTTGCTATTTATTTCGCTATTTATTATTTTTATGGATTTTTCTAAAAATACCATTTTAATTTCTTAAAACCTGTGGGCCGCTTTCTCCCCGTAGCCCACTTCTTTTGCTACCGCCCGGCCCGACTCCCTTCTTCCTGGGCCGTCACCCCGCTCCCCACGGCCCAGCTCCTCGGCCTGGTTCACGTCATGCCGCGTCGGTTGACACACAGGCCCCGCCTGTCAGCTTTCGGCCTCCGTCTTCCACATGAGCTCTGTTGTTGGTTACCGACCGCCAAGAATACCGCCACGATTCGCCGCCGCTGCGTCAGATCTCGATTTGGTCTCCTGATTCCGACCTATAAAGGCCACCGCCCTCCCCTCTCCCTTTTCCGAGTTTCGCCGCACGGATTCGTCGTCGGGAAAACCCTAGCACCCGAGTTTTTGCCGCCATGCTGAGGAACCTTCGCCACCGTCGATCCGCGACGTCGGTGAGCTTTGGCCGCCTTCGCTTGCACCGCCAAGCTCCCCACTGTAAGGTCGAGGATGCCGACTAGAGGGGGTGAATAGGCAGCTTTTAAAATTACTCTACTAATTTTTACAAAGCAATTCACCCCTAATTATCTTAATGCCAAAGTCAACTAGGCTCACTAAGTGCACTAGCTAACTATATCTCTAACAAGAATATGCAATCATAAAGACAATCAAGCAATTTAATTCTATGAATGTAAATTGCAACAATATAAATAAGAATTGCAAGTAAGCACAAAGAGACACAATACTTTTTACCGTGGTGTTCGGAGACTTACCGGTCTCCCCTAATCCATGTTGAGGCTAGCCCGAACCACTTTGGACCGGCTTCACGAATTGAGCACCCGCCTCAATTCCATTAGTGGTAGCTCCTTTTTCCTCACGGGTAGGCGAGCTCCAACATTCACAAACTTTGCCGGGACTTCTCACAACCTCCGTTGAGAGCTCCCGCGCACGACGCCACTACGCCGTCTAGGTGTCGGCAAACACCAAGAGTAACAAGTTAAGCCCTTTAGCTTGAACTTCACCTAGTGCAACACATGCACTCCGGTGACCTCCCAAGTGTAACACACGTACTAGGATCCTTCTCAAGTGCAACACATGCACAAGAGGCTCTCAATCCACTTCCTAATTGCAACACATGTAATTAGGGATCACTCTTAGCTCAAGAAGCAAATAGAAGAGGGCAACATATGCACACAACTCCTACAAACACCCAAATGTTCCAGCATTCAACAACAAGCCATTGCCCCCCAAGGCCTCCTTTTATAGCCTCCAAGCCAAAACTAGCTGTTGGGGGCGAATTGGGCAAAGTGCCCAGCAAACCCGGTGCTATAGCCCAACTGGGACCGGTAGCACCAGCCTCCTCGCCAACGGCTACAAAACTAGCCGTTACAGGAAATCCGGTAGCACCGGCCAACTAGGAGCGGTGCTACCGCTCGGGTGGTAGCATCGGCCTTGGACCCCGGTAGCACCGGACCCAAGCCGACCACAAAAACACCTCCTCTAGAATTTTCACACCGGCCAGAGGAGCAGTAGCACCGGACTGCCAATCTGCCCAAATACATCCCTCTCTGGAAATTCTACACCGAAGGTTCCTCCAGTGCTACCGCTCATCCGGTAGCACCAGGCTACCATGGCCGGTAGCACCGGCCTGCCTGAAACCAAAAACACCCTCTCGGGTTTTTATACACCGCACTGGGGTCGGTGCTACCGCTCGGCCGGTAGCACCGGCCACCCAGCTTAGAACCAGATTTTACACAAAAATCTTTTCTTTTCGAATCAAACACCAATAACGATTGATTCTTTGAGCAATGTGATGATCAACATATGATCAAGTAATTTGCAAAACACATTTGAAAACCCAATTCACATTCTCCAAAGAATCACATTAAGCACAACTTATTTGCAAATAAACCAAAGAACTTATGAGATCAATCCTCTTAGCCACGTGATGATCAACACATGATCAAGTCAATTTGCAAAACACATTTGCAAACCCTATTCACATGCTCTAGGATCGAAACTCATAACCTCAAGTTCTTTTGCAAAACACATTTACAAATAACAACTTCAACTTATTTGCAAAATATATTCGCAAATAAACGACGAATATATGAGTCAATCCTCTAGCCATGTAAGGATCAACACATGATCCCGACACTTTACAAAACACATTTACAAATGCCAACACATGCTCTAGGATTGAAACCCACAACATCGAGCTTATTTGCAAAACACATTTGCAAATAACGAATCCATTCAATGCTTTGTAAAAACACATTTTGCAAACTCAAGGCGCAAAACACACTTAGCCTTGTGATGATCAACACATGATCAAGTCACAAGCTAAAATTCTATTGCATTAGCTCTCTATTTGCATCACATGCAAATCTCTAGCTCCATACAAACAACCAAAACAAACTTAAGTGTATGAGCTCTCTATTTGCAACACATGCAAAACTTATCTCCAAGCAATACCCACATAAATAACATTTCATAAGCTATCTCCCTTTTGCAACACATGCAAATCCATAGCTTTATGCAAAAACCAAGTCAATTAAGATTTAATAAGAAGCAAGTATGAGCTCCCTTATTTGCAATACATGCAAATACTTTGCTCATGCAAAATCCATTGCACGAGCTTCACACATTCGCAACACATGCTAAATGGTTAGCTCCATGCAAAATCCAAATAAGAGAATGAGCTAGAGTGAACTAGATTGAGTTCATCAACACATGATGAAGCTCAAGCTAAATGACTCAACCCCTCTTAATAGTACGTCACCTAACTAGCAACCCGGTCTCCCATCCAAACACCGAGACCGGTAAAAGACTAGGAACACATCCTAAGCCCTAACTAGTTATACCTTTGCCTCTAGCGATCCACTTGGAGTTTTTATGATTTCCAATCATCTTCTCTCTAGGATCGAATCTTCTTCTTGTTGTTCATCAACACATGATGAACATTCTCTAGCCCTTCTCTTCACTTCGGGATCACCTCTTGAAGCTCATCAACACATGATGACTTCTCATTCCCGATTCTTTATCTTCTTGGACTCAACCTACTTCACAACTCATTGAAGATCGTTAGTCCAACAAACACGATTGTTTCAATCATAATTTGCACTCCATTAATTCATAATGGATGCCTCTAAGATCGATTGAGCACAACTCAAATCAATTTGAATGATTTAAAGGTGTCTTGAGTACTTTGATGCAACTAATGCTTCATTATACTCAAGAACTTTTCGTTTGTCCTTAATCAACAAAGCGACACCATCAACACACGATGAAACGTCCTTTGATTGATTAAAAGACAACTGAACTCAATTTAAACTTCATTTAAATTATCATGAGTATATATAACTACACAAGTTTCATATACTCAATATGATGGTTAGTAATGATCTAAATATGTTGAGTGATGGAAAGGGATCAATACATTTAGACCATCAACTATAGAACAAACTCTATTAAGTTCAATCTTAGATTGCATGAGTTTATCCTATATTAGCATGAGTATACTACAACTGCATAAGTTATATATACTCAAAAGATTATTTCAAAGTCTTGATCATTTATATTATATGACAAGAGGTTATGGATCAATACAATTGAAACATCAAATTAAATTATCAACTCCCCCTAGATATATGCATTCATGTATATATAGATATGGAAATATAATGCACATATTTAGACTAAGGCAATGGAAGAGTTTATCTTTTAACTGGAATCCTAAGTATGCCTTAAGACAATAGAGTGAATACAAGTGCATACCCTGTGTTTTTCATTTTCTATCCAAACTTGAGACTAATAAGAATGAAGCTCGATAAACATGTTAGTCTCATAATGATTAGATTTGTCATTAAACAAAGATTAAATATTAATATAAAACTAATCACCAAAACTAATGAAGCTTGAACTTACACCCACGATGCCCTCTTTCTTTTGCCAAGATCCCTGTGGCTGCCACCTCACGCCCACGTGGCAATCCAGAAATCCCAGCCAATCAAAGGGTGCCACTGTTCACCCTTTCTCTCCTTTTTTATTTTCTCTGATTTTCTAATCCGAGAAACTTTCAAGAGTCTGTTCTCCTCTGTTCGAGCTCCGATTATAGTGATTCAAATTTCTAAATTCATATAAATTCAAGCTCTACCTTCCAGATTCTTTCTTTTCAATTTTTGAATTTTGTTTATTTTTTATTTATTTATTCTCCTTTCACGTGCAGACGACGTCATCGAAGCTCAACCAATTCAACAGTCGGAAGTAGAACCAGCAGGAGGCAGTGAAGGTAAGCATTCCTTGACCATGTTGATCCTAAATTTATAAGATGCTTATGTTGTTTTAAATTATGCATACTTATTTTTATGGAATGCACTTTAAATATAGTCTTAAGGTCTGGTTAAATTCCAGAATTTGATATACCTTCATTGGCATTGATCACGATGTACCTTTGTCACCCTAGTAGAGTATCAAGGGACGGTAGAATTGCTTAGTTAAGCTTAAACGTTTCGGTATTATGCCATTATGGGTATCATTTCAAACATTGTTTAAAATCAAATGTAAAGTTGCGATAATTGGTATTACTGTTGTTATTTAAATGAAATAAAGTAGAAAATGATTTAGACCGAGATGGATGGATGTTTGGCGGGTGTAGGAAGCACGAGACCTTGTAAAGTGAATGTTCCGCCCTAGTCAATTAAGGACCAAAGTGTGTGTTACCATGGACCAAGCACTACCGTACAACCACAAGTCTATACGGGTATGACCTGACTAATTAATTTGTGCGTCTCATTATTGGCTTCGCCAGTTGGTAGAATGTGGGTATTAGATGGAGACAGATTTTTCCCCACACAGTGCAAGAGGGGGTTTCTAACTGAGTGGATAGAACCCTTCAACGATGAAACCTTAGCGGACGAGGTTAATAGTGGGGTTGTACATTGTAAAGGTCTTATCATGATCTCTCTGGGGCACACCAAAGGAAGTGTGTTAATGACGTTGCACAAAAAGACGATCATGTCTTATGGGTAAAACTGTACACACTTTGCAGAGTTAAAACTACTTAAGTAGCTGTGCCTATGGTCAAGGGCAAGCGAGGTACGCCTGCACATTGTAGGATTTTTATGGTTTTGTTTTAAATTAAAATGATGGATTGGGAATCCATGAGTGGATGGAACTCTCGGATTATGGTTTGACAGTTGGAGCTAGTCAGGTTGTTGGAACCTGTTTTAGTTGTCATATCATGTTCAATTATTACAACTACATTTGGTCAAATGATGCTTTATGAAATTACTAGTTGTATTTAAAGTTAAACATTGCTTTATGCTAAATGAGCTATATTAAGCCTTCATTTGTTTAGCCTTGCATATAGTTATCATGCATTATATTTCTAAAAGTTGCAAAGTACATTTTGTGCTCACCTTACAACCATCCCAACTTTCCACAGAGGAATGCGCAGAAGCAGAAGGTGACTACGAGTTTTATACTTGTGGTTATGACAAAGGCGATCCGAATTACTAGGACGTGTACCCTAATCGATTGCCTATTGAGCAAATGAATGGGCTTATCCTGGTGCTATTTATTCCATTTTCGTTGTTACTTTATTGAACTCAAGCCATATGGCTATTTATTTGTAATGGTTGACCATAAGGATGATACCTTTTGCTTAATTAATATTATTTGATCCGTGGTATAGATGTGTTGTCATCACTGGTTTCACTGTGGACACTAGCTTGATTCGGGACTAGTGTGGTTATATATAGAGGGTTCAGATTTGAAAAACCGATCCCGACATTAAACCTAAGGGTGGTCATGGAGAACCCAAGCAACCAAGAAGCCACAAACCAACTCATACAAAGCAAAAGGTGTACGAGAGAATTAGAAACTAGGTTATTCTTTAGCACTAGTTTCTTTTACAGGGCAATGATCCAAATGTCCTAAAGGTTCGAGATATTTAAAGAACAACAACACATTGTATTCTTTTGAGGTTGTGCTTAAAGAATTTGCGGTCGGCTTCGTCAAATCTTTCTCTCTCGTTGTGGTTGCTTCAACATCGTTATTTTGGTTCTCTATAGATTCATCTTCTTCGTTCTTGAGGCCGTGCACGCTCGTGCCGTATCTCACAAAACTCTGATCCAGGGAGAGAAGGGACTGCTACGCATAAGAAGGGGTATCAAAGTATGACACACCCGGGCCTTCGGTCTGGCCCTGAAGGCCTACACCACGCACTGAAGAGGGGTCCAAAAACTTCGACGAGGATCTACTGGCAGGCCAAAGGGGTACACCGACAAGGCATGAAGTGGCGAACAAAAACCCTATGTCAGTAGTCATCATAAGGCCTATAGGCTAGCTAGCCCAAACGGAAAATACCTCCAGACCCTTAGTACTATAGGGGCCTTTGTAGGGGCATGCTTGTAATGTCAAATGGGTCCGGCAAAGGGCCTATAAATAGCCCCGGCCCATATTTTGTAAAAGGGAAAGAAAAAAGAAAACAAAGACACCAGCCTTTCCACTCGTTCTCCCACATACTTGTTGGGTCTCTGAGTGTACACCCTCCGCGAGATACCACCTCGGGGGCCTCCCTTTCATATTGTTTTGTTTATAACCATAGCAAATTCCTTGACACCTTTCCACTTGTTCTCACACATACTTAATGGGTCTCTGAGTGTACCCCCTCCGCGGGATACCACCTCGAGGGCCTCCCTTTCATACTATTTTGTCTGTAACCACCACCTGATTTTGGATGTTTTTAATAGGATATGTAATCCCTAAAAAATGTACCAGGGGACTACAAGAGATGAATGCAAGAAGAAACTAGTATGATTAAAGAGCCGAATTTTCGATAGATGGCCTAGCATGTACTATAGGAAATTTTAGCCAGCCATAAATTGTTCTTTAGATATCATATTCTTGGGAAGTCGCTGGTAAGGACTAACGATACACAGATCGGTAATCCGAGAGGCTTGAAAAATGGCCACTTGTTGCAGCATTACATGTCAACCATGCGCGAGAAGTAGACGTGATTTAAGCAGAAATCGCATCGAAGCAGCCGCTACATAAATACTCCCTCCATTCTTTTTAAGTGGCGTTTTTATTTTTTTCTCTAGATATATCTTTGACCATTACTTTTTATAACATTATCTCATTATATACTAATGATATAGTTTCCATTAATCAAGTTTTGAAGATATTAGTGGTCAAATTTTAGATAGTTTGACGGTACGGATCATACGAGTCACTTATGAAAACGGAGGGAGCATAAAACATTTCAAAACTATAGCATTTCATCTCCTAAGAGCAGCTCATAACTGAAAAAAGGAAAACAATGGTGAAACTCTCCGGTGAGACATGATCTTTGGCTGAATTTCATAGCTCTGAAAAATGGTAGATTCAACATATGATACTGCACAAGTTACCACCATTTACAAAAGATCTGGTTATGACTTCAGTCTTCGATTACTAGTTCCACCGGAAAACCATGACGAAATCTCGTCGTCGTCGTCACCAGACTCAACCAGCTTCATGCTCCTCGGAAGACGGACAGGACTCGAAGGCTGATTACTTTCTTCTGATACCTTTGTTGGAAGCCCTTTGTTTCGCCTGGACATTTGTTCCTTCCATTTTTCCCTCTCAAAAGGATCCTGTGAAATAGCAGTCCTACCCCCAACAATGGGAAAACTTTCAAGGAACATGTAGTTCTTCTTTACTGGGAGTATGCTGTTATCACTTTTACCAACCCCTTCCTCATCTGAGCTCCAGAAATCAGAATCTTCATCAGATAGTGGAGCTTTCTTTTGCAGAAATTGCCACCTTCTCGATTGGATGCCGTCTTGAACAAATGACATAGTGGGGTATTTATTATGTTCTAGATCACGGTGTGGTTCAATAGTGTCTTGACTGTTCAATGATTTTGGTCTTTTCCAACCACATTTCAAGCAGAACGCATTCCTCTTGAAGTTCACATAATTACACCTGTCACCAATCACTCAATATATAATTATATTGCAATTTCTGATAGAAAACTAGAAGGTAACATCATGACGCTGAAAGGCTAGCCACACATTACCAACATGATAACATCAATTTTTCCAAGTTTTGTCTCATATTAACACTAGACATCAAAACAATGTGATGGATAAGCAGATACAATGATAGATAGTAGAAATAATCACTCACGAGACACACTCCCATTCTCCGGGATTGAGTAAACGGTTTGTTGGTTTATCATGACATTGTAGGCATCTCGTATTCTTTGCAAAATTCAAAAAGTTGCACCTGAAAATGTAAGATCAGCGAGTGAGAAAAAAGATGTATGCCGAATCAATCTTAATTATAAACTCGAATTATTGGCAGCATCACCTTTTGCATATCCAGTCGCCCTTTTTGAGAGGAAGATGCTCTTGATCCTCATGCAGCAACCGATACCTCTCTTCAAAATCCCCATCGCAGCGTAAACATTTGATATTCTTTGCAAAGTTCAGGAAGTTACATCTACAATAAACATACGGTTATTCTTTTCATGGAAAACACATGGCATTATGAAAAAATGGATAAGTGATAGAAGGTAAATACTAATTTTTTCAACGTACTTGGGACAATTCCAATCACCCTGTTTCATGGGTACAGAAGATCGACCTTTTGACATACGCTGTGCGGCTTTCTTAGTGCTGGAGCCAGGTCCCTTGGAATCGAACTCGACTACCTCGTTCAGTAGGTTTTTTATGGATTCTTTAACAGTTTTGTTTAGGCATGCTCTATTCTCCACATTACCAGTAATGATATTGAGACCATGAGTCAGAAGGATGCGCATAACATCTACAGTTCTTCCAACTTCCTCTTTCTGAGCCTTTACGTATGCCCTCTCGCAACTTCCCCTTAAATTGCATTGGCTGCAAACCTGTCAGCATAAGCCGATGCTGGAGATATGCTATATAGTACATGGATTTATGTCACAGACTTAAAGCAACCAGGGTTTAACACAAACGAAATTACTAAAATTACAGAAAACAGATCAAGGATCCAACAGGTTAGGAAAACTAGATTGCACCAGCAGCATAGCAACTGAAGGCACAGTTCAAGCCAAGCAAGTGAACATTGTCTCTTGCAAAGAGAGAATTGAGCACCTGAAAGCAAAGTGCCTTAAAATTCTTGTAATGCCCCAAATTTAGTTTTTTTAAAAAAAAAAGAGGAGAAAAAGAGAAAAAAAGGAAACAGGAGACCGAGACTGACTTGGCCTCGGTGTGCGGAGTGTGTCCATGTGCATGCGTATGTGCATATAACGGGGAGGGGGGACAGCAACAATCCCAAAACCCTAGCCACACCTTTCCCCTCACTGCCCTAGCTGCACCAGCCACCGCTGCCGCTTGCCTAGCTGAGCTCCACCACTGTTGCCAAACTGTTGCTGTCCTGCTACCGCTGCGCTGCTGCCAGTCACTACCTCTCCCATGTGCATGGCTGCCATATCTTGCATGTGCGTACTTTGTGCCGCTGCTAGTTCCTTTGCTGTTTCTGACGCTGCGTGGTGCTGTTCTTGCCGCTGCTAGTCTCCTTTGCTCCTGCATGGTGTTGCTCCTGCCGCTGCTGTTTCTTCCCGTATGCAAGGCTGCAGCATGCTGCAGTATACTGCCATGGAAGGAGACGAGAAGGACGGGAGAAAAGCAGAGAAGAAAGGAAGAAGGAGCAAGGCAGCAGAGAAGAAAGGAAGGAAGGAAAAGGGAAGAGAAGAAAAGAAGATGGAAGGAGGAAGCAGAGAAAAGGGTTTCGCATTCACGCCATATCCATCATCCGAACCCTAGAGTAACGACCCAAAGTTATTTTCTCTCCTAGTTCATCAATCAGTTAGGGTTTAGAGTCGGAATTAGCAATGTACATGTGTTTTAGACATGGTTGGGATTGCTGTAAATACCGTTAGTAGATTGATTCCGCGTGCAGTGTCTTCTACAGCGATTTTGGGCATTGTAATGGACAAATATGAAGATGTGATCTACTAGATAGTTGTAGATAATTTAAACATGTTTCCATAGAGGTCTTAGACACCGGGTTCGGATTTATAGATTAAAAGTTATGAAGATTGTAAGCTTGCTGTCCATTGAATCGTCGTGTTTGGATGGTGTCATGGTAATTAATAAGTTCAAAACATTAGATGCTAGAATTAGGGTTTCGCCATATCATGGAAGGTGAAGAGAATTGTTTAGGCTTTCCATGGAGTGTTAAATCATCTATTTTGTTTGCATAGATCGAAAGATATGGCTTTTGCACATTCGCTATCCGATGGACCGTCATGAATTGGCAATATCTTTGTAATTTGTAGATTAAAAATAGAAAAAGCCAAGTCAGTGTTCTTTTACGAATTCAAAATATTTATATGCTAAATTAAATTATGTTGATAACTAGAAAGTTGTAGATAATTTCATGTAGTTTCCATAAGTGGTATCATTTGTTATATTTCATAGTGTAGAAAAATATTTATAAAATTGTGAAGCCAGCTGTCTGAATTATAACGGAATGACCTTTGGGGCTGAATACGAGGGATTAGATGGTTTAATCAAGAAATTTGGATAACTAGAGAAATGTGGGGAATTTCGTATAGATTTCATAAAGCATATTAGCCATGTTTGGGACAGATTCTGGATTGTCCGAGAAACGGGTGGGTGACAACATTTGATTTTGTGTACAAATATGCTTCTGCTTCTGATTTTATGTCCAAGAAGCTGTCCAGAATCCTCCCGTTCAGCAAACAATCCGTTTTTCTTTTAAGCAGAAGCTGTCCTGAATGGAGCCATTGTCTACTATGTTTGGATTCCTGGGTTGCGAGATGCACCTGTTTGAATGCTGGGAAAACAAAGCAGGTAATTTGGTTTCCAGGGAGAGAGAGCCGTATTTTAGTGTAGGTTCATGTATTGTACTGTTTACGTGCACTGGATGTGTATTGAGGTATTGTATCATGGTCATAATCAGGTTCTTTTGTTTCTCTTCGATGGTTGATCACTAGGAAGTCGTGTTCTCCTTCATGGTTAAGGCAAGTGCATGGTAGAACAGTAAAATGGGATTACGTTTTTTATTAATTGAATTTGATGCAATATTTGCCATGCTGATTATTCCTATTTACATGATGATTTTATGATATCTATTCAATGATTACATGATGATGGGTAATGGTACATGATACATTCCTAAAAAGAATTGTTGCATCATGTGCATTCATATCATGTAAAGAGATAGTCAGTGTGGGCATCTATAGTCTACTTTGTGTGGACATCCCACAGGAATGGGAAGAGTAAGACCTACTTCGGTAGGCACTCCACGGGAGTGGAGATTGAGATCCTCATATGAAAGAGGACAGACTTTTGAGGTCCCCACATGAAAGAGGGCGAGCTTGAGTGGACATCGACCAGTGTTACACTCCTCTATACTGGTATAAGCTAAAGAGATGATGAGACATATGCATGATCATTTGCATTGCATAAATGAAAAGAAATAGATGACATATGTGCTTAATGTTGATGATTTATATATTAAAGTTCGTGCTTAATGTTTTATTATCTACTTGCTGAGTCGTAGACTCACCCCTGCTTTGTTTATGTTTTTAAGTAATCGTTGATGGCGACATGCATTGGGATGGGTGTAGCACATTTGCGCCATGACTATTGATCATCAATTTAATTATCACATTTAGATATCACAATTCAACCCTTAATGTTTAGCTCAACTTAGTTGGAATTTAGTTGTTGGTTTTTGGTGAATATTGTAACATATTTTGATCCGTTTATCTATGGTTCAGGGTGGATTGTCGTTATTAATTGTTTATGATCTATACTTTCTTCCTATTGATAGTTGTTCATAATAGACTATTATGGTTGTGGATGGTTATTCCTAAGTAGTGGTTTATTTATGGGAAATACTGCTGAGATTTATTATAAATGGTTTTAATTTGGAGTGATATTGGAAAGTAGTAGCATTCTAGGCTCAGTGTTGGGCTGGGGTGTTACAATTCTAATGTTAAGCACTAGTTCTCAAAAGGGTATAAGAAAAATCAACAACTGCTAATATTTGCTACTTTGTGCAAGATGTTTCAGCCTTGAGGTGTGAATTCTCAATTATAATGTGCACAATATGTATGATACCATGGTCTCTCAAGCTCATGCACGCTGATTTAGTGAGACAAAGGTTCATAATGTGCACAAATAGGTTATCTGCTTTATTCCTTCTCACCTCATATTGGTAGTCAAAGACTTGTTTTGGTGCATTTTATAAGGAAACACATTAAGATTGCACACTACTAAGATATTGTTATAATCTAAGGTCTGAAAGATCATGTACTTGGATATGCCTGATAAAATTTTTCTTTCTTGTGTGCGTGCATATCTTCCTTTTTCATTTCTTGTGCACCTAATTTTCATGTTGCAATGCAGTTCGTATCCAATATTCAGAATATTTATGCTAGTAGGTAATTTTAGATTAAAGTGAAATTGAAAAATAAGGTAGATAAAGAAAACACAAGATATTAGTTACCTCTCCTTCATCAAGGCCTACATGAGCTCGCAATCGCTTGCCAGAATTAACAACTTTCCTGTCAATGCTGGGGCACCCACACCGCAGAGCGACCTGAATATCCCATCTTGATATATATCTGCAACAGAAGAGTATCAACTTTATATGCATGACACAAGGATATTACCTAACTGCAGGCATCCATTTAGGTCCCTTTTAGTTAAATGTGGCGGTTGAGGAAACAAAAAATGAGAGTGCTGCTATAGGAACTGAAACCATGTCTTGAAATTGCACATGTTGGCTAATGCATCTTTACAGTATAGTTACAGCATGTCGAACACCATGTAAATATTCACTCCATTTTTTTCAGTTTTGTTTTTAATTACTTAATGGTATTCTGCACAACTTTATACCATAACAGTATTTTGCACTGGCTACCAACCCAAAAAAGACACTATTAGGTAGCTGTGCTCTGACAGCTGCTATTGATAGTGTGTTGGCAATTTGGCACGATCTTTGGACATGCGGTATGTGTTACTGCGACAACAGGCAATGTCTGTCCCTCCATCGGACACGCACAACCACCTTGCGTGCATTGCTGTGCCCATTAAGAAGGCAACGCACACGGCTGGCGAATTTCTGCAAACACCTGGCGTGCAGCTAAACCATAGTCCCAGCAGTGACAACGCCCTTAAGGTGCACCGTCCAAGGCCAGGAACCCACACAAGCACACGACTCCTCCGAGCTCAGACACCTCACCTGATGAGCTCCGGGCGCTCGCGACCAAAGCGGAGGCATGCTGTGCGGATAAGGTTGTAGTCCTCGGACGGCGAGCCGGCCACGCCGCCGGCGAAGGCGGAGGGGTCGAGGTGGCCCCTCTGGAGGAGGAGCTCCATCAGCGCCACCCACTCCGGCCATGGATGGGCGATACCCACGGCCGCCGGTCTGTCTCCTGCGCGAGAGCTTCCACCTCTCGGCTCTTCAGCTACGTGGCTTTCTTCCCGAGGCGGCGGTGCTGGTGGGCGGGAGAGGTCGAGGTCGTCGAGCTCCGAGCGGAGGAAGGCAAGCCTCGGGTCCGGCGGGGGGAGGTGGGAGGAGAACCGCCGGAGTGCGGTGGCCGCCGCCGCGGTGGTGAGGAGGCGCTGCATCGCTCGCAGACTTGCGGTTGCAGGAGCAGGGGTGGAGTTGTTGGAACTTGAAGGTCCAACGGTGTGCCAGGACATAGAGAGGGTGAAACGGGCGGCACGGCCCATTTCGGCACGATCCGTTTCGATCTTGCTATTAAATGCGTCGTGTCGTATCGGTTTATATGTTAGGTACTGACTCAGACACGAACCGTTGGTCTCATGGGCTATGCCGGCCCAGTCCTTCACGAGCCGTTAGGTGGGGTCGGTTCGGTAGCCTGTTAGCACTAAAACAAATAATAAAAAATCATAAAATAGAAAAAAAAATAGGAAACAAATCAGAAAAATAAAGAAAAAATAGGAAAATTTTAGAATAATTAGAAAAAATCTAAGTATGTAGAATTTTATTAAAAAATATATACAAATTAGGAAAAAGCTAAAATATGAGATAAATTCTAAAATGAAACAAATAATTGAAATTAAATTATGAGCTTTACTGATGTTTAGCTGCCTCGTTAAAAACTTTGCCAAGTAAAAACTCAACACGAGAAAACCTTGGCAAAGAAAAAAGAGTACAGCCTATAGCTCAATGATACAGGAAAAAAGTGAAGAATACAATTATTCTTGTTGATTATCTAGATAAAGATTTTCGAGCGTCTCCGCTAGCTCAGCGTTTTCTGTAGTATGTTGAGCTCGTTGATCAGCTTGTTCCCAATCTTTCACAATGAGAAGTATTTTCACCATCTCACTTGTCAGGTTTGTTCTTCTCTCTTCGATTATTCTTTCGGATAAACTGAAAGCAAACTCCGAAGAAACCGTGGAGACAGGAACTGTTAACACATCCCGTGCTAATATGGAAAGCACCGATATGTTATCTTGTGCTCGTGCCACCACTGCAAAATGTTGAAATCCTCCTCTTGTTGCTGTTAGTAGTTGACAGTGTCACTGTTGAGATAGGCAGCTAGCTCCACACCACTTGTTATGTCCGCACTTGTCGTTGTTGTAGACGAACTCCTTGAGGAAGAGCCACCTGCACCCCATATCTTTCCCCATGAAGTTTTCTTCTTACCTGTTGTGGGTACTGGTGGAGGTCACTGCATGCGAACTTCAGCAAACTTATGATCATAGTTAGCATAAACTTCAGATAAGTTAGCAGGATATTTGAAAAATAACTAGAATAAACAGTACCTACAGCATCACTTAGAAGTGAAATAACATTAGAGAATCCTCGAACTTTAGCTCTAGGATCCAAAATAAATGCAAATGCATATAACATAAAAATTTCTCGCCAATATTTCAAAATTTTAGTTTTCATAGCATAAACAGATTCACGCAAGATATTATTATTTTTGTGGGTCCTTAAGTGGGTAGCAATTTCTAAAATATGATGCACAATTAAAGGAGAGGTGAGTAATAAACTCCAGATAAAGCAACAGTGAAATCATAAAAAAGTTCTAAAAATGACAGCAAGTATTTAGCAACATACCAATGTTTCTCTCTGAGTAGAGGTTGACCATCCTGTCTACAATAGTGCGTGTTAATAAAAACAGAAATATGCTCTCATATAGTACGAGAGACTTAAACATCAAGTAAGTAGAGTTCCATCTAACAGGCATATCCAAATCAAACTTATGCGGACGCATATTCATTGCAATACAATAAGTCTTATATGCTGCTACTTGTTGATTAGAATTATTTAAGAAAGATATTGCAGTGCGAAAAGGTTCAATATATTGATTTAACCTCTTCAAACCACATTTAACTATAAAATTAATAATCTGGCAAGTACAACACTGATGTAATAAGAAAGATTCATCATACGAATTGAAAGCGAAGTAAGAATGTTCATGTCAGAAGTATTTGCTGAAGCATTATCTAATGTTATTGTAAAAATCTTATCACTAAGGCCAAAATCATTCACAACTTTTACAATACAATCAGCAATATTTTCACTAGTGTGTGCTACATCAATTAATTTGAATCCTATAATTATCTTTTCTAGTTGTCATTCATTGTTTACATAATGAGCAACTAAACTAAGGTAATCCTCTTTAACTCTACCACTCCATATATCGTATGTCAAAGACACAGAAAAAGTGCAGGTACTAAATTTTTCTTTTAGATTATTGCGACAATTATTATAATATTTAATCAAATCTCTAGTTGTTGTCTGTTTAGAAAATGCAGAAAACCTAGGATTATGAGCGATCCTAATATAATTTTCAAACGCAGCTAACTCACTAAGGTTTAAAGGAAGATCTTGAGAAGCGATTAAACGACAAAGAGATTCACGAGCTACCTCAGGATTGTTGTCCTAGTTACATACTGTACCGTCGGGTTGTACTGCAGCTGCGTTTGTCTGAAAGCTATCCCCACTTTTTTCTACAGCTTTCAGTATGCCTCTTCAAGTGCCCCATTCTACCTGAAGATTTCGCAGTTAATTTATTCTTACAATATTTATAAATAGCATACCTGCTCTGGACGCCGTCTAATATCTCAGAAATCTGATCGAAATCTTTCCAGACTCCCGATGTATTGCATCTTGATCTTTTCGCCCCGTTGCTTGCCGACGCAGTAGCACTTGTAGAGCCTGAAGATGGCACAGCTCCAGTAGCTTCTTGTTCTTCATAGGATGCAGCAAGAAGCTCCTCGGGTAAAATCCTGAAATCAGAAGCCGTAAAAGACGGAAAATCCCCGTGCTCCATAAAGCAAACTGCAAGAAATAATTACGCTATTAGTACTAAAATATGATTTAAAACACTAACAAAATGAAAAATTAAATCACAATTATTACCTTGATTTCTTAATAGAAGCCAGAAGCCGAATTTCGGCTTTTTGGAAAAACTATTTTGTTTTTTGCCAAATTACCACAAGGAGAAAAAGAATTTCCACAAGAGAATGAATAGAAGAGAGTGCAAGATTGCTGGTGTGTAAATGAGAGGGGCAGCCACCTATTTATAGGAAAACATTCAAGATTTTTTTCGAATTTTTTTGAATTTTTTAATCCTCCAACGACTATAAAATAGTTATTTTTCAAACTAAACAGGCTAAACGGACCGTGCCTCCTTTAAACGTGCCGGGCCGCTCACGGGCCATGCCTTGCTAGGGTGCTTGCCCAAGTACGGCACAAGCTTGTGGGCTGTGCCAACACGGCTCGTTTACGGACGTACGGTGCTCGGGCCGGGCTAACAATATCGTGCCTCGGGCTGGCCCATTTGGCCATCTCTACCATGATCAGGCCCAGTTTGAAGTACGTCCAACTAGAGTTTCTACTATTGGGATTCCAACTTCCAAGTCTTGTATACCCTATTTGAATTGATCATTTGCCCACTATGAATTGATTTCAACGATGTGTCAGGATCATTTGCTCTATTTTAGTTGGTGCAATTAATCATTAATTCTGTTTATCTTACTGACATGTAGGGCAAATCATCAACTATTCCACATTTCATAGTAAGAAAAGCCTGATTTGTAACATCGGAATTTCACAGATTTTTTAAAGAATTATACTGTTGTCTCCAGGATTTCTGCTTTCTGAACGTACGAGTGCTACATTGTGATATCTTCCCGGGAATTTCTGTTACAATATCCTCTACCGTGCACTTCGAAAGAAACAGACAGGCAAAGAAGTAACTACATTGATACCAAACAGTCGAACCTACTATCTCGGATACAGTAAACGGAAGTTTGGTTTGGAACGCGGGGAATTTTCTCCATTTATGTAGGAATTGAACTATTTCCTGTGAAATTCGCGAGTTCCAAACGGGCGGAAGTCATGAACTTAGTAAGCGGTTGACATAATATTGCAGATAACTCAATATCTCACCTTATCATTCCCTTTGGTTTTATTCAAATAGGTTATTAGTCTAATCTTCTACAATTACGACTCTTTGACTATATAAGTTAATCTTATGTACATGTAAACATTGGAACATTACGGTGGATTGTTTTCCGTGATTTTTTCTTGTAAGGGTTTTTTCATGTTAAATATTATCTCTAATTATTATGCCGTGCTGCTATCTCTAACAAGTAGTATCAGAACGTGTTCATCTACCCTAACAAGTGGGATAGGATCAGACGAAGTTTGATGCTACAGTAACTTGCTACAGTGTTTTCCCTCCGATACCCATGAAAATCTCACGTGTAGGTTCTCCATCGAACGGTCGAATGAAGACCGCCAAACTTGCGGTCCCCATTCAACTGCACCTACTCCCTATTAACAAGTGGTATGACCAGGATTTTTTTTTTCGCCGGTGACGCCATCCTCCCACCGCATCCGGTCCTCCGAGGACTTTGGCTCCAGGTTCCACGTGGGACGGCTTCTCCCTAGAGGTGTTCATCGGCTTAAGGGTTCCAAATCTCGTCGAATTTCGGCGAAATTTCGCCAAAATTTTGGATTTTGGACAGTCCCGAAATCTAAACTACCGGTCGGATAATTTTTTTTAAAAAAAACTAAAATTATTACAGTAACCTGAAATTTTGTTTTTTCACGGCCAAATTTCGCCTAAATTTCATGTTTTTTTTGGCCATTTTGAAACTTTTAAGGCCATATTTGACTGGATTTGGTCCGATAACCCTTAGGAAAGTCATCTCCTATGAAAATTTGTTGAAAAATCGAATTTTTTGAGACATTTTAAAATTTTGGCAGAAACACTGTCAGATTTTTATAAAATTGTACAAGTTTGATATTGAGCTGAAAATTTTATGGTAATATATTTATTAGCTTAGTATCATACATAAAAATTTCAAAATAATTTAACTTAATTTGTTATCCTTAAAAAATCAAAAACAAAATGATCATAATTGGGACAGTTACATTGTCAGAATTTTATAAATTTTCTTGAGTGTGATTATGATCTAATTTTTTTTAGATATTAATAATTTCCTCAGTATCATTATATAATTTTTTTAGAAAATTTAAACTCTGTTTGTTTGTTCAATCAAATCTATGTAAGCATTGAACTTCGTTTGTTATATTATATTTCAAAAATAAAAAAGAAAAGAACATAAATGGTATTGTGGCTTGTAAGAATTTTATAAATTCACTGGAGTATGATCATGATTCAAAATTTTTATGAGATATTAATAACTTTATTATCACCATCCTGTAAAATTGTCAAAAATTTTAAACTTTTTTTATTTCTAAAGCAAATCTATGTATTGATCATGAGGCTTTTATCAAGATGTAGCACTGTCTCAATTTTTAAACATTATTTGAGAATGATTATCATATAAAAATTTTAAATAAACATTGATGTTACATCAATACCATCCACAAAAAGTTTCAAAAGTTTTTAACATGATTTAGATAATTTTTATTTTGTTCAAGTTTGTAGGTAAGCCTTTTAACAAGCAGTAGTACTGTTCGAATTTTTAAAAATTCATACAGTTTGATCATTATCTAAAAATTTTATGAGAGCATTAGAGATACATCATAACCATGCAAAAAAAATTAAATATTTATAACGTGGTTTGAACCATTTTGCATTCGGTTCAAAATTGACGGTCAGTGTTTTATCAGGACAGTAGCAATGTTTGAATTTTTAAAAATTCCAAAGACTTCAGGATTATCTGAAATTTTTATGGAAATATCATCTATGTGTCAGGACTCTCCAAAAAAATCACAAGATTTTTCGGTATCGTTTGACCCACGTTTCGGCTGTTGGAAAAACGCCGAAATTTCGGGTATTTATCCCGAAATTTCGGGATTTTTCGGCAAAATTTCGTTTTTCTCGGTAGAAAACAAACCGGATTTGAATTTTTGTTTTTGAATTTCGAACGAGATTTGTCCGAAATATCCGAATTTCGGTGAAATTTCGGATTGCAGTCTGGTGCGATAATTTTTTGAAAACAAAATTTAAGTCCTTGTCCACGACTCCACCGCGTCAGGCGTCATGCTATACTGGAGAACTGGTACTACGTACAGAATACTCATCTTGCTAACCAGGAACCTCAAGAATGTGATTATTGCGATGGAAGCGCACGGCGCTCGGCTGCGGGCACTTGGATAGTTGTCCTGTTGTCCACGCTTCCGGCACTTGCCCCAGGCCATGAGCTTCTCGCCGTCGTTAATTTTGTGTTTTATTTACCGTTTGGATACGTGGATCATTATAGAGGTTTTTAGTAACGTTTATTTGAAATTTGACGACACCCTGTTGGTAGCATTATACTCTTCGGAGTTTTTTTAAGTGAAGATTTTGCTCCAATATCAGTTTGAGATAAAGGTTTAAAGTGCAAGAAAGAGTTTGTTTCTGCGTAGATACTACAACGTTGTTTTGTTGTCTTTGCTCGATATGAGGGATCTACTGCAATTTATACTCTATTGACAATACGATAGTTCTTTTCGTCTTAGTATTTTTGCAGGAGCATTATCAACTAAGTTATGGATTTTCAGTAGGCAGTTTGTTGAATTTTATGTTTCATGTGGAGCATGTCAAAAATTCATGTTATGTTTTCTTCACTATTTACCCAGCACCACAGAAGACTTATTGGCTTATGCTATTTGATGTTGAGTGTTTGTTTTAGAAAGTCAGTTGTACAGACTCAGACCCTACTGGGTTATGAATCATTAAAGACTCAGGTTTCTTCGTATGCTTTGTTATAGGTCTTTCTCTCGACCTACTGGTGGTTTGCCTAATCTTGCTTCATTAGAAACGTTTGGATAAGATTGTTCCAGTCTTTTATACCTTTTGTGATTTTTTGCACTACAAGTGTTCCAGTCTTTCATGTACAGTAATTTTTTGGACTTTTAACGCATTTTTATTCATGTGCTTATTTACCCTTGGGGTTTTTCGGAAACAACTTCGTTATAGATTGTGAGTTAAAGGGAGGTTTGTTGGAGATAACTCGATATCTGAACTTACCATATCTTTTGGTTTTATACAAAAAGGTTGTTAGTCCAAATCTTCTATAATTAGAATTTTTTTGCTATATAAGCTAACCCCCTGTACATATAAACATTAGAACATTACAGTGAATTGTTTTCTGTGATTTTTTTCCGTAAGAATTTTTTCACGTTAAATATTATCTCCAATTATTATAGCATGTTATTATCCCTAACAAGTAGCATCAGAGCCCTAACACATAATTATAGCCATCCTTCACATTTGATTTCGGTTCACTTTCTAATCCAGAAAAAAATGCACGGGGGAAGGTATAACCCTCAATTCGTTCTTCAGCAAAATGCTTGGACAAATAAATAGCCGAGCTGCCATCAAAATGATCAGTGCGTGGACTATCTGAGAACATCGGATACACATTCCTGAGCACAAAACACATTTTTGCACTAGTTTTTCATCCTAAGCCTATCGTCGTGGCAACCGTCATCACTAGCATCACTTAAGAAGTCAGAAGCATATGGAAGTTCCAGCCAGACGTAGTCAGAATGCTCCGCACTTCAGCTTGTCCATGAGAAGGTGAGCAACCGACTCGTACCCTTGCTCCCGCGCTGTTGCAATGTTGTATAAAGTGAAAAAAAGGGTTCAGATATGAATACAATCAGCAAGAACAATGTGTAACATATTAAAGGACTAGATGCAAGACCAGAATTACCGTCATATATGGCAATCCCAGTTGGTGCTATCTTCCTCTTCTTCAAGCAAATGGAGCTGCATAGTTTTTTATGACAAATTGAGCAGCTGAGCATTTTGGAAATATTCTACATATTCTGACAGCAGCATTCCAATTCAACGCTACTATAATCAGAGATCAAGCTTGCAAGTTTTCTCACCTGTTGCATATCCAGAATTTCTTGATACCCTTCTCCTCAACGCAGTGAGGGCACATCCAATTCTTGTTCTTCCTAACCTCTTCCATCTCTGCCATCAGGGCTCAAAATCAGTAGACATGCCAAACTACTCTGAACTCTAAGAAGAACAATGGCATTTCTTGACAGCGTTGAGCTTACCTTCGCCGTACCTGACTTTCAGGCAACCACGGCAGAGTATCCCATTCGAAGAATGGCAAGAGGAGCACTCCGTCTTCCCTGCAAAATCGAGCAGAATTGTTTACCATTAGACTAGCTGCACAGAATTGAGAGAGAGAGAGAGAAGCGATTGCTTCTTTTACTACCTATGCATGGCTGGTCCAGGTCTCCTTCCCCGCAGCGCTTGCAGTCTTCCTCGCCGCACAATTTCTTCTGTCTTTGATCGCACAACAACAATTTTTCTTAACAAGCTACACAAAGACTCCGATTCCGTACGTTCTTGCTCAAGAACACAATTGTGAAATAATCAGTGAAACATGCTGATCATCGTATGAATCTACCTGCAGAAATGGCAGCAAATCCCAAGAACAGGGTCGTACACGGCCCCTCTCCCCTTGCTGTCGCACCGCCTCTCCTGCAGTATCCGTACCCTCTCCTTGTCGATCACCAGCACCGCCTTCTTCTCTAGCTCCTCTCCGTCCTCCTCCGCCGCCGCCGCCGCAACCGCAGCCGCCGCCTTGCTCAAAACTCCTACGGGACAACAAAATCAGCTCGTTTCCCACCTCGTACAATACCAATGCGGGCCATGGAAAAGCAGGGAATGCGGCGACAAGAAGGGGCCAACCTTTGGGAGGCAGCGCCTTGTGCACCATGGACTGCCTGTTCAGCCGGGCCGAGCGGCGGGGACCCGAAGAAGACGCGGTCGGTGTAGCGGAGGCGACGGCGATCAGGCGGCCGGAGCGGCGGAGCGGGGTGAGGACCCGCGGCTTGGGGGTCTTCCTGGGGGTGGCGCTTCCGGCGCGGCGGCAGGCTGCGGAGGCGGAGCCTATGGCGCTGAGCTCCCCTGCGCAGCGGCGCAGGCCGAGCATCTCCATCCGGGCCTGCACGACGACTCGCCGGGTTCCAAGAATCGGTGGTGGTCACAATGCCGCGAGAACGAGAATCTCTCTTCTGGAGGAAAATTCAAGATCTGTGAGATAGATGCTTGCGCGTACCATGTTCTCGGAGATGCGGGCGTCGCGGAGGCTCTCGTAGTCGGACTTGTCGCCGAGCATTCCCATGGCGGCGGCTGCGGCTTTGTCGGTCGCACGTGTTCCAGGGATTGGCTTCGGTTCGTCGTGGTCGTGGTTGCTTCCGAGCCCCGAGCAAGTGGTTAACTGGTGAGTGGTGGTGACTCAGCGCTGACCAACGGCTATATGTGAAGTTTGAATGCAACGGGCAACGGCTATATTTTGTGTGTAGTGCGGTGCTGGGTGGAGATGGTACTTTACCAGTTTACCCATCAAGCTTGCTGTAACTCTGTAAATATGAATTTGGTGGTAATAGAAAGTTCACAGTGGGGCATAAGAAAGTGGCAAAATGTTCAGATGCAGATCCAGTTCAAACGATACCCAAACTCTTCATCAGCAAATACTAGCAAAAATATCAACGAAACAAAGACGAAAAGTAGGTGAAGTGAACCCAAATGATGCACCACTTATCTGAAAACGGTACTGAAATCTACTGAAGAATTCTTGAATTGTCCATTATTTGTAATTCTGTATGGGGGGATCACGATCTGTACATTCCCGGCAACAATCTCATTTACAACAAGGTAAATAATCCAAGATGCTACTACACATGTTTCTCCCATCGTCGTGTCTCGGATCGCCTTCTTCGTCATGATCGCGTAGAAAGATCTCCACAAGCTCATCCCACTCGCTCGTTGCCGAGGATGAGGTGCTGCGCGACGTCGTCCAGGTCCTAGGGCTATCGGACGGTGAGGAGGAAGCATCACCACCTTGTGAAGCCTCCTTTTGAATAAAGAGCAGATGATCCATTGCATTGAGGCGGTATTCTGCGAGGGATTTCGTCTCCTGCACTCGTAGCATCTTCTGTTGAGATGGGGGTGACGTCGACTCTTCTTCTTGCCCCATTAACTGACGACAATCAGAACATGCAAGCCAAACAGAAACATGCAAAAAATCAGATTAAGCAGTAAGTTGGTTTTAGATTTCATTGTTAAAGAACAACATGAAGAAAAATCAGATTAAGTAGTAAGTTGGTTTTAGATTTCATGGACAATGCTTAGAGAGCTCTCCAGAGGGATATAACCTAGCTGGTGTTACAGTTCACAAACATATGCAGGATAGGTTCAAGAAAGATGAGCTCGGCATTGACTCACATCCAAAGCCTTTTGTGCCTCCTTTTCAATCCATATGATTCCATGGTCGGCTGTGGCATTGCATGACAACACAACATGCTCAAATCTACCCTGTGCTGGGACTGCCGTTCTGACCTGTGGTGGAAATCTCCCACATCTGCATAACAACATGGCTGCAATGATAAGTGAGCCCTTTCTTACATTGCACCATTGATACGAAATCTGAATCAAATGTAGAATTGTTCGGTAGCTTGTTAATGGTACTGCTAAAGTTGGCGCCTATTTCTTAAAAAGAAGAGTAGATTAACAGTTTTCATGGAAGCCTCACCCTCGAAAAACAATGTATGGAAGCCTGGACTTAGTACCTGCAGTTCTTTCGCTCCACGATATGGAAGACTCTGCCGGGAGCATAGAGTTTAGTTGGATCCATAAGCTTCCCTTCTGACACAAAAGTGTCTCTCATGCAAATGAAACACAGCAGGCACGGCAGGCTGCAAACCGTAGAAAACGGTTTAGGAAACAAGCACTGAACGACAGGAACTGAAGTGCCAAAAATATTTTACCAGGGCATATTTTACCAGAAAATAGATCCAAAAATATGTTGCAGGGGCGCCGGAGTTCTGGGCAAGAAATCATCCTGCACTTCCAAAAATGCAAAACATTACGGCGCATGATCTCCACGAATTATTGCAATGACATTGTCGATTTCGCTTATAATGGTATAAAGTCAATCTGTACTCCCCGTCATGGCCGGTCTTGACTTTTGGGGGGCTTAGGGCGAGGCAGAAGCAAAGGACCCTTTATTCGAAATTTCAGTCAAAACACGTAGCAGGCAACATACAGTACATCACAAAAATTCATAACATCCTCTTTGTGTAAAGTACAATAATAAAAAGAAGGAAAAATTGCAAATACCCCTCAAATGTCAGTTAGAGTTTGAATTACCCCCGTACAAGTGTATGATTGTTTGAAATGCCCCTCTTTTCACTGACTCGGTTGTTTTTTTGTTGATATGGTAGAGAGCGTCAAGAGGGCATTTCAAACAATCGTACATATATAGAGAGCCTTAATTTTGGCAGCAACTAATAAGTCCAAGAAAACTATAACATGCTACTAAGGACAAAACACTGCTAGTGAAAGACTGCATCAACAAAAATACAAGAGAGCTATGGGTTTTGATAGTTTGATTGAAACCGAAGCAGTATCAAGAATAATCAATGAAAAACTTCAATCACATATTCTGTCTATAAAATTAGTGCAAAGGAAGAATCGAGAGAATTGAATCTACTGAAAGAAATCTTATCGCGAATCAAACAAGTTACAAGAAAGATATATGTTTCATCTGGAAAGTGTAGCTGTTGTTGTGTCAAAGTATTATTTATCATTGAATTAGGGAAGGAAAATAAGAGAAGCCGCAAGCCTGCGACTTGCCAGCTATGGCCTAAAAAGTGCGAACATTTCTATTGTGGCAAGGATGGAGCGATGGCCATTGTTATCAAGTCACGCAATTAGTCATGACTAATCGACTATTAATTGTAAAGTCGGCCTAGGAGCATGACTGGAGAACCTTGACTCAATTAGTTTCTTAGTTGGGCAACTTGGATTTCTAGTCGACAACTAGCTGTGATGAATAGGACAACTTGGCTGTCAGGCAAGTCGCCATGGAGAAAGGGAGAAGGTGAAGAGGAAGGGAAGGGGAGGAGGGGAAGAGGGCGAGGGAAGAGAGAAAGTGAAGGTTAGAGAAGAGAGTTACCTACAAGCAGAGGGGATGGCGGAGGCGGTGGTAGTAGTGGCAGCAGTGAGGGTAGAGGCAGCGACAACGGAGGCGACGGCTGAGGCAGTGACAGTAGAGGTGGCGCTGATCCCCCTATATCCCCTTAGCAGTCCTCCCGACAAGTTGTCGTCTCCACCGGCCCGACGAGCCAGCCCACGGCGGCATCATCCTTAGAGCCTTGCTGCCTTCCGCCGTCACCTTCACCTCCTAGTCTATAATTATTCCCTCTCCTCTCTTCTCCCTGTTCTTCTGATCTGCTCTCAATTTCTACTCTGTTTCTTGTTTTCTTCTCTATTTTAGTAGTAGACAAGTAGTAGCCAGGAGCAGCAGCAGTAACCGGCAGTAGCAGGCCCAACTCAGGTGGGCTAGTAGTAGCAGCAGCAAATGAGCAAACATACAATCAATGGATATGTCCCATTGAAGTGATGTCATACAAGATGATTGCACAACTAGTCGTGACTAGTCAGGCGACTAGTCGATTAATCATCAAGTCGGTCCCTTGATGATTAGACTTGACTTGCCGACTTGATAACTATGGCGATGGCAGGCTGTTTGGGCATTTTCTCAAGTTATTAGCTACTTGCCTTAGGGCAACTCCAACAGAGTTCCTATACTCATTGCGCATCCGTTAAAATAAGGCATGAGCGTGGTACAATACCAAAAAACAAACTCCAACAGATTACTCATTCGGTTACCTAAAAATAGAGATAGGAGAGAGAATCCTGAAATATCAGGATTCTCTCTCCCTTCCCCGATCCATTCCCCATCCTCTCGCAACTACCGGTCAATCTCTCCCGCGCCCGCGAGGAACGTCGAGGGGGCCAGCGCCGAGGAGAGGTCGATCCACCGCGACACCGCTCCGTCACGAGCTGTCGAGGAGGCGAGGTGTCGCTCCTTCCCGCGTCGTCCAGGAGGTAAGCTGGAGCTACCGCCGGTCGGTCAGCGTCGTCCAGTCACCGGTCCGTCCCACGCGCGAAGAGACCTAGGGGGTTCCCTCCCCCCGGATCTGGTCCTCGCCGTCGTCCTCTTCGACCTCAACCGCCGCAAGGTATGAACCCTAACTGCTCTTCATCGTGTGAGGTGTGGTGATCTGAGGTGGGGAAGAGGGATTCTATCCATAGGCTGGTGGTGAGTTTTTGGTTCTTTTGTTGGATTGAAGGGAGGGAAGAAGGGGTTCTACCGCAATGTTCATGATTCACTGTGCCGATAGATCATGACTATGCCGATAGAAGTCATTTCTTGCAATGTTTAGTGTCAAAATCTGTGAACCGATAGTTTGATGATCAAGTAGCACATTTTTTTACATGAATGGCATTAGATGGCTAAACATTGATGCAGTAATCTTTTTGATTGGAGGTGAAATTTGGGTGAGAAAAATTTTTAGAGCTCGAGAGGTTGATGTGTCACAATTTGTATAGTTGTATTGTCTTGCAGGCTATAGCATAAATAATACCACTACCATCCTATATTAGCCATTTGATTGGTACAAATGAAAGATCAAATCTCTTCATATGCTTTCCCCTCTAGTTTAAATCTAAAGTCTACTCCAAAATTTACTATCAGTATGTTCAGTCTGATTCAGGTGCTCCATCTAGTCATGATTGTAGATATTCAGGATCTGAATTTAGCTGAAGTTTCGTAGGTTGTAGATATTCAGAATCTCCATACTTCTATTGAATGATCTCTTGTAGCTTTGGGTCGTGTGTTCAGTGTTGAATCAATTTCTAATTAAATGGTCCGCCCCTTTCTCTGCCCATGTACATTCCTTTCAGCAAACAGAAAATTGCAAATTATGTCTAGAGGACATAGCAGATCTGTGTAGGTGCTGTAGTTGTTCATTGCCTTCCTTACCCCATTCGAATGTCAGGTTTAGTGAGTTACTTGCGTTTTGCATGTTTTAGTCTGGTGTAATTGGTTAGGAAGAGGCACATGGGTTCCAAATCCTAGGGGTGGTCTATAATTCATTCAGACTCACAATGTGGCTATGTGCATAAGATGATAATCTTTGCATCTCTATATGGGCATATGTATACTTTGAAGTTTGAATATTGGCACACAAAAGAGCTGACTGGTGTTATTTATACTACAATACTATAAAGTATAGTCTAGAAACCTAATTATATTATAGTCAGTCACTTTTTGTCCAATAAATTTTCATTTTTGTAGTGTTCATGGGTGAACTGTTGTAATAGGGGGAAAAAGATATATGAAGCATCTCACACATATGAACTCTTAACTCACACCAACTGGTGGGATTCCAAACCAACTTTTGCCAATGGAAGTTGTTATTAAGAGTATCCAATCAATCAATATTATTCATCTAGTCTAAGTTTATGCTTCTTTTAAAATTCACTCTAAATGTACTTATAAGTTGATTCAAACAAGCATGTATACATTTGAAGTGGGTTGGGACAAGAGTTAGCCATTGTCGGTGGTTGACATTCATCTCTTTTTTTTTTTGAGGAAATAACAGGTGATCTGCTATTATTTCATTAATAGAATATTTTATATTAAGTTGGTCTTCCTCCGGTAGGAGCAAATTTAGCTTTGCTGCTCCAGCTAGTATCCATGCTCGGGCCTCATTTCTTTTGTGCTGAAAAATTCTTCCATTTTCTTTCCCTTCCTGATTTGCCAAAGTACTAGTATAATTGCCATGTTTATATTTTATACCTGATCTCTGATTTGGCGCCTCATTCTGCATTCGCTCCATCCACCACTCTAGCATTGTTGGGCATCTAGAATTAGTACCGATAAAAATGAAGCCTTTTAGACTGGTGTCTTTGGCATGATGGCTCTCTGGAACATGTTTGATGGGGATTGACTTTAGATTCTTTACTTTGCTGATAAGATTGTGTAGTCACTGCTTTTGATAAGATTGTGTAGTCATTGCTCATTACATATTTGTAATACATGTAGATGGACAAGGATCCGGAGAAACTCAGTAAAGCCTTGGCATGGACAGTAAAACAAATAGAGTGCATCGTATTTGATCTTAATAAAATTGCAAAAGACAATTTTAGTCCTAATAACACATGTGGCAATTAACTCAATAGCTTTGTGATTCACATCGAAGCTATAGCTGACAACCTAGAGCAGGTTGCCATACAGGCACATGAAGTGGTGCAAAGAGATGAAGTAGAGTCTGCAGGGGATGTAGACTCTGATTTGTGTCTTCCTTGTGACTACCAGAGCGATGACGAGGGTAAACGTGATGACATGCAGTATTGTGAAGATGAGGGTATCGATATTGATAGTGATGATTCGGGAGTGTTATAATCATGTATTAATGTTAAGACTTGTTTAGATATAGTAATGTATTAATGTTAAGACTAGTTAAGACTTATTAAGATATTGTAATGTTGTTTCTTAACTCGAGAAATTTTGTTATTGGCAGAAGAGAAATTATGGATGGCTTCTATATTAACCTGTTGAGTGAGGGAGGGGATGCATTCAATTGGGATGGTTCTGAACCTTTTCCATAGGAAAGCCCAATTGGTTCGCAACCATCTCCAGTGCATACGAATAGTCCCCAAATAAGACCAAACAATAGAAGATCAAAAAATTTCTCTGAGAATGAAGATAATTTGTTGGTGTCCGCATGGCTTAACGTTAGTATCGATGCAATACAGGGGAACCAACAATCCCGTGCCACTTATTGGAGAAGAATTCATGACTACTTCCATGAGAACAAGACTTTCACCTCAGATCGTTCACAGACTTCGCTTACACATCGATGGTCTGTTATTCAAGAAGCAGTGAACAAGTTTTGTAGGTGTCATGATCGGATTGAGCGTCGAAATCAAAGCGGTTTAACTGAGCAGGACAAGGTTGGTCTAATATATATATACCTTTCCTATTTCTAGATAGTTTGCTCATATTATTGTTTGTGTGGTTGTACAGATTATGAAAGCTAAAACTGTGTACCAGGAGGAAGAAGGGCGGTCGTTTGCGTTCTTTCATTGTTGGAATATTTTGCAACACCATCCTAAGTGGTGTGCTCGGTTATCTCAGAAGAAGCAAAAGACATCAAGTAGTGAAAGTCCAGGATCTTCCAATCCTGTTAACTCCAATGCAATTCATCTTGATGAGGACCATCCTAGTGCAGAAAATGATCACTTAAGTAGACCAATTGGACATAAGGCGGTGAAAGAACGATTACGTCGAGGCAAAAAAGTTGTTCCAACAGTAAATCTTTACATAAAAGCATTAGAAAATTTTAGAAAGGAAAAGAAGGAACTTAAGATTATGAAAGCGATATGAACGACTGTATGCACAAGAACAAAAGAGGATTGCACAAAAAAAGTGAAGATTGAGCAAGAGAAAGAGAGGCTTGAATTCAAGAAAAATGAACTTGAATTCAAGAAAATGGTCGAGGAGGAGACAATTATGAGCATTGATCTAAATCGCTGCACTGAGCCACAAAAATAGTACTACATGAGCTTACAGAGCGACATAATAACTAGAAGATGTAATAGGTCTGGTTGAACCAAGATTATTTCTTTTGCTTCCAACCATTCAGTTTGTCCCTAAGTCATTAGGTTATGGACTGTTAACTATGAATTGCTGTGAGCCTGTGATGTTTTGATGACTACCTCTACTAAATCTGAGAGCATTATAGTTTCAAATTTCAAATTTTAAATTTTAAATTTCCGTATTTAAAAATAGCTGTTCGAATTTTTCCCGCTAAAAAATAAACGCTGCTTATATGGCGGTTATGAAATATCATTATAATATAGGATGGAGAAAATAGAGAATGAGATTTGGAGAATACTGTTGTTGAGGGAAGAGATATAGGGAAGAAATCTTTTTAGGTAATTCTGTATATAGAGATATAGGGATCCAGATTTAAGGAACGCTGTTGAAGATGACCTTAGATCTGTACAACAACATGAACTTTCCACCTTTGCCTAATGTAATTAAACTAAGATGTATTTAGGTAAGAATACATGGGCTAGGGTCCCTGTCTCTTGAGGCCCTAGGCAGTTCCCCTCCCAGGGACGGCCCCGCTTTCTGTCTGGAATTTACGAATTTCACACGAAACAGTTCTAGGAACTGTTCCAAACGGGCGAGTCATATTGTTTTTGCATGAGCTATGATCAGTAATGCAATCCTAGGAAACATGGAAGTCATCATAATAGGCTTCTCTTCTTGCCATGCAATCGCTTGCCTCTCATATCGTATACAAGAAATGGATACCTGAACAAAAGAAGCAAGTGACAAGAATCTCGGCATACTTGCCTGCAGCACGACGGAGTGGACCACGTCGGCGTACTCGATGGCGAGTCCGAGCGACATGCACCGTGGCGGCGCCATCGCGTAGCACGTCACGTCGCCGCGGCGGAGCCCGAGCCTCCCCAGCCAGCACCTCACGGCCACGACGGCCGCGAGCGCAGCCACGCCCGCGCCGAGCGAGTGGCCCACGAACACGAGCCTGCACCCCGCCGGCCGGGCCTCCGCCACCATCCGCCGCAGCGCGGGGCCCTCCCTGTTGAGCAGCCAGACGGCGGCGCGGAGCAGCCCGCAGTGCGCGTGCCCGCCCGCAAAAGGCTCGGGCCCGCCGGCGTCGAGGAGGACGCGGTAGTCCTCGAGGCGCGCGAGGCCGAGGCCGCGCACGGCGATCACGACCTCCCCGCGGGCGCGGTCGTGGGAGAGGCGGTACGGCGGGCAGAGCGACGAGGGCGGCGCCGGCTGGTGGTCGGGCCCGGCGTCATAGGCCGTGAGGGCGGCGCGGCAGGCGCGCGGGACAGCGGCGAAGGAGGAGGGGGAGGCCGCTGGCCAGGAGGCGCTGTCGTCGGCGCCGGCGAGTGAGAGGCGGCGGAGCGCCCACCGCGCGCAGGCAAGGGAGAGCGCGCACTCGGCGGCGCAGGAGAGGGCCATGTCGCTCGCGTGGCGTCGAAATGGAAGAATCGGAAGAACATTCTTGTGTGGCAAGGGAAGAAACTGGAGGAGGCTTTCTCGAAGAGAAGGGAAGTTGATTTCAACACGCGCGCACAACGAGTAAGGGAAACATTCAAATTTTCGAACCTCTAGATGGGAGAAATCAAGGTTTGACAGTTGGCTTTCGATGTGATTTTGTTGCCAACGGAAAGCGGTAGCGGGACCGCGAGAGAAAAGTCTCAGCTAGACAAGTTCTTTGTTTCCACGCAAAATCGTGATCAAAACCTTGGGTAACACCTTAAAAGAAAAACTTGGGTAGCACGGACCCAACGGTGGATTAATTGGGGCTAGAGTCTATCCTACCATTAGTTGGAATGTGGATACCCCTACAACACCAGCATCCATCTACAAAGGGATAGAGGGAGTGAGTAGTAGAAGTTCACCTACACAAGCACCTCCTCTATTTTAGTCTTGAGTCCGTCACTGAACTTAGATAACATAATATCAACAATTGATATTCTGCTACTTAGGAGTTAAATAGTGGGTGACATGGCTTTATGTGAATGGTAAACAATGGTGGAAGCGAGGACAACGGCGACAACTGGTGATACAAATATGCCGACCTTGCTAACCAAAGAGGCTTGTTGGTGCCAGTACAGTGGAGGTGATGTGGGTAGCTGGTAACAAGGTGAAGCGGCAAGGCAATGGAGAACGATAGTAGTAATAGTTGCACTCCATTGCGAGCTGCCACCTAAAACCAAAAGGGTGGTCTGCCAAGTAGGAATTGCAGTCGATGTCCGCTAAATTACAATGTACAAATCTTGTTCATATTGCTTGTATGGTTGCATCACATCCAGTCTTCAAGTACAAGAATATGTCTATGTCTAGTATCGCCTACAAAGCAAAGGAAAAGCCACGTTTTTTAGCCAAAAAAAACATAATAATGTGGGTGCAATTGCACTCTGTAGTTTGTTCATAGACTAAGGCTCTATGTCTAGTTGGAGGCTTTAAACATAATAATGTGGTGCAATTGCACTTAGTTTATAGACTAAGGCTTTCTAAAAACTAGCAAATCTCTGCAAACAGCTCAACTGTTAAACGGCTTTTTAGCATAATCTAGAAGTCATATATAAAAGATTAAAGCCAAAAGCTGAAATATAGGTTAGACTTGTTTTTGCTGAGGAAAATTAGCTATTTATTAAACGATCTCTTATAAAAAAACTATAATTATTTTTAAATCTAGAAAATTTAAAAATAGTTTTTTTAGAAAAGCTAGAACTCTCTAGACCTAAAGAACGTGATGTAAGGTCATCTCCAACAGCATTCCCTAAATATGAATTTCTATATCTCCATATACAGAATTTCCTAAAAAGATTCCTTCCCTATATCTCTTTCCTCTCCAACAGCATTCCCCAAATCCCACTCTCTATTTTCTCCCTCCTATAAAATAATAATATTTCATAACCACCATACACTGCCTTCTTCTGAAGCCGAACATCAATACTATTGCTTGCCAATACGTGCTGCAAAAGGGAACTACACTACTACAAAGCAAAGTAAAAGTACGACAACAACATAAGCACTTATCAATGTGACATGTATGCACCATTGCACTGGCACCATTGCAGAATCCTACTGTCAATAAGACTATAACAGTTATTTGCTATTGATTCAAAACCTTCCGAACAATAAAAAGATGTCCATATTCTATGACATCCTGCAAAAATGTAATCTTGGAACTAACACATTACAACAGTTTAAGTGCACATAAACTCCCATCTCTACCATTTTCCGAGCTTATCTAAAACTTCTCCCCAAGGATATTGCAACTGTAAGCCCTTAAACATTTCTTACTGCACCACTTATAGTCAAACAACTTCTATTTACATCTTGAGCAGTGCTTCAATGCTTTCCCTCTCAATACAGGTTGCACAGATCTTGAAGCAAGCGAAGGGGTAAGTAATAACTATCTACCCTTCATTCATGCTTTAATATTTGTGCAACTGTCAAAAAGAAGAGCATGGAAGCACCTCTCTTACATCTTTTAAGTCGCTAGACTTGCTTTGTGACTTCACCTGTTCATGTATCCTTAACTGAAAATTCCCAAGCTGCTCGATCTGTTGCTCATAAAGTCTCTTCCTCTTCAAGCACTATATTGCAGCTACAACAAAGAAAAGTTCAAAGCTTATAGTTAAGTCATTCTCCTCACTAGAATTCATTAGCCTCACATGAAAAAAAACTCATGCTACATGGCGACACTAAACAGTATGCAGCGGAATAGAAGTAGATGGCGGAATACAAGTAGATGGCTTTAGTGAACCCCTTGGCCTTCTAAACCTCCATATTTGCCTTTTTCACCAACAAATTTTCCTTCTTTTCTAACATTTCAAGAGTCTGAAGCATATTAAGAAAGTTGTTTGCAGATACAAACTACAATAAATCAATAAGTAAGAACACTATAACCACTATTACATGTTGTGTATGGAAAGAAACCCTTTACTCTAAAAGAGTGAAAGTCACTTTAAAGATTATCCAAGCAACATAGAGTAATTAAGATATCCAATTATGTGTTATGCAGTGTTGAATTGGGCTTGCCAAATTATCTGCTATTTTCATTCAATCCTTCCATGCATTGAATAATTCATAAGTTTTACGATCCAGAGGAATTAAGACGACGATAGTTACGTACATATAATCCCTTTGACCTTATTTTCTACTTTTACTGGTTTTGGAAGTGAGTGGTTACACCACTGCAACAGACCCATTGAAACAAGAAGCGCGCCAAACCCTAAGTTTCTATCTTACACACCTTCCAACCATCAAACTTTAACTTTATTATGTAACTCTGAAATAGCATCAAACATTACAAGCACAACAAATATTTAGTTCCTTACCAATTTCATCGATTAAAACCATTCGGCCTAGCCAGTTATTATTATATCAGAAACTCTTTTGCGCCTCTCACTTTCGCAACCTATGAGGACACAATTTACCTTTCTTTATCTTGTTACCGAGCACATAAACATCTGACCCTTTTATCCCTACATGGCACAGATATAATGAATAGCCAGCTTCTTAGTATAAAACCCTCCTAATCTTTCGTAACCTCACAGCCATATTTAGATTGCAAAAGCAGCTGTAGTTTCCACTTACAGAAAAGAATTTGAGCAAATGAGGAAGAAAATCTGGGATGTCATCTCGAAGTTGGATGAGCTTCTCTTGGAGAATAAAAGAACCAGTGTTCACATCAAGATAGATGCATTTCCTGGCCAACAAGACAAGAGCAATGCTGTAGATTCAGACATCCTGCAGCTACAAGGTGCTGCAACTAATAATGAAGAAGAAGCATGCACTATTTCAACCCTAGCTTCACATTTTGCATCCTTAGAGGTGGATCATGTAAAGCATATTAGAAAGTTAGAATCTGATATTGAAGACGCCAGCATTGCAGCTATCATTAGAGAAGAGATTGAAAGGATTGTAGTAAAAGAGTTTGTTAATGAAATCAAAATAGGATTTCATGATTATGAGATGGAGTTTACTATGAAGCAAGACATTTGCTCAGTCATTCAGCATGAGGCTATAGCAGAAGCAATGTCAAACATTAATTCCCCGTTGTTAAGGTACAATGAGGAAAAAGGCTGTGCTGAAGCTGCATCTATACAAAAGCAGGAGATTGAAAAACTGAAGCGAGTTGTTGATTCCTTCAGTGTAGTAATGAGGGAAAAGGAAGAGTTTGTGTCACAGATTGAATTGGAAGCAATGAAGGGTAGTATGGATGTACTATGCCACGAACTTGATTTACTAAGAAACAAAGTGTGAATGCAAGATTCCTATGTATCTGGAAGATTAGGGAGTTTGATGTCATTGTAGGCAAGTTGGAGCAAGCTCTGCAACATGTCCATTGCAATGAGATCACTCTGAGTGAGTTGAACGATAGATTTAGAACTGTTTCAGCCTCTCTAAAAGAGTTGGAGAAACAAAATCATGTTTTATGTACTGTCATTGAAGAAAAGGAGAAGACAATTACATCAACCATTTCTATAGAAATGGAGTTAAAGGAATGCATGAAACATGTTGTTGAATCTATTACAGCCAGATGTCGATGGAGGCGAGCACGCTGGCGGCTCGCTTCCTTGGATTTCCGAACACCTTCTTGAATACGCCGACACGCTTAATCGCCTATCTACCGGATCGAATCAAATCTACGAGAAGAAAGCGAAGCAAGGATCAAAATCGGCGGCTTTAGGTCGGATTCGATCGGTGGATCGAGCAGGTAGAAACATACTCCGGAATTAGAGCAGTCCTCTCGTGCTCGCGCCTCCTCGATCCTCGCTTCGTCGGGTACCCGGGCTTGTATCTCTTGGAAGTGGGAGTCAAGCTCTGATCTTCTTAGACGGGAAAGAAGGGGTTCATACCTTGTGGATCTGCTCGATCCCACAGCACCTGACGTCGATGGCGAGGCGGATCGGGTCGACGACGAAGCCGGTGACGCGACGCAACGGCTGGCCTCCAAGATGGTGCGCGACGAAGCTCTCGAGCGCAGGCTTGCCTTCTGGACGGTGTGGGAAGGAGCCGGGCGTCGCTTCCACACCGGATTTGGGACAGAGTAGCGGAGCGGCCGCCTCCTCGCTGCTTCCTCGCGGGCGCGGGAGGAAGAATCGTTGCACTCGAGAGAGGACGGGAATGCGATGGGGGAACAGAGAGAGAATCCTGAGATTTCGAGATTCTCTCTCCGATGTGCAAAAATGGGGAACCAGATGAGTAATTTGTTGGAGCAGGAACAGTAGCGATTTTGAGTGCAGATTCCTCATTTTATCGGTTAGAGAATGGGATGAGTAACCTGTTGGAGGTACCCTAAGCCCACTCCGAATCCATATACTACCTATCCTAAACTTCGCAGGTTTCACGAGCAGGGAGCCTAGCCACGTCACGAATTTTTGTAGAAAAGGTCTCCTGTTTTCCGAATTTGTGTCGAGCCCCTCGGCTGCCGACGTCCGTCCGCATTTCGTGATGCCGCAGATCCCGCCGTTCGTGCGCCCCCTCAAACCCCCGCTCGACGGATTTGTGCGCCTCATGGAATGCGCCCTTCCGAAGACCTCCACGCCATCGTCTTCCGAAGCCTTCCGCGCCACGCCCTTCCCAAGACCTCCGCGTGGCTTTCGGAGACTTCCACGTCGAGCACCGTCCTAGGCCCCGAGCTCGCCTTCCTGATCTGAACCAGCCTAGCTCCCGGCCTCTTCATCTCCGTCGAGAGGGGAGCCGCGCTGATCCCACGGCGCTGCTTCCTCCCTCGCTGCTCGCTCGCCTTCCGTCGCAAACACTAGCGATCTGGTCGACTCCTCGCCTCCGACTCCTCGCCTTCCTCATGCCCTCCCACGTCCACCTCTTTCGCGAAATTCTCACTCGCCCGCACCGGCCAGTCACCAGCTTCCTCCTGTCGTCCTTACATCCGCCGCCTCCTCTTCCGACTGCTTCCACTGTTCCACCGAGGGACGGTCCATTCTAATCCATGGCACTGCGCAGGTGATCTGCCCGGTCAGCAAGAAGATGGGCTTCGCCGTGCTGCAGCAGAGCATGAGCACCGTGCGGTGTGTGCTCGTCGCCAACGCCAATGACAGCGACAGCGCGCGGATGGTGCGGTTCGCCACCTCGCTCAGCAAAGAGAGCATCGTCGACGTCGAGGGTGTCGTCTCCCTCCCCAGGGAGCCTCTCAATGCCACCACATAGCAGGTCCGTTTCCTTATAATTCTTTCTTGTGAGGCTGAATGATCGTGTTTTCCCCTTTCCCGAAAACCGCCTCCAGCTTCGACTGCTCGCCGCCGTCATCGCCGGCCTCCGTGTGCCATCTTCTCGAACCCTATGTGAAGCTTCGCCTCCTTGTGTTCTTCTCCCCATCCGGCATTCTCCTGCTGTCGAGCACCAAAACCGTGAGCCACCGTAGCGCTACGCCCGGATTCAACTAACCTGGTGGCTAATCAACGCTTTCCATCTTCCTGTGGCCGGCTACGACGTAAAGGTGGTGCGGCTAATGAGCTACCGTGCCGTGCAGATCCATCCGGACTTGGATTGATTTCGTCGTTTCTTGGTGAGGAATCCTAGCCTTCTTGGATGAATTTGATTGTTCTAAGAGTTGGCCATCGGATCCCCGCATCTTATTTTCTTTCTCTGCATTTGATTAACTGTCGATCCTACTAATACAGTCCATCCATCCATGGTTCGTTCGATTAGGTCCTCCTTCTTTCAGCGGCTGGCATCGATGCCTGCATAGGACTTGATATCCAAGGTGCGGGTTTGACTATTTTCTAGAAATTTTGTATACTCAGTGCTTGCCCAAAAACATGTCCTTAGTTTTCTGCTCAATGGATACAAAAAAAAAATCTAAACTGGTAGGACGAGGTTTCAAATGCTACTTAGTAGCTTCTAAGCGCATAATTTATTTTTCACTATTGAATTTTGGATCTTCGTGGTATCGTGTTCTAAAGATTTGGCCATACTATTCTTTCTTCTCGTATTTTCCCCCCTACAGGTTGGCATTATGCTATCAAAGGGTTGTATATGAATCTCCAGGTCAGGCGATCTTTCCCAGAGGTTTACTCTCTCATACAACTTTTTTTGGTTCAGCCTGATTAGGTATAGTAGGATGAGGTTCCAGATAATTGTGTCGTGCCCAAATGTACCTTTCCGGTAGTGTTATCATTTGCAAGATTGTTGCCGCTGTTTTACAAATGTCAAATTTAACAGTTTACAAGTTAAAATCTAACAAACTACTCCGTCAAATTCTGTGCTATATATCGTAGTTTGAGAATAACGTACACGCATTCTTGGTGCTATTATACCTCTGGAAGCTCAGATATTGCGTAGGGCTTGCAACTGTTTGGCATGCTCTAATATTTTAGTGCCTCCATATTATCTATTAAGGGTTTACACATTTCAGCCGGCTTGCTGCAGCCCAGGCAATCTAATTATGGCTTACTTCCTTGATGGTTAGCTTTAAGTACAAGACAAGTTTTTGAGGATATCGAGGTCCACGAGCGATGCAAAGCTTCTTATCCAGTCCCTGATTTAACCTTTTTCTCTAAGGTAAATCTGATTTATGCTAGCACACCAACAATTCTTTAAGGTAAATCTGATTTAACCTTTTTCTCTTTGTTGCCTGAGTTCATCAGCTACATTAACCTACTGCCGATCTTGCTTTCTTTGTGGTGATATTTCTGCAGATGATCAACTTGTATGTAGCTTTCTCTGTGGCCACTGCCCTTATTCAGGCAGGTTTTATCACTTTCCTCTGTTGAGTATGCCTGCTTTAAGAGGAGTTTGAAGCCTCAAAATAGAAATAGAAATTTACTTGAACAACTTGGAGCATATATTATCTTCAAGACGTTTCCTGTTGGGGATTTTCACTAAAGCAGGCAAAGACTACACCCCATCAAAAGTTTTTGTGCTATAGAATCAGATTCTGATGTCGTTGGTGCATATCAACATCCAAAGTCACCTCATATGGATTTGTGCTACAGGTATCTAGGAACAGAGAATAATATTCTCATATCAATCGGTAACACTGGTTTCTCCTTCCAACTGTTAATTTTGCCTTATTGTTTATTCTACATTTATTTTGGACACTTCTTATTTATTTTATTTATTCTTTCATCTCCAAAGCAGCGTGTTACAGCACAGCGCCATCTGTTGAGGAAAAATACTCACACAAAATTCATGCTGTTAGAAATTTCTTCCGGTGCTTTCAAGAAAGGTTGATACATTTGGTCTCCAACTTAGAAATTGAGGTTGTACAATACCACAATTCGATCTGTTTGAAGATCACTGTGTTCACTATCCCTATATGATATTTACCCTCTATTTGCTCTGTTGCATCGTGTTATCCCCATCTTTCTACTTAGCCTCAGTATTATACTTTTGTAAATACCATTTTGCTTGCGAAAACGTATTTTTTTGTCATCAAAACTGATGAAGGAAAGGAAGACTTGTATTGATTTTGCGTCTCAAGGCTTATTAATTACTGCTCATCTGACATGCTCCCTTTAACTTCTCATTGTGAAATTGTCTTTGCTTATTTTATACTGTCATTCATGTTAGGATTATTACAGCTTGGCCTGCCTAGCGTACAAAAAAATGTAAGATTTATTGTGTTCACCTCGCCCTTGGCGACGTTGTTGGATTAAGACCAAAATTTGGAATCAGCCATCAATATCATGCAGGCCACGTATTCTCCATTCATAGCTCTGGCTTTCTCCTATATTTGAACTATTTGTTCACGTCTCTTTCTATAGTATTATCATGTCACTTAATTTCCATTACTAAGTATTTGCACTTAATCTATAATATCCCAGTTTTTAACTGCGTTTATCTGATTTTTTTAGACCCTTTTAGTCAATGTCATCTTTCAAATTTAGTTGCCGAATTACATGTTTGTTGTGCAGGTTGTCGAAATAGTTTATATGAATCAATTTTTGTTTAGTACGCACATTGTTCCTGTCTGCTTGATTGCATTATGTGGTATGTTTTGGACGATGGTAACTTTTTCCTCTATTCTTTCGAAAGAGAGAGTTAGGCTGCATTTTATTCCAGCTAAAACTACCGCCTCTGGCGATGTATTGCCATACTCTGTACATGTGCCCATAAGCAACAACTTTCTTCTAGAGTCAAAGAACTAGCCATGCACTGCGTGACTAGCAGTCTTAGTGATGAAACGATTTTACATCGAACATGGTAATCGGAAATTAAGGCTTCATGGGAGTAACTAGAAATGGCTTCTTAAAAGTTGAGTAGTTGTCTATGGTGCTATTGCCCTTTCTACAGAGTCGCCGATAAGAACTTCGATTGGATACTAAGCTAACGAATTTATTTTCTTAACATATATTGGCAATTTTAGATTGATTTTTCCTGTTTCTTATATTACTGTCCTGATTATTCGCTAACTACAGCTCCCTCTTATTTTTTTCTAGCTCAAACTGCTCGAGCATTTTAATCAAGCTCGATAACCGTTGCATGGTTAGTGCCAAAGGAAGTTTTCTTTAATATACTTCAACATGTCTTACAGAAGGTTATATTTTTTATGCCGCTTTAATTATCTTTACATGCTTCAGCGAGTCTAGGACAAGGTTCTACTTGCTGCAACCATGAAACAATTTTATGTTGCATATAGTGATCGGGAATTAGGCCTTCATGGGAATAACTAGAAATGTCTTTTTGAAGGTTTGAGCAGTTGTTTATGATGTTATTGCCTTTGGTACAGAGCCGGCAATAAGAACTCCTTCGATCAAATACTGAGTTGATGAGTTTTCTTCCTTAATATATATAGTCAATTTTAGATTGTTTTTTCTTTATTTATGAATTGCTGTGCTGATGATGTTTTCCATCACTTGATTGCATGCCATTTTTCATCTTAACTAAATCCAACGAGTCTTAATAGTCAATTTATAATATTTTGTTGCTCATGACCATGGCTACACATGTCGACTTTTGTAGTCGGCAATGAATTTATGGGGTAGGCGTTCGATCTCAAACTCGAAGGTCACACAAGACAAGGGATTTAGACAGGTTCAGGCTCTCGCGGAGGAGATAATACTCTAATCCTGTGTGCTGGGATTATGCGGATCTCTTGGATCCAAGGATGCTCAACGCGCAATATGCTCCGGGCGATATGAGGTGTTTTATGCTCTATGGCTTCATCCCTCTGTTGTTGCCCACCCTCTCCCTTATATAGTGGGGGTGAGACGGCTTACAGAGTCCCAATCGGATAAGAGATTTCGATCGGTTACAAGATTCTGGTCGGTTATAGGACAGAGTTTACATCTTTATCTATCCTTCTAACGACTCGGATTACAACTGTATCCATCATTTCTAAACACAAGTTCAACTTCCGTTATGATATATCCCTTCCGCATGCGGTTAAGAAGCTTGACGTGGAACATATCTTCTGGGCCTTCATCTTGGGCCTTTCCTGAGGATCCCTTGGAATCTATATCCCACAGCAGCCCCCGAGTGCTTCATGATCCGACTACTTTTCTCTGGGCTCCCTGCCTGAAATCCCGACTGGTTTCCTTATCCAATCGAAAAAAACCTTCCTTTTGCAACAGGTGAATTATGAAGAACTCGATCATAAATTCCGTCCTTTGCTTTTCTCAAGTGCAAATCTTTTCCGAGTGATTTATCGCGGCGACCTCACGGACTTCTTATCATGTCACAAACGTAGATTTGATACTTTTCCCTTGAAGTCTTTAATTTTCATCGCTTGACCATCATCAGGCGATCTTGAGGTTGCCTTGTTTTCCGTTCCAACTTGTTCAAATGGAAAAAACTCTTCGTCTTACGAAGTTGCATTAACACCAACCTCTTGACCGACGCTTAATATCCCGCTCTTGCTTGATTTAAATGCGAATTGGCTATAAAAGGCGTTCTAATACTTGGAGATGTATCCATTCGCTTTCTATCCTCCATCTTTTTGCTTTTAGCTTCACCTTCATCATGCCACGATGGTATCATCAAGCGGCGGACCCGAGCTAGTTAAGCGTTGGGAGGAATTTGATCGAGCTTTGAAGCTGCTTTGGAGGAAGAGGCGGAGCGGCGTGGCCGCGAGGCAATCAACACTTTCCTTGAGGTCGTGCGCCCTTAGCGAGGTTAGGAACCCTCGTCGAGATACTAGGCAGGTGCGCCATGGAAGTGTAACCCTCCTGTGTGTACAATTTCTATACATAGTACTTTGGGTATTTTGTATAATGTAATAAAATACCTTTTGTCGAAGAATCTCTGTTTGGTCTTTCGGCAGTGGGTTGGACCCGTTATACGGTGTCTTGGATTTTGTTCGTGACTTGAAATTGATGACACGTTTGACCGCTGCGAGACGTAGTTTAGGGTCAACATGAAGTTCGTCTGACTCTGCGCAATCCCGAGTCGTGCAACACTCATCGCCGTCTCAAGGCTAGACGACGTCCAACTCGGACTTTCGATGGGCGTAGCTCGATGCCAATTCGAGTGCATCGTGGCCCCGCCAGCGATCTGTGTCCGGTGCTACAAAGCATAGTCTGTAATTCAGTTTGCGTCATGCCGAGGTTCTTCTTGGCTCATGGCCGAATGATACCCACGTCCTAAGAGCACGGCCCAGCTCTCTTGGAGCGTATCATGATTTCATATGGCTCTTGGCCGAGTGATATCTTTCCCCGACTGATATCGGAAGCGGCTTAGGCTCTCTTGGAGTGTATCACGTTTAGGCGACTCATGGCCGAGTGATACCCTTTCCGTGATGTCGAGTTTGACTTTAGGCTCTCTTGGAGCATATTACTCTTGACGGCTCTTGGCGAGTGATACCCTTTCCGATCGATGTCGGACGAAACTTAAGATCTCTTGGGCGTATCACATTTAGATCCTAAGGGCGCTACTTGTTTAAAACGAATCACGGCATTCTCGGCCCTCGTGGAGCACGCCCATGGATCTGCCCGTTTGGGCTCAATCTGCGGTACATGATTCCGTCATGCGGTAACCACCGAAGGCCCAATGTGGGCGCACGCAAGAAGATAAGTTTTATTCAAGTTGGAAACTATCCACATCCCGCTTAATACGGTAAGTGGAAACAAGCCCCATCGTGGGGCGGCGTGGCTTCAACGCGATCCGGTCAAATCTGTCAAACCCGTAAGTCGAGGTGACAGCCGCAAATCATTTATGTGGAATCGAAAGGGTGAGACGTTTATGACCTTTTCCCGCCGATTCAGCAGAGACCTTATTGTTCTCTCTTTAAAACTAGGTCATCGACGCCTGAGCAGTTCATCTTTCCACGAGCCTTTTCTCCTTTCACCTTCTCGCCTCCACGAACTCTCCGCCACCAAGGTTAACCTTCATTGTTCTTGCCTTCTCGAGTCATTGTCAATCTTTCGCAAGAATGTCTTCCTCTACTCCTTCTCCGCCTTCACCACAAGATTGGGCGACTCGACAACAACCGAGGAGAAGTGAAATCCATGGTAGATGACGGGATCTTGCAGTTGGCCTCGATCTCCATACGCCCGGCCGGTGAATCTGTCCCGACTCCCGCTCAGGAGGTGGTGGTTTTGAATCCTTTTTCCATCGCGCCTTGGTCTTCCGTCAGTTCTTTCCTTCGCGGCCTTCTTTTCTTTTATAAAATAGAATTGGTGAATCTAAACCCCAATTCTATCCTTCAAATTTCCCTCTTTGTCCACCTTTGTGAAGCTTTTCTGGGCATTAGCCCCCATTTCGACCTCTTTCGTCACCTTTATCTCCTGAAGCCCTATACCTCCAAAAATGACCCCAAGGTTATTGGGGGCGCTGGATTCCAGCTGCGGGAAGGGCTGAAGAAGGACTACTTTGCCATTCCTGTCAAGACCTCCAACAAGGGCTGGCATCGGGAATGGTTCTATTGCGCCAACCTCGAGTCATCTTTGCCTCCGTTCACTGGGCGCCATCCCAATGTGTCTATTTCCTGGGGTTCTACCCCTAATTCTTCCGACATGGATCAAGTGTCCGAACTCTAGGCATTGATCGGAAAGCTGAAGGATAGCGGGCTTACAGGAGTGGGTTTGGCCCTCCACTTCATCGCCCGCCGGGTGCAGCCCCTGAAGGAGCGAGTTCATCTGGGATTCGCTTATAGGGGAAAAAATGACCCGACCCGGGAACTGCCCGACGACTTGCCAAGGGAGAAGTTATGCACCAGGGCTGGAGAACTCTTTATCCCGAGCATCGACATATTATCTGTCAAGTGCCCGAAATCCTTCAACATCTCACGCCCCCCTCCTGCGGTAGGCGAATTTTATTGGGAACCTTACGTTTCCTTGTTCTCTGAAGTTTTGCTAACTCTTGACTTTCATCTTCAGGATCGCATCGTGTTCTTGAAGATTCCTCCCTTTCGAAATGCCTCTCGCCCGGTACATTCTCGAAGCGTCAGTCTGGATCTCAGCAGGAGCCCCATTGCGAAAAGGGAAGAAAACATTGTCCGATGACCTCGTGGCCCCCCGACGCCCGGTCGGCGGTCCCAAAATCCAAGATCCGCCCGCGCGAGCTCCGGTGGGTTTTCAAGAGAAGCCCGGGGCACCAGTCGGCGGCGGTCCGAGTGGTTCTTCCGGGGTGGGCCAGCTATTCGCAAGAAGCCCCCGATGAGAATGAGGAAATCCAACAGGTCCGTTACCCCGTTGACTCCTTTTTTATTCTTCGGTCTTGCTGACGATTCTTCTTCACAGGGACCCTTCGCTTGATGCGCCCGTCGGGTCTCCGTCTGGGGGCCCTGCTGAGGTTGGACCTCCCGAAATTCATACTTCGACAGGGGAAACTGCTTCTGAGGTCGCCGAAGTGTCTCCTAGTCCCCCGGTGCCGTCTCCTGCTCGCGTTGCCCCTGCAACAAATCCCGTTGCTCCTGAGCTGGCCTCTTCCTCGTCCTCTGAGGTTGAAGAGATTCATCGAGTCCCGCCAGCCCCTGCTCGCCCCCGGCTAATAACAGATACCGCTTTTGCCAATGACGAGGGTTTGAAACTTTTGGACGACCCGGAGGAAGAGCAAAGAGAGAGGGATGATTTTTTCATCCATGCCAAGGCTTGTGCGCATGCCGCCCAAGTGAGCATTCCTCCAAGACCGCTGTGTCCCTGCTCGCCCTTCTGCCACGAGTTTACCTTTTGCTATGATGATTATAGAAAATAGGGGAGCGCTTCGAGCGAAAGTCCGAGTACTTTCAAAGGATGCTCCCTGAAATCCGGACGCGTCAGGAGTATCTGGCCGACCTAGAACGCATCAAAGCCGAGTATGCGGTCGAGCTGCGATCCCTTTGGTCCGAACTCCAGACATCGCGGACGGAACAAAACGCTCTGCGCCAGGAGAATCTGGATATCACCGGCTCCCTCCGAGGTAGCTATCTCTTGGGTTGTTTCATGTTTTTTTGCTTAGTCGACTATCTTGCCGATCTCTTGTGTTTGCTCCAGCTCGGGACTCGGCTTTAGCGAAGCTCGAAGGAAAACTTAAAGCCGCGGAGGATCCCCGGGCGAAGCTGGAGAAGTATTTTGAAGGTGTAGCTGTCAACTAGTCTTTGTTTGATCCCTTACTATCCTCTCTAATGCTTTGCCTTGCAGATTATAAGGTCAAAACTCAGGCGCAGTACACCGTCTTCGGCGAGAGAGTTAAAGCTCTCGAAGCTTCCTGCGCTGAGCTCCAGGACGCTTCTAGCCCCTGCTGAGTTCGCTTCATCCAGATGGCGAGAGGCCACTCAGCAGGGGTGAAGTCGTCGTCCGGCTGAAGGAAGCCCCGGGGGCCCTCAAGAACCTGCTGAAGGAAACAGCGGCCAACGGTGCCAGCCAGACCCTAGCGATCACCAAGTCCCTCTATCCCCGAGTGGATCTTGAGGCCCTTAGGGAAGGCTACGCTCGTGATGTTGACGAAGATCGGGCTGCCGAGCTCTGGGAGGAAGTCAGGGACACTTCTTTGTCGATTGTAGAGACTCTTGACTTTTAAAGGCATAAAAAGTGTTCCCTGTTTCTCCTTCATGAAAGTATACATCTTCGAGTGGTTTGACCAGAGACCTTTGTTCATCTGACTCCAGCCCCCAGGCTCTGGGATATGATTCATGGATCTTGTCCCTGAGTCTTAACATAAGAGCGAAGCACTCGAATTCATTATTATAAAAGAGGTTATATGAAAACGACTTTTTCAATTGAACTTTTATTCACAAAGGATTAAAAAGAAGTACAAAAACTTAAGTGAAAAAGCGACGTAGCTGTTCTATATTCCAAGTATTGCTGATTGTCGATCCATCTGATCGTCGAATGCCGAGAGATATGGCGATACAGAGTCCGTGAATGAGTGCCTCATACTCGGCGGCGTTGTTGGATGTAGGAAAAAATATTTGGAGAACATACCTCAATCTTTCTCCACTTGGTGATATGAGCACTATACCCCCATGGGCGAGCATGAGGAACCGTCAAAGTACATCGTCCAATACTCGAGATCTTTAGTAATCTCCGGTCTTCGCAATTCGCCCACTCGTGATAAAGTCGCGAGTGCTTGGGATTTGATGGCGTGCGGGCTTGAATTGAATGTCAAAGCCCCGAGTTCAAGCGCCCATTTGGCAATTCTCGGTGGCCTCTGGTTGTGAAGTATGTCTCCGATCGGAAGGAGGTGACTCACGAAATGACATGCTCTTGGAAGTAGTGTTTAAGCTTGCGAGATGTAAGGAGTACGGCATATAATAGCTTCTACACTTGTGGATATCGTACCTTGGATTCACTTAGGACTTCACTGATGAAGTATACCGGGTGCTGGACTCTGTGCACCTGAGCCGTTTCCTCCCTCTCTACGATGATCGCGATCTCGACTACATGTGCCGTTGTCGCGATATAAAGTAATAGGGTTCTTCGGCATTGGTGAGACTAACACGGGAGGTGTCGTCAGGAAGTTCTTCAGATCTTCAAATGCTTGTTGCGCTTCCGACGTCCACTGAAACTTATCTTGTTTCTTGAGTAGTTTGAAGAAAGGCATACCTCGCATACCCAGTCGGGAGATGAACCTGCTTAGGGCGGCCATACACCTTGTAAGCTTCTGGACGTCTTTTTGGTTAGTCGGCGGTTCCATATTTGATATGGACTTGACTTTCTCCGGGTTGGCTTCAATGCCTCGCTGTGACACGATAAATCCGAGCAGTTTTCCCGAAGATACTCCGAAAACACACTTCTCAGGATTAAGCTTCATGTTAAAAGCCCTTAAACTTTCGAAAGTCTCGGCTAGGTTGATGATAAGATCTTTCCTTTCCCGAGTTTTTACGACAACGTCATCTACATATGCCTCCACGTTGCGCCCGAGCTGGGCGTGAAAACACCGTTGTATCGCACGCTGATAGGTCGCGCCAGCGTTTTTTAGCCCGAATGCCATGTGGTGTAACAGTAAGCTCCGAAAGGCGTGATGAACGAGGTCTTGATATGATCTTCCTCATTTAGGCGAATCTGGTGATAGCCCGAGTATGCGTTAAGAAAGCTCAGAATTTCACAACCGACAGTCGAATCTACCACCTGATCAATTCGGGGCAGTCCAAAGGGATCCTTCGGGCACACCTTGTTGAGATCAAGATAATCGGCCTTTATTACGCGCCAAGTTTTATTCTTCTTTTGAACTAACACAGGATTTGCTAACCAATCAGGATGATACACTTCTTTGATGAAACCTGCAGCTAGGAGTTTCGTGATTTCCTGTTTTATGGCGTTCCGACGATCCGGAGCGAACCACCGAAGCCTTTGTTTGACGGGTTTTGACTTCTCATCAACATGGAGAGAGTGCTCGATCACCTCCCTTGGTACACCTGGCATATCTGATGGTTTCCAAGCGAAAATGTCCCTGTTAGCTTGGAGGAAGGTGACAAGCACGCTGTCCTATTTGTCCTCGAGCCCTGTCCCGATCACGGTTATTTTAGACATGTCAGACGGGTCAAGAATGATCCTTTTAGTTCCTTCGCCAGGCTTAATTCCCGAGGTGGCCTGCTTTTTTGATGGTACTTCTCCTTCGTCTTGGAGCATGGCAGCCTCAGCCTGGATGTTTTTTGCCTGGGTACCTGCTTCCTGCAATTCGGCAAGTTCATGATTCTCCCGGTCGCATTGCGAGGATTGCTTGATGTCGCCACGAAGTGTGATAACTCCTTTGGGTCCCAGCATCTTCAACACTAAGTAAGTGTAATGAGGTATGGCCATGAATCTGGCTAGGCCAGGCCTTGCCAAGATGGCATGATACGCCGTCTCGAAATTGGCTGCCTCAAAATTGATGAATTCGGTCCAGAAATTATCCTTGGTTCCGAACGTAACGGGTAATGAAATCTGTTCGAGGGGGAACGAGGACGCCCCGGGGATTACTCCGTGGAAATGCTGGGTGCTTGGCCTCAGCTCCGAACGGGGGATGCTCATGTTGTCGAAAGTTCTGGCGAACAGGACGTTGAGCCCACTTCCGCCGTCGATCAGAACCCTCTTGAGCTTCACGCTGCACACAACCGGGTCAAGTACGAGAGGAAACTTACCCGGATGTGGGACCCTGCTGGGGTGATCTCTACGATCAAAGGTGATCGGGACCTCAGACCATTTCAGATATTGAGGAGTCGCCGATTCCACTGCGTTGATCTCCCGAGCGGTAAGTTTTTGCTTCCGCTTGGACTCGTATCCAGTTGAGCCCCCGTAGATGTAGTTCAGCTCCTGCTCGGGCTCCTGGAAATCTTCTTCATCCGGGAGTTCCTTCTTCTTTCTTTGAGCAACCTCGCCTTGGTCGGGTGGTTGTTGATTGACTTTCAGCAGCAAAATGCTTGAGTGAAGCGGTCCTTGGCGTGCTTTCCTTGGGGTGGAAAGGACAGATCGCTTCTATGACGGTGCTGTAGTCGGGTGCCTCTCTCCGAGTGGCTCGGGGCCGGTTATGCTCGGCTACCGCGACCAGCTCCTCACCCTTGCGCTTCCTATTCTTGTGTTTAGAGGACTCGGGCTTATCGCCCTTGCTCTTTTGTGTGGGATGATCTTCTTGCCGCTCGGCCAGAGCATCTGAGGCCGTGGCGTAGCGATCGGCTAACGCAAACATTTCTTTTACGAGGTCGGGGCTTCTGGACATTTTTAATAAGATCGGATCGCTTACCCTTTCGGAAGGCCGCCACCACCACCGCCTCTGACACGTCTCTGACGGTGTTCTTCTTCTGCATGAAGCGCCGGATGAAGTCTCTCAGCGTTTCATCCTTCTTTTGGTGCAGCTGATACAGGTCCCACGGAGTACCGGGCCTCTCATAGGTCCCCTGAAAGTTGGCGATGAATTGCTCGCACAGGTCACTCCAGGAGTTTACCGAGTTGGCAGGGAGGCCCGTGAGCCATGCTTGTGTCGAGGGGTCGAGATTAACCGGCAAATAGTTCGCCATGACGGGCCGATTTCTCCTGCGCGCTTTGATCGCGGGCGTGACTCGCAACCAAGCTTCGGGTCTCGTTCCCGTCGAACTTTATAATGCCTTTGGGGTTGAATCCGTCGGGCCAAACCACTTCGCCGGCCGAGGAGTGAACGCTTCGGATCCCATCGATGGATCTTTCATCTTGCGGGGTGGACTCGTGGAGATCTTCTAGCTCGGTGATGACCGTCAAAGCGTCGAGGTGAGGTTGTGCGGCGAGTCATTGACTCGGCGTTCGTCGTCACTTTCACTCCGACGATGATGAACTCGCGATCGTCGTGGTCATCGTGCATTCGATCGTTCGCCGATCGTAGCTTATCTTGCCGAAGCGCCGTAGTCGTCGCGGCGTCCATGTCTTTCTTCCTCGTTCGCTCTCATCGCTGGCCGTGATGTCTGGCGGAGGTCGTGGTCAAGATCCGCCGAGTGTCTCGATGGCGGTGCGTGGCGCCGATCGCCAACGCTTCTGGCTGGTTGCGATCGATTCGCTTTGGCGACACGAGTGGCGCGTTAGCGCGAAAGTGCGCTTCTCGATCGGCTTCTCGATTTCTTTGAATAGCCGCCGCCGTCACCATGGCCTTGATGTGAGCCACAATCGAATTTCTGGATCGTCCGATGCAATCATCGGGTCCAGGCGCGAGGAGCGTCTTCAAGCGGCGGCGTTTTGCATCGGCGTGCGGAAGACGGACTGATCTCCCGACTTAGATTGCAGGATGTCCTCCCGGACATTGCGACCCAAAGATCGGAGAGACCGCATTTTGATCTCCTTACCCTTATGTCGGCGATCTTCTTCCGTGACGTCATGATCTTCTTGATGGAGATCGGTCTTCTATCCTTCAATTGAGAAGATGCCGCGAAAATCGCAGCCGTTCCTAATGGAGCCGACTGGTTTTCCAGATAAGTCAGAGTAATGTACCTGAGATGGTTCGCCCTGGATTCTGCCAGATTGGATCTGGTTTTTATCCAGGCTGACAAGCTCTCCATATATTAGCGACGAAATCCAGGCTTCCGAAGCGGAAAGCCTAGCCGGAGATGAATTCGCCGGTTGACGCCATCGAGTCTGTAGGAAAAGATTGAAGCGCTCCCCCTACCTGGCGCGCCAACTGTCGACTTTTGTAGTCGGCAATGAATTTATGGGGTAGGCTCTCGATCTCAAACTCGAAGGTCACACAAGACAAGGAATTTAGACAGGTTCAGGCTCTCGCGGAGGAGATAATACCCTAATCCTGTGTGCTGGGATTATATGGATCTCTTGGATCCAAGGATGCTCAAAGCGCAATGTGCTCCGGGCGATATGAGGTGTTTTATGCTCTATGGCTTCATCCCTCTGTTGTTGCCCACCCTCTCCCTTATATAGTGGGGGTGAGGCGGCTTACAGAGTCCCAATCGGATAAGAGATTCCAATCGGTTACAAGATTCTAGTCGGTTATAGGACAGAGTTTACATCTTTATCTATCCTTCTAACGACTCGGATTACAACTGTATCCATCATTTCTAAACACAAGTTCAACTTCCGTTATGATATATCCCTTTCCGTACGGTTAAGAAGCTTGACGTGGAACATATCTTCTGGGCCTTTCCTGAGGATCCCCTGGAATCTACATCCCACAACACACGACCTGCACTGCCTGCCTCCATTTTGTTTTGCGCAGTGCGCTGTAGAAATAGAGGTACAATACCGTGACCATGGCTATACCACACGACCTGCTCAGACGACGTGGATTAGACTCGCCAAATCGTCGATGCTTTTTCTCACAACGTTGTGTCCTCATGCGTGAGCCAACTAACGATCGCAGCATAAGCGTCGCAGATTCGAATCCACGGTCATCATCTCTTTTTTTACGCCTGTGGACAAGCGACGATCGCGGCGTGGCACGCCGCGTTCACTTACCTAGTGGATTCTATACGTACGAGCACAATATATATGCCAGGCTGTATTACGATAATATGAGCACAATTAGCATATGCATATGTATCATCCATCTATTATAGATGGAAGGATTCCCGGGCTCTGGTTCGTTTGAGCCGCCTCGGCGCCGGCTCGAGCTGAGCATCGAAAAAACTTACGCTCGGGTCCTTTTTTGGAAAACAAAATTACATTTAGGTCCTTTTTCGGAAAAAACATTACGGTTGGGTACTTTTTTTTGAAAAAAAATTATACGTTTATGTCCTTTTTTTCGTTTTTAAGCGTTGCGCTCAGGTCTTTCTTTGGAAAATAAAAAATACGTTTAGGTCCTTTTTTGAAAAAAAAACACGATTGGGTCCTTTTTATGGAAATAAAATATATATATCACGTTTAGGTCCTTTCCCCCTTTTTTTAGCATTACGTTTAGGTCCTTTTTCGGAAGAAAAAAACCCCACTTAGGTCCTTTTCTAGAAAAAATGTCCTTTTTGCCATTTTTTGTTTTTTTTTTCTAAATGTAAAAAAAACACAGATGCCCGAATAGATGCAAACAAAACGCAGATACATTTATATCCTTTCAACCGTTTCGCCGAATAAATGCGAAAAAAACGCAATCACGTTTGTATCATTTCAGCTGTTTCGCATGTTTCCTCGATTTTCTCTCGTGTAGAGCGGCAATTGAATGTTTTCTCGATTTTCTTGCGTGAGGGGCGACGGTCACGGTGTGACACGCCGCGGTCGCTTATCTAGTAAAAGTTATGAAAGTCCATAATAGCACAGCCTCTAAAAGAAAAGCAGCGAAGCCTAGGGCCCTAGGCCCGTGATGTTGCCACCGACGGCTCAAAGCCTTAGGTAGCCGCCCCATGGCCCCGCTGGGCATGGCAATGACGAGCGATCAGTTAGCTGCTCCATGACGATGACGGCCTGTCACATTATTGGCATGCCTATTGATAGATCCAGTCATCCGTACGCAGAGGCGATACCTAAAAATTTAAAAGTGCTATTAGATTATCTCTTCTATGGATTAAATTTATTGATTAAATTGGTTCTAATTTTAGTGGTTTGGAATTTTTTAAGGTTTTAGAACTATTTGTATGGTACTCTTTAGTAAATTTCAAATATATTTGTTGGAGTTATGATCTTACAAAATAATTGCACAAGTCTATAGAGCTGTACGTGTGAAGTATACACCCAACAAAAATTTTCTAGTAAGACCTTATTTTGTAACATGCGAATTTTTTATTCCCGCTAGAATTAAATTGTTACTTTGTTTCATATAAAATCCCGGGGAATTTCCTATATTTCCAAACGAGCATGAAAGTTTTTTTCTTCGGTAGATCTATTTGAGAGTGATGTGTACTACTATACTAGTTTGTTCGGAACACTTCTTATTAACATCACTGATTCAACCATCAGTCTGTAAATGTAAATTGCACTACTGGTTGACTGCTTATGGACCCCAAGCTTGCACCAAACGACTTTTGGCAAGTTCGGAAGCAAAAACTGTCTGATCTAGTATGCAGTTCTCAATGCACCGGGAATCTTTGACCCTGCCAGACCGGGCCCTAGCAGTAGCAGACTGACTAGCAGCATCTCGATGCTGAAACCTGAACCCCAAAGAAAACCTCCCCAGGCCCCACGGCGGAGAGCCACCGACCGACTCATTCCCCCGCCGGCCGCTGCCGATTCAAACTGGGCCAGACAACGCGCTGCCAGAAGCCTCACAGCCGGCCCACCACAAACTCAGTCATCCTGACCGGCGACTGACTGCTACTACTGCCACGGCACGGGCCCACTGCCGCTAGCCTAGCCACTCCTCAGTCCTCACAGTCAAAACGCAGTCGCGATGGCTCGGGTCGCTTCCCCCGGTCACGCGAGCCCAGCCGTGAGCCGAGGCAAGAGCACGCAGCGCGACGGGACGCGACCCGGGCGGACGGGCCGAGTCGGCCGACCCGTTCGCGTCGCCCGCCTCCTACATCTCCTCCGCCCTGTCCCCACTCGCACGCTCTCCGTTCTTGCTCGCTCTCGCAGTCTCGTCTCGCCCCCACCACTTGTTCGACCGAACTCCCCTCCCCGCCGGGGCGGGGCGAGGCGAGGCGATGGTGTTCAAGGGCCGCTTCTTCTCGTCGCGGCACAAGCCGTCCGAGTCCTCCAGCCCCGACGGCAGCAACAGCCCCCGCACGCCCACCTCCGCGCCGGCCTCCGCCGCGTCGGCGGCCTCGCCGGCCTCCTCCTCCTCCTCCAGATCCGACAAGAAGAAGCCCAAATCCGAGACCCCCAGGAAGCGCGACAAGCTATTCGGCTCCGCGGCCGCCGCCGCTGTGTCCTCCAGGAGCGCCGCGGCCTCGGCATCGTCGAGCCCGTCTGGCGATGGGAGGAAGGGCGCGGCAGCGCACCTTAGGGATGCGGGCGGGGGAGGCGGCGCGTCAGCGGCGGCGCTGTCGCCGATCCTCGCGTCCTCGCTGGGTCTGAACCGGATCAAGACGAGATCCGGGCCGCTGCCGCAGGAGGGGCAGCGCATCGCCGCCGCGCTCGGGAACAGCAACCTCTCGCGCGGGCAGGCGCAGGCGGAGCCGTCGGCCGCCTCGGCCGGAGGCGTCGGGAGGAAGGGCGTGTGCTCGTGGGCGGATTCGAGTAGTGGTGGCGGTAGTAGCCGGGGGAAGGCGAAGGCGGCCGAGCAGCCGGTGCGGGGTGCGGCAGGGACGCGCGTGGGAGCAGAAGGAAAGAGCTCTGCAAAAGGTGTAATCCTGTGCATGTTTTTTTAAACAAGTTTTGTTTAGGGTTTTGCAGAATGACCCTGTAAGCTGGCTACTTATCTGTGGAAGCTAGGGGTTAGAACTTCGCGGTGGTGAGCTCTTGCCTAGGCAGTGAAGGGGAGAGCAAGCTTTAGCTACTCATGCGCCCTTTAGTGTTTAAGAAGCTTAGAGTTTCTGAAAAACCAGTAAAGACTTAATAATTCACCTTAGAGGTGTTTAGTTTTCGGGATATGAGAGTGCATGATTAAACTTGCTGCACGGGATACCAAACTTGTAACCCTGGTGCTAATGAAAGGAAGATTTTAACCATTTAAAGTTAGGAGGGGTTGCCAAATTGGCAAGACGACGAGAATGTAAGTCGAATTAGTTATTGCTTGCTTGGTTTAGTGCTTGAACATAAGGTATTTCTAACGAGATTGTAATTGAAGATAAGTTAATCGTGTGCCCTTTCTATATAGACAATTCATTGGCAGTGTTACTCGGACACCTGTGCCCAAATTTTTTTGCTGAATCAGATACATCGAATCCGAGTCGGATTCCAACATCCGTGTCTAATTCCGAGTAGCATATCTTGTGTCCAATTTTTTTTGCCGAATCGGACATCCCGAATCCGAGTCGGATTCCGACTCCCGTGTCCGAATTGAAGTAACACTGTTCATTGGATGTATGGCCCGAGTGGGGTGTTCATTTGGCACGTGTTAGACACTACTCACACTAGCACTTACTTCCTTGACACTTGTCAATGCGTATCAAAGCTGTATCAGTCAATTCGCTTCACCAGTGCTTCATAAAGCAAACCATTTGGGGTTTGCAGCATACTGAATGGTAGTTTGTGATTTGAGTGTTTTACTAGAAATACACATCTTCTATTGCCATAACTGGATGATTATTATTCTATAGTTTATGGTTCTATAATTTCTACGTTTCATATGAAAATGCATTACGTGTAGGCTTGTCCGCAGCACATTCTACTTTACCCCATTGGTGTGCCCACTGCCCAGAGAACAGTATCTAATAATTGCATAATCTGTTTCTACAAATTAGAATGAAGTGCTTCTTCTGTAACTTGATGTCATGTTTGTGTGTTCCAGTATGAAAATATCCATGCAATTACTTGGTGGTTTTTCTTTTATGCCAACTTGTTCTCTTTATTCTTCTAATGAATGTTTACATTTTACCTGGTCCCCTTATTCTGGTGCCCTTTTTGTCTTGACTACCATAGCTGATATGTGGGTGTCTAATCTATCTCAAACGCAGCTAAATCTAATGCATTGCGGAACCATTCTGGAGATTTGAGGACTCCAACTCACATACCTGAGACTGCGGTAATGATACATGTATACGATTTTTCACACCTTACATATAACAAAACGATGACTACACCATCCTTCGCTCTTTTGATAACACTTCCTATCTGCATTGACATCTTAATCCACAGTGTGCATATGATACCCGTGAAACACCGAAGGAATCCGAATCTCCACGCTTTAAGGCCATTATGCAGGCTACCAGTGCACCAAGGAAGAGAGTCCCTGCAGATATAAAAAGTTTTTCGCATGAGTTGAATTCCAAAGGGGTCCGACCATTCCCTTTCTTGAAACCTCGGGGCATTTACAACTTGAAGGTAATCTCAATTCATGTTCTGTGCAAGATGATGGTCAATAGTGTATCTGTATTTTTATGCCTTTATTTTTTATTTTTTGGCCTGATCTAGTAACTTTTTTTATTTATCCAGTTATGATAATCTTGTCTTCTGTTGTCTACACAGGAGGTGTTAAAAGTTATTCAGGTGAGATTTGAGAAGGCAAAGGAAGAGGTAAGTTCAGATTTGGCTATATTTGCGGGAGACTTGGTTAGTGTAATGGAAAAGTATGCAGACTCTCACCCTGAGTGGAAAGAAACTCTGGAGGATTTGCTAATACTTGCACGCAGCTGTTGTGTAATGACACCTGGGGAATTTTGGCTTCAATGTGAAGGTATAGTGCAAGATTTGGATGATCATCGTCAGGAGCTCCCGATGGGTGTGCTGAAGAAACTGTACACTCGGATGCTTTTTATCCTTACAAGATGTACAAGACTGCTCCAGTTTCACAAGGAGAGTGGCTTTGCAGAGGATGAAGTTGTTATTGATCAGCGTGATAAGATTATACAGTCTGCTGATAGGCAGATTTTAGCTAAACCAGGTGCAGATGACATAGCAACCAGAACCAGTAAAAGCGAGGCAAGAAAATCATACAGTCAAGAGCAGCATAATTTGCAATGGAGAAGAAGCCAGGAGATAAAGCCTGTTAAGCTTCTTTTGCCCCTTGATACAGATGCTAAGAAAGAGGTTGAATCTCCAACAAGAGAACGGATGTCTTCCTGGAAACCATTTCCATCACCTGTTACAAAGCCCCCAAAAGAATCTACCTCTATTAAAGAGGAGTCGCCTAATAAGAAAAGCCTCTCTACGGTTAGTAGCAGTGTGGAATTAATCAGCACAGTAGAATCTATATCACATCAATTAGTTCCCCCCAAACATCAACACGAAACATCATGGGGACACTGGTCTGACCAGCCAAATATTTCTGAAGAGGGTTCAATAATGTGTCGCATATGTGAAGAATATGTCCCTACACATTATGTAGAAAATCATTCAACGATCTGTGCAATTGCTGACAGGTGCGATCAAAAAGGTGTAAGTGTTGATGAACGTCTAATCAGAGTGGCGGAAACACTAGAAAAGATGGTAGATTCTTATTCGCAGAAAGACCTTACAAATGTTGCCGGCAGCCCGGATGTTGCAAAAGTTTCAAACTCAAGCATCAATGAAGAATCTGACGGTCCCTCTCCAAAACTTTCTGATTGGTCTAGAAGAGGCTCCGCTGATATGCTTGACTATCTCCAAGAGGCTGATAACACTATTTCATTGGATGACATAAAAAATCTTCCTTCAATGGCATGTAAGACTCGTTTTGGGCCGAAATCTGATCATGGAATGGCTACATCATCAGCAGGAAGCATGACTCCTAGATCTCCATTAATGACTCCAAGATCAAATCATGTAGACATGCTTTTTTCTGGTAGAAGTGCAATTAATGAGAATGATGATCTTCCACTGGTAACCTATGCATATGATTTCCATAATTCTGCTTCTCTCTCTCTTATAGAAACTTGTCAGCTATTAAATCACCCGACTATAGAATAAGTAGCCTGCATCTATGTTTATATTGGTGTGATGTGCAAAGCCAGTGATCATGATAAAATTTACTGATGATTTTGTTCTATTTTTCTGTTGTTTACGACAATTAATTTCTTTGTGCAACTACTGAATACTAATTGTTGAAAATAAATGAGGGTACAGCATTAAGAGTAAATTATTGATTTTCTAGTTGTTGGTAGTTGAAACTTGAAAGGCTTATCATTCTTGTATTCCGATTAGTGTTTGTTTGTCTGTAGAAAATGATTTATATTGTAATGAAACAAGTGCTAACCATTTTTTGTTGGAAATTTCTTCAACATCAACTATTAACTTAAAGTTGTTACAGTTGGTAAAATAGATTCCTTCAATCTGTGCAGATTGTTGAACTTGCTGATATTGCACGATGCATTGCAAGTACTCCTTTGGATGAAGAAAGCGCACTATCCCAATTGGTTACATGCATAGAAGATCTGCAAGAAATTGTCAATCGTAGGAAACATGAGGCTTTCACGGTGCAGACATTTGGCACACGTATAGAAAAACTCCACAGGTGAGAATCCACTGAGTTTCTAGATAACAGCATCTAAAAATAATTCTTGCAGGTCACTTCATTTTTGTTGTTTTTTAAGAGAATAATTTTATTTGCCATTTCTTACTCTTTAAATAATTCTGCCTTCTGGTTTGCCTAATCCTTTAGGGAAAAGTACCTGCAGCTTTGTGATTCAGTTGATATGGATAAGGTTGATTCAGCAAGTACCATATTGGATGAAGAAGATGATGTTGTCCGTAGCTTACGAGCAAGCCCTGTTCATCCTGTCAAGGATCGTACTTCAATCGATGACTTTGAAATCAATAAACCTATCAGCCGTGGAGCATTTGGTCGTGTTTTCCTTGCCAAGAAAAGAACTACAGGAGACCTCTTTGCTATAAAGGTATTTGTTGGCAGATCATTTTTGTTCTCTTATGCACCCATACATGTCTTTGTTGACAAGAATTTTATGGTTATATATGGTCGTACCTGCAAGGGTATTGGCTTTGTCAACCAAAAACTGAAAATTGTAGTCCATATTAGTTGTTACATGCAGTGTTCTAAATAACGGCTGTTAAAGCGGTAAATGCCCCCTGCTCATTACGATTATGATTCTTTAATTACATCCACATCATGTCATCTTTTTTTTTCTTCATGTCACCGCTGTGGACAATTGTTGATAGCTTGGCAGTTCCATTATTTATGCATGGAAGAAGATGAATTAGATGCTTATTTTGTTGCCGCAAACACAAGTATATATTTGTTTGAATTTAAATAGTAAAACCATTTACAAAGCCGTTTACTGTATAAACACTAAAAAGTGGGTTGACCGTTCGTTAACCGTTATTTAGAACATTAGTTACATGCATGTCATGGCGTCGACTAGGCGACGCCTAGTCGACGCTTAGGCGTCTCGGCTGTCTGGGGGGACGACTGGACCGGCCGCCTCGACTGGAGGGAGTTAGGTGGCTGCCTAGATCTCCAGTCGAGGCGGCGGACGACTGGGCGTCACGGCAGATGCAGGGAGGCGGGCGCCGAACGGAGGAGGCTACAAGGGTAAGAGATAAGGCTAAGAACCCTAGCGTGTGTGGAGACTGAGGAGATAAGGGAGCTGTGCCAGACCACCGCCACCTTCGTCGCCTCCACCGCCGGCGCCGCTAGCTCCGGTGAGAACCCCCTTCCTGATCCCCTAGCTTTGCTCCTCCTTCCCGCTGCCGCCGCCGCCGATGCTTGATACTGACGACGCCATCGCTGATGTTCTGCTCCTTCATCCCCCTTCCCGTTTCCCTAGCTCCTTCATCCCCCTTCCCTTTTCCCTAGCTCCTTCATCCCCCTTCCCGATGCCACAGCTGGCGCCGATGCTTGATGCCACCGTTGATGCGTGATGCCCTGCTCCTTCAGCCCCCTTCGACTCCGCCGCCGTTGATGCGTGTGCTCTGCTCCTTCATCCGCCCATCTGCAGTCGTTGATGGTGATGGATGATTGGATGTTGCTGCTGTGCTCTGCTCTCCCATATGGATGCTGGCATGTTGCTGTGTTCTGCTCTGCTCTCCCATATGGATGCTGTTGTGCTCTGCTCATGTATGGATGCTGATGGTGTTGTGCTGCTGCTGATTGCACATTTCTACATCTTCATACTCTCGTGGATAGAACATATGTGCATTGGAGATTACACATTTTTTGCTTCATATTCGACTTAATTCCATGTCATATAAGATATTATTTATTATTTTCATCGTCTAATCATCTCCTAGGCGGGCGCCTAGGCGTCCAGTTGGTCCGGACTCGCCGCACCTAGCCGGACCGTCGTGACAACTATGGTTACATGTAAACCTGAATATTGGCATGCAAAAAGGGTAAATGCTTTTTATGTTAAAAAAATGATAAAACACTCTCAATGAAATATATTCTTCATGTAGGGAACCCAACTTTATTTGTTCGTTTGATAAACCTTGCCATAGTGTCATAGGATTGTATTGAAAATTTAGAACAGACCTCAAGGTCTTGTGGATTTATGGATTGTTGTTGAAGTATTAGTGGCACGGGGCAAGGCTTATGAAGATCTTTATCAGAAGTTGAGTACAAAGAAGGGTGAGAAGGACATCTATGGTTAAACTCTGAGAAAGGAAGACGAGAGATTTCAATGAAGTTAAATGCATCAATGATGGCACAAATAGACTTCTGGTGAAAGACGACGAGATCAAGAGTAGGTAGGTAGGTAGGTAGGGGGAGAGAGAGAGAGAGAGAGAGAGAGAGAGAGAGGGAGGGAGGGAGGGAGGGGGGGAGGGAGGGAGGGAGGCTACTTCGACAAGATGTGCAACAGCGACAACAGGGGTAGTATGATTAAACTGGATGATGCTTTTAACGACACCAATAGGCGGTTCGTTTGAAGAATTCAAGAGTCTGAAGTAAGAGAGGCCTTAAAAAGGATGAAAGTAGGTAAGGCGTTGGGACTTGATAACATTCTTATCGAGGTGCGGAAATGCCTTAGAGATGTGGCGATCATTTGGTTAACTAAATTGTTTAATAGCATTTTTAGGTCGAACAAGATACCTAATGAGTGGCGGAGAAGCACATTAGTGCCAATTTTCAAGAATAAAGGAGACATTGAAAGTTGTACTAATTACAAAGGAATTAAGCTCATGAGCCATACAAGAAGCTTTGGGATTGAGTGATTGAACATCGTTTAAGAAGGGTGGCTAGCATGACAAAAAAACAATTTGGTTTTATGCCTGGGAGGTCGACAACAGAGGCGATATTCTTGACACGACAGATGATGGAGAGGTATAGGGAGGAAAAGAAGGATCTACACATGGTGTTTATCAACTAGAGAAAGCTTATGACAGTGTGTCAAGAAAGGTCCTATGGTGGGAGCTTGAAAAGAAAAAAGTCCAACAAAGTACGTTACCGTAATCAAGGGTATGTATGACGATGCTGTGAGTTGTGACTAATGTCCGAGCATGTGATAGCTATACCAGTGACTTTCCTATTAAAATAGGACTACATCAAGGGTTAGCATTGAGCTCCTACATTTTTGCCTTAGTGATGGACGAAGTCACGCGGGACATACAAGGAGAGATTCCTTTGTGTATGCTTTCTGCTGATGATGTGGTGCTAATTGACGAGAACAAGGTAGTGTTGATAGGAAACTAGAGCGGTGGAGGTTGACTTTAGAATTGAAGGGCTTTAGACTTAGTAGGACTAAAACTGAGTACATGAGGTGCGTTTTCAGCGGTGCTATGGTATATGATGGAGATGTTAGTTTGGGCTAGAAGGAAATATTTCGATATTTGGGATAGAAAAGTCCCTCAAGTTAAATGGTAAGTTCTATAGGACTGCGATCAAACCTACGATGTTGTATGGAGCAGAATGTGGGTGGCAAAAAGACAACATGTACAAAAGACAAATGTAGCAGAGATGCGGATGCTGCGGTGGATTTGTGGTCATATAAGGCGAGATCGAATCCGCAATGACGATGTACGTGATAAGGTTGGGGTAGCACCAATTGAAGGAAAGCTTGTCCAACATCGTTTGAGATGTTTTGGACATCTCCAATATGGGCCTCTTAAGACACCGTGCGTAGTGGAATTTTAAGCCGTCTCAAAAACAGAAGAGGCACATGTCGATCAAGACCGATGTGGGAAGTAGTAGTTAAAAGAGACATGAGAGATTGGACTATATCCAAAGAGTTGGCATTGGATAGGAACGCATAGAAGTTAGAGATTCACGTACCGGAACCATGACCTAAGATTGAAGGTTTAGGGGTCTTTTGACTTTGATTGGGTTTTATTCCTAGCCTACCCCAACTAGTTTGGGAGAAAAGGCTTGGTTGTTGTTGATGTTGAAGTATTAGGAGTCTAGTAGGTTTCAGAGTCCATAGTCTAATGAACAGTCGGATTGTAATACGTAGCAATTAGCACAATAAATAAAGGGTGCGGGGGTCCTGAGGAACAACACATAATTTTCTCCAAATTTCTACATGGTACCAGAGCCAAATCCCCAAATCAAACCCTAACTCTAATTTCACCGCCGTGCTTGTCGTCTTGTTAGGAATAGCACTTGTATTCAACATGAGGGCAATGGGCCAGTATATATACATGTACAAGAGTGTATAGAAGGAAAGCCTATATAAGGCAATCTCTATACAAGGCAAACAATCTCTATACAAGGCAACTAGCAATCTCTTATATAAGGTAACAAGGATACTGTCTAACACCCCTCCTCAAACTCATGGTGGATCAACACCACTGAGTTTGGAGAGATAAAAACTATGCTGAGCTCTAGTCTGTGTCTTCGTGAATAAATCTGCCAACTGAAGCTCTGAAGTCACATACCGAGGAGTCACAACTTGATCCTGTACCTGTGATCGCATGTAGGAAGCACCAACACCGATATGCTTGGTGAGATCATGCTTCATTGGATCTCGAGCAATGCTAATAACACCTGTACTATCAGATAAAAGAGGAGTTGGTGTAGAAACAAAAACACCAAAATCCTCAAGTAACCACCGTAGCCAGGTAACCTCCGCTGTTAAAAGAGCCATAGCTCACAACTCGACCTCGGACTCGAATGAGAAGCTCGCATGCGCTTCTTAGTCTTCAAGCAATGAGAGAACCACCAAGAAAAACACGATGAAGCGTAAAGAGACCGACGATCAGAGTGATCACTAGCCCAGGTCGCATCAGAGTATGTCTGAAGCTGTAAAGAGCTGGAGCGTGGAAACAAAGATGGCGAGAGATAGTTCCACGAAGATATCGTAGAACACGAAGAAGATGACTATATTGGAGCTATGTGGGAGCAGAAACGAATTGACTTCTTCCAAGCAATGAGAGAACCACCAAGAAAAACACAGTAAGCAGAAAGAGACCGACGATCAGAGTGATCACTAGCCCAGGTCGCATCAGAGTATGTCTGAAGCTGTAAAGAGCTGGAGCGTGGAAACAAAGACGGCGAGAGATAGTTCCACGAAGATATCGTAGAACACGAAGAAGATGACTATATTGGAGCTATGTGGGAGCAGAAACGAATTGACTCAAGACATGAACATGATATGATATGTCAGGACGAGTGACACCAAGGTAAACAAGACTCCCAACAAGATGACGATAGCGAGTAGGATCCTCTAGAGGCTCACCATCAGTAGGTCGAAGGTGAACATTGAGCTCCATAGGAGCCTCTCGGATCTTGTTGATCGGTGAGAAGCACGATCAAGAAGATCCTGAATATACTTTTCTTGGGAGAGAAAGAAGCCCTCAGGTGTAGAAGAGACCTCAATCCCAAGAAAGTAGCGAAGAGGTCTTAGATCAGACATAAGAAATTGCTCGCTAAGACGTGCCTTCACAAAGGCAATATACTGAGTCATCACTAGTAATGATCATATCATCAACATAAAGAAGAAGAGTTCGTCCACGAGGTGAAGTGTGAACAAAGAGCGCAGGATCATGAGCACTAGCAGAAAAGCCAACAGTAGTGACCACAGAAGAAAAACGCTCAAACCAGGCACGAGGGGCTTGCTTAAGCCTATAAAGAGAGCGACGAAGGTGACAAATCATGCCCTCGGGAACAGAATACCCCGGTGGTGGCTGCATAAAGACCTCATGTAGCTCACCATTAAGAAAGGCATTCTTGACATCAAGCTGAGAGAGACCACTCGCGAACAGAAGCCACAACAAGAAGAGTGCGAACAGTGGTCATATGAGCCACAGGAGCAAAAGTCTCATCATAATCACGACCATGCTCCTGCTGAAAACCACATGCCACGAGACGAACCTTGTAGCGCTCAAGAGAACCATTAGAGCGAGTCTTAACCTTATAAACCCACTTGTATGTAATTGGACGGACACGTGGAGGAAGGGGCACAAGATCCCACGTGCCAGTGCGCTCAAGGGCAACAAGCTCCTCCGCCATCGCATGCTGCCATTCCTGATGAACAACATCACGGTAAGAAGTCGGCTCGGCAAGAACAGCACCAGCAAAGCCAAAGCGCTGAGGAGGCCGAATAGACTGACGATCGCGAAGAGCGTAGCGAGGAGGCACTAAAGAAGGCGACTCAATAGGAGAAGATGAGACATCAGAAGAATCCTCAGCTCGCGGACGAGGAGTGTAGTAGAGAGGATAAGAAGGAACAATGTTAGAAGAAACATCTGGAGGAGGCACGGAAGTTGAAGACTCCTGTGGAGAGGCTGGCGAAGGAGACACCAACCGTGGAGAAGGAAAAGTGGCAACAGGAGTATCAGGAAAAGTCAGGAAAGAAAGTGGCTCGACAAGAAATGCTGGAGTGGAAGAAGGATGAGGGTAGAAGGGACGAGACTCATCAAAAGTAACATCCCGAGAAATTCGCATCCGTAGGCAACAGGATCCCAACAATGATATCCCTTATGCTTAGCACTATAGCCCAGAAAAACGCACTCAACAGATTGAGCGGTGAGCTTGGTGCATTCACGAGGTGCAAGGAGGACATAGCACACACACACACACAAAAAGGCGAAGACTAGAGTAATCAGGATGTATGCTACAAAGACGCTCCACCGGAATTCCACCCTGAAGAGTAGAAGGCTGAATATTAATCAAGTGGCAGTGGAAACAGCCTCAGTGAGGTGGAACAACGGAAGCAAGTAAAAGAGCACGAGCTGTCTCAAGAAGATGACAATGCTTGCGCTCAGCCACACCATTCCGAGCATGAGCAACAGGATAGGAAAACTGAGAAAGAGTGCCCTGCGTAGCAAGAAAAGCACGAAGGGCTCGTGACAGATACTCCCTTGCTGAGTCAGCACGAAGAACTTGATTGGGAGAGTCAAACTGAGTACGGATCACAGTGGCAAAATTCTTATAGATGGATAAAGCCTCGCTACAAGAGGACATAAAGTATATCCAAGTGTGGCGAGAGAAATCATCTATAAAAATAATATAATATTTATGATCCCTTTTGAAACAAAAGGAGCTGGACCCCAAACATCAGAATGAACAAGATCAAAGGGACGCTGGGATATAGACTCACTGGAAGGATAGGGGAGTTGTAGCTGTATACCAAGCTTACAACCCGCACAATCTAAAGAGGTATCACCAGACACGGATCCTAAAAGGCCACAACGAACTAAAGATGATAGACGTGACCCACAAAGATGTCCTAAACGGTGATGCCACTGAGCAAACGACTTGGTAGAAGATGCAACGGAGGCGGAAGCAGTGGAGAAGACTGAGAGACTGGCAGGGGCAACGGAAGGAAGACGAAGCCAGCCAAGCTCTTAGAGACGCTGAGAGTCACGACGGCGAGGGCCAGTCCCAACCAAAGATCCTGTGCGGCGATCCTGAACACAGTAAGAGTCAGAATCAATGATAACACGACAGCTATCATCAGTGAGCTGGTCAGCGGATATTAGCTGAATAGTCAGTTTGGGAACATGAGAAACAGGAGGAACATGAAAAGAGGAAGACAAGAGTGCCTCGTCCTGCAACAGAAAGAGAGGTACCATCTGCGGTCTGCACAGTGATAGGAGCAGCAAGAGGACTAATGGAACGGAGACTCGTAGGATCAGATGTCATATGAAAAGAAGCTCCAAAGTCAAGAATCCATAGTGTGATACCTGATGAGGAGGAAGGTGGTCTCTCACTGGAAGACTGAGTAGCAGAACTAGCAGAACCTGACGGTGCAGAGGCAGCCATGCGACGTAGCAGCGTAAGAATTTCCTGAGTTGAGTCAGAACTAGCAGAGGTCTGCTGAGGAGAAACACCCATAAGTCTAATGCCCTTAGAAGGGAGTACACCTTGACGAGCAAGATCCTTTTTCTTCCAGTAGCAAAACTGCTCCACATGTCCGTTCTTGTTGCAGTAGGTGCAGTAAAGCCCTCCACTCCCAGTAGCCAACACTAGAGAAGGCACCACTGGTGGAGGAGGAGCACGAGGTACCGCTAAGATCGAAGGAGATACTAGTAGGCCTGCACTACGAAGATGAGTCTCCTCAGTACGAATAGCTGCAAGAGCCTCCAACAAAGTCACACGAGGATGGCGATCAAGCAGCTGAGCACGAATCTGCTCAAATTTAGCCCGAAGACATGTCAAGAAGTCGTAGATGCGACGAAGCTCCAAGTGAGAGTCTTGTGCTGGCGGATCGACAGTCTTGTGAACCTCGGTCCAAGAGAATCAGTCGACGCCACTGCGAGGATAGTTGTGCATAGAACTCATCCACGGTAGAATCACCTTGCTGTAACGACTGCTCTTGTCGCACAACAGCAAGGTACAAAGAATCGCCAGCAGGCTTATAGCGGTCGCGAAGATGTGCCCACATCAACTGTGTCGAAGACAAACCAACAATATCACCAGTAAGATGCACCTCCATGCTAGCAACCAAAATAGCAGAGGCACGAGCATCTTCATCAATCCATGTCTTGTACGCAGTAAATTGAGTCTAAAAAGACTCCACAACATCAGCATAGTCAGCAGACACCTTCTGTTTAGCAGCATCATCGGCCTCTTTGGAAATAACAGGCTTGGTAGATGGAGCAGGACAAGGCGGACACAATATCTCGCCGGTAAGAAACTCCCAAAGACGCTGACTGCGCATGTGAAGGCACATATGAAGAACCCGGTCTCGATAGTTAAGACCATCGAAAATAACCGAACAGCGAGGAACAGAGACGGTGCCCGAAGAACTTGCAGATGACGACATTTTTTTTACCGAGAGAACACCGAAAACCAAAATGGAGCCGATCAAAACGAGCTAGAAGCCCGAGCCGGCCGAACCGAAATAAAAAGCCGGAGCCGCTTCCTATTAAACTCGGTTTCCAATCGGATTGGAATCCGATCGGGATTCTTGTGCAAAACCAGGCTTGGCTCGGTGGGCGGTTGGCGGCGATAGGGAGCCGAGCTCGGCAGGAGAAGGCTAGGCGGCCAGGCGAGCGGGTCGTCGAAGAAGGTCACCGCAGGCGTCGGCGACGTGAGGCAGGCCGGCCAAGACGGACGAGCCGACGAGGTGCGCGGTTGACCGACCAAGAGGCGATAAGGCGCGAAGGAGGCCGTCCGGCGAGAGGCGAGTCGCGGCCAAGAGGCGGGCGCTGGCGTCACCGGTCTCTCCGCCTCGCCGAGCAATTAGTCGATCTGGGATGAGGTAGAGGACGGCGAGCTTTGACGTCGGGCGGCCAGGAAGATCGGCGGCCACGCGAACCAGAGGACGATGCGGTCGGGAAGAGCAGTAGCGACAGGTGACGAGAAGAGCCGCCAGAAAAAAAAGGCGCAAATGCAACGCCGGTGAGAACCCTAACCCTAAAACCGTAGCTCTGACACCATGATAGGAATAACACTTGTATTCAACATGAGGCCAATGGGCCAGTATAACAAGGATACTGTCTAACAGTCTTTATGCTACCGATGCCATGCCCCTTGTGGACAGGTCGTAAACGTAAGGGCTCGCGGGCCATTGCCGCCCAGACCAGTGATTGTAGGGCAGCTGCTGTCGATCAATCTAGTGCTGCACCGCAAGGATTAAGTTGTTGTGTGCCACATCGATTGTGGGAAGAAATAAGAGGGAGTTTTGCTGATCTAGGACCTGCTGATGGAAGAGGTTGGGTTACAGGTGCTCATGGTGGTTAAGGTCTTGGTAGAGGTGGAGGACATAACATTGGTGGTTGGTATGGCAAGGGCGGCAACTTGGCATCTCTCAGGTGGTGTCGGTCATGGCATCAACTTGAGGCAACCATTGGTAAAGGTGGAGGTCTTGGTGGTGGAATTGGCCATGGCATTGTCAGTGGGTTCGGTAAATGTTGAGGTCCTAGTGAGGTCTTTTAATCTTGAGGGGGACTGGAGTGTTGGTGAGTTAGTATTAGGGCCCAGTAAGAGTCGGAGTCCATAGTCTAATGAAGAGTCCCGTTAGAGTCAGATTATAATCCTGAGCAGTAAAATTAGGGGTGTCCTGAGTGGCAACACAGAATTATTTTCCAAATTTCTACATAGATATATTTCAAAATCCATACATATTTCCATGGAAAGCACTCTACTGAAATTCATTCCTCTTATAGGAACTGAGCTTCAGTTGTCTAATTAATTTGCTCGGTAAAATCACCTTATTGAAATTTATGATCAAGGACTCATGTGCCAGTCAAAAGATAAAAATATGCCAGCATGACATGGGTCAAATAGTTGGATTGAAAAACATTAGCAACCCTACACGAACCTACTGAAAGAAAGGAAAGTTCTTGTGGGACTTTAATTTTCAGATAAAGGAATTCTGAGAGATTGGCATTTACTCATTTCTTTCCTCTTTATTTGCTCCCAGCTTGGTAAGTTACTAAATTGAAAAAAGAAAGAAAAGAAAAGGTGTTGTGGTCCTTGTGGAGTTATTGTTATTTTCTCAGTCTGGACTCCATCTTTGCACCTCTTAATGTTCAGCAGCTGCTATTTGTTAGCAGTTAAACTAGGTTTTTGATAGGACAACATTGCATGGTCAGACACCACAAGAAGTTAGCTGTATTGTAATTTTTTATAGGACAACATTGCATGGTCAGACACCACAAGAAGGTAGCTGATTTTTTATAGGACAACATTGCATGGTCACACACCACAATTGAAAAAGCAATAGCATGGGGCTAATTTGACTACTAAACATTTCTCAGCTTATATTCATGTATAAGTGTAGTAGAAATTTTTGACATTTGCAGCAATACACCTTTCTTTTATTCATTTCATGGCATATATTGTAATTTTTTTGGCACTCATGTGATTTAACGAACTTCCTTACTTTTTAAGCAGGTACTTAGGAAAGCAGATATGATTCGAAAAAATGCTGTCGAGAGTATATTGGCTGAACGTGATATATTGATCACGGTCAGGAATCCTTTTGTGGTAAGTGATCTCACAAATATGACTCTTAATTTGGATTCTTATAATTTGATTCTAAAATGGTTATGCTTTTGTAAGGTTCGTTTCTTCTATTCTTTTACCTCTCGGGAAAATTTGTATCTGGTAATGGAGTATCTAAATGGAGGGGACCTGTATTCATTACTGAGAAATTTAGGGTGCTTGGATGAAGATGTTGCTCGTGTATATCTTGCAGAAGTTGTAAGTTTATTGTACTAGTTTTTCCTATCCTTTTTCATTTTTTTCTCTTGCTTTCTTATAATTGTTTTTTGTCCTCCAGGTTCTAGCTTTGGAGTATTTGCACTCTATGCACATAGTTCATAGAGATCTAAAACCTGACAACTTATTGATAGCACATGATGGACATATAAAGGTATTGATGCATTTACATGGTCATTAACCTTTCACTCCATGTTCCATATTGCTTTTTTTTTGTTTTAGCAAACAAAAATAGATAATGACACAACCGTTCATAGCAATTGTCACAATGGCACATACTGGATTTGTAGTGACTAATGAGAGATAAAATAACCAGCTAACCTACATCACTATCGAAGAGAATTAATTTTGGATCTCGTGATGCATGGTTAGAAAGTTTGAAATGCTGTCATATCCTCTTTGTTTGTTTTTTATTATTTTGTAGTTTAGACTTTAGAGGCTTAGAGTTTTATTGGTATCAGGTAATGCTCAGAAACTTTGAGAAATTTTTTCCTTGAAGGGAGCAGCATTATGTTGTAATTTCCACACAAGTCAAATATAAGCTGATTTCAGCTCCGTTGGCTTGTTTTCAATTGAGTGACTGCATATATTGATGAACTGATAATAGCTACACAAATTTGTTTCTGAGTTCTCGTTTCTTTTAGCCTACATTTGTTACACCAATAATTTCATGGCCCTTTTGCCTTCAACATGTTTATGGACAAGAACATATTGTTTTGGTTCTTGATCTAACATGGTTGTTTTTCTTAGCATGTCTTCTATTTTTGCTACTTATTAATCTTCATTGTCTTCAGTTGACAGATTTTGGGTTGTCCAAGGTTGGTCTGATCAACAGCACAGATGATCTTTCTGGTCCTGCTGTTAGTGGGGCTTCACTGTATGGAGATGATGAGCCTCAGATGAGTGAATTTGAGCAAATTGATCACCGAGCACGGAGACAAAAGCGTTCTGCTGTTGGAACCCCTGATTATTTAGCACCGGAAATCCTTTTGGGGACGGGACATGGTAAAATGCTAAACAAAGCTGCCTTTTAGCCTCTATAATGTCTTCTCATTTTGACTACCTGTTTGGTACTAATTATTTCATTTTGTGTACATTATGTTCCCAGGTGCTAGTGCAGATTGGTGGTCTGTAGGTGTTATTCTATTTGAGCTAATTGTTGGCATACCTCCATTCAATGCAGAGCACCCCCAGGTATCATACTTTACATTTACTGAATAATTCTTTGCGATATATCTGGTGTCGAACGAAGTTATTTTAGCATTCAAAACTCTGCATGCATACTTGCATAGACAATTTTCAATAAATCCAAAGTAGACCATTTGCCTCTGTATTGTGTTCAAATCCTTTTGTAGGTTGGAGAATGTCGAGCTTGTACATAGTTATGTGAATGTTTCATAATATATTAATATGTACTATTTTGTTTAATATTTACTGCAATTCTTATGTGTTCATAGCATCAGACTATCAATTTACACAACTGAGAAATCAACCAGGACTTAATTAGATATTTTTTAAAAATCAGTGCTCTTTGTCCTTATATATATAGTATACAATGTTGTTTATTGGAGCAACTTTTCATAATCAGACTGAGAGATCTTTGCTAGAACTTGATGCTAGTTTCTGTTATCTGGAAATGTAATGGTGTAACTTGACGTTCTTGTTGTACTTGTTGCTGTAGACAATTTTTGACAATATTCTGAATTGCAAAATACCTTGGCCACATGTCCCAGAGGAGATGAGTTTTGAAACACAAGATCTAATTGACAAGTAAGAAATGTTTCAAACCATTTGGGTACTCAATTAATCATGTTACATCCTTAAAGCATTGCTTGTTATCGCTTCTGGTTGTGCAAATGTTAATTTTGTGTATGATTATGCTAAGTTGCACATATTTTATAGTACATTGGGAGTTGAGGGGCTAATTATATAATATCTTTTGCATGTTTGTACTGCATTCTTCTTGACATTATTGCAATGTCAAGCGTGAAATTCTCTAGACTAACCAATGTGTATCATTATTATTCATTACTATGTCTTCAAATAAAAACTGAAATATGGCCTCCCTTATTTCAACTATTATTATTAGATCACCACACAATTTGTTTCAGATCAAATTTATCAATTAAATTTTGAGCATGAACATCAGACCGTTAGTTGTGTTATGCAGGTCCCAAATAATCCAAGATTTCATGTCAAACTAGACAGGGGTACTCTTCCCCCTTGCTCTAAATTGTTATAGCTGCTTGCTACTTGCTACTTGCTAGATAGCTTGACATTTGCTTTATTTGTTTGAAGTGACATTGGTCAGTGCTTGTAGTTTTGCAGTTTCGATATATATGATAATAGTAGCATAGTCTTCTATATGCTATATTTGTTTAGTTGTGTTCTGTGGTTTACAAATGCTGTCATTTGTTTGCTCAAAGATATAATTGTTCACTAATATGTATTTGGAATCTCTATACATGTTTAAGTATAGCCTTGCCATTAACGGTGTACTTCACGCTTTTCTAAATCTTTAGACGAGTTAATTGCGGATGTGGTTTAAGTAAAACTAATGTGGTTGTACGACAACTTCCTCCAGATTATTGACAGAAGATCCTCATCAAAGGCTAGGAGCAAATGGTGCCTCTGAGGTATTTTGAGGGTGCTATAGAAACCTTCTTTCATGAAACTTTTTTGATGGGGTATTTTATTCAAATCTTTTATAAGATTGATGTTGGTAATCCTATCTCCTTTAGGTTAAACAACATCCATTTTTTAAAGACATTAGCTGGGATAGCCTTGCTAGGCAGAAGGTGAGATAGGGTCAACTATTACTTTACTCTTCAAACAGGAATTGCATCTCTTTTGTATAGGCTTACCAGGGATAACACAAAAATCATTTGCAGGCTGCTTTTGTTCCCTCCTCAGATAGTGCATTTGATACCAGCTACTTCACCAGCCGTTATTCTTGGAATCCGTCAGATGAAAACTTATATGAAGCCTACGAGTTTGAGGATTCCAGTGATAATGGAAGCCTTAGTGGCAACAGTAGTTGTGTGAGCAATCGCCAAGATGACATGGTATGAATCATTTTCGTGTCAGTTGATGAGCGAGAAGAACATGTCTATGGATTTTCAACAGTTGTAGGAAGTAGAGGAAAAGAAAACGAATAAGAATACTGCATTGTCATTGTGAACAGTTATCTACCTTTATGTCTTTCGGTTGCTTTGCTAAACTATTATAAAAATTGTGTGAATTAGGGGGATGAATGTGGTGGCCTCACTGAGTTTGAATCTGGCTCAAATGTCAATTACTCTTTCAGCAACTTTTCATTCAAGGTAAGCCTACACCTTCCATAGGTCATTTTCCTTGTTTTCTTTCATGGAGAACCCCATCTTCTCTTCTTTGAAGTGAATGTGTTAGGCCTGTCCTTTTCACTCTGTGGATGCCTAAGTATATCCACTCTTTATATCTCAGAAACAGGCAATCAATATTTCATTATTAAGAAGTTAGTATGAAAATTTTAACATCGTAATATACTGTAAAGAGTCCAATGATAGTAATCAGAGAGCCATATGTTGAATGCTATATTTACTATAAATCAGAGTCATCACAGATAGCCAACTTTGATGCCCATAAGGACATGTTGCTTAAAAGATAGTCTGATTATCCAATTCAGTGTAGCAGTCATTTCACGGAAACACTTAGTATGTTTTTCATAGGACAATAGCACCTAGAAGCTAAGTGCTATCAAAACTCACACAGATGACCAAAATTATTTATTTCTAGTTATCCAACAATTCTAGTTATCCACTATTTCAAAGACAATATCAGTCCATAAAGATACACAAAAACTTTTATTATTAGCCCTTTTGTGCCTATATTCTTCACATCATTTTTCTGACTTTTTTCACTGCAGAATCTGTCACAACTTGCCTCCATCAATTATGATTTGCTCACCAAAGGATTGAAGGATGATCCGTCAACGAAATCTGTAACGTAGCAATCAGTTAATATTGGGGTTGATTCATTTGAAGTAACCAAACAGTCTACAAGGTGCTCGTGTGTTGTAGATCTTGTACATGTAAGTATATTTGTTCTATGTGCAGTTAAATATCTCGTGTGTAACTCTGTTTCATCTGGTTATTATTATCAATTTTGCAGATGAAAGTGTGAGGCATGGCCTCTTCTTATTGAGGCTGTTCCTACATCTTGCGGAGCCGAGTACAGTTTTGCTGTTAACTTGTTTTCAAACAATCACGATGCCATCATCAGTGAAACATCCTTGATCATAAATTGGCACGAGCCACCAGGGGCGCAGTTTTTTGTTTTTCTTTTCTTTTCTTTTGTGTTCCATCATCGGTCTTGGGTGCCCAAGATTGGTCAAGGTTTCTGTATTCTGAATACAAATACTTCAAGATGTAGATGGTCTCATAATTTTTTTGTTATTATGGCATATAATTGGGATGGAGTTCATTAAGCTGGCAGCCTGCAGGTTTCCTTGTACTCTAGAACTGTTCACAATAACATTCTGGTCAAATGGCAATGCTCTAATTTTCATTATTATTATTATTTTGATAACTAGTATCAGCTTTGTTGGTTGCTCCGTAGATCCGGTATATTTTTTACCGAGCTGCGAATCTCAGAGATCCACCATTCTCTCTGAGTTCGAGAACGGCGCGCGCGGGCAAATTTTCCCGCAGCGCAGTGAGCGCCCGGAAGACGCGTGGTCTCTTTTTTTTTTTGCGTAAAAGACTTTGAATGTTTTCGGAATTACGTATTAGCCTATTTGTTTTATATTGAGACCCCTGTAACTGCTGAAATTATTTTCATTTTGCGTACAGAGCCCCAAAAAATATAATCGTTTCTAAAAATATGTTTTAGTCCGTGTTTTTTCCCTGGCCCCTAGAATTTCCAGAATTTCCTTACAAGAGAATACTTTCGGCAGTAAAAAAACTAAAAAATACACTTTTTCCCAAGAAATTTTCTAGAATTATGTCCAATTTCTTTTCTTTGCGAGAAAGCCCTCGATAATTCGGGTTTTTAAAAAATGCCCTCCAAAATTATACAATTTATCCCAGAGATTTTTTAAGATTACATCTAGATCCCTTTCTTCGGGGGAAGGCCCGAATTTTGCTTTGCGGCAGGCGCGACGTGGCGCGGCGTGCGCTGCGCCCGCGCATCTAGTATTATAACGTGGATTAGGATTGGGCTGGTGTTGTTACATCAGTTTACCCCCAAAAAATGCATAAATCTAACTGGTAAAGTAATGTTAATATTCGGTAATTTTTTTCCCAAAATCCATAAGATAGTTGGAACTTGGAAACATAGCGTCTCGAGCTATAGTGCTGACAAGGCACAACGTACATCCCGCTAAAACTAGTCTTTTGGACACACTCAACAAAGTAAGTTAGGACTGTTTGGTTCATGGCTACATTTTACCATACATCAAGTTATATGAGTTAATCGAGTTAGACGTCTAATTGGTTTATAACCACACTTATGGCAATATTCTTTCTAGCCATCAATATCCTACTCGTCATTGACTAAAAAATGAGCGGCAAAATTCATTTTGCTAGTCAAAGTGTAACTTTAATTTTAATAATCTTACCTTAGACAAGTTTGACAAAAAAAAACTTTGGAAAAACATGACAACCTTAGTTTATGAACCAGTCTATTAAGCTAGTACAACATATGTACGATTTTATGACACAAGCTCAAAATACAAAAAGAACGGGAAGAAGTTGAGGTCATGTGGCCGCAGTCCGGGATAATTTCAATGAGCATGATAAGCTCCAAGATGCAGCTTTAGGGTTTGAAATATTGACGAAAATTGCTCGAAAATCGCGATTTTTGATCGTATCGAGTCGGCTCGAGAAATGAAACCGGTCAATAAACTAGTTCAATTCAAATTTGTAATGACTCTCCTTTTTGGTACGGACATTTTCAACAATTTGTAACAGTACTAATCCCATAATTAGTGGCTACCACACACATTTTCAACAATTGGAATCACATCCATACACAGTATTATTAAAGCGGAAGCTATTTATACAATATAGTATTACAATTCAAAGTAAGTTGCAGCGGAAATCCAAAAACCTTGTGGTATGCCCATACAAACCTTTAGACAACTGACAAGGTATAAACCCTAAACGATCGCACTATCGAAATTCCCGTATCCTGCGACGAAGTGTATATCTTTGGGGGGTCTCTTCTTTAACTAAACCAACAAAAAAGTAAGGGTGAGTACTTTCGTACTCAGCAAGACTTAAGGTGTATCACAAAAATGTAATAAATACAGACTATGTTAAAGGAGGTTTCTACGGTTACTTTGTATAAAGCGAAATTGAACTTGTAAATTAAGTAGTAATTTGCAAACAGAATTTTGTAAGAGTAAATTTGATAGGTATATAAATAAATAAGAGTAGTATATCATAGTATAACTTACAGTTCTCCATGAATGTGAAAATCGCATCATCTCGTTGCCATTCCCTGGCAAAAAAAATCTGAAAAAAAGACTTTCTAACAAATATCTCCAATTCAAACCTTTTCAAAAACTTCTAACTAGTGTCAGTTCACCAAGTGTCATATGACTGTGGGTACAGCTTTTCAAAAAGATTTAAACTTTGCAGAGGTGTACAACTTTACCTACAAGTCATGACCTTTTCTTTTTGCTGCTATTTTCACGCTCCTTTATCGTGTGGCCAGAATGTTCATAACGAAAACCTTTACATTATCTAGGTTAACTTTGCATCAGTCCGGTGACAACAAACCCTAGCTATGGTGGCAGAAGATATTTGTACATCTATTGTATTCTCAACAGGCTATTCCTGTTGAGTCCCCATTTCCCCATGTTCTATAGCGGCGGAAGATATTTGTACAATATTGTACTCTCAACAGTTCACTCCTGTTGAATCCGCACTTCCCCATCATAGTAAGGTCTACACCGTTGTATTGGTATGCATTTACCACACCTCTGTGTGCAAGCCCTACGAGCAATCCGTCTCAAAAAGCCCGTACTACTCTAGCCTCCCAATGCGCAAAGTTAAACTAGATAACTTAATAGGTTTAAGGCTGTCTCATACCGGCACTTGTGGTTGTACGGATATCCCTTGGATCATACAACACTACGTTCGGTTCTTCATCTGACCTGGGTGATAATCTCCCCCTACACTACGTGCAAGTCCCATGCACATCCGGCTATTGCCAATAATCGCTCGCATCAAAATCATAATTTTATTTTTATTTTTACCAAAATATCAGCAACCTTTAATGTCATATCCAATCTTTTTAATCATATCCAACCTTTTTAAATTATAAAGAGTAACATGTTCCTTTATTAAAGCATGGCTAAGAATGATCATTATGTAATCACTTATACCCAAGTTGACATTATATATTGTCTAACCTTATTTTAAGGTTATCAGGGTTCATAATTCAATATTTATTAAAGAAGTTCTATGAGATTAGAGTATAGCTACCAGTACCACAATATAGCGAATTTAAAGAAAATACGAGCATGTATAAATAGATTTGTCAAAACAAAACAAAATTAAAACACTGGGATCAATATGGTCAAAGAGGGTGCTTGCCTTGCTCAGTTGATTTAGTAGCTGACTCAGGGTCGAATTCTTCAGTAGCAGCTTTGTGTACGTCAGTATCTACACGAGATTATCGTTTCGTTTAACCGCAATAAGAAGCAATGACAATAAGAGGCAAAAAGAAGTCAAATAAATTGATGTAAAGGTTTTGGTGATAAAAACATTTTAAATACTGATTTCTTGTTATTTAAGTTCATTGATTTGTGTTATGGATTTTAGGGTTTATATTATATCGGGTTAAGCTTCTAATAGGATTTAGATGGAAAGCATGTTATGATCGAATCATTTTTTTAATATATGGTGGTCTGGTCTTAGGGAGCATCTAGGAACTGGTTCTACATGTATAGTCCTTTATGTGCAAAGGTAATGTGTATATTATTATTATCTAGACGGAATGCTTAGTCTTTTTATAAATTTTGGTTCACTAATCAAATATAAAATGTTCTTGTATAAACAGGGTTATCCTGGTCCTAACAGGTCTTACTCACTAGTTACACTTTATTTTGAATTTATTTTCACTAATTATTGCTATTTTTGTTTTTCTATGCATTGGAAAACAACCTATTTATATATTTAACTCAAATTGGGTTAAAATTTGAATATTTTTACAAAAATAGGTTTCTTATGGTCTCAGGAGCATGTATAAATTTATTTCATAATTTTTGGAGTTAGGATGCACAACTTTTATATAGTGACCATATTTGGGTATTCCAATTTCAAATTCAAATATTTCAAACTGTGGTTTAAAATTAAATATTTTTGCATATTCTGAAATATTATGATTTTATATTAATTTAGAAATTTATTATGGTGTATTTGGAGCTATCATGCAAAAGTTATAAGTATTTGATTGAGCATAGTTTGGAAATTCTAAAAAAAAAGAAAAAAGGAGGGACAGAGACCTGCTGACTGCTTAAGGTTTCTTCATGACAGAAATTAACCTTACTAGTGGCCTTGCATGTCATTCTTCTTATTTTCAAGGCAAGAATCCATATGAGGATCTTTATGTGATATGTATGTATATAAGGCTCAATATCTAGGTGAAGTAAGAAGATTGTTTCTTTGTCTACCATAAAACCTTCTTCCATTCAAAGTCATTTTCAAGTACCTTTTTCCTGGCGAAGGATGTGACGTCACACATCAATCTAACGGTATGTCGGTCCTAACCTTCACCTTCGTTGAGAAAAAGGATAGTGTACGGCTTACCGAGAGGGGTCAATGTTGGGATACAGGTTTTCCAAAAGATTTTGTCATGATCGCTCACACCAAAGGAAGTGTGTTAATTGCATAGCAACAAGAGACGATCATGTCGTGTGGGTAAAGTACATAACCTCTGCAGAGTGTAAAATCTATTCGGATAGGCGTGCTCGCGGTATTGAGCAATGCTCGGGGATTACAGTCATGGGTTAAATTTTATAAAATAAAAACCTGGATGGGAATGCTGGATGTTAATGGAAGGTTTGGAACTTGACTTAGGGCTGATGCCTTGTTTACTTGAAAAATACTAAAAGTTATTAAATACTGTTTTTTATTTTACTGTCTTTACAATCTATCTATCGTACTTGTTCATAAATGTTGCTTTATTGCAAAAAGCCATGATAATCTTTTCTTTTGGAATAAGACTTGCATATAGTTATATAGAATTGCATTCTGTGCAAAACTTGTTAAGTGCTTCAAGTACTCACCCTTACCAACAACAACATCACTAGTGAGGAGTTTACACCAGCTTTGGAGGTGTTTCAAGAGGAGACGAATATTTAGGGGCGAGCCTTGTCAGTTGCTTGTGGTATACTAAGGAGTTTATCTACGTTTTCAATCCGTTGCAGTTTAACTTGTTGTTCAGAGTGTAGCCTTGCGAGGCATAATCATGTAAGTTTGATCGTATGGTTAGTCAACAGTTTAATATTTAATATATGAAGACTTTTATTATATTTCCATTGTGTATGATTGTGATATTCATCTATGTTGAGTTTGTGTGCATTAGTATGATCCTGGACTAGTGCAGTATACACAGAAAGTCTGGATTTGCATATTCAAATCCCGATAGGTAGACTGTTATTTAATGTTTTGCAAAGCCTATACAACATCATGCGCATTTGCCTCTGAAAATCTGCCACTGATCATAGCACACCACTGCAACCAAGTCATTGAATAACAAGGAATTCCTACTCCTTTAAACCAGGTTGAAGCTCTGCCAATCAAATGGGCAGTTGCTAAATTAACCCACTGATCATTTGGAGTTCCAGAGATATCTCATAAATTTTTTCACACTGTTTAAGCCAGTTTGTCACCTCCTCTCCTTCAAATTAAGGTATCTTTAATCGGGGGCCCTTTTATCACTGCCTTAGTATAATGGTTGATGTTGTTGGCACTTCCCATATACTAGTTTATTTAGACATCAATCCATTGGACTCTAGGTTTTGAGCTCTAAACCCATGAATATTCCACGCACCCATAGGTGGCCTCATTGAACCATTCATATCCCACCTAAATGGGTGCTAAAAAGTTCCTAGTCCTCTCCTCTAGCATTCATCATGTGGCTGGCAGTTGGAACAACCAGAGGTCTTACAACTGGGATACAAACTGCATTTACTTCAGGGACTACTGTTTTAGTTCTATCGCAAACTGTACTCCAGGGATCCTCTGGCCATCATACACTCATTTTTGTACAAAATCAGGGAGGGATGCAGACTGATTTGTTACCTGAACATCAGCAACTGTCGGTTCTATTACTGAGAGCCCCGCTTCAATTTCTGTCGCAATACTCGCGCCAACTCTATCCTGCATAACCCTTTTTGTGTTTTGAGCTCTTGGTGGACTTGAAGAACAGATCCGTTTCAATGGCTCTTTCATCTCCACAAATTGAGTCTTGAGAATCTTCAATTAGGCCAAAACTTCCTTCTTTACAGGAATCTCCGCCTTGACCTTCATAAATTCATCTTTTCCTGCCATAGCTTCTTGAAATCTTGTTGTCACCACCATGAAATCATGTATTCACTCGATCGATTTGAAGGATTTTACCAACTGATGACTGTGAATCTCAAACCTTTTGGTTTCAATCGAGTATCGCCCGATTCCGTCCAGCTTAGGAATTTTACGGCAGCAATACGAAAATCGCTGCCAACCTTCACTGATATGAACCTTCTCTCCAAGGATTGACTGGAGCTCTGATACCTTTGTCAGATTCAACTAGTAATCTAGCTCAGATTGATTCAGAATCGAAGAATGATGGAAGGATATAGATGGAATCGCTAGGGTTCTAAAGAACTAACTACCATACTTTACTCTGAGACCTGGTTTCCATCGTTACTTTTCTCTCTTCTCCAAAGTCTGGCTAAATTCCATTAGTTTTTATAGAGGCAAACTCAACGGTATAAATGGGACATAGTAAAAACTCTCAGCGACAAGTAACAGTAATTAATGAAAAATAACTACTACAGCTTAACCCAAGAACTACTACTTTGATTCTAAGCCATTGGATTCTCTGTTGAAAACTTTTGGGTCAATCTGAGCCGTCTACAGTCTTCTTAGTTGCAGTCGACGAAGCGTTTTTATGGCCTGCCGGCTTCCCTTCAACTCGGCAGCAAGACTTCTTCCCCTTCTGAAACTCCATCGCATGACTTCAGGCCTGATAGCCATGCTGGCCGCTCTCACCCCTCCCTCCTGCGCCACCGCCAGCTTGCTTGACCGCTGTCTACGGACCACGCCACACCGCCACTGCTGCTGTGGGTGCGATCAATCTATTGGCCACGAGCCTCTTCCTTCCTTTGTTAATTTGACGGCTCGATTGATCAGACGACTTTGTGTTTAGGGTTTCAGTGGACATGTAGAACGCGGCCTAGCCCACTAGGACACCAAGCAAAGAAGCACCGCCAAACCAACAAGAAGAACGTGCCGGTCATTCTGTCGCATCGCATGCCCCTGGGTTCAAAGAAGGCCAGGAGAGAAGATGTCGAAGAGCGATCTTTCCTTGGCAATCTTCATGGAAGACGACGAGGATATTAGGTGAATGTGAAGACAGGGCAGGGGGTCTATGTGCCTGGATTTCGTCAAGCACATCGTTTTGCCTTGGTTTGGAACATAGTTACCACACCCCCACAAATCACGAACCGGATTCGTCGAATTCGAACCGATTTATGATACGAGGTTCATGTTCAGAGTGAAAATTGGAAGAAAAAGTGGCGAATTGTGAACCCAAATCATGTACCATGACTTGATCGAACCGCATTTCTGATAACTATGGTTTGAAAAGTCTGAGTTGGTTTGGAAGGAGGGAGATGGTGGCGACAAGGCTTTCGTGAGCAGGGAGGAAGTGATTGCTGACGACGAGAGTGATGATTCTACACCCTGATGAGGTGAATTGTGAAGGCAGCTCTGGGAAATGCGATAGATCAGATATTGCAGCTTACTAGTGACCACTTCAACAACGATATCAAAGCCAAATCTTTGCTTGGTTGAGTACAAAGCAACCGGTTGAGGAGCAAACAAGACAGCCAAGAAATTCATGCCATCTAACAAAGAAATTCAAAGCAAGGATAGGGAAGGGGACCAAACATACTTTCTTGTGCACTAAACTTGTTATGCAAGATTAGGCAAGGGTGCACAAGGAAACCAAATATGCATTATATTGTATTGTACAAACTCTGATTGGATTATGTTGGCTCTAGAAAAGAAATAAACCCGTTAGTATCTTGCTACGTGCTAGATGGAGAACAAAACCTCCACTGAGAAGGCCCAAGATGAACTGCTTATGATCAAATTCTCACCTGCCTAACGGTTAACTTGCACGTATGCCTCTCGTTCTCTAAAAAAATTGTAAGATATGCCTTGAAACACATCAAGTATAATAATTACATTTTAAATAATGTGTTATTGAACCGTATATCATTAGGACATAAGTATACGTCGTTGCATAAATGAAACCCTAGCGCTAAGAGAGAGAGACACATTGTCGACATCAGGGTTAGAAAAACCAACGAAAACCGCAAAAATCGCCCGTACCACGCCGGCACGAAAAATAGAACCGCTCAGTTTATTGGTGAGTTCAAATTCAAATTCAAAAATTTTGGAAAATTTGAAAAAAAAAATATCCAAAAATTCCCTAAAATTACTATTAATAGCTCTATGACCTCTAGTGTGAATTTTTTTTTTGAAAAAACGTAGTTTGGAGACATTTTTTAGCCATTCAAAATGTAGATAATAGAAAAGAAAAAAAAGCCTAGCCTGCAGACTTTCAGCCCACAGGCCAAGTCGCTTATAGGCCACCAGCCCACCCCGGCCCAACCATCTTAGCATAACATGACTGGTGGGATAATCTTCTATCTGTTGTCAAATCGGTGGAACCATTGTACATCTTCTTGCGATTCGCCGATCAGGACAGGGTGCCTACATTGAGTGAGACGATCTTATGGTACACCATATTGCGACGGGAGTACGATAGTTTGTTCCATGACTCTCTAGTAACAAAGGAGATGCACATGGACATGGTGGACTAAAGAATGGACGACTTAACACGTCACACTTATATGAATGCCGGTAATACATTCTTCTCTGGAACACAGTATATTGCAGTTGCACATATGTTACATACTTGTACTAACATGTTTCGTTTCACTTCATGTAGTTGCCACCTTAAACCCCCGGACTACCTACGCTTACGGCACGAACAACAGCTTCTTGCCAAATCTCCGAGATGCCTTTGAAACACTTGCTGATGATACTGATAGCGTCGCGCAAGCTCTTCATGACGCCGACGTTTTCAGAATGAAGGCTAGATCGTTCTCAAGTGCTCTAGCTGCGAGGATGGCACAAGATGGCAAAACATCCTTAGGTATTTTTCTTATACCATCTTAAATGTAATGGTACTCTCGCCGTTAATTTGCAGCATATTGGTGGGATGTGTTCGATTCAAAAACACCCATCCTTCAGCGGTTTTCCCTACGTCTCATGTCGCAATGTGCATCTTCTAGCGGATGTGAGCGCAAATGGAGTACATTTGCATTCATCCACACAAAAATTCGCAACCGCCTGTCATACAAGAAGCTACATAAGCTGGTGTACGTCAACTACAATCTTTGGCTTCGAATTCAAGCCGCAGAAAATCAAAGGCGCTCAGATAAAAACGATCCATTCCATTGTCTTATGGAGCTTACACTATGCGATGATACAAATCCGATCTGACAGTGGATGGAAAAAAGAAGGTCCAATGGTGACTCATTACTTGATGAGGAGGATACAGTGAGTGACACCCCTATCCCATCACAACTTGTGATAGACCCAATTCACCCTGCTGTGTTAAGAAAGGACACTGGGGCTGCACGCATCCTCGAATGGGCAGACAGGATAGTCGGGTACACTCATACAGGGAAAAGAAAGCATCAATCAGTGCCGAGAAGGGATACAAGAAAAAGGAGAGCATCCTCTAAAGGTAAGGGGAAGCATTCCGCAAATGAGCCGTATTATGTAGGGAGTGATGACTCCACTAAGAGCGAGGACCGTCGGAGCCTGTCATACCAAGAGTCTAATGATAGTAGCTCCAAGACGGACATTGATGGCAGTGAGTCTGGTGGCTATGCCTCCATACCTCCCATGCACCAATCAGAAGAGCAGCGTGTCGTCGAATTTACAGGGGAGTCACAGTTCACTCATGCAACACAGGACAAAGACCATAGCACTCTCCAATCACAGAGGATGACTACTGGATGGAAGGGAAATGACGCACCACAGGATAGCTCTAGCTCCTATGGCATCCCGAGACGCAAGGGAGCTATGGCTCATATGGCAGCTATAACTATGTCATCCCTAATGCTCGTGCACAACCTCCTACCCAATGGGTCTACGAGTGGTACGACCCTGAGTTTTATACCATGTTATACCAACAATGGCAAATCTGGCACAATTACAAGGTGGAGTTGCTCGCTACACGACGATTAGCCTTGATGTCCACCAAGGAATACAACATGGCCAACTAAGTGTACATGCAACAATACTACTCGTAGCCCCGAAGGTAATGTTTCATTTCATTGCAACTTGATTTTTTACTAACATAGCATCCATGTAAGTCCAACATGGCATTTGTGTGGGAAGGATGATGAAAATATGCCTACTTTACAACTTCAAATGAAAGGTATCGAAATGTGAATGGTATTGATATGTGAATGCCTATTTTTTTTGCACCTATTGGATTGATATGTGAATGGTATTGAAATGAAAGGTTATTTGTTGACATATTATTGCTAAATACCTACTTTACAACATCTGATTGTCTAAAATATAGCAAAGATCGTGCCAAAATTTTATTTTATTTGTATGTTTCATTTCATTGCAACTCAATTTTTTACTAGCATTCCGTTCATGTAGGTTGAACATGGCATATGTGACAATGGAAGAATGACAAAGCTATTCCTACTTCACAACTTCAAATGCAAGGTATTAAAATGTAAAAGGTGTTGATATGTGAATGGTATTGGTATGTGATTATGTGAATGCCTATTTTTGCACTTGTTAGATTGATATGTGAGTAGTATTGAAATAAAATATTATTTATTGACATATTATTGCTAAATGCCTACTTTACAACTTGCAATTGTCTAAAATATAACAAAGGTTATGTCAATTTTTTTTTCTATATTTAGCAAAGATCATACAGGAAATTTTTTCGTACTTTTTTACATATTTATTACATTTTTCCTATTTTCGACCTTTCATGGCTTTTTACAAATTTTACAACATTTTTTGGCAGTTTTTTTTTATTTTTTTTCAATTTTCCCCATCTTTTCCAACTCTCGCTGCGCCGAAAACCACTTGTAATTTGAGTCTTTTCGAGCGGTTTTCATCCATTTTTCTCGAAAATCGCTCTCTAGTTTGACCAGATTTCAAGTTCATTTGACTTTCCAAACTGTTCAGTTTTTAGTGAATTTCGAGCGGTTTTTTTACGATTTTCGATACTACCGGGTCGTCAAAATCCGAGTTCGAAACGGTAGTGTTAACCCTGGTCGACATGGAGCGGGTATTTAATGAAAATAGTACATTTATATTCGAAGTTAGAATCAAAGAGATCTACAACGTCGAAAATGGTGTAAAATGGAGTTCACATACATTACGTACCATGACATACCATCTCCCCGTAAACCAAAAAAGCAAAGAGAGATCTGAGAAAGAAAATAGCCAGAGCGTGCAAGCGACAACTGATGAGCGAGGCCCCTTACAATCTTTTTTTTAAAAATCTGGCCCCCTTCCAAATGTAATTACAAAAATAACTCCCTCTCCTACCGCGGAAGCACCGGCAAGACACGTGTCATCTGCCACCTTTTCGTACCACAGAAGGAGTTACCGAGCTTTCATAGCTCGGCAAGCCACCGTAGCTACTGAGGTCCCATAGCTCGATACTCCTTCAGCGGTGCGGGAGCGTGATAGGTGACACTTGTCATCTACCGACGCTTCTGCGATTCAGGAGGAGTTATTTTTGCAATTGCATTCGAAAGGAGATTAGATTAAAAAACAGTTCGTCAGAGGCTACAAAAGTTAGGGCTGTGCACAGTTTTACCAGAACAAAAAAACCGTGCCAAAAAAAACTGAACCGAATCGATGAACTCGATTTGACTAGTATATGGTATTCAGTGTGGTATTGCAAAATTTTGACTTTTGGAATATGATTTTTAACGAAAAATCTGTGAGTAAACCGAAATAAACGAAATACTGAAATTAAAAAATACGTGTATAATAGATAAAGGAATGATCAAACGTGTATAAAGTACGGTTTTATAATGGAAATAATATCACTAGATTTGTCAAAATAATGGTCAAATATATGTAATAATTTTTACTAACATATAATTAGATAGAGTAATGATCAAATGTGTGTATTAGAAACCGTATCGATGTCTAAAATGACAAGTAAAAATAACAATTCATGCTAGTTTGGTAAGTATGGTATTTACCGATATCAAACTGAAGTTTTATTTGGTATATTTGGTATCACATTTTAATTACCATATTTTAAAAAACTATATTTACCAATTATACTGTACGCACAATACTAACAAAAAAAGTGACGATTTCTGATGACTGTCGTGGGCCGTGGCGGAGGCTGAACTAGAGTTGTCCAAACGGTCAGCCCGAGGTATGACACTATTAGCCTAGCCCGAGCATGGCATAGCCCAGCCGTAAAAGTGCCATACCGGCACGGCCCACTCGCCCGTGCCGTGCTTGGGTCGGCACAGCGGCACGACAGACCGGCACGGCATAGCACTGCCTAGTTCGGCTCGAAACTACTAGGGCACGGCATGGCCCGTTTAGTTTGAAAAATAGCCGTTGGAGGCTTAAAAAAATCTGAAAAAATCCTAAATTTTTTCCTATAAATAGATGGCTACCCCCCATTTTCACACCAACAATCTTGCATTCTCTTCTATTTATTCTCTTATGGAAATTCTTTTGTTCTTGGTGGTGGTGGTAATTTGGTAAAATTCAAAATAGTTTTGCTAAAAATCCGAAATTTGACTTCTGGCTTCTATCAAGAAATCAAGGTGATAATTGTAATTTTTTTATTAGTATTTTAAATCATATTTTAGTATTAATAGCGTAATTATTTCTTGCAGTTTGCTTTATAGAGCATGGGGATTTTCCGTCGTTCTCGGCTTCTGATTTCGGGATTTTTGAGACATCAGACGGCATCCAGAGCAGGTATGCTATTTGTAAATGTTGTAAGTACAAATTAACTGCTAAATCTTCAGGTAGAACGGGGCACTTAAAGAGGCATGCTGAGAGTTGTAGAAAAAAGCGGAGATGGCTTTAAGACAGACGCAACTACAGTACAACCCCGACGGTACGGTACATAACTGAGACTGCAATCCTAAGGTAGCTCGTGAATATCTTTGTCGTTTAATTGCTTCTCAAGATCTTCCTTTAAACTTTGGTAAGTCAGCTGCGTTTGAAAGCTATATTAGGACCGCTCATAATCCTAGGTTTTCTGCAGTTTCTAGACATACAACAATTAGAGATTTGATTAAATATTATAATAATGGTCGCAATAAGCTAAAAGAAAATTTTAGTACCTGTACTTTTTCTGTGTCTTTGACATCTGATATATGGAGTGGTAGAGCTAAAGAGGATTACCTTAGTGTAGTTGCTCATTATGTAAATGATGATTGGCAACTAGAAAAGAGAATTATAGGATTCAAATTAATTGATGTAGCACACACTGGTAAAAATATTGCCGATTGTATTGTAAAAGTTGTGGAAGATTTTGGCCTTAGTGATAAGTTTTTTGCAATAATATTATATAATGCTTCTGCAAATACTTCTGCCATTAATATTCTTACTTCGCTTTTCAATTCATATGCTGAATCTTTCTTATTACATCAGCGTTGTGCTTGTCATATTATTAATCTTATAGTTAAATCTAGTTTTAAGAGGTTAGATCAGTATCTTGAACCTTTTTGCACTGCAATATCTTACTTAAATTATTCTAATCAATGAGTAGCAGTATATAAGACTTATTGTATTGCAATGAATGTGCGTCCGCGTAAGTTTGGTTTGGATATGCCTGTTAGATGGAACTCTACTTACTTGATGCTTAAGAATCTCATACCATACGAGAGCACATTTTCTGTTTTTATTAACACGCACTGTCGTACACAGGATGGTCAACCGCTACTCACAGAGCAACATTGGTATATTGCTAAACACTTGCTATCATTTTTAGAACTTTTTTTGAATCCACTGTTGTTTTATCTGGAGTTTATTACGCAACCTCTCTTTTAATTATGCATCATATTTTAGAAATTGCTACCCACTTAAAGAGCCACGTAAATGATAATATCTTGCGTGAATCTTTTTATGCTATGAAAACTAAAATTTTGAAATATTGGCAAGAAATTCTTATGTTATATGCATTTGCATTTATCTTAGATCCTAGAGCTAAAGTTCGAGGATTCTCTAATGTTCTCTCACTTCTAAGTGATGTGGTAGGTACTTATTATTCTAGTTATTTTTCAAATGTCCGTGCTAACTTATCTCAAATTTATGATAAGTATGATCGGAAGTTTGCTGTAGTTCGCATGCAGCGACCTCCACCAGCACCCACAACAGGTAAGAAGAAAACCGTGCAGGTAAAGATATGGGGTGCAGGTGGCTCTTTCTCAAGGAGTTCGATTACAACAACGACAAGTACAGACACACTGCCTATCTCAACTGCGACACTGTCAACTACCAAGAGCAGCAAGAGGAGGACTTCAGCATTTTGCAATGGTGACACGAGCACAAAATAACATATCCGGTGCTTTCCATATTAGCACATGATGTGTTAATAGTTCCTGTCTCCATGGTTTTTTTGGAGTCTGCTTTCAGTCTATCCGGAAGAATAATCGAGGAGAGAACAACAAATCTGACAAGTGAGATGGTGGAAATACTTCTCACTATGAAAGATTGGGAGCAAGCTGATCAACGAGCTCAACATACTGCAGAAAATGCTGAGCTGATGGAGACGTTAAAAAATCTTTATCTAGATAATGAGGAAGAATAATTGTAATCTTCACTTTTTTCCTGTATCACTAAGCTATATGCTGTACTCTTTTTTCTTTGTCAATGTTTTCTCGTGTTGAGTTTTTACTGGGCAAAGTTTTTAACGAGGCAACCAAACATCAATAAAGCTCATTATTTAATTCAAATTATTTGTCTCATTTTAGGATTTATCTCATATTTTAGCTTTTTCTTAATTTATATATATGTTTTAAAAAATTTCTATATCATTCGAGTTTTTCTAATTATTCTAAATTTTCTCATTTTTTCTGATTTTTTCTGTAATTTTTTTATACTTTTCTATTTTCCTATTTTTTCTAATTTTGTTTTGATTTTTTTTGTGCTAACAGGACCGGCTGTTTGGGCCCGCCAGAATTGTACCGATATGGCACGGCTCGTTAGCTTCGCGGGCCGTGCTTGGACCGTTTCCCCGACATATGGGCCGGCACAGCACGACCCATTTAGTTATCAGGTCGTGTCTAAACAAGCTGTACCATCAGTTTAACGGGTCGGGCCGCCCGTTTGGCCCTATCTGGGATGAACCAGCGTCCAGCAACGACCCGTGGGCAGCGAACTTAGCGAGTAGCCGCGACCGTGAGGCGTGAGCCCGTCCGCCCCGGTACCAACCGACAGATTCCTTGTCTAAACTGTACTTCCATTTTCGCAGCGCCCCCAATTCCCAACCCCTCCGAATCACACGCACGCAGCGCGACTGCGCGAGCGAGAGGGACAGCGAGCGCGCGACGGACGGAACGCAGGCATGGCCACTTGCACTTCCAGCGGCGACGACTCGCCCCCCGCCGCCTCCGACCTCGTCCTCCGCTCCTACCCCGAGGCAAACCGTCCCCCCTCCTCTAAACCCTAGCTGCCTCCCCGCTTTTCCCCCAGATCTGCGCCCTCGCGGTCGATCTTGGTGAATTGACTTGTTTGGTGTGTGTGCTGCAGATGATCGTGGATGCGATCGCGTCGCTGGCGGAGGAGAACGGCTCCAGCCAGGCCGCCATCGCGCGCCGCATCGAGGCGGCCCACGGCGACCTCCCGCCGTCGCACCCCGCGCTCGTCGCCGCCCACCTCTCCCGCATGTCTGCCGCCGGCGAGCTCGTCGCCGTTGCCGGAGGCAAGTACGCGCTCCCCCCGGCGCTGGACTGCCTCGCCAACTCCGACGACTCCGACGACGCGCTGCCGCCGCCGCCTCCTCCCGCCAAGCGCGGCCGCGGACGCCCCCCCAAGGCGCGCCCCCCGGGCTTCCCGGGAGCCGCCGACCCTATCGGCTCGCCTATCGACGGAGTAGCCCCGCCGCGCCGCGCCGTCGCGGCCGCCCGCCCAAGCCGAGGACCCGCACGCGCCGCCGAAGATCCCGCGCCCGCGCGGGCGGCCGCGCAAGAACCCGCTTCCGGAGGGGATGGTGCCGCGGCTGCGCCCCGGCGCGACGGCCAAGGCGCGCCCGCAGTTCGCCGAGGTCGGCTTCGTGTGAGGCCGATGCGGGGAGGAAGGCTAACTTTTTCACTGCTCCTGCTGCTGTTTGATGTGTGGGGTTTTCTCCGTTCGTGTTGTTCTAATTCTGGGAGCGTTTAGGGGTGGAAGGCGAGATGAGGTCAAGGCGGCGGTGGCCGGTGGTGGTGTGTGTGTGTTCGTGCTACTGTTGGTCGCCGGAGGGGTTTGCCTCCTCCGGCGGTGTATCTTGTATCTCTGTCGCGCGCCCGCAATGCAATGCAGCTAGTTGATCGTTTCCATTCGGGAAGAAACGACCTGGGTTTGTGCCTCTTGCCTTGATTTATGATCCGTTAGCTTCGATTTAGCTCGGTTAACATCGTAGCGTTTGATCGTCGGGGCGTCTTTGTTGTTGGTGTTTGTTCTTCCCGAGCAATTTTTATAATTAGGTTCGGAATGGGGCTTTTGTTTTTTCAAAAAAAAGTGAGCTAGCCATGCGACGACCGCTAAGCTGATGCGGTCACAGATGGATTGTTGAACCCTATTTGTGCTATAATCAGATCAATTAGATGAAGTTCTTGGGACAGCTCCACCATGATCGTTGTAGGCTACAGTGCTACACTCCGTTCATCCTAACTTCTGCTCTCTAGTTGGTAAAATGGTAAATGCATTGGTAAGGAAACATGTCTGAAATTGCAGCCACGGCTTGACGGTCCATTTCGCGCACAATTTACATGGTGCGTGAACACGCTTGCACTTGCAGTTGTGAACTTGTGATGAATGGCGCATGCATGCCGCTTCGCATTCGCGAGGAACATGTATAGAGGCGTCGAAATTGTGTGTTTGTTCTGCCGTTTTCTGTACCGCAGAGAGGCAGTAATTGTGATGATGTTGTTTGGACAAAAGGGGTTGATCTGCTGACGCAAGAGAAGCGTCGGATGACAAGAATCAAACAGCGTTCCACCGGATACGATGATCAAGTGTTGTTCCGGTGATGGTGACACTGCCTAATCCTAGGTTCATGTTGGCAGTAATGATCAAGTGCAAGCGTGATCGAGTGTTGTTCCGGTGATGGTGACGGTTGGACGAGCTCAAGATTGTTTAAGTCTTGAGTAAATTACTTTCTGAGAGTGCTTCTATGCTTTACTTCATAGTACAAGTTATATAAATATTGAAACTAGCGAAGAGATAAGTAATCACTGTCTACTATTTATTTATGTTTTAATATTTGTATAACTTTAAAAAGAAACGTATAAAACACCTCTCTTACTTCCGTCTTAGTTGCCTTGAAAATAACGGAATTTGTTGGGAATTTTTGTCCTGGCTACAATGACAAATGACAGGCTGTTGTGTGTCTTCTTCAATATTTCTGCCGTTTTTCACGATTGTGTTTAAATCTTTACGGATTTTCTATCTGTCAATTGGCATTTTTTTAGGAAATTGATCGAATTTCTCACCTTTGAATCCATCATGATTCATGCACCACCCATCTCTCTTCCGTCTCAGACAAAAATGCAGCCAGGTTTAGGGCTCGGGTTCAAGTTTTAGGGTTGACGGAGGCCCGGGCATAGAATTAGACTGTCTAATCTCTACAGAGCAAAGTTCATAAGAGATGGGATTGAGATCCAATGCAATATGGGAATGCAACTTAAGTAGTTGTATGTGGACTATTGGATCAAAAAACGACGATCCAGATCTTTCGAAAATACTGTTTGAAACCATTATGCCGATTTTTTTACTATAGCATGTATTGTAGCAAAGCACCTTAGTAATGCATTGTTGGATGATTCAGACTGTTCGTTAGCTCGATCAGACGATCCTGGCCTATGGGACTGCATAGAATCCCTTTCCAAGAGATGGATAGCATATGCTCTGAACGCTTGACATCCTTATCAGTACTCGCACATAGAAATTGTGCTCCTAACTTACCGAAGAGAAGACACGATGTGATATCTTTCTTGTGAAGTTATCTGATTGGAAAGCAACATTCAAACTCTGTTTTGGTGCTGTGAAATCTGACCACCGATGCTAGAAAGGATAAACGATCCATACAGCACATCGCCCAAATGGTGTGTACTCACCTCATGCTCTGAGCAGACTATTTATATCTCATGGGCACCGCGAGAACCCAAAATTATAGGCGCATGCTCTTCGCCGCGCCTTTAGGGCTTGTTTGGTATAACTTCTACTCTCAACTTCTTTGGATCCTATGACAATGTACCAAACACCTAACTTCTCAAAAAGAGTAGAAACTTCTCACTACCTCTCGAATGGCTCCCTGTTTGGCTTACCCCTCTACCCGTATGATGCATTCACCAATTACCATAAAAACACAACTCAATCTCTAGTGTTGTCCACTAAAACCTAACTTGACTCTCAACCACATCGTCAGTTACTTAACTGATCGCACCCGTCCTCATGGTTGATGGTTGCCTTGCTGCCTTCGCCATTAGCCTCGCAGATTCCATGGTCGGTGGCTAACGAACATTGTCGAAGAGGAGAGGTAGGGTGGTAAAAAGCTGTCACGTTATCATTGAGTTTCCCATTCGCCACACACTCTATCTTGCTCTAGCCAATAGACACCAGGCACAATGATTTGATGATCTACATGCATTTGTTGCGCATTGGCATGAAGGACTCATTTTCTAAAAATTAAGGAAGCACTCGATCCTTAACTACGAAACCAGGTAACCAATACCCCTTAAGTGTCAAAACCAGGTAACTTACCCCCTCGAGATCATTCTACCTTGTTGTTTGTCCGATGTGGATGGTTTTGACACTGTACATATTTCGTTGATGTAGCACCTTGTGGCGCTAACTCAACAAAACTCACTTAGTACAAAAATAAAAAATCATTGTGTCCACATATCGTACCCTAAACCCATATTCCTCGTCTTCTTCTCTCTCCCAAGCGTAGCTCTACTCTTTCACTCTGTTCCTCACCCTACATTTATCATCCCCGCTCACCCTCCCCACCATCCCATCCACCTCCACCGCCATTGTTCGCATCCATGTCGGCGATCTCTTGAGGCCTATACACCTCTTGTGGTCGTGTTGTTGTTCAATCCAATTGCATATACGAAGGAAAGTTCCTGGCCCCATCCATGGTGGCAGCAATTGTCTCCAGCCTCCATATATGCCATTGTCCTATTCCCGCTCACCGAAGTTGGTCCACATCCACAACCTCATATCTGTCCTCTCCTTCTCCCTATCCATCCCCACCTCTATACTCTCCCGCCACCATGGTTGCCTTCCTCTACCTCTCGCATGACACAGTGGGCCACCTCTACCTCCTCTACACCACCATCATGCGCCCGCCCAATACCATGACCCTACCAAAGCCACCTTCGAGACCACGTCCTTGCAGCCCTCTGCTAGTTCAAGCTCGACTAGCCACATGATCTGTCCCTGCTCCAATCATTCCTTACCCATGCTGCATCTTATTGGTTTGAGTATAGTAGATCCATAGTGGCAGAGGAAAGTGGGAGGGGAGTAGTGTGGTTGATGGTGGATAGTGGAAGGGAGCAGTGTAGAGAGCGCAATGATAGGGTGGGGTCCATTGGTATGGCTCAATGAAGGAGAGGATTGTGAATATGGGCGACCATCAATGAGCATTGCTCGCCCCTTTGCGAATGCCAGAGGTGGAGAAGAGGAGATGAGGGACAGAGAGGAGGCGGTAGCATGGTGGTGGCTATAACTGCAAGGAGAGAACAAAGAGGTCGAAGGGGAGGGAGAGAGAGGCTAGACCAGAAGAGTGATTTAGGGTGATGTGGCCAAGTTAGATGACATGGTGGATGTGTGGGCTGTCATGTCAGCCGAAAACAAGTCATACATTGTCTACGTGGCAAAAACCACTACCGAAAGAGTAGTGTACTATTGGAAACATCTTAGGGGTGAAAATTGGATGGTTTTAATAGTTTAGGTTTGTTGGATGAAATCACAATACCTCCTAGTTGGGGGGCTCTTTCTCCACCGAGTATGTGGAAGGAGATACTCATGGCCCCCTAGGGCACTTCACCTCCTACCCGGAGGTAAGGTTTCACATCGTTCCGGTCTATGAGGCATATGGCCCAACGCTCGGACTACTAGGGCGCCCTCTAAGCATCCATGGAGATGGACATACATTCTCGTATTTCTTGGGATCGATTAACGAGTGGAGATGCTAAGTCTTGTGGTTCCCACGAGGTCAGCCCCCGAAGGAGGGCCCAATCCTCATGATCCCTGTAGGACCCCAGAGTCAGAGGCCTACACCTAGGGAGCGATGAGGTGGGATCCGCTAACACCTCCCGGGAATGGCGAAGATGCCCATGCTTAAGTCAACTACTAGGGGTAAGATAATATTTGTGTACTAGACCGAGCACCTATAAAAGCTCATTGTAACCCTCACTTGTAACTATAACTCTAACGGAATACAAAACATACACAAATTGGTGTGCCTTCGAGGCCACTTCTGAGTAAGGAGACACCCCCTTACACTGAGCCCAGGGCACACCGACATGAGCAGGGTGAATTCATTAGCGTCCGAACATGTATAAATGACTATGTCTCAATTACTCTCTTGGATGTTGGCTCGTCGGTCAGTTGATGTCCGTCTCTCTCTTATGTCCTATTTTCGAACATATGATAAGTGTAGTTTTTTATCTGATTTTGTAGTTGTAAGATTGATTTTTATATTTTCGCAATAGTTGAGGGATAAAATGAACTTATTCTTTTTTTGTAATTAAGTACCTCGAAGAGCACTTAAATTCAAAACTTTAAAAAGAGAAATTTCACAAAACTACAAGTTTTTTACAAACTATAAAAAACTATAGATTTTAGCATCTATTTCATAAAAGTACATATTTTAGGAGAACTTGTGTCCTAAAACTACATGTTTTAGAATTGACTGTTTCTTGTGACGGATCTGACAGTGTACGTCCACGTGGCAGCCTCACTTGCCCTCATTTTCCTATTTCACTCGTGTGTGAGGGTGCCATGTGGACCTACATTGTCAGACCCGTTACAAGGAACGGTCTGACGAGGATTAAAAAACCTATCTTTCATTTGGGCCCTCAATGGATAAAAACCATACTCTATTAATGGGCCCACAAAAGCCCATAATTTAGAATGAAGCTTGTGCTTATTCAGACGGTCAAACCTTCGACCAGTCCAGTCAAAGCAATCCATAACATTGCTTCACACTGGTTATCCCCGACCAGTGAAATAGCCATCCCGACCAAAGAATTGGTCGGGGACAAGCGGTTATCCCCACACATGTCTCTTTACGGACAGTTATATAACAGATGCGCACAACTACTCAGAAGTTATCCCTGAAAAAGGCACCCTTTAGCGAGAAGACACCATTTGGCGGGAAGACATTCCTCGGTTCCATGACGCTTTTGGAGATCAACTGCCACCTCTTCAACTGATATAAATAGGGGACCGATCCGTGTTGTCGAGGAGGGATCAGAGAGCATTCGTAATTAGAATAAGCAGTGGTGACAAGCAATTGTAATCATAATCCTTAAACTTTGTATTTCTTGTACTCTGTTAGACCTCTTAGCTAATAAAGAAGCAATCACCATTTCTCCTCATAACCTTGTTACACTGGAAACCTAACATCATATTTTTATAAGCTCGATCTAGAGACCCCAGGTCTTGAACATCGACAATTGGCGCTAGAAGGAGGACCTCCGATGATTAAGGTGAAGGAATTCCTTGCGATGGATGAAGAAAATTGTTTTGACCTTGTCGACTATACTGATCTCGATGGAAATGACTATCAGATGGAATAAGATTGTAAGTGTGATTTCTATTCCGAGTATGTTTTTGAAGCTGAATTAGCAAAGATTCAGGCAGAGGTTGAAATGGGAACACAACCCGTCCATGGAGTAAATCCCATGGAAATCGATAGTGAGAATGCTCCCAAAGGTAATTACAAAGTTTTGGAGAGCCCATCCTTGGAGGAATGTCTCCATGGGCTTGACTACACCCCTTCTTCTGATGAAGATGGGGCAATTTTGCCCTCTGTCCACTCTGGGTTCCATGCCTGTGCTGTTACAAGTAAGACAGATGGACAACAGATAGAGCGTGAAGCCCACGAATTGGCAGAAAACACCGCTCAAGAGTGTCATGAACAGCTTATGGCGGCAAAATAAAAGGCTGTGGAAGAGGCAAAACACCATTACTTCAACAGTTAGCCAGGTTCATCTCGTAGAACAAACTTTTCAGGAGGACGTCCCCAACACGTTCTTCCAGTTACACCGCCACCTCCAAGGGCGACGGTACGGGATTTAAATTTAGTTCCTAGCAATTCACAAGAGGTTACCCCAGTAGAAAGAATTTGCATATTAACTAGTGTAATTCTAAACCAACCAACGGAAGGGAACAATGCGCTTGATGCAACAACCATTAAATTCCTTGTTGTTGATTTACAAGAAGCTACATATGAAGTGCAGGTCATGTCTACATCTGCAAGATCTCGGACTAATTCCCGTGTGGAACAATCCTCGTTTGGTTAGCACCATCAAGGCACGAATAACCAGCGAAGGAACGCGCCACGCCGGAGAAGCGTTTTCAAACGCCATACCCTAGGTGAAGTTCATGCTCAAGGTCGGTGACGACCTCGTTCTCCTGAATACATGGATGAAGTTCCTAATGCACGAATTCGTTTGGGTCTTTACACAGGATGCAAAGCCTTTTCCCTAGGAGTCCGAGATGTTACTTGGCATGAAAAGTTCAAGCCAGGTTATCTGAAAAGTTTCGATGGAACACAAAATCTATCAGAATTTTTTGCAAGTTTATACCACCGTCATCCAAGCCGCTGGAGGCGATGAGAAGGTAATGGCCAACTACCTCCCTACTGTTTTCAAGGGATCTGCAAGAACTTAGCTATCAATCAGCCAGGAGGATCTATTTTCAGTTTGAAAAACTCGTGTCATGCAATCCTTAATGACTTTAAAAGTTGTTTTGCAAAGCCGGGAAAAGAAGATGATTTACATCGTCTTCGTTAAACTTCTGGCGAAAACTTATGTCAGTTTATCAAAAGGTTTATAGAAGTTTACAATACCATTCTAGATATTTCTGACGATTCTGTAATTCGTGCTTTTAAGCAAGCTGTACGCTATAAGTGTTTTACAGAAGGCCTCAACATTCATCCACCTTCTACCATATCAAAATTATTCGATATGGCATATCGGTATTCGGACGTGCATGAGGCCATCGAATGGGATCGTATAGTTGATAAAAGTCACACATTGCCACAACCTGGCCTGCCGGAGTCAGAAGACAAAAGTATAAAAAGATATCCAAGTCTGAAGGCTGTAAGGGGAAGAATAAGAAAAGAGCAAAAAGAATGCTCAAAGAGAGGTCACATGTGTTTTAGAACGACCTATGTACTCCAAGGGAAAAACCCCTTGGAAGAAGAAAGCTGGTTGGCAAGACGACAAGACCATCTCTAAGAATCCATTACATAAAGTACCAGGACACGACCTGCGTAATTGTCGTACCTTGCAAAGACGCATGGAGGATTTTTACTCTAGCAAGAGTCCTATGCCGACCTTACTAGAAGGGCAAAATGAAAAGAATGCATATGGTGATAAAATACATGGGCTATCAGAAGACCGATAATCATGTCAACGTCATATTTGGAGGATCATCTGCATATGCTTCAAAAAAGCAGTCGAGGAGGGGTCGAAGAGCATTCGTAATTAGAATAAGCAGTGGGGACAAGCAATGGTAATCATAATCCTTAAACTATGTATTTCTTGTAGTCTCTTAAACTGCTTGGCTAATAAAGAAGCAATCCCTGTTTCTCCTCATAACCTTGTTGCACTGGAAACCTAACGTCATATTTTCATAAGCTCGATCTAGGGATCCCATGTCTTGAACATCGATACGTTCGATTCTAAAACTATAATTTTGTGACACAAGTTCTTCTAAAATTTGTAGTTTTGTAAAATATAAGCTAAAACCTATAATTTTATGATAGTTCATAAAAAAACTTGTAGTTTTGTAAAATTTATTATGAAAAATAGAGAAGGACGGTTATTTTATCTCTCTCTCACCGACACGGCGACAAACCATGATCTTAGCTTTCTTACTCAAGTTACGATTAAATTTTAGGTAGGGTGCAATTGGAAATTTGCTCGTAGCCAAACAAGTCTAATCCCGCATTACAGCGAGCGAGCGCCTCGCTGACAACCCGGGCGCACCGTCACAACGGGCCAGATCGTCCCGCCCCAACATCCAACGGCCGACCCGCGTCCCATCACCCCACCACCGCGTCCGAAACCCAGATCCCCCTTCCCCAAGATCTAAAACACCTCCGTCCTCTCCACCCATCGCCATTCTCTCTCCCCTCCCCTCCCTGCTCAGATCCACCACCCCCTCTCCTCCGCTCCTCTCCGCGGCTAGGGCCAGGGGCTCGGGCTTCGCCTCCGCCGTCGCCGGGGACGACGAGTCGGGGCAGGGAAGATGCTGACCAAGTTCGAGACGAAGAGCAACCGGGTGAAGGGCCTGAGCTTCCACCCGCGGCGGCCATGGATCCTGGCGAGCCTCCACAGCGGGGTGATCCAGATGTGGGACTACCGCATGGGCACCCTCCTCGACCGCTTCGACGAGCACGACGGCCCCGTCCGCGGCGTCCACTTCCACGCCACCCAGCCCCTCTTCGTCTCCGGAGGTATATCTGCTAGATCTCGCCCAGCTCGATCGTTTTGTGTGTGATTTGTCGTTTTCGGTCATGGTTGTCGTGGTGTGTTACGCGTTTGGCCCGATTCTTCCTTGGATTGGAGACATGTGCGCAGGTTTCGAGGCCATTAGATGTCTGTGTGATCTGTCGATGGTATTATAGAGGATACCTAGACTAGACATGTTAATTAAGCTTTCGTAGATTGGATCGCGTATGATGTGCGTATGATGTGAAGTGGTGGTTAAGGAATCCTGGTTGGTAGGATGGGTTGGTCGGATCTGGTGTTTGCTTTATGATCTTGGCTTATGATGAGCTGTTTGATTGATTGTTTAGTTTGAAGCCTTCAAGTTCTGTTTCCTTTTTACTCATGTATGGAATCGCCATGGATTTTGCAATCCGTTGAAACAGGAGGTAGAATAGGAGGTGAAATGAGCCAATACATTTTCATTCGCATGCACCAAACCATGATAGAATTCTCAGTAACCCGCACTCTGATGCATCTATTAGTATTGCTGGCTAGACAGTGATTCACAGGGTTTGGACGTGAAGATACTGAACTTATGGTATCTTCTAAGATTTTGGTTCCTGTGATGCAATGCAGGTGATGATTACAAGATTAAGGTATGGAATTACAAGACACACCGCTGCCTCTTCACTCTTCATGGGCACCTTGACTACATTCGTACTGTGCAATTCCACCACGAGTACCCATGGATCGTAAGTGCTAGTGATGACCAGACAATCCGGATCTGGAACTGGCAGTCACGCACTTGTGTGGCTGTGCTGACTGGGCACAACCATTATGTCATGTGCGCATCTTTCCACCCCAAGGAGGACCTGGTTGTGTCAGCATCACTGGATCAGACTGTTCGTGTCTGGGATATTGGTGCTCTGAGGAAGAAGACGGTGTCACCTGCAGATGACATCCTGCGTCTCACCCAGATGAACACAGATCTGTTTGGAGGTGTTGATGCGGTTGTGAAATATGTCTTGGAAGGCCATGACCGTGGGGTCAACTGGGCCTCATTTCACCCCACATTGCCACTCATTGTTTCTGGTGCAGATGACCGGCAAGTGAAGCTGTGGAGAATGAATGGTAATATTGCAGTTACTCCCTGAACTTTTTTACTTTTTTTTTTTAATTTTGCATAGCTGAACAACAACATGAATATTTATGTTTGTATGCCTTCATTCTTTCATATGATGAAGTTATGAATAATATGTGTGATTGTATCATTATCGCTTTTCATTCTGTTTAATTGGTCTTACTTTTACAGAATTACTTTATATCATTTACTCCTCAATATGTCTAAAATAACATGAAGTAACTTGTCATCAAAACAAACTGAATGCAGTAAACATGTTTTACAATTATGAAATTACTGTACTTGGTTTAAATGTTAATGATTGCATGTAAAATGGTCATTGGAGGTTCAATAGAGCACCCCTTTTTGCTGCATATTAGTACATCTGAACAAAACTAGCTGAATGCAAGAAATATGTTTCACACTTATTAAATTACTGTTTTTGGTTTAAATGTTTATGATTGAATGGAAATTGGCCATTGGAGGTCAGTATAGCTCTCCTTTTTGCTGCATGTTGGTAGATTAAACAAATAAAAGGGAATATGCATTTCATTTATTGAAATAAAATAATCTGAATGTGCTATTTATGGACAGACACCAAGGCATGGGAAGTTGATACTTTGAGGGGCCACATGAATAATGTGTCCTGTGTGATGTTCCATGCGAAGCAAGACATCATCGTGTCCAACTCAGAAGACAAGAGCATTCGCATTTGGGATGCCACAAAGCGAACTGGTATTCAGACATTTAGGCGGGAACATGACCGTTTCTGGATTCTTGCTGCTCACCCTGAAATGAATCTTCTTGCTGCTGGTCATGACAGTGGCATGATTGTTTTTAAATTGGAGAGGGAACGCCCAGCTTTCTGTGTGAGTGGTGATACTGTGTTCTATGTGAAGGACCGGTTTCTCCGGTTCTTTGAATACTCCACCCAGAAGGAAGTTCAGGTGGCTCCAATAAGAAGACCTGGGTCGGTCAGCTTGAACCAGTTACCCAGGACACTATCCTATAGTCCAACCGAAAATGCTGTCTTGATTTGCTCTGATGTGGATGGGGGCTCATATGAACTCTACATAGTTCCTAAGGACTCTGCTGGCAGGGCTGATTATTTGCAAGAGGCAAAGAAGGGAGCTGGTGGTTCAGCTGTTTTTGTGGCACGCAACAGGTTTGCAGTCCTTGAGAAGAGTAGCAATCAAGTTTTGGTGAAGAATCTTAAGAATGAAATTGTGAAGAAAAGCCCTCTTCCTATTGCGACTGATGCAATTTATTATGCTGGGACTGGGAACTTGTTGTGCAAAGCTGAAGACCGAGTGACCATCTTTGATCTACAACAAAGGCTAGTTCTTGGTGAACTCCAGGTACCTGCTGTTAAATATGTAGTTTGGTCCAGTGATATGGAGTCTGTTGCACTGCTGAGCAAGCATGCAGTTGTTATAGCTAGCAAGAAGCTTGTCCCTTGTTGTACACTGCACGAAACCATCCGTGTGAAGAGTGGTGCCTGGGATGAGAACGGCGTGTTCATTTACACTACATTGAACCATATCAAGTACTGTCTTCCCAATGGGGATAGTGGGATCATAAAAACCCTTGACGTTCCTATTTACATAACAAGGGTTATTGGGAACAACATTTTCTGTCTAGATCGTGATGGAAAGAACAAGCTAGTAACAGTTGACGCTTCTGAATACATTTTCAAGCTCGCCCTTCTCCGGAAACGCTATGATCATGTTATGAGTATGATTAAGAACTCCCAGCTGTGTGGGCAGGCTATGATTTCTTATTTACAACAGAAAGGGTTTCCAGAAGTTGCTCTCCACTTTGTGAAAGATGAGAAGACCAGATTTAACCTAGCTCTAGAAAGTGGTAACATCCAAATTGCAGTTGCTTCTGCAAAAGAGATTGATGACAAAGATCACTGGTACAGGTTGGGAATTGAGGCTTTGAGGCAGGGAAATGTTGGTATTGTGGAATACGCATACCAACGGACAAAGAATTTTGAGAGGCTTGCTTTTCTGTATCTTATTACTGGTTACATGGACAAAGTGGGCTTCATGTGCAAAATTGCTGGACAGAATAACAATTTGATGGGACAGTTCCACAATGCACTGTATCTTGGGGATGCTAGGAAACGAGTTGAGATCTTGGAAAATGCTGGACAGCTGCCTCTTGCCTATGCTACTGCTGCCACTCATGGACTCACTGAAATTGCTGATAGGCTTTCTGCCGAATTGGGTGAAAATGTTCCTTCTCTACCTGAAGGAAAATCTCGCTCACTTTTGATTCCACCTGCACCTATCACAGCCAGTGGTGATTGGCCATTGCTGAGGGTGGTGCGTGGTATTTTTGAGGGTGGACTGGACACTGCTGGGAAGGCTGAACTTGAGGAAGATGATGAAGCTGCTGGTGCCGACTGGGGTGATGAGGACTTGGAAATTGTTGATGCAAGTGACGTGATTGCAAATGGTGGCGATGGTTTTGATGCTGAGGAGGGTGAAGCAAACGAGGAGGATGGCGAGGAAGGTGGCTGGGACCTTGAAGATCTGGAACTACCACCTGAAACAGAGACCCCAAAAGCTGCTGGCAATGCTCGCTCCACTGTTTTTGTTGCTCCCACACCAGGCATGCCTGTCAGCCAAATTTGGACCCAGAAATCTTCTCTTGCTGGAGAGCATGCAGCATCAGGGAACTTCGACACTGCAATGAGGTTGCTTAGCCGCCAATTGGGTATCAAGAACTTTGCTCCCCTGAAGCCCTTGTTTCTCGATCTGCACATGGGCAGTCATTCATACTTTCGTGCACTTGCAACTGCTCCTGTCATTTCGGTTGCTGTTGAGAAAGGTTGGAGTGAGTCTTCAAGTCCTAATGTGAGGGGCCCTCCTGCACTTGTTTTCACCTTCTCACAAATGGAAGATAGACTCAAGGCTGCCTACAAAGCCACTACTGAGGGAAAGTTCCCCGAAGCGCTGAGGCAGTTCCTTAACATCTTACATACCATCCCTCTTATTGTGGTGGACTCAAGGAGAGAAGTTGATGAAGTGAAGGAGTTGATCGAGATAGTGAGGGAGTACGTTCTTGGTTTGAGGATGGAACTCAAGAGAAAGGAATTGAAAGATGATGTCAACCGTCAACAGGAATTAGCGGCTTACTTCACTAACTGCAAGCTTCAGAGGGTTCATATGAGGCTTGTACTCGCAAATGCTATGGCCCTATGCTACAAGCAGAAGAACTTTGCTACTGCAGAGCACTTCGCAAGGCTGCTGCTTGAGAACAGCCCTAACGAGGTCCAAGCAAAGAAGGCTCGACAGGTGCAGCAACAGTGCAATGGGAAGAAAGATAGTTGTGAGCTGAACTACGACTACAGGAACCCATTTGTTGTCTGCGGAGCTACATGTGTTCCTATCTACCGTGGCCAAAAGGATGTTTCCTGCCCGTACTGTGCATCCCGGTTTGTTCCTTCCATCGAAGGGCAGCTTTGTACTATATGCGAGCTTGCGGTGGTCGGGGCTGATGCTTCAGGTCTCCTCTGCTCCCCTACACAGTTGAGATAGGCGGTGCTAGTTAGAGCTCCCCTATATTATGTCTAGTCTCGTAAGTTCTAAGGGTTCTATCTTATATTTTACCAGGAAGTTTATTGATTGTAAGGAATAAGTATAATACATGGTTTTGTCGAGTTTTTCTTTTCCATTTACCCCCTTGATTTTTGTTTGCCTTGAGGCTGGCGTTACACTCGTTATATGCTTAAGGACTTTTGATCAACTCATGCAAGCTATGCCTGAACATTGATGTATCGATGTTTCTTTCACTCTTTGAAATTCTTTTTTGTGTCGCGGTGTTACATTCTTGCATTGGTATGTCGGTTATTTGATTCCTGTAATATCCTGAATCATTCTTCATGGTTGGGTCAGTTGGTGATAACCTGCCCCTGAGATGCGAGGGCTGGCCTCTTGTAGAATTGTATAGTGTATGCTTCAGATGGATCTTTCAAGCGATCCATCGTGGTCTAATCCACCAGGAACTAAGGGCAGGTTGAATAAGCTTCTCTGCTTCCCAAACTAAATCACGGAGAGATTTTTTGCCAGAGAATTATGCAGATGCTAAAATAGTAGAGCTAGCAGTGGAGCGTCGCATGGCTGCAACAAGGCCCCCGATTTGTTTGGAAATTTTGTTTTTCACTTTAGAGGCTGTATTCAAGCACTCCCGATAAGGTCTAAGGAGTAAGGTATCACATCCCAGTTCCCGTAAAACATCATCCGAACATTGCTGAGAATAATGCTTTTATGAATTTACTCAACAAACTGCCTCGAAATGAACCGACCACTATAGATAGAACCAGGTTCAAAATCTCGGTTTCGCTTCGAATTTTGTCTATGGCCGGAGAACGAAATCTCGGCGAGATTTAAAAATTTTGGATAAATTTAGGACGAAATACAAAAACAAAAATTCAAATCCGGTTTTTTTTTTCTACAGAGAAAACCGAAATTTCGGCCGGTTTTGCCGAGATCTCGGCGAAATTGCATCGAGCGAAAAATGGATCAAACGAAGTCAAAAAATTTTGACATTTTTTTTGTATGTTCCTGACACATCAGTGATGTTCCCATAGAAATTTCAGATGATTATCAGATCTGAGGAATTTTTAAAAATTCAAACATTGCTACTGTCCTGATAAAACACTGACCGGCAAGTTTGAACTGAATGAAAAAAGAAACAAAACACGTTAGAAAATTTTGAAATTTTTTGTGCATGCTTGTGATGTATCACTAATGTTACCATAAAATTTTCAGATGATGATCAAATTTCATGAATTTTTAAAAATTCGGACAGTGTTACTGTGCTGATAAAAGCTTTACCCGCAAACTTCAACCAAATGAAAAATGGTACAAATCAAGTTAGAAATTTTTGAATTTTTTTTAGATGGTCATGATTTATCATCAATGTTTATACAAAATTTTTATATGATGATCAAGCTTTAAGGAGTTCCAAAAATTCTGAGAGTGCTAGGTTCTCGTAATAACCTAATGATCAATACATAGATTTGTTTTAGAAACAAAAAAATGTTTGAAATTTTTGAATTTTTTCATAAGGGTTATAAGGAAATTATTAAGATCTCATAAAATTTTTGAATCATGATAACACTCCAGTGAATTTATAAAATTCTTACAAGCACAGTGTACCATTTATGTTCTTTCTGTTTTTGATTTTTGAAATATAACAAGTGAAGTTCAATACATACATAGATTTGATTGAGCAAACAAAACAAGTTGATTTTTTTTTAAATTTTATATAATGGTACTGAGTCAATTATTAATCTCTCATAAAAATTTTGGATCATGATCATACTCGAGAAAATTTATAAAATTCTGACAATGTTACTGACCCAATTATGTTCATTTTGTTTTTGATTTTTTAAAGATAAAAAATGAAGTTAAATTATTTTCAAAATTTTTCTGTATGATAATACACTTCTTATAATGGTACCATAAATATTTCAGATCAAGAGAAAGCACATACAATTTTATAAAAATCTAACAGTGTTTCTGAAGTTTTTAAAAAATGTTTCAAAAATTCGGTTTTTGAACAAATTTTCATATAAGATAACTTTCTTAAGGGTTATTGGTCAATTTTCGGTCAAATACGGTGGTCAAATATCAAATTCCCGTAAAAAATGGCGAGATACCGGTCAGTAAGGGCGAAATCTCGTCGAGAAAATCCGAGATTACTATAGCAACACGAATTTTTTTGAATTTTTGAACTCGGCCGGCTCACATAATTTCGTCTAGCTCCGGAGAATGAGATCTCGTGAAATCTCGCCGAGATTTCTACCCCTGGATAGAACTAGGATTAACCCCACGGCTTGCTGCAGCTGCAGACAGCTATCTATCTAGAATCTGAGTTGACCACCGTATGTAGGCTTCAGTGGATTGTATCGAACGGGAGGATTCTAGACAGTTTCTCCTACAATGAGAAGCTGCTCTCTACATAGAATCAGAATCCGGTTGGAATCTGATTCTTGCTGATTCTCGCCGGTCCGATCCGGAACCTAGAAGTCGCAGTCAGCCTGACCCGATTCTCCTACAATTAGAAACAGTTTCTCCTATGATCCAGAATCTATACTCTATTTAATATGTCCTGAACTGGACCATAGTACTAGGATTGACCACATCACATGTTATGCATAATTCAATAATACTGTTCTGGGTAGTGCTCAAGAAGTAAATTATGGCAAGGCTTATTATTATGACATACATTTCAGAAATCAACTGAGATTACATATTACACACTACGTACAACACATCCATGTTAGAAATGAATTTAGATATATTAACTAATTGAATCCATAATTACAACTCACAAATTAATTCAAGTGGTAAATAATAAATTCACAACTCATCAGGTAAGGCTGAGTGGCATTCGCCTTTTGGATTTATGACCTCATGCAACAAGAAGGCATAGAGTTGTCCTCGAATTCGTAGTATGTCAGCCTGTTCCAACGCAGATTTAGCGTATTTCCAAGCCTGTCGGTGGGAAGAGTAAAGTCTTTCATGTATATAAATTGATAAGTAGAAATAATTATTGCAAGATTGACAAACCTCTATGGCATTGGTCTTCTTTGCACTAATGAGGATTTGCATATTGTGGCAAACGTAGAATCCACATTGGTTAGTGGCTTTTGGCTATTGGTGGCACTGCCAAAATATAATAGGTTAGTTCCAGAGGTATTATTATGGAGTGTGAAAGATTATTGCGTACTATTGGAACCAGAAACTTATGAACGTGCTTCAGCTGCGATGAGTCCTTGTGTGGCCCTCCACAAACTCTATAGACATCGAACGACATCTCGAGTAATTTTGCGATAGGCGTCAAGTCATAAGTGCTGTCTTTTTTGGAATCAAGGTAAATTACCCGGTTCTGTCTTAGTATAATTACATGTAGAACCCAGTAAAACCTACACATGTATGTCCCCATGGCCATTCAACCTAACTTCGAGCTGTATATAAAGTACAAATCAACAAGTATAGCAACTGAATGAAGCATTTACCCCGGGTTGTGGGGTAAAATTATGAAATTTTTTCCCGTTGAGACGGCAATGCTTTTTTCCACGTACTCCTGTACGACTTGTAAATTTTCGTCTATGATTTGCTTGGACACCATGTGTGGGTCGAGGAAACCCACCGGTTCTTTCTCTTTTTTTGCTTCAATGATCATGTATCTATATATACAAAAGCAAGGATCATATATATATGACATTTATCGGAATGACACGAATGTAGACCGTGATTGCACATACTTACGATGTCCAGCATCTGATGAGTGAGGCATCGAGAGCGTCGAGGTTGTAGAGATCGAACAAGTCATTGAAGCCGACCACGAAGAAGCCCCCCAAAAACTGGTGAAAGAAATGCTCCTCCTTGAAGCTGACCGAGATACTCGATACCTGTTGTGCCACCGACTTGTTGGCTTGTTCTATGCATTGGAGGCTCACAAACTGGAGGCTTCTTGTTGCGGTTCTTGTCGATGTAGTCATTCTTTGCCGAACCGCCGACATCGTTCTTAGCTTTCTCCAGTTTGGGGCAATTAGCCCGAATGTGGTTGGGGCCACCACACTCGAAGCATGTGATCATGCCACCTCTCTTTCTCTCTCTCACCCTCTTGTATGCATGAGAAAACTTGCGAGCGAGAAGAGCAAGCTCATTTTCTGGAAATTTTTCTAGTTGGTCATCGCTTAGCTCACAAAGGGCGGAAAGAGAGAAACCAATAGAAGGATCAGAAGAAGAAGATCCAATGGGATCGGTGACCAAGGGCATCGACTGAGATTTCGTCTTCCGTGAGACGACATCGATCTCATGAGTCTTAAGGCGGGAATAAAGCTTGTCAAGAGTTAGAGTCGACAAGTCGGTGGTGTCCTTGATGGTGGTCACCTTCATCTCCCAAACACGCAAATCGAGTGCGGTCAAGAAATGTCGAGCATTATCCGAGTCAGGGTATATGCAACCAACTGCTCGAAGATCGCTCAAGATCTTGGTAAAAAGACCGAAGCATTCATTAAGACTCTCACCAGCGTGTTGCTCAAACTTGTTGAACTCACGCTTGAATTGGTCCTGTCGAACCGTCTTGATTTGGGTAGTGCCCTCATGGTAAGCATCGAGGGTCACCCAAATCTCGTGAGCGGAACGGAGGTGAGAAATCCTATCATACTCACTGCGGCTAAGACCCTGTATGAGAATGTTCCTTGCCTTAGCGTTTGCCTCAACGTCAGCCATATTGCCGACCGTGACGTTTTCATCAGCAGGAACCTCATACGGGAGTTTCACCTTCTGCCATATCAGAAAGCCCTGGGCAGTGATGTATGACTCCATTCGAGATTTCCAAAAAGGAAAATCAACTCCAGAGAAAATAGGAGGCTTGGTGGAATACTTGTCCATCGCCATGGCTCTTGAGACCGGTCAAGATCTATGGAAGAGCAAAATTGGCTCTGATACCAATTGAAAGATCGAAATGGCGATCAGGGGTGGGGTGAATGATCCCAAATAAAATTTCCCCACTCAAAGTACTCCAAACACTCTTGCAATAAAAATCTAAAGCACCCGAAGATTTTCGTTCAAACTGGTGCTTCTCAGATTCACACACCCTCCAAAATCCAGAATAATTAGACAACTATGTGTACCCCTAGCTTGCATGGATAAAAACCATGAATCATGTGAGGGGTTTTTTAATCACAATCCTGGTTGTCAAGTGTCCAAACAAAAGAGGAATCAATTCAAAAGACTTCTTTTCTAAAAGAGATAAAGCTAAAACACCAAAGTCTCTTTTTAGAAAAGTTAAAGCAGATTTTCAAAAATTATCCTCAGTTGGAACAGGTGGTTGGTGCATTTATGTTGCTCTAAAATTTTTGATAATTTTTTTCCCTGTGAGAAGTTGAGTCATGAAACACTACACCAAAAATAACCTCAGAAAGCTTTGTAGAATAAGAATGAAAAATCAAGCAATACAGACAGTCAGGAACTTCGACCAGAAAGTTTGAGGATCGGTTTTCACTTCATAGATATCAAAAGGTGCAACCAGTGGACTCAAGATATTTTATACAGATGTATATATGAGACCTGAACCTTATCCAACAAGAATCACTCAAAAATGATGTCTATATATTTTTATAAAAATGAAACACTGACTGCTGCGCGAAGAACAAGTTCTGGACAGATTTGCAATTTGATAAAAAACTTGATCTCTAGTCTATCCAAGGGTGTAAGAAAGTTGTAGAACCAAATGAACACCCTAAAGACATCCTAGAAGAACAACATTTAGAAGGGGGAGGCAAATCCAAATTGCATAAATGTAAATCGCAAGAATGTAAGTGCTGAATTTAATTGCAGAATTTAAGTGCGGAATTTAAGTGCATAATGTAAATTGCGTAATTTAAATGCGTAATGTAAATGCACAAAGAAAATAAATGATTTCAGGAAACATTTCATTTCTGGAAGGAGAGGTTACAAAGCCACATTCATGTGGGCAACGCTCAAAGGAGCATCAAAAACCTCAAAACCTTCAAGGGAAGGAGGCTACCCCTCCACCCCTATTTATACTACTCTTGGGCCATCTACCACCCTTGGATGAGTCCCTCAACCCTAGAGCACTCATCTAAGGGCTAGGATTAACCCACACACATAGCCATGCAAGGGCTAACCCAAAACCCACACACATACCGGGTTTTCTTGCACGATTTTCAAAGCATATTACCTAGACCCGCTAACCTATCAACTAGACCTCAATCCGACGGCCCTCATTGATTCACGCGGCATCTAGCTAGCATCATCTCCTTTCCTTGTCTTCTTGACTTGCCCGGACTCCGTCTCCGATCATCTTCCGGCGATCTCCAACCGTTTGGACCTCCGACGCTCCTCGCCTAGTTTCGATCATCCTCCGCCTCACCATGACCTAGCACCATCGCCCTGCAACCATCAAAGACAAGGAAAAACCTTTCACATAGCAATGCCCACAAAGATGTGAAATAAATCCATCAAAGTACACTCATTAACCACTTGTAGGATCGATATATACTAAACTAGCAATCAGAGGGGGGGTGAATGATTGCGCGGAAGCTAAAACCAAATTTTTGATCTACTAAAAATTCACCCCAATTCGGACTCAAATAATTGCTTCGTATTCAACAAAACAGAGTTAGATGCATTCGGTAAATCGCTAATTACCGGAGATCCAACCGTCAGATTGACCTGCAATTTGAACTGTAGAAAATATATTCCAATAAGAATTTAATAAAAAAAATCAGATCGATCGGACCAACGGATCAAAAGTTATTAACCTCGTAAGCTTGTCGTGTGATGATTATGACGAGAACTGATCAAACCCTAATTTCGTGATTAATCACAATCTACAAAAGATTAACCATCGAAACTTTGAGAGACACTAAGTTGATGCCCTAGGAAGGTTTTGGATGGATCAAATCAAGATTAAACTCGTTGAATCAAGAGAGACAATGAATCAATCTATAAGAACAAAATAAGGCAATCAAAACGAAGGTACTGTAGCAAACCTCCCGTGAACAGTCACACGCCAAATTACTGTAGCATCGTGGTACTGTAGCTGCACGAGAAGATCTTTTTCCATGCGTTAACCGGGCGAGGAAAACTGATTTTTATTTCTTACGCTAGTCAGTTCTGATACTCCAAACAAAAGAGTACAAACCCTAATACCTTGCTCTCTCATCTAAACAGGAGACATCCCTCTCCTATTTATAATGAGCAACAGTTCGCATGCATGTCCACCTGGCCCAATACATGCAAACTACCCAAAATTCACACATGCACGCCTGCCGCTCTCGCGTGACTAACCAGCCTCCATGTGCACCGTTCTCTAGCCCGAACGTCCCGCATGACATCCTTGACCACTAAGACCTCAGTTCCTCCTTGAACCTAGTCCCGAACCTCACTTCCTCCATGAACCTAGTTCCAGTCCCGTCATCGACCACGTTCGCCCTCAAGCAACACCTGCACATGAATAAACACAAAACTATGTACGAGCACAAGTCCACGACTTGACTCAAGATCAATCCATGCAACCACTCACATGAGCGCATTGCATCAAGCAAAACTATTACCATGCTATCACAAGCATATCAATTAATCATCTGAAACAACACGTGCAAAAGCACAGCACATGCCATGAATACAACCACTTCGCAATGCCAATTTCATTACTAAGCCAATTCTCCAGCACATGATTTTACAAAATCCATCAAAGTACACTCATTAAAATTCATTTTTTCTCGTTCTAGCCGGTAGCACCGGGAAAACAGAGAAGACCTCAAATTGCTTCCAATTGAAAATCCAATTCAAATCAAACTCAAACAAGAGCAACCCAAGCTCAAATTTAGTCAAATACTCATCACAAACATGGATGGACCTCCACATGGTCCTTCAGCGTCAGTGACCGCAGTCGGCCAGAAAAATCCTTGACGATAGGCTTTGCCGACTAAGGTTGATGACGCCGCATGATTCCCACAAACTCCCGAGTGGATTTGCTTGAGAAGATCTCTCCCTTCTTGTTCTGATATGCATCGTCGTAGTACACCAGAGGAGCTCTTGCGATAGAGTTCTTCCCTGATCACCATATAGCTCTTGCTTCGGCGCATTATTCGTTCAGCTTGCACGCGGTCTTCGGGTAGCTCGTCCTTCGTCAAATAGTCCAGATACAGAGCTGTCCAATTGGGGGTAATGACTAGGACTTCTGCTTCTACGCTCTTCTCGGCTGGGGCGTCCGTCTTCGACCGAGTGCTAATCGTGGGCTTGTGAATTTCTTCGACGAATACTCCCACGGGCACTGTAGACCGGCAGGATCCCATTTTTGCTAGCTCATCGGCCGCTTCATTGTCACGGCGGAGCACATGAATAAGTTCCAGGTGAAAGTGCATCTAGGCACTTATGTTATTTTGGTGATTAATGAATGTTATTTTGATGATTAATGACAAACACTCATAATGACAATCTATGTAAATTAAGTAAATGCTTAACTTAGTGCTTAGCAAATGACAAACCTCTAATATGATTATATTGCTATGAGACTAACTTGTTATTGCCTAGTTGAGTATCAGTCTCATCTATTTAGAGGAAAATCAAATAGGAAGGTTAAGCAAAGATAAGGTATGCAATTTTGGTATCTATTCTATATTTGTTATTGCATTCCTTTTGTGCAAATGCATAGTGAACTCCAAGTAACATGTTGATTATATATATGCACATTGGTTCATGTCATATTTATTTGTGCATATATATTCATTTGAGTTCATTATGGTATGCATGTATTAACTAGAGTTAAACTTCATATTGCTATAGATTGACTTGGTGCATGCATGTTTTATTTGTATATCTTCTCATGCAATTCTCTTAGTGAAGTTTATCTAGTGTTGGATCACATATTTACTCTTACTCCAAATATTATTTGCACATGTACAATTCGTGTATATTCTATCATGTGCTTCATTTAAGTAAAGTCTGTGATCCTTGCCATGATTTAATTGATTCATCCTATTGGCAATTATATATCTCTCTAGTGCATATAGATCAATTACATATTCATCATGATGTACTTAGTAGAGAACATTTCTTATGTCAAGTGTTTCCATTTATATTGTGCTTCTTTATATGAAACACTTGTTGTAATCAACTGCTCACAAATATCAACTCTATTCATATCTATTGAGCTTTTGGGACTAATGTCTTTCATGAGTAGTTTGGAAAGAATTAGGTCCCGTCTGTGTATGATGACCAAGGTATCTTGGAGGATGATCATTAAGCCGAGGTCAACAAGACGGCGGTGTCACCAAGAGCTGAGGACTAAGTCAAGAGCAACTTGGCGTGGAGATCGTCAGAGAGGATGATCAAGTCAAGGTTGATAGGACGAGAGTCTCATGAGGTGAATCGAGTCGAGTTGGACAAGGCGAAGGTGTCATCAATTATATGGTGAAGGTCTTCATGCATCGACATCAAGAAAGAAGACGGCAAGTGACTAGTTCTAGACTTATATTATCTTTGATTTAATTTGAGTCTAAGGATTGCCGTACTATTAAGAGGGATGCGATGTCGAATGACTTTTAGATGTGTCAAGTGCTCAAGTGATCCATCCTTGTTAATCTTAGAAAGAGAGTGGTGTTGGTAGTGCCGGAAAGTGAGGGTTGTAGGTCTCTCTTGATTTCTTTGTGAAATCTGTGTTTATCCTTTGAGTTTTGGATAGTGAGATCTTGTTGGTTGTGTAGCCCTCGTTCTTAGCTTTCGGGAGAGTCCAAAATCACTGAAATCGGAGTCCGGAGTCAAAAGTTATGCTCGTTTTCGTCGAGCTGCTCAGTGCTATTCGGACTATCCGGAGTTAGTCCGGACTATCCGGATAATCCGGAGTATCCGGACATTCATCCGGACTCTCCGGGTTGAGTCTCTCTGTTAGCCCTTCTCAGTCAGTCCGGAGTATCCGGATTGAAATCCGGAGTCTCCGGATTGTGCAGAGTTGCCCCCAACGGCTAGTTTTTTGGGGAGGTCTATTTATAGCCCTTCCTCCCTCTTTTTGAAGAGGCTTTTGGGAGTGGATTTTTTGAGGAGCTGTGTGGGGGGGCTTTGAGAGAGCTTTTACCCTTAGATCTAAGTGATCCCCTTGTGAGAAGGGTTGGGAAGAGTTTGGAGAGTGAGTTTTGAGTTGGTTGAGCACTTGATTTCATCTCCAAGTTTGTTCTTCGTGAGCATTTGTTACTCTTGGAGGTTGAGGACTCCTAGACGGCTAGGAGGTCGCCTACAAGCCACCGTGAGCTTTGTGTGGTTGGCCGTGGGAAGTTTGTGAAGGCGGTTCCGCCTCCGTAAGGAAGGAATCAAAGGAGTGAAGACCGCGAGTGCATTTGTGCAACACCGGAGGAAGAGGGTTGAAAGAGACCCGGCTCAAGTGTGACCGAGCCGCCTCAGCGGAGACGTAGGATCCTCAAGGATCCGAACCGGGTGAAAAATCTTTGTCTCCAAGTTTGCTTCTTACTCTTGCTTTAGTATTTGGTTTTGAATCTTTGGGAGCCCCGATCTACTCTTTTGTTGTGTTTGGCTCCAGATCTTCTATACCCTCAGGTACCTGACATCATTAAGATCTTTTGTGTTCAAGTAGATTGTTGAAAAATTGCAAAGATTTAAAATCTCCATTCGAAGTCTCCAATCCGGAGTATCCGGACTCCTCAACCCGGACAGTCCGGACTATCCGGAGTATCCGGATTGAATACCCCGGACACTCCGGATTAGGACCCTCGGGATCGGACTATCCGGAGTATCCGGATTGCATCAACCCGGACAGTCCGGACTATCCGGAGTATCCGGATTGAATAACCCGGACACTCCGGATTGTTCAGGACACTCGGGAGATTTTATTTAGCTGCAATATTTTTATTCCGCTGCATTTAGCTATAAAGTTTTTAATTCGCCTATTCACCCCCCCTCTAGGCGACATCCCCTGTCCTTTCACCAGGTCGTTAAAGTTACCTTCTAACTTGCGTACCTCCTGGCAGTACGCTGCCATGTTGTCTTTGATGCAGGACCATTCTTTTTGCACTTGGTTGACCATGAGCATTGAGTCTCCGCGAACCGCCAAACGTCGAATACCGAGTGATATGGTGATACGGAGCCCATGGATGAGTGCCTCGTACTCGGCGGCGTTGTTTGAAGCGGGAAAAAGTATTTGAAGAACGTACCTCAACCTTTCTCCACTTGGTGATATGAGCACGATACCAGCCCCTGCGCCGCTGAGCATGAGGGAACCATCAAAGTACATTGTCCGAAGACTCGAGCTCCTTGGTAAATCACTGGGCTTTGAAGCTCATCCACTCGGCCGTGAAGTCGATTTAGCGCTTGAGACTTTATGGCAGTACGAGGCTTGAATAAGATATCGAAAGCTCCAAGCTCGACCGCCCACTTTGCAATTCTCCCAGTGGCCTCCTGGTTGTGAAGTATATCTCCTATTGGGAAGGAAGTGATCACCAAAATAGTATGTTCTTGGAAGTAGTGCTTGAGTTTGCGAGACATCAGCAGGACAGCATACAATAATTTTTGCACTTGCGGATACAGCACCTTGGATTCGCTCAGGACTTCACTGACGAAGTAGACCGGGTGTTGGATCTTACGCACGTGGCCGGCTCCTCCTTTCTCTGACGACGCATCGGCGACTACATGAGTCGTTGCCGCGATGTAAAGTAGCAGGGGCTCCTCCTGCATCGGTGAAACCAAGACCGGGGGCGTCGTCAGGAAGGTCTTCAAGTCTTCAAACGCCTGTTGTGCCTCTGGAGTCCATTGGAACTTGTCCTGCTTCTTGAGGAGTTTAAAGAAAGGTATACCTCGCATACCCAGTCGGAAAATGAACCTGCTAAGTGCGGCCATGCATCCTATAAGCTTCTGGACGTCCTTTTGGCAAGTCGGCGGTTCCATTTTTGATATGGCCCTGATCTTCTCTGGGTTGGCCTCGATGCCTCACTGTGATACGATAAACCCGAGCAGTTTTCCTGAAGATACTCCGAAAACACACTTCTCGGGATTAAGCTTCATGCTGGAAACCCTTAGACTCTCGAACGTCTCGGTCAGGTCGGCAATAAGGTCCTTCCTTTCTCAAGTCTTCACCACGACATCATCCACATATGCTTCCACATTGCGCCCGAGCTGGGCATGAAAACACCGCTGTATTGCGCGCTGGTACATTGCACCAGCATTTTTCAATCCGAACGCTATCGTGGTATAGCAAAAGGTTTTGAAAGGCGTGATGAATGAAGTTTTGATGTGATATTCCGCTTTTAGGCGAATCTGGTAGTATCCTGAGTAGGCATCGAGAAAACTCAGAATTTCACACCCGGCGGTCGAGTCAACCACCTGATCAATTCGAGGTAGCCCAAAGGGGTCCTTCGGGCATGCCTTATTGAGATCAGTATAATCAACGCACATGCACCAAGTTTTATTCTTCTTTTGCACTAATACAGGGTTAGCCAACCAATCGGGATGATACACCTCTTTGATAAAACCTGCAGCTAAAAGCTTGGTGATCTCCTGCTTGATGGCGTTCCGGCTGTCCGGAGCGAATCGTCGAAGCCTTTGCTTGATTGGCTTTGCCTTTTCGTCAACGTGCAGTGAATGCTCGATCACCTCCCTTGGAACACCCGGTATGTCAGATGGTTTCCAGGCAAAGATGTCCTTGTTAGCCTAGAGAAAGGTGACGAGCGCGCCTTCCTATTTGTCCTCGAACCCTGTCCCGATCAAAGTCGTCTTAGACGGATCGGACGGGTCAAGAATGATTCTGTTGGTTCCTTCGCCGGGCTTCATACCTGACGTGGCCTGCTTCTTGGACGGGACGTCGCCTTCTTCCCGCAGCGTAGCAGCTTTTGCCTGGATTTTCTTTGTCTCGGCGTTCGCCTCCTGCAACTCAGCGAGTTCGTGGTTCTCTCGGTTGCATTGCAAGGATTGCTTGATGTCACTGCGGACCGTGATGACGCCTTTGGGTCCCGGTATCTTCATCACCAGATAGGTGTAGTGTGGGACGACCATGAATCTAGCCAGACCGGGCCTTCCCAAGATAGCGTGGTACGCCGTCTCGAAATCGGCCACCTCGAAACTTACGTGCTCGATCCGGTAGTTGTCCTTGGTACCGAAAGTGACGGGCAAAGAAATCTGCCCGAGTGGAAATGAAGACGCCCCAGGGATCACTCTGTGGAACGGCTGAGTGCTCGGCCTTAGCTCGGAGTGGGGAATGTTCATGTCGTCGAGGGTTTTGCCGAACAGGACATTGAGCCCACTCCCGCCATCGATCAAGACCTTCCTTAACTTTACGCTGCGAATAACAGGGTCAAGCATTAGAGGGAACTTACCCGGATGTAGAACCCGGTTGGGGTGATCCGAGCGGTCAAAGGTGATCGGTACCTCGGACCACTTTAAATATTTGGGGCTGCTGGTTCCACCGCATTGATCTCCCGAACGGTAAGCTTTTGCTTTCGCTTGGACTCGTATTCGGTGGAGCCCCAATAAATGTAATTCAGCTCGAGCTCGGGCACCTGAAAATCGTCCTCACCGGGAGGGTCCTTCTTCTTGGTAGCCTCATCCTTCGTTGGAGCTGGTTGCCTGTGGCTTTCACGCTCAAAACACTTCAGAGTGAAGCAGTCCTTGGCCGCGTGCTTTCCCCTTGGGTGGATAGGGCAGATCGCCTCCATGACAGAACTATAGTCGGGTGCCTCCCTCCGCGGGACTCGGGGCCGGTCACGGTCGGTTACTGCGACTAGCACCTCGCCTTTCCGCTTATTATCTATGTGCTTGGAGGACTCGAGCTTGTCGCCTTTGTTCTTCTGCTGCGGGCGATCCTCTTGGCGCTCGGCCAGGGCGTCTGAGGCCGTGGTGTAGCGATCGGCCAGTGCAAACATCTCCTTCACAGAGGTCGAGGGTTTCCTGTACATTTTCTTGATTAGATCAGGATCACTTACCCCTTTTTGGGAGGCCGCCACTACTACCGCTTCAGACACGTCCCTAACGATGTTCTTCTTCTGCATGAAACGTCGAATGAAATCTCTCAGCATCTCGTCCTTCTTCTGGTGAAGCTGATACAGGTCCCACGGGGTGCCAGGCCTCTCGTAGGTTCCCTGGAAGTTCGCGATAAACTGATCGCAGAGGTCACTCCAGGAATCCACCGAGTTCGCCGGAAGTCCTGTGAGCCATGCTTGAGTCGAGGGGGTGAGATTGACTGGCAGATAATTTGCCATCACGTTCTGGTTTCCTCCGGCTGCTTTGACCGCCAGGGCGTAGACCTGCAGCCAAGCTTCTGGATCTCGCTCCCCATCAAACTTTTCGATTCCCTTGGGGTTGAAACCTTCGGGCCAAACCACTTGGCGCAACCGGGGAGTGAACGCTCGGATCCCGTCAATAGATCTCTCATCATGATGAGAGGGAGACCGGCGTGGCGAGCCTCTGGCTCGGCGATTGTCTTCAACGCGCCGGGGCCGAGTTCGGCGCGGCGAGCTCATGGCTCGACGGTCGTCGTTGTTCCGACCCTGGTGATGATAGTCTCTATGGTCGTCGCAGTCATCGTACCTCTGATCACTTCGTCGATCCCGGCCGGTATCGAACCGCTCGTAGTCGTCGTGGCACCTGCGTCGCTCTTCCTCGTCCCGCTCCTGCCGTCTGGCGGTGATGTCTTCGTGGAGGTCGCGGTTGATAATTCGGCGAGCATCGCCGAGTGGTGGCGTATGGCGCCGACTGCCGGTATTCCGACTGGTTGCAGTCTGACTGCTGGCGACACGAGTAGCCGCGTGGGAGCGCGAGTGCGCTTCACCTACCGGCTTTTCCTGATTCTGCTGGATTGCTGCCGCCGTCACCATGGCCTTGATCTGGACCACGATCGGGGCCGTCGGGCTGTCCGATGCAATCATCGGGTCCAGCGTGTCAAAAAGCGTCTTGGAGGCGACGACGTTCTGCATCGGCGTGCGGAAGACGGATTGGTCTCCCAACCAAGACTGCAGGATGTCCTCGCGGACATGCGGCCGCGCGATCAAAGAGATTGTGCCTGCACCTCCTTACCCTTACGAAGACGATCTTCCTCCGCGGCCTCTTGGTCTTTTTGATGGAGATCGGCTCTCTGCTCCTCGATCGCGAAGACGCCACGAAAATCGCAGCTGTTCTTCACAATGCCGACTGGTTTTCTGTGTGAGTCAGAGCGGTATACCTGAGTTGGGTTGGCCTGATCTTCACCAGATTGGATCTGGTTTTGGACCAGGCAGACAAGCTCTTCGCGCTCATCTGCGACGAAGTCCAGGCTTTCGAAGCGGAAAGCCTGGCCGGAGACGAAGGTGGCGATGAATCCGCCGATTGCTGCCATCGAGTATGTAGGAAAAGATTATAGCGCTTCCCCTACCTGACGTGCCAACTGTCGACTTTTGTAGTCGGCAATAAAATTATGGGGCAGGCGCTAGATCTCAAACTCGAAGGTCACACAAGGCAAGGGATTAGACAGGTTCAGGCCCTCAGCGATGGAGGTAATGCCCTAATCCTGTGTGCTGGGATTATACGGATCTCTTGGATCTAAGGATGCTCAAAGCGCAATGTGCTTTGGGCGATATGAGGTGTGCTATGCTCTAAGGCTTGATGATTCTCCCCCTCCGTTGTTGCCCGCCCTCTCCCTTATATAGCGGGGGTCATGGCGGCTTACAGAGTCCTGATCGGTTAGGAGATTCCGATCGGTTACTAGATTCTAGTCGGTTACATGATAGAGTTTACATCTTTATCTATCCTATCAATGACTCGGATTACAATCGTATCTTTTATATCCAAATACATATAACCGTCCATAAGATATGCCCCCTTCCGTGCGGTAGCAGTGCTTGGCATGGGGCTCATCCTTTGGGCCTTCTGCTTGGGCCCGTCTCCTCCTTAGGTGATACTGGGCCGGTCCTGAAGATACCTGGTTTCATATATTCCACAAGAGTGCTCATGAGATACTCAGACTCCCGGAAGAAAGAGGCACATGAAGAACAGGGAAGAGAGGAAGAAGAAGAACCAGAAAGAGAAGCTCTCTCAGCATGTGCATTTTTCTCCCTCAGCACGACTGCCTCAATCTTGAGGGACTCACAAGAAACACACGTCGCATTTCTAATCCTATGGACTTGGTCTTCTAACTTCTTCCTAAGTTCGACATGGATTTTATCTAAGTCCCCCTCAATCACATGACATCACAAGCAACTTTCTTGTGACTTATCTAGTAAGTCCTTAGCAAGTTTAGCACACTTGATATTTAGAGATTCATTGTCAAGTTTTAGTTGCCTACAACCCTCACATGAGCTGACTTGGTCCTTAGAAGCATGTATTTCAAGTTCATCGTTTCTAGAAGAAAGATTCCTAAGGTGATCGCTCATGGCATCAATTTCAACAAGCAATTTAGGGCAATTAGAGCATGACAGAGTAGAGTGAGCATGAAGAAAACTAGCATCTAGTGGAATAGCATCAATAGAATCATTGCTAGCATTCTTCAACCTAAGACTATCTAGTTCAGATAACACACTATCATGCATAGTCCTTAGGTTCTTCAACTCCACAAGAAGTGCATCACACAAGGAACAGTCATCAGTGACTCGAGAGGGAGAAGATCTAAGAGAAGCTAACTCCCGATTCAAGGTACCTACCTCCTTCTCTAACTCCATACACCTAGCTCTAGCTCTAGCAAGAAATTTTACTAGTTTGCAGAAAGCTTCATTGAGCTGGTCATAGGAGGGTACCTCTTCCGAGTCGCTATAGAGCTCGGAGTCGCTGATGCCGTTGGCGTCGGCCATGAAGCACATGCCGAAGAAGTCGTCGCCGCTCTTCTTCTCTTGCGGTTCATCCTCGCCCTCGTCGCTCCATATCTCCGTGTCGGAGAGGTTGATGTTGTCAAGCGCGGCGAGGATGCGGTGGAAGAGCTTCTTGTTCTTGGAGAAGTTGCGGTACTTCTTCTCACGCGTCGGTCATGAACTAGAGGCTTTTTTTTGCGGTTCTTGTCGATGTAGTCGTTCTTTGCCGAACCGCCAGTGTCGTTCTTTGCCTTCTCCAGTTTGGGGCAATTAGCCCGAATGTGGTTGGGGCCACCACACTCGAAGCATGTGATCATGCCACCTCTCTTTCTCTCTCTCACCATCTTGTATGCATGTGAAAATTTGCGAGCAAGAAGAGCAAGCTCATTTTCTAAAAAATTTTCCAGTTGGTCATCGCTTAGCTCGCAAAGGGCGGAAAGAGATAAACCAACAGAAACATCAAGGGAAGATCCAGTGGGATCGGTGACCAAGGCCATCGACTGTGATTTCGTCTTGTGAGAGACAACGTCGATCTCATGAGTCTTGAGACGGGAGTAAAGCCCATCAAGAGTCAGGGTCGACAAGTCAGTAGTGTCCTTGATGGTGGTCACTTTCATTTCCCAAACTCAAAGATCGACCGCGGTCAAGAAATGTCGAGCATTATCCGAGTTAGGGTATATGCAACCGATTGCTCAGAGGTTGCTCAAATTCTTCGTAAACCGACCAAAGCACTCATCAAGACTCTCACTAGCGTCTTATAAAGTAAGAATAACTTAAAAATTATTTGTATATATTGTTTCTCATATTTGGGGTGAATGATCCCAAATAAAATTTTCCCCCACTCAAAGTACTCCAAACAATCTCGCAATAAAAATCTGAAACACCCAAAGATTTTCCTTCAAACTAGTGTTTCTCATATTTGCACACCCTCCAAAACCCGAACAATTAGACAACTATGTGTACCCCTAGCTTGCATGGATGAGAACCATGAATCATGTGAGGGATTTTTTAATCACAATCCTGGTTGTCAAGTGTCCAAACAAAGAGGAATCAATTCAAAGACTACTTTTCTAAAAGAGATAAAGCTAAAACACCAAAGTCTCTTTCCAGAAAAGTAAAAGCATATTTTCCAGGAATTATCCTCAATTGGAGCAGGCGGTTGGTTAGTTTATGTTGCTCTAAAATTTTTGGAAATTTTTCTCCCTGTGAGAAGTTGAGTCTTGAAACATTAAACCAAAAATCAACTCAAAATGATTTGTATAATAAACATGAAAAATAAAGCATTACAGATAGTCAGGAACTTCGACCAGAAAGTTTGAGGCTCGGTTTTCACTTCATAACGCTCAAACGGTGCAGGCAGTGAACTCACAAATTTTTCCAGAGATGGATATATGAGTCATGCACCTTATAAAGTAAGAATAACTTAAAAATTATTTGTATATATTGTTTTAAAAATCAAATACTGACTGCTGTGCGAAGAACATGTTCTGGACAGATTTGCAATTCGATAAAAACTTGATCTCTAGTCTATCCTAGGATGCAAGAAAGATGTAAAACCATATGAAAACCCTCAAGACATCCTAGAAGAACTGAATTTAGAAGGAGGGGAGGCAAATCCAAATTGCGAGAAAGTAAATTGTGAGAATGTAAATGCGGGAAAGTAAATGCCGAATTTAAATTGCGTAAAGTAAAGACATAATGTAAATGCGCAATTTAAATTCAAAATAAGGTAAATAAAATTTTTGTATTTTCTGGAAAGAGAGGTTACAAAGCCTCACATTCATGTGGGCAAAGCTCAAAGGAGCATCAAAAACCTCAAAACCTTCAAGAGGGGAATGCTACCCCTCCACCCCTATTTATAAAACTCTTGGGCCACCTACCACCTTTGGATGAGCCTCTAAACCCTAGAGCATCCATCAAGGGCTAGGATTAACCCACTCAACCAGCCATGCAAGGGTTCACCCAAAACCCACAATACAATGGGTTTTCTTGCACGGTTCTCAAAGCATACTAACTAGACCCGCTAACCTATCAACTAGATCAAGATCCAATGGTCCTCATTGATCCACGCAGCGTCTAGCTAGCATCTCATCCATTCCTTGTCTTCACGGCTTGCCACGACTCCGTCTCCGATCATCTTCCGGCGATCCCCGACCGTCTGGACCTCCGACGCTCCTCGCCTAGTCCCGGTCATCTTTCGCCTCACCATGATCTAGCATCATCGACCTGCAATAATCAAAAACAAGGAAACTCGTCACATATCAATGTTCAATCATCACAAATGCTCACAATTAATTATGTCTCAATCATCAGTCGGTTCTACTGCCAGCCACAGGCTGATAGTACCGCAAGAAGCTAACACAACTCAAATTGCTTCCTTTTGAATTCCAATTCAAATCAAACTCAAACCTGAGCACACCTTGCTCAAATAAAGTCAAATACACATCACAAACATGGATGGACCTCCACACGGTCCTTCAATCTCCCCCTTGATGAGTATATTGACAAACGACACAAAAGTCATAAATTTGAGTTTGAATAAGAGAAGAAGAAAGCAATTTTATTGCAAAACCACACATAAAAACTCATAAAAATTTATGATTCTTAAGATTTGCAAATTTTCAACAAAATCATAAAATCCAAGATACATTTTTAATTTTTATCTTTTTAATGATGCCTTTTCTTCAATTTCTCCCCCTTTTGGCAATATAGGCATCAACATGACATTGTCTCCCCTTTTTTTATGTATGCATGAAATGCAAGCTAAGGGAGCTTTGAAGATTATCCAATTGATAATAACAAGATATGACACCAAGCTAGTCAATTTTTAGATTCGACTAGTGTAAGACATGTTCAAGTGCAAATACAAGCTTAGTTTTGAATATTATAGTTCTAAAAAGATTTTTATCTTCGGAATAAGAAAAGAAAAGAGGTCACTTCGCTCTCTTTGCACAACAATATAGATTATGGACAGAGTGCTCTCAGGTGTTGGGCTACTAAAGGTCGTTAGATCTTCAGCCTCCTCGCCACAAGGTGTAGGGCTGCTAGAGATTAATTTCTTACCTCCACTGCACCTAGGGTAAAATAATCACAATTGAATATAAACAATTAAATAAGCAAATAAGGCCTTGAACTCTTACCTTCCTAAATTATGCTACGAACAAAGCAATAATATACTTAGCAGTAATCAAATTTGCATCACAAATAGTATTGAATAAATTGATCAAGGCCATATTTACAACTTTAATTGTTTTAGTTCATCAAGGACCTATTTCATCATAGAGCAATCAAAAGGGCAGCAAACAGTGAGAAGGTCCTCAATACAATTTTGAGAAAGAATTGCTAGACTGAAGCTACTAGTTCATTGTTCAGAATCATTAAAAGCAAGATGCTTAGAGAATAAAACCATCCTGTATCAATTTCCACCAAGAGTTAAAAGACATGGGAGGTGGATAGTTTGGTGCAATCTAGTGATCCACAAGGACCTTGATGGCAACAAAGGGCCTTCCCTTTAACATGACTGCCATCTTCCCATTAGTAGGCCAAAAAAGATTAAACTGTAACTGCATATGGCTATTTATGTGAACAGTACTACGCACATAACACTTCTTCTGAGGTAAATATAAGTTTGATCAAGAAGTCCTCTTGATTTCACTTTTAGGGTGTTTAAACTTGATTATTGTGTTTAGATACGTTGCACAATAACAGATATGTAGAGCAAGACATGCAACGGCTTAGATTTTTTATGGGTAAATGTTTCAGCAAGATGGAATTGCATTCTTGGTACCTGAAACTTGTACCATTCTCATTTTAAATTTGGAATCAACACATTTTTGTTATTATGTAGTTGGCACTATCATTCATTAGTTGCATAGATGTTATATAACACGAAAGCATTTAAGATGGCATGGTGTGCCTTGGGGTAAACCTTGTAGGGTTCGACATAGATGAGTCTACACAATTTGTTATGCCACTATGTAATGTATATGAAATTCAGTAAAGACATTTTTCAGTGCTCTAACATAAGTTGTACATTCAGTCTTAACGGAGATGCAAAAGAAGAAATCCTTGTGGGGCACTTCATCAACTTATTGATTTATTGACAGAAGAGGCACTACCTATTCGTGAAGGATCAAATTACATCCAAAGTCTCTTAAGACGTGCTGTTAAGCAAAGAAATGCACCAATTTCCAAGTTATTACAATGTTCTGTGAGTATTTTATAAAAAACTACAACTTTTGTGTCAAAAATATTGCAGAACTGCATATTTAAGTTTGAGATTCACGAAGCTATAGATTTAGCAGCAATTTAGCTACTGTAGAGAATATGCTCAAGCAACTTGTGAGATCACAAATTGAGTATACTAGAATTTTCACTAAGAAGCTGAATGAGCACATCACATGCTTAAACACACTTTCTAATAACAATGGAGTATTGGCCATCAATGTTCAGTAGAATTTTTACAGAGAAGCTGAAAGAAGTCAACAAGTGTTGACATGATCTATGCACTGTAACATCCCAAAATTTGCTTTAAAATCATTTTATTGGTTATTTGTCCATTTTATGATTTACTGGAATTTATTGCATTTTTTGAGATTTATTTGAGTTAACTTTAAATTAAGTATATTGGTCTTTTATTGAAAACTATTTAAATTTATGCAAAGTTAAAATAAAGTTTTGCCAAAAATATTTTATCTGAGTTCAAAATGCCTTAAAGTATTTTTGAGATTTTTCTGGGATTTTTCCTGATAGTTTTATTGCCTGAAACAAGTTAAATGAATTTATGTAATTGTTTTAAATGAAAAATCCTTTTAAATATGGATGAACAGTAACGGGCCGACCCATGTACTGTGCGGCCCAAGTTAGCCCGCGCAGCCCGTTTGCCGCCGAAACCCTAACCCTAAACCTGCCAACCGTTGGATCGAGATCCAACGACTGCGCTTTCGCCGCGTCGCCAATCGCTCGCAGCCGTTGGATGGAAGCCGCGTGGACACTCCGGATGGGACCACGTCGTTCTCTGTATCGTCGCCGAAGTCCGTCGCCGCTACGAAACCGACTCTGATTTTCGCGCTGCGCACGCCTCCCTGTGTGCCTATTTAAGGCGCCGCCGCGAGCGCTGAATCCCTCACCCCGCGCCGCACCTCCTGGTCAATTCTCGCACGCCAAGACGCCTTTGCCTGCCGGTGTGAGCTCGCCGAAGTTTGCCGAAGCCCCGCCGTGGTTTCCTTCTTTTTTCCGCCGTCGTCGAGCCGCTTTTCTCCGTTCTAATTCTAGATCCAGGATCACCGTGTTGCGCCGCGTCGAGCTGAGGCGTTTTCGTCGTCGTTTGGTCATCGGAGCACAGCGTCGTCGTCTTCGTCTCCACTGCTGGTGAGTATCCGCCGCCGTCAAGCTTCGATCTCTGCCAGCCGTTCGATCTTCGAATAACGCTCCGGATCGTGCCGCGTGGGTAAGCAGCTCGGGTACCGGTAGCCGTCAGATTCTGATCGTGCGATCGAAGTGTAGCCACGTGCTCCCCTGCCCAGCACCGTCCGATCGGATCTAAGCGCGTCAGATCGCACCGGCGCTGTGGCCAACCGCGTGCCGCCGCGTGTCGGGCGCAAAGCCGTAGCGCCGTGAGCCGTGTCCACCGTGAACCGGTGCGGGCTGGTGGACTGAGTCCATACGCCTGAGACGCGTGGCAGCGTCTGATTGGCCGGCTCGGTGATGATGTCACCCTGACGTCATGCTGATGCAGTAATCGGTTTTTCAATCTAAAAATAATTCAGTTAATTCTGATTTTCCAATTTCTGTATTTTCAGTATTTATTCAAACTTCAAAAGGCTATAACTTTTGCATTTTAACTTGGAATTGAGTGATTCAAATTTCTAAAAATTTGTAAAATTGAGATCTATTTAATGGTGAATTTTATTTGATTTTTGGAGTTCGTTTTATCTCTGTTTTGGTATTTATTTGCTTTTCTCCTTCGGTACGCGTATACGTTGAATTGTGCGACGCTTCGGAGGAAGATCCATCAACTCAAGGGTAAGTTCCAGAGCAAGATCAGAACCTATTATAAGGCAAGTTGTGCTTTGATCATGTTGAACCCATGTTTATACAAATGCTATATTGTTTTACTTTATTGCATAGTATTTCAAGTATACAATTGTTTCAATCTAAATTGGGATCTAGTTAATCTACCCACTTGACTTATACACCCTACCTTGTCATTGTATGCCATGATCTAATTGTCACCCTAGGATGGTAAACTAATAGTTGGTTAATATTGATGATCCACATGGGTTGGTTAGACCGTTGTAGATTGCTTAGTCGTGCCACGTCATCACATGTGTTGAATCATCAATGATTAAATTTGACTAATGGAATATGGAACAATGATGTGAACTTGTGTGTCATGTGAGGTCACACAATGAGATTGAGTTATAGTGGCGAGTCATGTCACGCAACGATATTGATTTGTTGATGGCACGTGGTGCTTGGTAATCAACTTGGGTGATAATCACTTAGATTGAGGCAAGTGACAAGGGGCGAGTATGCCAAGGTGGGCCCAATGGGCAGAGGGTATGTGGATGTCTTGCCTTGATCACTCTAAGGACTTAACCTTGCAATCCTTTGACCTGAGTCAATCATGCAACCACATGTCTGGTATGGGACAGCCTAGCTGATTAATTTGCAATGTCTTAACTTTGGTACTATCTTGGATGGTGTGAGTTCCCGAGTTATGGAGTAATTCACATGACGCAAGAGGGGGGCCTTGGATGTGGTAACCAGTCCCACCAGTGTTGAAACCTTAGCGGGTGGTATCGGGTTAAGCCAGCGCATTGTAAAGGCTTTGTTATAATCACTCGCCTTTGTGGTGTATGGTTGTATCATGTGGGTAAAGTGCATAACCTCTGCAGTGTAAAACTATTCGGATAGCCGTGCTCACGGAATTGAGCAATGCTCGGGAATTACAGTTAAGGGTTAGCCTAATTAAAATGGAAAACTTATTGCGATGGCACACTACTACAAGAATGTACATCACAATCGGATTTTTTTCGTCATTACAGTCGGTTCTAGTGGCGATACAAAGTCATTAGATAGTGATGAGGTGATTTTATCACTGTCGGTTTTTGCCTGATTGTGATAAATACATCATCACAACCGGTTCTTTATAAGCGCTTCTTATAAAGAACCGATAGTGATGAGGTGCTCATCACTATCGGTTCTTATAATAAACCGATAGTGATAAGGGTCTCATCACTATCGCTTCTTTACAAGAACCGATAGTGTTGAGCACCCTCATCACTATCGGTTCTTATAATAAACTCATCACTATCGGTTCTTATAATAAACCGATAGTGATAAGGGTCTCATCACTATCGCTTCTTTAGGAGAACCGATAGTGTTGAGCACCCTCATCACTATCGATTCTTATAATAAACCAATAGTAATAAGGGTCTCATTACTGTCGTATGTTTGTAAGCGTGACACGAGAGGGAGTGGACGCGGGCCGTCTTACGGGCCTACGTCCAAGGGAGAAAGAGCAGACACAAGGGTTTATACAGGTTCGGACGCTTAAGCAAGCGCCCTACTCCTGTTGGTGTGTTCCCCGGGGGGAGTAGGGAGGAGGCTCCTGGTCCAGGCTCCCGAGGGACACACCAGTAGTTTTGTTTTTGTATTCAATCAGCGTCCCCCCACAAGCGTGGGTTACAGTGGGGTTTTATAGGCGCCCAGCCTGTTACACAAAATACCATCCTACCCTTGCTACAACAGCTCAAGTGAGGGTATCTTAGTCATTTCTGGGAGAGGGAAGTGGATCCCACGTCATCGCTTCGTGGGGGCAGACCTCTGACTCTGGGCCCCCACGTGATGCCTCCCGTAGACATCCGCGGAGCGAGAGGGTGCCTCCCGTCGACGCCCGCGGAGTAGGAGGCGACTCTCGAACGTCATGAGGTGTATCTAGAGGCCCGAGAGGCACCCACGGGGTACACCCTGAAAGCGGTTAGTCCAAGTGGCTCGAGGGCGCCTGCCCATCACCTTGGGTATCTGGGGGTGCCCTTTTGAACCGGGAGTCTTGCCAAGTGCCCTGTGATCAGGGCGCTTGCTAAGTGCCCAGGGCGAGGGCTCTTGCCTTGCCGAGTGTCTTGCAGCCAGGGCACTTGCCAAGTGCCCTGTGGTCAGGGGTCTTCCCAAGTGCCCTATGGTCAGGGCGTTTGCCAAGTCCCCTGATGCCTGGGGCTCCTGCCTTGCCAAGTTCCCCGCAGCTAGGGCACTTGCCAAGTGCCCTGTGGTGAGGGGTCTTCCCAAATGCCCTATGGTCAGGGCGTTTGCTAAGTGCCCTGCCGCCAGGGGCTCTTGTCTTGCCAAGTTCCTCGCAGCCAAGGCACTTGCCAAGTGCCCTGTGGTCGCGAGTACGTGAGGCGAACTAGACATCCCTTCTTAGAGCTGGTATACCTTCTTCCAACATCAGCCCCCCTAACCCTTGGATGGCATCAGAGGCATCCGAGGGGCAAAAAGGAGATAGAAGATGAGCACGTCTATAGGCTTCAGGGGGATACCCTCTGGATGCTTAGAGAGGCATTCTGGGGTCAGGAGGCCCCTTTTATCCCTCGGGCCGCATCAGGCACCCCTTCTGACATCGGCTGTATTGACCCCGAGCGCTTGCACTAGTGCCCCCCTACGGCTTGGACCGAGCGGGACTTGGAAGCTTTTATGTATACGAAAGCCAGCCGCAAGAAGGACTTCCTTGCATGCCTCCCGAGGAGAGCCCTCATGGCTACCGCCACCACTGCGTCGGCAAAGCCCGGCGAGGAGTATGCGTCCGAGGCCCTTCTGCAGGCGGTATGGATAACGCCCGTTGCCCCCCGGGCGCTAAGCCTAGCGCCCGAGTCGGTCTTGAGGGGAACCTACTGGAAACATGTGATGCGTATATGCCCCTGTGAAATTGTAGCACATAACGTTCCTTGATGCTAGCTGTCCCAGAGAGCGAGAACCCCCGGTGCTATGGGAGCCTTTTTTGCGCCATCGGTAGGAGGTACTGGACAGTGGGTTTCAGGGAGATTTTTGGGCGCTAGGGCCAACGCCCGGGTCGGGAGCTATTGGGAGCAAAAAGGGGCATTCGAGCAATACGGAAAAATTCACAAAGGATGGCATAACTGTGGCGCTTGTCCTTCGCTTCCTCCACGGTCATTTGCTTAGAAGCGGCGCTGGGCCTACGCTCAAGCGAGCAAGACTACCCGCCCCACAGGCATGCACTGGAAAGAGCACAGGGGCATGCGCCCGTTGGACAGTGGCACGCTCTAGGAGCAAGCGTGGAGGTCGACGTCAGATAAAGCCTTTGACCAAGGTGCCAACGGTGCTACATACGCCTACTTAAAGCAAGGCGAGTGGAAACGCAAGATGGTCTCAAGGCGAGAGCAGGACCTTCACGCACAACGGAATGGTGCCCCGCCACCCTGTGCCCTAGTTAGCCACGACGCCATCGAGCAGGCGCTACCGCCGCCGCCGAAGCGGAGCCCCATCGCGGGCCGGAGAAACGCGACAGCGCGTGCTACGGGGCCGAGCTGGCGAGGCCTCGACGGCGCGAGAAGGGGGGAGGCCTATCGCGCGGGGCAAAAAACCACCGTCGTCACGCCGTGCCGACCCTACTGCTGTCGCGTGGGACGAGGGAGGTGCCGAGCTGCCATTGACGCTGCAGAGGCACCGCGAGGCAAGACGCCGGCGATCGTCGGCGGGCGAGGAGTTAGGCAGCGCCGCCGCGCGAGCAGAGGCACCGCGAGGCGGGTTGCCGGGCCGCCCGCGGGACGAGGGGACGCGGGGCGCCCGTCGGAGCAAGAGGAGGCGCCGCGAGGCGCGGTCGCCGGGTAGCCGCCATGGGACGAGGGAGGCGTCAGGCGCCGCCGGCGCAGGAGGGCGAGCCGCGAGGTGGGTCGCCGAAGCCAGGCCGGCGAGGGAGGCGTCGAGCAGCACGGCCGGCCGAGGAGGGGCCGCGAGGCGGGTCGCCGAGGTAGCCGCCCGGGCGGGCGAGAAGCGTCAGGCGGGCCGCCGGCCTGGAGGACGGCCGCGAGGTAGTCGCCGGTAGCCGCTGCTGGGCGAGGGAGGCGCGGCAGCCGCCGGCGCCGGAGGACGAGCGAGCGAGGTGGTCCGCCGGTAGCATATTACCGAGCGAGGGGAGGCGCCGGGGGAGCCGCCGGCGCAGGAGGAGACGCCGCGAGGCTAGTCGCCGGTGGAGCTGCTGCGTTGGACGAGGGAGCGCCAAGGTTGCCGTCGGCGCAGAGAGAGAGGACGCGGCGCCGTTCGCTGGGGCAACCTCCGTGCGGGTGAAGAGGGCGTCGGGTAATGGAGAAAAACTGGGAACCCCTTTTTGCTTTTGTGGTGATTCCATTTTCTAGCTAGACTCAATTAACTGCCCTCACTGTGAATGAAGCGCTGGAAGGCTCGAGCGAGGTGTATAAAAGATCCCGCCTGTGACTCTGGAGCCAGAAGCGAAGGCATTGATATCAAACTCTGGTGGAGGTAATTCAGGCGCAGTTCAACGGTGAGCCCCCACTTTGTTTCGGCACGAGGAGTAAGCGGCGCACCATGCCACGCCATGCCCTGAGCAATCTGGTGGGCGTGAGCATCAGGGCCCGGAGGCACGCGCTTGTGTGGTTTTACGTGATTCTGACCCTTTGGTTCGGTGTGGCAGGTTTTTGAGGAAAGCAAGGAGTCAGGACTTCATGGGTAAAGCCATGATCGCAGTGATGTTCAACGTCTCTTTTCGCTGGTTGTTCACAGCCGAGCATCACTAAGGGTGATTTTATTTTTGTCTGCAGGTGACCGCCCCCACGACGCCCTTGCTAAGGGTAAGGGCAAGGTGGATGAGTCCGTCTCTGCGAGAGGAAGGGGGAAGAGCAAACCCTTCCGCGGAGAGGACCACCATGCGAGGGACGTGGACATGATGGGGCCCGTTAACCCTGCCACCTTTGCGGAACCGACAGGCGACGAAGGGTTTGCTTCGGAAGAAACGAAGGTGGACCCCGGGCCATCGGAGCTCACCGACGGGGAGAAGCTCTCTCTCATCCGGAAGGGGAGTCGTCTCTCCCCGAAGGATGTGGACTTCCCTGCGCCAGGGGAGAGTCCCAACCCTCCGCCGGGGTACGTCGTGGCTCTCAAGGCTTGGGTGGATGTTGGCTTCGGGCTCCCGATGCACCCATTTATCAAGAGGTATACTCAGGCGTTGGGGGTGGAGCTTTCTCACCTTAGCCCGAACCTCTTCGTTCGGTTAAGGACCTTCTTGTGGCTGTGCGAGACAGCCGTCCCCGGGACGCCCGTGGAGCCATCCGTCGCCCTGTTTGACTACTTCTTTCGCTCCCAACGAGGGCCCTCCGTGAGGGGGCCATTAGGCTCCATTTTCACTGCCCCGCGGCATGAGGATGAGTTCCCCGTGCACGTCCTGAAGGAGTGTTGGCCTTCCGCCACGAAGAAGTGGTTCTACTTGAGAGCCGAAGACTTTGTCTACACCGGGTCACACCCGGCCCTGACGATGCGGACGTACCCCGAGATGGGTCGCCTCACCGACGATGACTGGAAGTTACGCAACGCCATTCGGGAGGTACGCGCAAGGAAGGGTGCTCGCGACTTAATGGAGGAGATGACCCTCCTCAACCTTAGCACCCTTGTTCAACGTGCTAGGTTGGGGTTCCATGGCGGCCTTCACCCCGGCATCGGGAAGGGTAAGGGACTCTGAGTTATTTTTGTTTTTCCTTCGTACATTACCTTCTTACTTCTGACGGTTTGCTCTTTTATGTGCAGTTCGATCCCTGGAGGCAGCGAGAGAGGAGGCCGAGTTGATCCTAGGAAGGTGGTGCATGTCTGAGGCACGGGGCTACGAGGGCGAGGGCATCCCTACAGAGGGGAGGAACTCCGTGGCTGAGGCGTTCGGCCTACGCCTCCCCCCCCCTGGGGTAACCCCGCCCCTGATCAAGCCAAGCGAAAGAGGGCTCGGGCGGCAGCCGCAGTGGAGGAAACTCGGACCTCGCCTACTAGGGCACGGGCCAAGAGGGTTGCCGGGGGACATGTTGGTGATGCTCCCCAGCAAGGCGCTGCGCCTCGGTCTCGCGCCATAGGTGAGATGGGCCGTCGACAGGCGGAGTCCCGAAGGCCCCCGCCCTCTCCCGCTCCTAGGGGCAAAGGCACCAAGGGCCTTGAAGAGAAAAAAGCGTCTATCGGGGAGGGCACCGGCACTTCCATCAAGCAGGCGAATAGGCGATCGCCTTCACCTTCCCCGTCCACAACATCCACTCATCCAGCTGGTCTCAGACGGACATCGAGCCGGGAGCTCTGCCGGCGCGCAAAGCACTCGCCCGGGAGATTGAAGGGCTCTTGGGCGTTGAGATCGACGGGCGGTATCCTCCTACCAAGACGTGGCGGAGAGGGGTTGAGTATGCATACCCGACGATATTGAGTCTTTTTCGCTTTCGGAAGGTATGCATCCGTGGCTATCGTGGGAAACCATTGAGCTTTGGCTTCCTTCTTCACTCCTAACCAGCTCCTTTGCCCTTTTACAGATCCGATGGAGCATAGGGCGCCCCCTGAGGCGGAGCCCCCCGCACCCATCGTACCCCCAGAAGCTCCAGCGGAGAACACGACCACTCCATGCTCCCCAGTGCAAGCGGGGCCGGTGCAGGATGACCAAGGTGGTTCTTCTACCGCCTTCCCTGAGTACGCCATCCCTCACACCCTGGACGCGGAGGCGATCGAGACAACTCGCCTCTTGGTGACAGAGCGGGTGCAGAGGTACATGGCAGACTTAGTGCCTGATGACCCCAGGAAGTTCTTGGAGGTGCTAGGGGAGAAACTAGCGACCACAGTGACCCTCCAGTACCAGGTACCGTGAGCCTTTCTTTTTCTTGTATGCTTTCTTAAGCTTAGGATTCCCTTGCATGGCTCGCTCTGATCTTCCCTACTTTCAACCTTTCGCAGGCTGCAGCGATGAGCAGTGTTCTCTTTGACAGAGTCCCAGGAATGGTCAAGGAGATGTTAGCAGTCACCTCATCGCGCCGTCCTGAGGACGATCCGGAGGCCCTTAAGCAGGCCTTGCTGCAGGCCCAAGAGGGCCAAAAGGGGGCGGAGGACAAGCTTACCAAGGCGGAGGTTGAGCTAGAGAGGTCCCGACAGCGGGCCAGGGACTTAGAGGCTGACTTGGAGAGGTCCCAACAGCGGGCCAAGGACTTAGAGGCTGACTTGGAGAGGTCCCAGGTTGTGATACGGGCCGTGGGGGCAGACCGCGACGCCCATGAGCAAAGGTATGAAGCGGACCGGAAGACAATGGCTATATCTCTTATGAATCTCGCCGTACTGGTCCAGGTCACTTTGAGGGAGCTCGGGGCCAGAGTGGAGGATCTCCCACCTCCCTCTGAGGATTGGGAGGAGTGGGCTGGAATCCCACGGACTGCGGGCCTCTCCTTGCCAGAGCGAGCGATGACAAGGGCAGGGCCTTTGCCAAAGTCGCCTTGGCCGCGGGAGTTGCAGCCATCTCCCGCCTCTCTGGTGCTGCGGGCAATGAGGCCATCCTCACTGCGCTTCGAGGGATGTATACCCAGGAGGTGCGTCGGAGCGCTCGTGAGGGTAGCTCCACCTGGGGATCTCTTGTGGGAGGCTTCGTGGACAGCCTCACAAGGGTTCCCCGAAGGACCGGACCCCGGGCGATAGGAGAGGGCCCGAGCTCAGAGCATGTATGACTTCCTCTGGAGTGTGCTTGATGTATTTTGCTAAGTAGCTAGGTGACTCATGCTTACTGTACTGAAACCCTTAACTTGTAAGGTGTAGCACTCCTTTAAGTGATAGACGTATTTTCACTTGTAGTATTCATGATGGTCGGCTGGGACATGCTCCCTTCATTTTGTATGAACTCATTTCGAGGTTGTGACATGAATTACTTACGACTTTTGCCATGCTTTGTTTTAGGATGTGCCCTGGAAGGCAGTTGGTATCCGCTATAAGCGAAGTGCCCAAAGGGCTCGGGCGCCACGCCGATTATGCCCGCCAAAGAAGGTTAGCCGCAGGATCGGGCGACTTCATGGGGGCGTGATCGTGCCTTGGGTCCCTGGAGGGATCCAAAGCGTGGGCACCCCGCCGGAGGGTCATTTAGTTACTCCTCCCCAAGGGAGAGAAAGCACTTCCTGTTGTGCTATGTATGACGGGGGCAAGACCCCCACGCCATTAGACAGTGCGGGAGTGTTTCCCTCCTCATGCGACAGTGAGGGGGACTCGGTCCCCGCGTTGCCTTTGGGCGACTTTAGTCTTGTCTTGGCCCTCGGGGCACTTAGAGGCACCGGTACATAAGGCCTTATTTAGGAGGCCAAGCGTTCTAGCTTACGGGCAGCCCCGTAGGGGCATCGCGAGTTGTCTACTCAGCCTCTCTAAGAGGCTTAGGCATGTGCCCACCGGGAAGGGGATGTCTCCCGGACAACGTTCCTTGCAATAAGAAAGGTTTCTATTGCTTCCCGTAGAGGGTACAAAATGGTGACTCGGGGGTCGTTTCGGCTTATCGCCAGGGGTCCATGGAGGACTAAGCCATGGATCACCCTATGACTTAGGCCAGATGCCTCAAGTCGTCGCCCGCTCCCTGGGTACAGCAGGGAGAGGGTCGCCCGAGGGGATACGGGATGTCCAGCCGCTCGGGGCTTTTTCTGTGGTAGGCCTCTGAGGCCATGCGCCTGGAACTCGCCCCAAGAGGGCACGAGAGTTCTAGCCTATCCCCACACTACGTGAGGGGGATGGGTTCTTAAAGACCACCACACAAGCGATAGAAGATATGCAAAGCCTAACTTGATACTTCATTGATGACCTTAAGAGGGTTTACATCAATATGAGGTAAGTGCCGACACGGCTTACAAAAAAGCTTAAACGTAAAACTTCTTGAGCTTGTCAGCATTCCACGCATGCTTGAGTGTCTTGTCTTCCATAGTAGAGAGGTGGTAAGCCCCTGAGCCCAAGACCGCTGAGACGCGGTAGGGTCCCTCCCACTTGGGGTGGAGCTTGCCTTGGGCTCCCGGGTCGGTGACCCTTTTTAGCACCAAGTCCCCCGGGAGGAAGGTCCTCTCTCGCACCCGTTTGTTGTAGAAACGAGCGACTTCTCTTTCGTACGCGGCATGCTTGACGAGTGCGCGATCACGGATTTCCTCCGCGAAATCCACTTCCACCTTGTGATTGTCTTCGTTCATCATGAAGTTGATGGGTATGGCTTCTGAGAGCATCTCTACTCGAAGGGAGCGGTGGCGGACTTCTGCGGGAGGACGGCCCACTCCGTACACCAATGAGAAGGGTGTTCGCCCCGTGGAGCGGCTAGGAGTAGTGCGCATCCCCCACAGGACACTGAGGAGTTCCTCCGCCCATAGCCCGCGCTTGAGAGTGCTTCTTTCGAGTCGACGGCGGACGCCTTGGAGAATTAGGCCATTGGCTCTTTCGACCGCCCCATTGGATTTAGGGTGAGCCACTGAAGAGAAGCAGAGAACTGTCCCGATTGAATCACAAAAGTCCCTGAAGGAGGAGGCATCGAACTGGGTTCCGTTGTCCACAGTGAGCTCCTTCGGGACTCCGAAGCGGCACACAATGTTCTTCCAGAAAAACTTTTGCACCACCCGGGATGTGATTGTTAGCAGCGGCTCCGCTTCCACCCACTTAGTGAAGTAGTCCACCGCCACCACCGCATGCTTGTAGCCCCCCTTGGCCGGCGGGAATGGTCCGAGCAGGTCCATGCCCCACCGGGCAAAAGGCCAAGTTATCGGAATTTGGTGCAGAGGTGCAGCGGGGGAGTGGTGAGCCGATGCCATCCTTTGGCAACCTTCGCAAGTTTTGAGGGTTTCCATGGCGTCTTGCACCATTGTAGGCCAATAGAAACCCTGCCTTAGCGCCTTCACCGCAGTTGCTCTAGGTGCAAGGTGTGAGCCACAGAGACCTTCATGCACCTCCCGCATGAGATCCTCTTCTTTTGGGAGGCACTCGAGCGATCAAGGAAGCCCTTTTTGTATAGTATCCCATCGAGAGTACATAGGATTTGGCTTTGCAAGAGTCTTGGCCTTGACGCTATCCTCCATTTATGTTTTTCCTTGGATGCATTCTTGGATTGGGGTCATCCACGTTGTAGGTGGTGTTGGGATCTCTCCAATCGCCGGAGTTGTTCAGACCTTCTTTCCCATTAGGTCTTCCTTGATGGATGGTGTGTCAAGCACTCGAGGAAGACCTCCGGTGGGAGTGGCTCTGGGAACTTGCCGCCGGGCCAAACGGTCCGCCCGGTGATTGTCTCCACGGGGGATGCGGCGAGCTTCCATCCCCAAGAAGTATCGTTCCATTCTACGACTTCGCCGAGGTAGCCGCCATCTTGGAGTCAAGGCATTGATAGGACTTGTCCATCTGATTGACAACTAGTTGGGAGTCTCCTAGGATTAGGAGGCGTCGGACCCCCATAGCCTTTGTGAGGCGGAGCCCCTGCATGAGAGCCTCAGACTCCGCCATGTTGTTGGTGGGATTGAAAGAGAGGCGCGCGGCGTATTCCAGTGCCTTCCCTTCAGGGCTCACGAGAACAACCCCGGCCCCTCCACTATTTAGGCGTTTGGAGCCATCAAAGTAGAGGGTCCAGTGGGGATCAGACGGAGTGGTGCGCTCCGCTACCTCATCTGGGACTTGGGGGTTTGTCCATTCCGCCACAAAGTCTGCGAGGACTTGGGACTTGATGGCGGTCCTTCCAACAAGCTTGAGGGAGAAAGGCGCTAGCTCGGTTGCCCACTTGGCTATTCTTGGGTTGCTCTTTGTTGGCCCATTACTCGGCTAGTGGATAGCCGAGGGACCATGATGGAGTGCCCGAGGAAGTAGTGTCGAAGCTTCCGTGATGCCATGAGGAGTGCGTAGCATATCTTCTCCACTTCCGTGTACCTTGTCTTTGCACCTGTGAAGGCCTCGCTGACATAGTACACGGGTCGCTGGACCCCGTCCCTCTCCCTAACCAGATCGCACTCATGCGGCACCGGGTCACGCAAGGTACAAGAGGAGGGTTCCTGTGGCCGGGCTTGTCGAGGGGGCGAGCTGGTATGACTTGAGATCCTCAAAGGCTTTTTGGGCCTCCGATGTCCAACGGAAGCCTTCTAGCCCGCGTAGAATTTTGAAGAAAGGTAGTCCTTTCTCGGCCGACCGTGACATAAAACGCCCAAGAGCCGCTACGCGACCCATAAGACGCTGGACCTCCTTAATGGATCGTGGCGGCTCCATTTCCAGGATAGCCCGGATCTTCTCTGGGTTGGCCTCGATTCCCCGATGAGAGACGAGGAAGCCCAGGAGCTTGCCTCCTTTGACCCCGAAAACGCATTTTTCAGGTTTAACTTGAGGTCGAACTTGCGGAGGTTCTCGAAGGTTTCACGAAGATCCTCCGGATGCGCTGAGGCCACGAGCTTCACGACGGCGTCGCCGACATATACCTCCACGTTTCACCCACCGGTCCTTCGTAACGAGGCATACAAGGCGTTGGAAAGTGGCCCCGCATTCTTCAACCCGAAAGGCATGCGCAGTAGCGATAAGTACCCACCGGGTGATGAAGCTCGCCTTCTCCTCATCTTCCACGGCCATGTGGACTTGGTGATAGCCCGAGTATGCGCCCAGAAGCTCATTAACTCGCACCCGAGGTGGAGTCGACTAACCGTCGATGCGAGGGAGCGGTAGTCGCCCTTCGGGCATGCTTTGTTAAGGTCGAAAAGTCGACGATACGCGCCACTTACCGCTGGACTTCTTGACCAAGACAGATTGGCAAGCCACTGGGTGCAGACCTCCTGATGAGGCCAGCACTTAAGAGCTTTTCAATTTCCTCCTTGATAGCTTGACATCGCCGAGAGAGCTTGCGAGCTTTGCCTCACCGAAGACGCCGGGCCTCACGGCGAGGTGGTGCCAATCACCTCGCGGACGCCTTTCATGTCCGACGGGACCTGCAAGACATCCGTCTTGGTCCTTAGGAACTCGAGGAGCTCCTCTTCCACCCTTTCGAGCTCACCCGACCCGACGGCGCGCGTCGCCGGGCCAAAGAGCCTTATCACCTTTGGCTCCCCTTCAGGGTGAGGCTTCAGGGGGTAGTTTTCCAGCAAAGACTTGTCTTTGGCGATCTCCATCAGGGGTGATAGGGACGCGACACCTTTCGAGCCCCCCACTTCGAGCATGTGGACTTCATCGAGTCGGTGGCGCTTTATGATAGAGACGACGGCCAAGTCTTGGTCGCCCCTTACGGAGATTGCTCCGTGAGGCCCCGGTATCTTGAGGCATAGGTAGTTTTGGTGGATTGCTGCACTGAAACGGTTGAGTGTTACCCTTCCCATGATGGCATTGAAAGGCGACTCGACGTCAACGACGTCAAATCTAACTGCTTCCGTGCGATGGTTCTCCCGTGAACCAAATGTCATGAGGAGCTCAATTCTTCCTGCAGGTTGATAGATTTTCTGGGACAAAGCCCGTGAGAGGGCGGTCGGACGGGAGCAAGATGCCCGTGGTAGCCCCGCGATTCCCATAGCTCCTTGAGTGTGCGAAGATAAAGTATGTCTCACAGAGCGCCCCATCAACAAGAATGCGGAGACTTCACGCTGGATATGGTGGCGGTTACCAAAAAGGCGTCGCCATGGGGAACCTTAGGCCTCTCGAGTCATCCTCTGTGAAGCTTAGTGGGATGTTCGCCCATTTGGGGGGAGCACTTCGAAGGTTCACCCCCACCACATTGATTTCCCGCACGTATTCCTTCCTTTGGCGCTTGGACTCATGCCCATAGGCTGAGCCCCCCAGTATGACATTCACCTGTTTATGTGGCACTTGGAAGGGGAGCTCTTGTTCAGCATTCTGCGGAGGTTCCACTGGGAGAGGCCCACTGTGAGGCAGGTGCACCGGGTGGATTGCTTGGAGAGGCATGGCCTCCGTGGGCTGTGGCGGGTGGAGACTCCCTGCGTGGCTCGGGACCACGCTTGAGGATCCTGCCACGCCGGCGCGTCTTGGCGGCACTCACTTGTGTCGTGCCTGCTCATCTTGTGATACGCACACCAGCGACCATCTCCTTGATTTTGGATACCCTTTTTCCCGGGGCCTCACACGAACTCGAGGAGCCTTAGGCTTTGACCCTTTTGGTCCTTTGGAAGCACTGCTCTCTGGGTGGAGCGCCTGGTCACAAATGAAAACTTTGAGTCGCGACTCACGTGCTGATCCCTCCGATCCTTGTTGTTTTTCCCGAGGAGCCCTTTAGCCTTCTCCTGTGGAGTCTCCCAGCTATGGAGGAGCCCCGCTTTACCAAGTCGCCCTCCTCCCCGCGGCATACTTCTCAACGACTCAAGAGCTGTTGGGTGGTTTTGGGGATCCTCCCAGCGGCCCGGTTTAGCTTGCCGGGAGAAGTCCTTCTTGCACGTGCACGACCGTGGAGTCCGGGCGCCCGCCACTTGGCTCCGCACCGAGAAACGCTGAGGAAGTCTCGCGTGGACTCGCCCTTTTGTTGCTTGACCGTGAAGAGTCGATTGGGAAGCATGGGGCGCTTAGTAGCTCCTTGAAAGTTCGTGACCGAACTCTTCACGTAGCTGACCCCAAGAGTGGATGGAGCCCTCTTCCGTTGAAGAACCAAGACCGAAGCGGTTCTCGAGAGGAAGAGCGGAGGCGCTTGCACATCTCCGCTCTCCCGCCTCCTCCCGCCGGATACCCGTGGCATAGACCTCCATGAACCGATTGGGATCGAATCCCCATCGATGGTGCGATGTTCTGGCATAAACTTGGGTGAACAGTGTCTCGAGATACCTCGAGCGAGAGGGTTCCTGGTCCCGGGCCATCTCCATCTTCACGCCGCGGGGAAGGCGACTTTAACGACGGCAGTAGCGACGCACGAGAGACCTCGAATCTGGAGGAGCTAGAAGCTCGGGGACGACGACGGCGCCCGCGTTCGGGAGAGTCGGGGTACTCCCGCCGACGCGCTGATCTGGGGGCCCGCGAGACCCCGGACTCAGCCTCCTCTCCCCGGTGGTGGTTACGACGACCGGGAGAGGCAAGGCCCGCCTGGCCGGGCAGAGCGATGACTTCTCCTTCGACTTGACTTAGCTGGGCTAGATGATGATCCCCGAGCCTCGTGGAGGTCCGAGGGTGGCGCGAATTGATTCCCCGTTCCCTGTAGCGTCCTTGGAGGAATGGGTGCCTTTGGTCTTGGAGGTTCTCCCTCCGCCCCGGGCCACGTCGCTCCTCGAGGGTGAGAGTCAGCCCCAGCTGGAGGGAGTTGATCCACCATCTCCGGGGGCAGGCGCATCTGCCCGGGAGGAGGAGCTTGTGGGGGAGGACCTGGGGCCCTCGCCAGGCACGGCGCAAACCCGGGCCTCGAGGGTTGCGGTGGAGGTACGAATTGCCACGGCATGGTAGGCGCTCCTCCAAAACCTGAGCTCGGCGCGCACAGCGCAGAGCGGAGCCCCACTAGTGACCACCGCATGAGTAAGGGGAGGGGGATTGTAGAGATTACCTCCCTGCTCACTCCCGGGGGCGAGGGCTGGGCCCCCACGCGCCCTTGGATCGGTGGCGACTTGGACCGAGGGTGGCGGTAGGAGCGGCGAGAGGTGCGGGAGGACCCCTTGGGGACGATAGGAGGCCATCATGTAATCCACTGTCTGCCTCGTAGCCGCCTCCACCAGAGCACGCCATCGGGACAAGTCCAACGCCTCAGGGGTGAGGGCTGACTCCAGGGGTACCAACCCTGCGGCGATGGAGATATCTCGAGATTGTTGTCCTTGGCCCGAGGCAGCCAGAGCGAGGGGGGAGGAAATGTTCTCAGGGCCCGGGGCTTGAAGGACGTTGTCTACCCCAGGGTGGACGGCTCCGATTTCAGAGGGAGGCGCTCGCCTAGAGGCCCGGCGAGGAGGAGGATCGTCGACTTGCTCCTTGCGCTTCAGGGCTTGAGGAGGCTTGGTGTGCTTCTTGGTAGGAGCCATAGCCTTTGAAGTTAGCTACGACGTCCCCACGGACGGCGCCAAATGTCGTATGTTTGTAAGCGTGACACGAGAGGGAGTGGACGCGGGCCGTCTTACGGGCCTACGTCCAAGGGAGAAAGAGCAGACACAAGGGTTTATACAGGTTTGGACGCTTAAGCAAGCGCCCTACTCCTGTTGGTGTGTTCCCCGGGGGGAGTAGGGAGGAGGCTCCTGGTCCAGGCTCCCGAGGGACACACCAGTAGTTTTGTTTTTGTATTCAATCAGCGTCCCCCCACAAGCGTGGGTTACAGTGGGGTTTTATAGGCGCCCAGCCTGTTACACAAAATACCATTCTACCCTTGCTACAACAGCTCAAGTGAGGGTATCTTAGTCATTTCTGGGAGAGGGAAGTGGATCCCACGTCATCGCCGTGGGGCGGACCTCGACTCAGGCCCCCACGTGATGCCTCCGTGAGACATCCGCGAGCGAGAGGGTGCCTCCCGCCGACGCCGCGGAGTAGGAGGCACCTCTCGTGCGCGCGCTCATGAGGTGTATCTAGAGGCCCGAGAGGCACCCACGGGTACGCCCAAAGCGGTTAGTCCAGTGGCTCGAGGCGCCGCCCATCACCTTGGGTATCCGGGGTGCCCTTTGAACCGGGAGTCTTGCCAAGTGCCCCGTGATCGTGGCGCTTGCTAAGTGCCCCGGGCCAGGGGCTCTTGCCTTGCCGAGTGTCTTGCAGCCAGGGCACTTGCCAAGTGCCCTGTGGTCAGGGGTCTTCCCAAGTGCCCTATGGTCAGGGCATTTGCCAAGTCCCCTGATGCGTGGGGCTCCTGCCTTGCCAAGTTCCCCGCAGCCAGGGCACTTGCCAAGTGCCCTGTGGTGAGGGGTCTTCCCAAGTGCTCTATGGTCAGGGCGTTTGCTAAGTGCCCTGCCGCCAGGGGCTCTTGTCTTGCCAAGTTCCTCGCAGCCAAGGCACTTGCCAAGTGCCCTGTGGTCGCGAGTACGTGAGGCGAACTAGACATCCCTTCTTAGAGCTGGTATGCCTTCTTCCAACAATTACTATCGCTTCTTTAGAAGAACCGATAGTGATGAAAGACCCTTATTACTATCGGTTCTTATAATAAACCGATTGTAATAAAGGTCTCATCACTATCGCTTCTTTAGAAGAACCGATAGTGATGAGGGGTGTATTGTTTCCTATTTATGCACCTTCTGAAAAACAACATATATTATACACAGTATGCACATATCACATTCACACAGCTCATATTACACACAATATTCCACAATCACATTCACGAACACAAACACTTTGCAAATACAAATAGTAAAACAGGTTGAAAGATCTTCTGCGTTAGATTTATAGATTTGGTTTTAGCAAGTTTCTATTATTGCAAATGTACATGAGATTCTTTAACATATATCATAACACTAATATGAAGAAATTCACTTCAGTTATTTGCTACATTGTTGCTCATACAATTTAATGTTGACATAGAGACTAAAATAACTAACTGGTGACCAGAATCCTCTGGAAACTTCAAGTCAAAAGATAACTTTGCTATTTATAAATGCTAACTGTGCTAACTGTTTCTAGATGATGCAATGGAACAAGCTCGGGCCTGTACTTACAGTTCTTGCTTATAGTGTAGCTACCAATTAGTTATGTTCCAAAAGAAATCAATGGACAGGAATTCATCAGCCACTTCAAGTGTAGTCTATTTAGTATTTTAAAATAAAGAAAAGCATTGCATACCTCACGGGCAACATAATTTGGTGTGCCACAAGTTGTGTGAAGAAGGTCCACTCCCTGGAACAAAGAAAAAAGAACTCTTAATCAGCGCAAGACCAGGATAGAAGTTTAAGTAGGCAGCATCAGCAAAAGAAATCACTAAACATACATTTTGGGACAGTGTGCTAAGTTCAAAATCAGAAACTTTTAAGTTGAATCAAGAAGAAGGTTTTCAGGGAAAAGTACAAACCTCAAATTGACAAACATGAGAAAATAGAATTAGTGAATAAGATAAAAGAAAGTGACACATGTATCTCTTATCTAGAACAAACCTTCAAATCTCCATGATAGACTCCTTTGCTATGGCAATAATTAATGGCATCAATAAGCTGCTAGAAGTACTTCCTAGCTTCATTTTCACGAAGCTTCCCTAGGCGAGCCTACAGATATTTGATATATATGAGTGATGAAGGAGTTTACAAATAGAAACACCGTCAGGAACAACAAAAAAATTGTATAGTTTAGGTAGGGCTGCAGTTTTTCATTATTTTGGAGAAGGTAGAAATACTCCTAGATTATTGTGTATACATGGTTTGTAGAAAACTAAAGTTAGTTAACTATCACAAATTCTCACTACTACAGAAAATCTCATCACAGACGGTTTGGCCAAATGTTGTAATTTGTAAAAGCAGCAGAGATTCAACACTAACCTTTTGTCAGCAGCAGCTATCTTGAGTAATTCATCCATATCTTTGGATATAAGATTTTGAACACCTTCTGAGTGAAGTACCACTTCTTTCAAATGCTTTAATGCTCTCTTTTGAAAGAGCCTACATTGCGCCCAAATTCAATGCAAAGTAAGCAGTACTAAAAACATGAGCAGGGCACTTAAAATTCTGCTCCAGTAGAATAGATTCATGAATGTTCTATTCAGATAAACATAAAAGATTCATGTAGCCACTTTGACCACCAAATAATCCCGGAGCTCAAGAGTATATCTAAAAGTTAAAATGTCAAATATCATGAGCTTTCCCTTCCGCAAATGCTAAAACCTATTCCATATATAGAACCTTAGTGAATGGCATGGAGCATGAATTGTTCTTAATATATACTAGAATGAACACCAAATAATTACAGGTACACCCAGACCTACAAGGCTTTTTGCCAGAGTAGTAAGCATCAGGGATTGTGCATCTACGTTCATAGTTCCTGTAACCTAAAACAATACAAAGTCAACCCTCCATGACAAGCAGTTGCAGCATTATAAAAATCATAAGCACAATATCTCTCACCAGTACAGATAAATAATACACCCACAGTTGCTCATTCTGCATTTCATTTGTAAATCCAAAGCGAGTTCCAATAGATCAATTGCATTCCTCGCTAGAACCGAAATTTAGAAACTAATGCAGTGAAGCAACTAGGTAGTAAGTGATCCAATAGGGTTTGGGAAATGAGCAGGCAAGCGAGGGAATAGGAAGACTCACAAATTCCAGCCTCACGGGAGAAAGCCCAGGCCACCAACGCAGCGTGGATCTCGCGGCCTCAAGGGAATAGAAATTTAGAATGGGTGGAGATAAGGCGGGTGGGCGGTGAAGCAAGACGCTACCTGGTGGAGCATGCGGTGGTTGAGGATGGTGGCCTTGTGGAGCACCTTCATGGCGACGACGGCGCCCGTGTACCCTTAGCGAATGTTCCCTGCTCGATGGTCCGCCCCACCCGCTTCTTTCTCTCCACGCCTGCCATTCCCTCTGCTCCTCTAATCAGCCACGCCGCCCACTCGGAGCAGTCGAATCCAACGGTTTTATGTGGGATTTCGCGGTTGGACATGGAGAACGCGTGCGCTCTCACCTTCATGGCGATGGCGGGAGATGCGGTGGCAGCGGGAACCTAGGGTTAGGCTACGGGGAACCGAGGCTATGGGGATTGTGTCGAGGGCGGCTGTGGACGAGTGATGACCAAAACGGCACTTAAGGGAAGCAATGCTATCGGTTTAAAAAAACTGACTGCGAAAACCACCAATACAGTCGATTCAGCAAAAGAAATCGACTGCGAAATATAGAAATCACAATCGGTTTTCCCGTGGAACCGATACAAAAGAACATACATTGCTATCGATTTGTTTTACAGAACCGATACAGAAGAACATACATTGCTATCAGTTTTTCTTATGGAACCGATATAAAAGAACATACATTGCTATCGGTTTTTATTGGAACCGATACAGATATATCATACATTGCTATCGGTTCTTTTTATTGGAACCGATAGTGATGAGCACGTGCACATCACTATCGGTTCTTACATCACTATCGGTTCTTAGTAAGAAGCGATAGTGATGTGCACGCTCATCACTATAGCTTCTTATGTGAGAAGCGATAGTGATGTGCACGTGCTCATCACTATCGGTTCTTATGTGAGAACCGATAGTGATGAGCGTGCACATCACTATCGTTTCTTATGTGAGAACCGATAGTGATTAGCGTGTACATCACCATCACTTCTTATGTGAGAACCGATAGTGATGTGTCTTGTGCTGTAACAATCGTTTCTAATCTGAGAATCGATAGTGATTATTATTAACACCCCTCTTAAGTCATCTATCACTATCGTTTTTTTCAAAAAACTTAAGAACCGACCCAGATGAAACGATAGTGATGTACCATTCTGTAGTAGTGGCAGGGTGCCATGGGAGTTGGAAATTGACTTAGTATTGGAAACTTGGTTTACTTGAGAATTACTGAAACTATTATTTACTATTATTTGTTTTATAGTCTTTATGATCTATTTATTATATTTGTTCATAAATGTTGCTTATTGCAAAATAGCCATGATAGCCAATCCTTTGGAATAAGCTTTGCATATAGTTACATAGAATTGCATTATGTGCACAACTTGTTGAGTGCTTTAAGTACTCACCCTTGCCAACAACAATAATCAACAGTTGAAGAATCTACACCTGTGTTGGAGGAGGAGTTCCAGGAGGACACGAGTCATTAGGGTCCGAGCCTTGTCAGTTGCCTGTGGTGAACTGATGAGCTATCTACGTTTTCTACTTTCCGCTGCTTAATTCTTAGCTTATATTTCAAGTCTTGCCCTGCGTGGCTTAATAATGTAAGTTGGTCATAAGATCATACACTTAGCTATATCAATAAATGGAGTATTATTCTATTATCGTTGAGTATGATGTGATATGTACCAATGTTGAGCTGTGTGCACTAGCGTTGATCCTGGGACTAGTGCGGTAAACACAGTGGGTTCGAATCAGTGGATTCGGGTCCTTACATGCACATACATGATAACTGCAAGCGCACGATTTGTTTGTAGGTTTTTCACCTAGAGTATTCTAGGGTATCAAACCCAACAAGCTGCTACCAAGTTGTATGCTCTCTTACCTAGGAAAGTACCGGGGGGAGGCTGAGGGGGCGACGCCGAAGGGGAGGCCCAGGGGAGGCAGCCGAAGGGAGGCACGGGCGGAGATCACAGGGAAAGCTAGTGCGGGAGGAGGCACAGGCTAGGGCTAGGGCATGGGGAGGCGGTTGGAGGGAGGCCGTGGGGAGTCGGGCGCATGGTGGCTAGGTCTAGGGTGCGGGGTGAGGCGGGGTGGAGGCGGGTGTGGGCAGAGGTCGCAAGGGCGAAGGCGTCAAGGGGAGGCGGGCAGACGACGGCTAGGGCTAGGGTGCAGACGGAGGGAGGTCGAGCGGGAGAGGCTTGTAGCGGAGGGAGGCCGAGGGGGAGAGGCATAAGCTGGCCAGATGTAGCGTTATACATGTCATCTCAGACGGTTCTGGCCTTGAACCGTCTGTGATGACATAACCATTTGTGATAACTACAGTTCAAGGCTCTTTTTTGCAACTAAAATAGATTTGTATGAAATTCCAGCGAAGTTAATGCAGGCATGCTAATGAGTATAGAAGTTGATACATGCATATATACTAAGGGGGAGTTTGGCACAGCTCCAACTCCACCAAAATCCATGGAGTTGGTGGAGCAGGGTATTCCTAACTCTAGAAATTTATGGAGCTGGAGCTGTGGGTACATTAAGAGTGTTTAGATGTGTCATCCTGTTTACATTTTAGACTAAAAATATAAACTTAATTCACTTTATTTTAGCCTACAAGCTCCAAATCTGAGGTGGAGCTGAGATCTAGAGCTCTGTCAAATAGGGCCTAAGTATTCTCTAGTCTGGAATGAAGGTAAGTGTGATGAGTAGTCTAGAATGAAGGTAAGTGTTGCTGCTTCTATTTTGTAGGTTTTTTGTCATAATTTTTTTAACTATAGTATAAACACAATAGAAATTGTCGCTCATTGAAAATACCATAACTAGCCAGAGATGGTTTCTAGCATAGTTTTTTTTAGGTAAGCATAATTCACAGTAAAGCTACATGGCTTAATTATTCATCATTCTTGGTAGGCACATATTTCAATTAGGAACTAAACATCAGCACTCAAGTTGTTAATTTTGTGTGTGTGTGTAACACATTGTAACCTTACTAGAATCGATACACATAAATATATCTATACTTGAAAAGATTACATCGTAACACAACATCAACGACGAACTGTCCTTGAAGTAAGGTATATATTGACCAAACATTCATAGCTATCTGGTTCAAGGTTTCAAATCTTGTTTTCGGTTGAAATCTCGGAGGTGGGCAGAATCCAAAATTTTGCCAAGATCTCATAATTTCGGATAAATTATGGATGAAATACAAAAACAAAAATTCAAATCCAGTTTTTGTGCACAAAATTTTTTGAGATTTCTCATAGAATTGCCAAAATCTCGACTAGATTTTGGTGAAATTTAACCAAGCGAAAAATGGTTCAAACTACATTAAAAAAATTTGAAATTCTTTTTGAAGAGTCTTGACACATTAGTAATGTTTCCACAAAAATTTCAGATAATTATTAAGCCTGAGAAATTTTTAAAAATTCGGAGAGTGCTACTATCTTGATAAAATGATGACCGGTAAATTTGAACCAAATGAGAAATGGAACAAACCACGTTAGAAAATTTTTAATTTTTTTTGAATGTGTCGATGTCCAAGACCTTGGGTCCCTTAATCGAACTTACGAAAATATAAATTGTGGGCCCCTAGATATCAAAATAGAGACAATGGGGAATACTTCTTTATTAGCCAATCGGCTGTGATAGAATACACGAGTTACAAGGTGAACTAATTGATTGCAGAGTGCTAATCACAGGTTACAAGATGTTGATTGTAATTGCGAGATGTGTGTTGCCAGATCAGGATTGAGATCAGGTGCCTTCAATAGCGTGGATTGGCCCCCTATTTATCCTTGATGAAGAGGTGGCAGTTGACTTTCAGAAGGGGTGTTGTGTAACCAGGAGACGCCTTCCCTCCAAATGGTGTCTTCTCGTCAAAGGGTGCCTTTTCTGGTGATAACTTTTGGGTGGTTACGTGTACCTGTCAGATAACTGTCCGCACGGAGACATATGCGGGGAAAACCACTTATCTTTGACCAATTTGCTGGTCGGGGTGGCCATTTCACTGGTCAGAGATGACTAGTGTGAAGCTAGGTTTTACCATCTTTTACTGAACTGGTTGGAGATCTAACCGTTCGAATAGGGACGAGCTTTGTTTCAATGTATTATGGGCCTTATATTTCATAGGCCCATTACCAACGCACAGCAACGAATTATTCTAGAGGTGAAAGATCGAGGATGCCGACTAGAGGGGGTGAATAGACGGCTTTAAAATTTCTTCTACGATTAATTAAAATATCGCCTAAGTATCCTTATGTCAAAACCTAAAAGATAATAGATGCAGAAGCGATAAACTACGGTTTTGAAAATTAAGGCCTAGGTCAACTAGGCTCACTAAGTGCACTAGCTAATTATGTCTCTAACGAGAATATGCAATCCTAAAGACAATCAAGCAATTTAATTCTAGGAATGTAAATTGCAACAATATAAATAATAATTGCAAGCAAACACAAAGAGACACACCGATGTTTTATCGTGATGTTCGGAGACTTGTCGGTCTCCCCTAATTCACGTTGAGGCAAGCCCAAAACACTTTGGACCGGCTCCACAAATTGAGTACCCATCTCGAATCCACTACTAGTAGCTCTTTCCCCCTTCGGGTAGGTGAGCTCCGACCTTCACAACTTTGCCGGGCCTTCTCACAATCTCCTTGAGAAGGTCATCACGCACGACACCTCCACATGCCATCTAGGTTTCGACAAACACCAAAAGTAACAAGTCAAGCCTCTTGCTTAATCCTCACCAAGTGCAACACATGCACAAGGATGCTCACCGAGTGCAACACATGCACAAGAGGCTCTCAATCCTCTCCTAATTGCAACACATGCAATTAGAGCTCACTCTTAGCTCAAAAACCAAATTAGAGAGTGCAACACATGCACAACTCAACCACAAAGAGCAATGAACTATCTAAAACCACAGTAAGCACCAAATGCCACCCCCAAGGCTCCTTATATATCCTCCACAAGAAAAACTAGTCGTTGACGACAAATTGGGCAAAAATACCCAGGAAACCCGGTCATACCGCTCTAGGGCCGGTATGACCGGCCTCTGGTCCAACGGCTGCAAAAAAACTAGCCGTTACTCAGAAAATCTGGTCATACTGGAGATGGTTCGGTCATACCGGACCTATTTTCAATTTTTTGTGCTAAAAAATCTCTTCTCTCGAATTTTCAGGCCGAAGTGCTCCCAGTCATACCGCCCCCTCTGCCACCAAAACGCACATAACTTTTTACTCCGAACTTCGATTTAGATGATCTTGGACTCTGCAAAACTTATCACGAGGACTACAATATCTAGCCATTTTCAATATTTAAGAAACCATATATATTTCTAAATATCACAACAACAAAGACTTAAAGTTGTCATTCAAGTCTAAAATCTGATTTCTCGAAATCCTTCAAATAGACTTGATCATGAGCATGACTACAATCTAGAGAGAGTCAATAACATCAAATATTGAACCATGTGATGATCAACTCATGATCAAAATAATTTTGCAAAACACATTTGCAAATTCTAATCACATGCTCCAAAAATTACATTAAGCACAACTCATTTGCAACACATATTTGCAAATAAACCGAGAAGCTATGAGATCAATCCTCTAGCCATGTAAGGATCAACACATGATCGTGACACTTTGCAAAATACATTTGCAAATGCCAACACATGCTCTTGGATTGAAACCCATAACCTCTAGCTTATTTGCAAATAACAAATCAACATTTTGCAAAAACACATTTTGCAAACACAAAGCATAAACCTATCTTAGCCTTTGTGATGATCAACACATGATCAAGTCACAAGCTAAGACTCCGATGCATGAGCTCTCTATTTGCAACACATGCAAATATCTAGCTCCATAAAAACAACCACTTAAACCGACTTTCATAAGCTATCTCCCTTTTGCAACACATGCAAATACATAGCTTTATTCAAAAACCAAATCAAGATTCAATAAGAAGGAAGCATGAGCTCCCTTATTTGCAACACATGCAACTACTTAGTTCATGCTAGAACCAACCAAGAGAGTGAGCTAGAGTGAATCGGATTGAGTTCATCAACACATGATTAAGCTCAAACTATAAGACTCGACCCCTCTTAATAGTACGGCAACCTATACTAGCAACCCGGTCTCCCATCCAAACACCGAGACCAGTAAAAGACTAGGAACACATCCTTAGCCCTAGCTAGTTATACCTTTACCTCTAGCACATCCACTTGGAGATTTTATGATTTCCATCATCTTCTTTCCAAGCCGAGTCCTTTCTTCTTGTTCATCAACACATGATGAACCTTCTCTAAATTCACTTCACTTTGGGATTCATCCTTAAAGCTTATCAACACATGATGACTTCTTCCCGATTCTTTATTTTCTTGGACTCAACCTACTTCACAACTCATGAAAGATTGTTAGTCCAACAAACACGGTTGCCTCAATTATCAATTGCACTCCATTAACACATAATGGATGCCCCAATGATCGATTGAGCACAACTCTAATCAATTTGAATGGTTTATTGTGTCTTAAGTATACTAATGCAACTAATGCTTCATATACTCAAGAACTTTCGATTGCCCTAGGATCAACAAAGTGAACCATCAACACATGATTAGTTCTTTGTTGATTGAATGGCAACCGAACACAATTTAAATTGAATTTAAATTGTCATGAGTATATATTAACTACACAAGTTTCATATACTCAATTCGATGGAATCTAAAAGTAATAATCCAATTTATATGGAGTGGTGGAAACGGATCAATACTCTTAAGACCATTAATTACAGAATAAACTCATTAGATGTGTGCATACAAATAATTGAACTTGAATCAATATGCACATATTCAATTTTTCATTGCTTTGGAGTTTATCCTATATTGCCATGAGTATACTACAACTACACAAGTTAAATATACTTAAGGGGTTGTTTCAAAGTAATGATCCTTAGTATAGAAAGATGAATTAGATCAATACTATTGAAACATCAAGGTAAAGTATGAACTCCCCCTAAATGTGTGCATTTATGTATATATAGAATTAAAACATTTATGCACATCTTGAGATCTAAATAACGGTAGAGTTCATCCATTAACTTGAATCCAAAATATGCATTAAGATATCATAAAATGAATACGAGTGCATACCTTGGGTTTTTCCATTTTTCAAAGAGATGAGACTAATCAAAGATATACTCAATAAAAGAGTATGTCTCATATTTAGATTTATCAATATGATCATGAATATTATATCCAAGGAATGCAACACGATATGATAATATGAACTTGAAAGCATACCTTTGATATTTCTATCTTTTTCATCCAAAAGGGACTAATAAGAGTTAAGCATAACAAAACAGTTAGTCTCATAAAAGGATTTGTCATTAATTAACAATTGAGACTTATCAATATTATGATTATTAAAAGAGTTTGTCTCAATAGTAGATTTGTCATTAACACCAAAACCAAATTAATGGAGCTTGAACTTTCAAAAGGGCCTAAATGAAAAACAGAGATTTAATCCTCTTTAGCTAGCCCCCAACTCTTGAGAAATAAAAAGTTCATTGCTCAAGGCTTTTCGATTTCTATGATCTTCATGGGATTATGCACCCATTATTTGACTAGTTTGAGCGTTGATAAATAGGAGATCCTTGCAATTCTATTGATAACTAGACCGACACTTGGTCATTTTTTATGCGTGTGGTAAAGGGGATGAAAGCCTCCTTTTGAATTAAAAAATGCATTTTTTTCAAAAAAACTCTTTAGTTGTTTCAGCTCCTCCACATATTCCTCTATTTCTCCTTCGTTAAATACGACGAGGGTATGATCAAGAGGAGATGAGGAGGAGTTGAAGTATCTAAAGGAGTTTTAAGAATTTGATTCTTTCACACTTTCAAACTTCAAGCCTTCTCTTAGTTCCGCAAGCTTTTCTTCTTCCGTCCTCTTTTCTTCTTCCGTAGGATATGACGGAGAGTATGATCAAAGGAAAGGAGGTGAAAAGCTTGAAGATCTAAGAGGGAGTTCAAGAATATCAACCACATTTTAGGAAAAAATTACTTGAAAATCTTTTGATTTCAAGCCTTCTTTTAGTTCTTCAGCTTTTCATCTTCCGTCCTTTTTTCTTCTCCCGTCAGACATAATGGAGAGTATGATTAAGGAAAGGAGGTGAAAAGTCCGAAGGTCTAAAAGGAAGTTCGAAGATATCAGACCTAGTGTCAGTTACCATTTATTGAAAGGCAGTTTACTTTTTTTTGGAAACCGAAATGGTGTCCAAAACTGTTATTCATTAGGCTATATAAAGGTGGGTTAATCCGTTCGGATTTCTCATGTCCTTACTGTTTTCAAGTGTAGATTTTTTAAACCCTTTTGCGACCTCTAGCCTTCATCTTCAATCTTTCTTCCTCTTCCCGAACCAAATGGCCATGGATAAGTCCATCTTAACCAAGGGGAAGATTAGGGAATTGAAAGACCAAGGTCTGATCCCTCCTCATGCAATGCTGCGATGGGACCCTAGCGGGGAGGACATGAAGCTGGTGCCTCAAGAGGGGCGCCTCGTGCTATTCGTCGCTCTGGTGAGGTTAGGGTTCCGCCTCCCAGAGAGTGAGTATTTGGCCGATGTGCTCGATCATTATGAGATTGAGATGCATCATCTTCCTCCCAACTCTATCCTCATTTTGAGTGTTATCTCGCATCTTTGCGTTGCTTTTTTGGGAATCCCTCCTCCAGTTCATCTTTTTCGCTTCTTTTATCAATATACTAAAAATAATAAGATTCAAGATCTCTTCGGGAGCGCTTATTTTAAGCTCCAAGATAAAATGGCCTCCCAATACCCTCCTCTCCCGACCAAAGACACATGGTGTGATTACCAGAAGTAGTGGTTCTGCTCGAAAATTCTCGGGGGGAGTCGTCTCCGATTTACCGGGAAAGCGGCCCCGAGCTGGACCAAAACCGATATGAAGAGGAAAAGGACTCGCTTGTCCTTACCGAGGAGGAGAAGGACATTGTAAGAATTATTAGAAAACTGGTGAATCGAGGTCTGATGGGGTAGAAGATCGTTTACGATTTCCTGCTCCATAAGATAAGTCCTCTGAAGAGGCTGTGCCAATTCGCCTGGAGACTGGAAGGCGACCAGGATTCGACTAAGGACGAACCTGGAGGTAAGAATACTCTCCATTACCGACCTCTTTAGTTTGATCGAAGGATTGTATTGAAATACATTTTTTTATTTCTCCTATCAGTGCTGACCGCCGAGGAGACCTGATCGAGAGTAGCGTCTATACTGCGCATCTTTGCTGACAGGTCCGACCTGGCTGCTTTGGATAAGCAACCATCCAGCCTGATCGGGCAAACTAATGAGTTCATAAATGAATGCATCATGGTAACTACAAAAATTCTTTTCTCTTTTTTAATCTAATTGCCTTTTGCAATTGACAATCAAATTTTCTTAGATGCATGGTCGGAAGAGACCTACCGATTAAGCTGAGGTCTCAGCCTCAGCCCCTCCGGTCAAGAAAATAAAGACCAGGGGTGCTCTGAAGGTGCTGGATTCTGCCACAACCGAGACTAGTGCTGATCCGACCAGCACTAGTCAAGCTTTAGTGCCGGTTAGTACTGTACAATCTAAGTGCGCACATGACCTGGTGAAAGGCATGAGGGTTTCGTTCGCTGCGGGGACACAGACGAGGACTTCATCCCAAGTGCGTCTCAAAAAATGGTTCAACTGCAATTGGGATCGCCCATTTCGACATCTCCCGAACTTTCCATTTGTTTAGGGTGAGAGTGAAGACTCAGAGGACAATGTTCCTCTAATCATAAGGAGGAAAAGGAAGACCTCTGACCTAGATGTTGAAGCGTCTTCACTTATACTGTCCTAGGAAATAGACTCAGGACTTCAATGCAGGTATGTAAAAAACTTTTTACACCTTTATTTCTGAGTACTTGTCTTTAGAGCTTTGAAGAATTTTTTATTTTCCCTTAGCCCCCAAGCAACTGCTCTTGGTCCTTCTGAGGATTAGGGCGAAACTACCCAGGTCGGTACTGAGGCTAACCCACTGGCGACCAGTGAGGAACATGCATTGGTTCCAACCGAAGAGGCTACTCCGACCAGTGGGCAAGTAAAACTACCCAACACTGAGGGTGAAAACCTTTCGGCTGTTGGTGTGAACCGTTGGTCGATCAAAATCTGTCAACCACGAAGGAGGTTGAGCCTCCTCCGGTGACGACAACCGAGGTGGTCGAGATGACCACAGTCGCTGGGGAGTCCTTTGCTGCCAGGGAGATTGAAGACATCTCTGCTACAGAGAAGGAGACATTGGTCGTTCCGACCAGTGAGGTGGTAACGCTTGAAAAGGCAATAACTTCTGACATTATCCCGCCAGGGGTCTTACCACTGGCTTATTCTTCCGATCAACCTAACCAGAGGGGTTTCAAGCAAGTTTATGATTACTTGCAAGCGAAGGTACTTATTTTTTCTTCTTTTTTTTAGGAAAATAACCCTTAACTCATTTGCTTTTTTGCTATTTTCCAGCATTCGCAAGAATTTTTTGACCTGCTAAGCCTGAAGGAAAGGACCTTGGCATAATCTGAAATAGAAAAAACAAAAAAGTAAGTATAAGATTTACTATTTTTTTTGTTTTCTTGTTTTCTCTTATCCTTTCTGCTCTAACATAGCTATTCTGACAAAGACAAAAAGAACAAATAAAAGAATTAGAGAAGCAACTCTTGGTAGCTCAAAATACCGCCAAGGGATATAAATTTGATCTTGTTGCTGCAAAAAATTATTACAAGGACAAAACTGCTAGGCTCCATGAAGCCTTTAAAACAAATGAAGACAAAGTCCAAAGGCTTTCTGAGGAGTATAAATGTACTCTTCAGGCAAAGGAGTCTGAAATAGCAGGTAAGAATAAGATTCTGACCTAATTATTTTGAACATCAATTTTGTTTGGAAAACTAAAAACAAAAAATAATTTTTGCAGCCTTAGACAATATAATAAATGCCAAAGATTCTCAACTTTCCGAGTGAGAAGAGAAAACTGAGGAGCAAAGGTCGGTCATGAAGAATGAAATCGACAGATTAACCGACTAGCTGAAGATTTTTAAAAAAGATTTAGCCACATTTCATAGAGGTAGGAAATCTACTATGTACTTCATTCTTGAATAGCTTAAAAAGATCGCCACGGATTTAAAAGGAAAAAAGATAGAACTTACAAATCCGTCGGTTGATGAATTGGTCGAGGGGGTAAACGATCAGCTGAAGATCATTGAAAAGCATATCCCCATCATGGTGCAAACCATCAAAGTAGCACTTCGAGCTTCAATTGCTTCCCAAGTAGGTACCCTCTTCGTAAAGTTGAGGCACTTCTACAAGGACGTGGTTGAACTGGAGAGACTTGCATCCGGCCTAAAGCTTAGTACTCAAGAAGAGATCAATAGAAAACGTGCAGAAGTAGCTTCTGCTGTTGAGACATACATGAGCAATGTAAATATTACATATAAATAGAATGTATGATCTTATTGAAATGAATGAAAAAGAATCTCTTTTTGTGTCACATTCTTTCTTGTGTTTATTCTGTGCATATTTTTTTGAGTATATCACTAGCCCCCAATTGTTTGTGTACTGAACATCTAGGTGTTCAGAATACAAATAGTTTTATGAGTGATGACCAGCCCTTTCACGTAGTACTTGGTATTAACTGGCAGCATTAACTGGCAGCAGATCGGAGATAAGATCATGCTAACTAGTTTTAATGCAGTAAGTACTGGCTTACAAGAAAAGTATCTATTAGATGTTATCTTACAATCCGACCAACAACCTTATACGTTAAATCCACTTTGTGAATATATCTTACAATCCGACCAACTACAGGCTCTGTTTCAATCCACTTTGTGAATATATCAATTGCAACAAATAGGAATTTGAATCCGTTAAATGCTCTTGGTAAAGGTCATACTATATCAATTTCCCATGTCGAAAATGGCCATGACAAAGGTATGACTTGTAGTTGATTAGCAGGTAAATGTACTTGTCGAGCATGAAATTGACATTGTTCGATAGTTTTCACAAGATGCATGGCATCCTGCAAAGCAGTTGGCCAATAAAATCATTGTCGGAAAGATTTACCAACTAGTGTTTTATATGAAGCATGTGCTCCACACAAGCCCCCATGTATCTCATTAAGCAATGTTTTTCCTTGTTTCTGGGATATACATCGCATGAGAATACCATGTGTGCCCTTCCTATATAGGGTATTGTCGAGAATTTTGTAGATTCGCGCCTTTCGAATTAATCTATCTTTTTTGTGGATATTCTCAGGCAGTGTCCTATTTTCTAGATAGGCTTTAAAAGGTTTAGCCCAATCTGAATCCTGCTCAAGGACTCCGACACCTTCATTTGTCGGGGATTGCTCTATGGATGTGTCTATATAAAGCTTAGACAGATATTCAAGAAATACACCTGTTGGAACAGGTGATCGTAAGGAACCCAGTTTTGATAATTGGTCCGCTAAGATATTGTCTTTTCACGGTATATATTGGACTTCAAAATGACTAAAGTATTTTTCCAACTTCCTCGCTTCATCCAGGTAGTGAGCCATTACCTCATCGGATATCATGTATTCCTTGCTAACCTGGTTTACAACCAATTGCGAATTGCCTACCACAAGTAGACGATGGACTTCAAGGGATTTTGCTGCTCGGAGCTCGCCTAGAAGACTTTCATACTCTACTACATTGTTTGTAGCAGGGAATTGTATCTGGATTACATACTTTAACTGGTCACCTTGAGGCGTAACCAATACTATGCCAGCCCCCTAGCCTTTTTTTTCTCGAGAACCATCAAAGTACAGCTTCTTGTGGTCAGTATTAGTCTTATCCTCTTGTATAAAGGGTTCACTATTTATCCATTCGGTGATGAAATCTGCCAAAATTTGAGATTTAATTGTTGTTCGGGCTACGAAATGGATATCAAATGACCCAAGCTCAACTGCCCACTTAGCAATCCGACCAGTTGTGTCTTGGTTATGTAAAATACTTTTCAAGGCAAAAGATGATGGTATTATAATCTGGTGTGATTGGAAATAACGTCTCAATTTTCTAGAAGTGTCGAAGGTTAGGAAATCGACAATAAATTTATACCTTCGGGTTAGCAGAGTCAAGCACAAAATCAGGGGGACACGATTTAGACAGGTTCGGCCCCCCTAGCGGAGTAATACCCTACTCCTGTATGGATGATGTATGGAGTCGATGAACAAAGTACAGAGCAATGTGTCTAGCCCTAGTTACAATGTGGATTGCACCTAAGCTAAGGCTATGCTATGGTTGGAGGACGACGAAACATGCTTCCTCGACTCCTGAGCTCTATGCGCCAAAGGAACTAAAGCTCTAAATGGCTAATCTTCTAGGAATTGCTCTTGCTCTGTCTCTGATCTGGAAAGCTCTCTCCCTTGAGGACCCCAACCCCCGACCTTATATAGTCGGTATAGCCCAGCCTCAAGTCGAGTTGTAGTCGATTTGGAGTATCAGATCGTAACCGATGTGGAGTCCATCATCGCGTGATCTTCACAGCATATCCAAACATTCCTAGATACCAGGCGTGCTCGAGTTGGTTTCCTCGCAAGGGGAAAGCGATCGAGTCCTTCCTGATACGGAGTTATCTTTCCTGCGTATATCATATCCCTTAGAATTGAGCCTGTGATATTTGGAATCTCTGCATGTCGTTGGGACATATCCACTACGTATCCTCTGTGGACACATACCCCGTGTTTAGATATTCGACAGTAGCCCATGAACTCTATTCAGCGGAGGGTCTGCTTAAGTGCTTGGTTGATTACTGCCAAAACCTTGCTTGGTCGAATAATGCCTCGCCTGCCTGTAGTCGAACGATTCAAGTAGAGTGGGAATCGCTGAGTATCGAGTAGGGATTTGCTGGGTCGAGCGCCCTGCCATCAGCCCGTATTGAGTCCTCAGGGTAACCGCAAGTTACTCGATGTTGACTTATCGACTCGATTCTGATCAGAGTTGGAAAAGATTCAAAAAATCTAAACGTTGGGTAGTTGAGCATTTATTTCTCTCGTTTGCAGCGCCAAGATGGGTGCAGCGTCATCATTTTGCCTTTCGCGCCTATCGAGATGCCGTGCCAGAGGGAATGAATTGTTCGCCTGGAGAGAGGATTTTGGCCTATAAATTCTCAGACCTGAAATTGTAGCCATTCCCCTCCTTTTTCGCCTCCATCCTTACTCTCGAAACCTCCGTCGCACTCCTGAAGCCTTAGTGCCGCCACCTTCAAAGAAATTATTCCACATTCTCCTCAATGGCACCAAACCCTCAACCAGCACCGGGGTTGCTGTGCTGCCAGAGAAGAAACATGAGACGATTGAGGCGACCTTTGAGGATGAAGCCCTCGAAAAGGTGTGGCAAAAGTTAATCATGACGGAGAAGTGTCTTGCCGACTTGGAGAAGGATGGCTTCGTTCCTTCACGGGAGTTCTTCCATTGGAGACCATCACAAGGTGAATCGTATCCCATCCCTGCCGATGAGGATGAGACCGTCGTTTTTAGGCCTTTTTGCGCTGCGGGCTAAGCTTTCCTCCTCTATTTTTGCTCTCGATTCTTGAGCTCTACTAGATTCAGCTTTTCCACTTAAGCCCCAATTCTATCACAATGCTCAGCGTTTTTGTCCACCTTTGTGATGCTTTTTGGGCATCAGCTCGAGTCTCAACCTGTTCTGCCACTTCTATAATCTGAAGAGGGTGATGAAGAATGCAGCTGTTGGGGGTGTCGGTTTTCACCTCCGCAATGGCGTGTCGAACTCCTATATTTCTATCCCCGTTACCTCCTCCTGGCAGTTGGACTGGAAGAAACGGTGGTTTTACATCACCTCCCCGAACACCGTGAATTACCCCATATCTTATCGGCCACTCTTAGTTCATCCGATTGACCACTGGACTAGGGTCCCTCCCGCGACTGCTCGAACTTCTTATTATGTTCGGAAGATCGAGGAGCTAAGGAAAATTGGGTTGACCGGGTGGCACATCGCTAGGGACTTCCTCACGTGTCGGTCGAGTCCGCTGAAATGCAGAGATAACCTTCCTTGGGACTACTCCGGAGTCGATGATGCGACTAGGGACAATACTAAAAGTAAGCATTTGTAATACTTTTGTTTTCCTTACTTTAATGGATGAGTAGCGAACTGACTTGCTTTTTTGCCGAATCTGCCGGACTCGGACATCTCTTCTAGGTTGAGCAAGATGTTCTAAGGCTCAGAACCTGGCGCTTGTGGCATCGAAGCTTACTCGCTTGCCAATCCCCGGCCAGAGGTGAGTGTTCTGTCAGAGACATCTTCGCATCGCTCGTGCATCTGTTGTCTGCTTTGACTTAACATCTCCTCAGGAGGCCAAGTTCGACGATAATGTCAGTGAGCCAATCGAGGGAGTCATCAGCCTGGATGACGACGTCCCCGCTGACTTTGATATTATGCCCTATTTGACTATGGTTAGAGCTATTTTTGCTCTTTACAACGAGATCATCAACATAAGCTTCGATATTATGCCCTATTTGACTATGAAAAGTCTTCTGCATAAGTCGTTGTTACGTGGCTCCAGTATTTTTAGCCCGAATGGCATCTTCCTGTAGCAGTAGACACCGAACGGGGTTATGAAGGAAGTCTTCTCTTCATTTTCACTTGCCATGCTTATTTGATGATAACCTGAGTATGCATCCAGGAAACTCATCAATTCACAACCCGCCGTTGAATCTATTAATTGGCCGATACGGGGCAAAGAAAAATCATCTTTTGGACAAGCATTATTTAAACTGGTGAAATCAACGCACATGCGCCACTTACCGTTTGCTTTCTTGAATATGAACGGATTCACTAGCCAATCAGGATGATCAACTTCGCGAATGAAACCAGCTTCCTAGAATTTGTCCAACTCTTGTCGGATGGCTTCTTGCCAATCAGGAGCGAATCGCTGTAGCTTCTGCTTCACTGGTCGTATGGCTAACCTATGCTCTATTACTTCCCTTGGGACCCTAAGCATATCGGATGGTTTCCACGCAAACACATCTGCGTTAGCTCAGAGGAAAGCAACGAGTGCGTCTTCCTATTTGGCATCCATTGATGATCCTATCCAAACAATTTTTGTCTAGTCAGCAGGATCAATGGGAACTTCCCTTATTTGCAAATTGGGCTGAGGAGTTGCCTTCAGCCTCTCTGTTTTGTTAGACTTACCGGTCTTTTCTGCATTATTAACATTATTTAATGGTAATTGATAAACAATTTCGAGTGATTTGCGATCACAATTAAGTGCAGTAAGTTGGTTACCTTGCACATTAATCACACCTTTTAGACCAGGAATCTTTAAGCTCTGGTAGGCGTGATGAGTTGCTGCCATAAGCTTGGTTAGTGAAGATCTACCCAGAATGGCATTATATGCTGACTCAAAATCAACAATTTCAAATGAAATTAACTCCATTCTGAAGTTGTCAGCATTTTCAAAGGTGACAGGTAATACTATCTGTCCCATGGGAATGATTGACGGACCAGGTACAATCCCAAAAAATGGGTTCGTAACAGGTCTTATCTTAGAACGAGGGATTTGCATCTCATCCAAGGTATGAATAAAAAGCAAGTCCAAAGAACTCCCTTCATCAATTAAAACCCTTCCAACTTTGCAATTACTAATAGTGGGAGAAACTACTAGTGGAAGTTTTCTAGGGACTGACATACCTTTTGGTCAATCTTGCCTGTCGAAGGTGAGGTCGACATACGACCACTTGAGGTACTTTGGCTTTTTGGTCTGATTGTCGATGTTGTTGACCTCCCTCCACGCAGTTTTGAATTGCCTCTTTGAGGTGTATGCAGATGATCCTCCGAATGTGACATTGACGTGGTTATCAGGCTTCTGATAGCCCATTTCGTCGCCACCATTCGCATCTTTATTACCCGAATCTTCTGGTAAGGTAGGCATAGGACCCTTACCGGAGTAGAAATATTCCATACGCTTTGCCATGTATGACATTTCCGCAGGTCGTGTCCTGATACCCTATGCAACAAACACCAACGACCATTACCACTGGTCGAACCAGGATTTTTGGAACCAGACTGGTCGTCCTGGCGACCAGCTGACTTCTTCCAAGGTGCTTTCCCCTTGGAGTATGTTGGTCATTCTGCAATTCCCGCAACCTCACGTTGGGCATTCTGTTTATTCTTATTTTTCTTATTCATCCCTTTGTGATCTTCAAATTTGGGAACCTTTTTCATCTTCTGATCTCCGATATTAGGAGGCCAGGTTGTGGTGGAGCATGGCCCTTGTCAACCGTTTGGTTCCACTCAATAGCCTCATGTGCATCTGAGTATCAGTATGCCATATCGAATAGCTCTGGTATGGTAGACGCGGATGAATGTTGAGATCTTTAGTGAACCACTTATAGCGGACAGCCTGCTTAAACACACGAATCACAGAACTATCAGAGATATTAGGAATGGTGTCGATGTCCAAGACCTTGGATCCCTTAATCGAACTTACGGAAATATAAATTGTGGGCCCCTAGATATCAAAACAGAGACAATGGGGAATACTTCTTTATTAGCCAAGCGGCTGTGACAGAATACATGAGTTACAGGGTGAACTAAGTGATTGCAGAGTGCTAATCACAAGTTACAAGATGTTGATTGTAATTGCGAGATGTGTGTTGCCAGATCAGTATTGAGATCAGATGCCTTCAATAGCATGGATGGTCCTGATGTATCATCAATATCTCCCCTCTTTTGTCAAGCGCCAGCCTAAGGTGTCCCTTTCTTGGGTATCTGCTCCCAATGCTAGCGATATGGATCAGGTGCAAGACCTCTTGGTGCTAATCGACAAATTAAAGGAAGATGGTCTCACGGGAGTTGGTCTGGCCCTTCATTTTGTTGCTCGCCGGATACAACCTCTGAAGTAGCGAGTCCATCTGGGATACGCATTTGAAGGAAAGGACGATCCGACCCGGGAACTGCCCGAAGTAGTGTCGAAGGAGCAAGTATATGCTCGGGTAGGTGACTTTTTCATCCCGAGCGTTGAGATATCCACCACCAGATGCCCAAAGTCCTTCACTGCATCAAACCCTCCCCCTGAGGTGAGAAAGTTTAGCTGATAGTTTTCCACATTCGCCTTTGAATGACTCTTAACTGTTTTAACACTCCTTTCCAGGATCGATTGGCTTTTTTCAGTGACGCACCTCTCTCGGAGATGCCCGTTCATAAGAGCGCTCCCTTTAAACGGCTTGCGAGCTCCCCGGCCGGAGACCCCGTCGCCAAGAAGGGGAAGAAAGCGATTGCCAAGGACCCTGCGAAGCCCCGGCGCCCGACTGGTGGTCCCAAAATTCAGGAACCGCTAGCACGAGCCCCAGCGCCTTCGGCTCCCCTTCCCCATGAGCCCGTGGTACAGCCGAGTCCAATTTCGAGAGACTCGGGCAGTCGGGAGGAGCCCAGGGTTCCAGTTCGTAGCGCCCCGAGTGGTCCCTCGGGAGTGGCTCTGCCACCCGAAAGAAGCCCGCAATGAGAATAAAGAAGTTCGACAGGTTTGATGCCCCATCGACTCTTATTCAACGTGTTTTGCCAGCTTATTTACTGATCGTTCTTCTTATAGGAATCCTTCTTATGACGTTCCTGTTGAGACACCATCCAGGGCCCCTGAGGGACTTGAGCCCCAGGACATACCTGACCCGATTGAGGGGGCCCCACAAACTGCCTCGCCTGGAGACACCGGGGCACCCTCCGAGCCACAGCCGCCTTCGTCAACACCCCGTGCTTCGGCATCGGGTCCTGCTGCTCGAGGGCCCGTCTCCCATCCATTCCCCAAGGTAGAAGAGATTCCCCGGGTTCCGTCGACTCCTGCTCGCCCTCAACTCATAATGCAAACCGCGTGGGTTGATGAGGAGGACGGCTTGAAGTTCGTGGATGACTCGGAGGAGGAGAAAGAAAGGAACGACTTTTATAGTCATGCCGCCGCTTGTGCTCGCCTGGCCCGGGTAATACTTTCACTACTCTTATCACCTTCGTGCTTGTGCCGGTTAGCATGTTGTCACCTTCCCCTGCGATGGTTACAGAAATTGGGAGAACGCTCTGAAAAGAAATCCGAATACCTCCAAAAGATGCTCCCGAAGGTCAGGACGCTCCAGGAATATTTGGTCGAATTGGAGCAGATCAAAGCTGGATATGCAGCTGAGCTGCGAGTTCTTCGGTCAGAGGTCTAGGCGTTGCGGGAAGAGTAGAAAACCCTGCGGCAGGAGAAGCTAGACGTCGTTGGCTCCTTTCGAGGTAAATATTTCCTGGACCACCCCGTGCTCTTGTTCAATCGTCCGGTCTTTTGATTTCCTTATCTCCGTGTCAGCTCGGGATTCCACTGTTGCAAAGCTTGAAGAGCAACTCAAGGTCTCGAAGGCCTCCAAATTGAAGTCGGAGAAGGAGTTAGAAGGTACACTTAGTAGCTTGGCCCTCCCTTGTCTTCGTTGCCTTCTTGGTATTTCTTGATAATCAGTTTTGCTTGCAGACTACAAGTTCAAGATGCAGGCGCAATACGCTGCTTATAATGAGAGGGTTGAGGCCCTTGAAACGTCTTGCTCCAAGCTTCGCGAGGCCTCTGAGCCGTTGCTGAGGTTGCTTCATCCCGGAGGCGAGAGGCCGCTCAGCAGGGACCATGTTATCTCCCAGTTGGAGGAAGCCCTCAAAGAGCTTAAGAGACTCTTGAAGGATACGGCGATCAACGGTGCTAGCCAGGCTCTGGCGATCACCAAGTCGCTTTATCCCCGAGTGGATCTTGAAGCTATTAAGGATGGCTATGCCTGCAATGTGGATGAAGACCGAGTCGCCGAACTCTGGGATGAAGTCAAGGATGCTTCTTCGGCTGTCGCGGAAACTTTGGACCTATGAATCAAATATATAAAAGTGTTTCCTTGATCTTGCAAGTCTTCTTTAAATATGCTATTATGCTTGATGAGGCCATCCGAGTGGTTTTGACATCTTAGATATCATGTCCGACTAGTTCAGCCCCCAGGCTCTGAGGCATGGTTCATGACGCATGCCTCAGAGTCTTAAAATTTGTAGGAGCAAAGCACTCAGACGCATAATTTTCGAAAAGATTTTACGAGAACAACTTTAAGAGCAAACATTTATTCATAAAGAAACAATTGAATTACAAAGTTTAAGTGAAAAAACGACGTAGCTGCTCTATGTTCCAGGTGTTGTTGACAATTGTGCCGTCTTCACGCTTGAGCTTATAGGCCCCAGGACGTATCACCTCATCGATGATGTAAAGGCCTTCTCAGCTTGGGGAGAGCTTATGCTCGCATTTATGATTCTTTCTAAGGACCAGATCTCCTTTGGAGAATGCGCGGCTCCTTACATTGCGACCATGATAGCGACGTAAGTCCTGAAGGTATCTTGCCGACTGAATTGTTGCGACGTCCCTAGCTTCCTCCAGTCGGTCGAGGTCTTCTAGCCGACTTTCTTCCAAAGCGACTTCTTCATAGCTCCGAACCCACGGGGATCCGGATTCTAACTCGGTGGGGAGGACCGCCTCTGAGCCATACACTAGAAAGAAAGGTGACTGCCCGGTTACTCTACTGGGGATGGTTCGCAGCCCCCAGAGTACCGAAGGCAATTCTTTGACCCACCGAGTGGCATATGGTTTGAGACGATCGAAAATCCTTGCCTTTAGGCCTGTAGCACCATGCCATTGGCTCGCTCGACCTGCCCATTACTTCGGGGGTGTGCTCATCGATGCGGCGATTTTTATGCCGAGTTCACCGCACCAGTCTTGAAATATGCCACCTCTGAATTGGGTGCCGTTATCCGTGATGATTCGGTTCGGTACGCCGAACCTAACCACGATTTCATGGAAGAATTCTCTGGCTTTTGCGGCTGTGATGGTAGCGACTAGTTTGCCTCAATCCATTTGGTGAATTTATCGACGGCCATGAAGAGATGAGTATAACCACCTTGAGCCTTCTTCAAAGATCCCACCATGTCAAGCCCCCAGACCGCAAATGGCCAAGTGATTGGGATGGTCTGTAGTTCCTGCGTCGGTTTGTTCATCTGCCGCGCAAAGAATTGACATCCTTCGCATGTCCGGACGATGTCCTCTGCATCAGTTACAGCCGTCAGCCAGGAAAATCACTGACGATAAGCCTTACCGACTAGGGTTGTTGACGCCGCGTGATTCTCACAAATTCTCGAGTGGATTTTCTTGAGAAGATCTCTTCCTTCTTGTTCTGATATGCACCGTCGTAGCACACCAGAGGAGCTCTTGCGATAGAGTTCTCCCCTAATTACCACATAGCTCTTGCTTCGGCGCATTATTCGCTCAGCCTGCATGTGGTCTTTGGGTAGCTCGTCCTTCATCAGATAATCCAGATACGGAGCGGTCCAATCGAGGGTAATGATCAGGACTTCTGCCTCTACGTTCTTCTCCAATGGGTCGTCCGACTTTGGCCGAGTGCTTATTGTGGGCTTATGAATTTCTTCGACGAATACTCCCACGGGCACTTTGGTGCGGCCAGATCCCATCTTTTCTAGCTCGTCGGCTGCCTCGTTGTAAGGTCAAGGATGTCGACTAGAGGGGGGTGAATAGGCGGCTTTTAAAATTCTCTCGCTAATTTATACAAAGCAATTCACCTCTAATTTTCCTAATGCCAAAACCTTAACAATTATTAATGCGGAAGCGATAAACTAAGATTTTGACAATTAAAGCCTAAATCAACTAGGCTTACTATGTGCACTAACTAATTATATCTCTAACAAGAATATGCAATTCTAAAGACAAGCAATCAATCAATTTAATTCTATGAATATAAATTGCTTGAACATAAATGACAAACACAATACAAGCACAAGAGACACGATACTTTTTACCGTGGTGTTCGGAGACTTGCCAGTCTCTCCTAGTCCACGTTGAGGTTAGCCCAAACGAATTGGACCGGCTCCACGAATTGAGCACCCACCTCGAATCCACTAGTGGTAGCTCCTTTTCCCTCCCGGGTAGGCGAGCTCCAACCTTCACAAACTTCGCCGGGACTTCTCACAACCTCCATTGAGAAGCACACTGCGCACAACGCTCTACGCCGTCTAGGAGGCGGCAACCTCCAAGAGTAACAAGTCAAGCCCTTCCGCTTGAACTTCACCTAGTGCAACACATGCACTCCGGTGACCTTCTACGTGCAACACATGCACTAGAATCCTCCTCAAGTGCAACACATGCACAAGAGGATCTCAATCCTCTCCTAATTGCAACACATGCAATTAGAGGCTCACACTAGCTCAAGAAGCAAATGGAAGAGGGCAACACATGCACAGAACTCCTACAAACACCCAAATGCTCTAGCACACAGCCAACCACCACTACCCTTGCCCCCCAAGGCCTCCTTTTATAGCCTCCAAGCCAAAACTAGCCGTTGGGGGGAAATTCTGGACAAAACAGAATTCCGGTGCTCTGCTTAACTGGGACCGTAGCACCGGCCTCGCCAACGGCTACAAAACTAGCTATTGCAGGAATTCGTAGCACCGTCTAATCGGGAGCGGTGCTACCGCCGGCGGTAACACCGCCTTCACCCTGTAGCACCGACTTAAGCCGAACTCAAAACACCTCCTCCGAAATTTTGCACCAACCGGAGGAGCGGTAGCACCGGACCTCCGGTGCTACTGGGCTACCATGGGCGTAGCACCGACCGCCGATCCGCCCAAAAACGACCCTCTCTCGAATTTCCACACGGCCAGAGGGCGTGAGAGACCGACCTCGGTGCTGCAGGATACCATGGGCAGAGCACCGACCGAGCGGCAAGACATGCTCCCATAAGTGGTACTACGGTCAGCGGTGCTACGCCCTATATAATGTATGATCGCCATATGGAGAAAACGCGGTTTTTTCACAAAAACTTTTTCTCCAAACCATTAAAGATTTATTCTTTGAGCTATGTGAGGATCAACACATGATCACAACACTATGCAAAACACATTTGCACGTGTTAATCACATACTCCAAAGAATCTCATTAAGCATAACTTATTTGCAAAACACATTTGCAAATAAACCAAGAACTTATGAGATCAATCCTCTTAGTCATGTGATGATCAACACATGATCAAGTCAATTTACAAAACACATTTGCAAACCCTATTCACATGCTCTAGGATTGAAACCCACAATCTCAAATTCATTTGCAAAACACATTCGCAAATAACAGCTCCAACTTATTTGCATAACACATTCGCAAATAAACCACGAACCTATAAGATTAATCCTCTTAGCCATGTAAGAATCTACACATGATCCCGACACTTTGCAAAACACATTTGCAAATGCCAACACATGCTCTAGGATCGAACCTCATAACTTCCAGCTTCTTTGCAAAACATATTTGCAAATAACAAGTCAACACTTTGCAAAAACACATTTTGCAACCAAACCAAGCTTAGCCTTGTGATGATCAACACATGATCCAATCACAAGCTAAAACACCATAGCATGAGCTCTCTATTTGCAACACATGCAAATCTCTAGCACCATGCAAACAGCTAATCAAAATCAAGTGCATGAGCTCTCTATTTGCAACACATGCAAATCTCTAGCTCTATGCAACCACTTTAAACCAAATTGCTTGAGCTCTCTCCTTTTGCAATACATGCAAAACTTAGCTCCAAGTAATAACCACATAAACAATATTGCATAAGCTATTTCCCATGTTGCAACACATGCAAATCCGTAGCTTCATGCAAAAACCAAACCAAATAAGATTCAATCAAGAAACAAGCATGAGCTCCCTTATTTGCAACACATGCAAATACTTAGCTCATGCAAAATCCAACGCACGAGCTTCACCCATTGGCAACACATGCCAAATGGTTAGCTCAATGCAAAAACCAAACCAAGAGAGTGAGCTAGAGTGAACCGGATTGAGTTCATCAACACATGATGAAGCTCAAGCTAAAAGACTCAACCCCTCTTAATAGTACGGCAACCTAACTAGCAACCCGGTCTTCCATCCAAACACTGAGACCGGTAAAAGACTAGGAACACATCCTTTGCCCTAGCTAACTATACCTTTGCCTCTAGCGATCCACTTGGAGCTTTTATGATTTCCAATCATCTTCTCTCCAGGATCACCTCTTCTTCTTCTTGGTCATCAACACATGATGAACCTTCTAGCTCTTCTCTTTACTTCGGGATCACCTCTTGAAGCTCATCAACACATGATGACTTCTTCTTCTTCCCGAATCTTCATTATCTTGGACCCAACCTACTTCACAACTCGTAGAAGATTGTTAGTCCAACAAATACGGTTGTCTCAATCATCATCGCACTCCATTAACACATAATGGATGCCTCCAAGATTGATTGTGCACAACCCAAATCAATTTGAATGATTAATTGTTGTCTTGAGTACTTCGATGCAACTAATACTTCATTATACTCAAGAACTTTTCGCTTGTCTTTAATCAACAAGGAACACCATCAACACATGATGACATGTCCTTTTATTGATTGAAAGACAATCGAACTCAATTTAAATTTCATTTACATTGATATGAGTATATATATAACTACACAAGTTTCATATACTCAAATGATTGTTTCAAAGTCTTGGTCCTTTATATGTTATTTAGCAATAAGACATGGATCAATACTATTGAAACAACAAGTTAAATTATAAACTCCCCCTAGATGTGTGCATTCATGTAATATATGAATTAGGAACATAATGCACATATTTGGACTAAAGCAATGGAAGAGTTAATACTTTAACTTGAATCCTAAGTATGCATTAAGTCAATAGAGTGAATACAAGTGCATACCTTAGGTTTTCCATTTTCCATCCAAATATGAGACTAATAAGAATAAGGCTCAATTAAACATGTTAGTCTCATAATGATTAGATTTGTCATTAAACAATGATTAAACATTAATATTAAATCAATCACCAAAACTAATGGAGCTTGAACTTACAATCTCCCCCTTTTTGGTGATTGATGACAAATCCTATATTAATTCCACATTTGGATGAAAAACAATGCATGAAGGGGTTTTGAAGATCAAAGATCGAATAACACAATAAAATTTTTAATTTTGCATCTCCCCTTTTTGGTATTAAAATGAAACTCCCTCTTTTTGACAAGTAGAACAATTAAAACATACAAGAGAAAATTTAACCATTAAGCTCTTATACCACTTAACCAAACCAAAAAGAGCTCTTATACCACATAACCACTTATAAAATGATCAATAGATCCAAGCTCTTATATCATTTGTTAAATTTCACCAAGGAAAACAAATTTTAAATAGGCACACATTAATTTCTCCCCCTTAATAGGCATTTAAACTTAAGGATCCAAATGAGGGAATTAAGCTCACAATAATTCCCCTCCTTTTGGCATTAAACACCAAAAATGGAAAACCAATCAAAAAGGAGGTTATATCACTTGAAAACATCGAGAGCTAAGCATCACTTGGAAGAATATGTGCCAATTGAAAAAAAAATACAGAGCTTGGTAAGAGAAGCAATCGAATATAGGTCATAAAAGGTTTGAAATGAAATTATATGACCATTGCAAGGAATTTAGAGTTAAAGCTCAAAAAGGATTATTTGAAACACATTCAAATAAAACTCCTCATTTTATTAGGCTTTTTATTAATACATCATGACTCACTTGAAGAGTCCATAATTTGCCTAATATGGCTTAACCAAGGAATTTATCCAAGAGAAAGCCTGATACCAATTGTCTAATAAAATTTTTCAATGAAAACCGCTTGAAATAAAGCTTTTTGAAGAAGCATCACTTGTAGTACCATTTTTAAGGGAAACAAGAGACTTGTACTACTTGTAATGCTTATTTTTCAATTTATACCACATGTATATATATTTCTTCAAATGATACTATGTAAAAAGATACCACTTGTAAAAATCATTCAGCATAAGGTACCACTTGAGAAAGGAAGATATCAATGAGAAAAATCTCAAGAGACATTGCTTGAAGAATCACTTTTAAGATAAGCAATGTCAAACATACCATTTAGAATAAAGCATTTTCATTTAATATAAACTCAATATGAGTTTATCCCCTTTAGATATTTCAATCATACAAAGGATCTCACACAGATAATCCTTGAGAGATTGAACTTACAATTAAGTTTCAAATGGGGAACTCACCCATATGAGTTTGAAATAACATGAAAACTCATAAAAATGCATAAGGGGTAGAAGTGGATACCATTTGTAAGAATCCATGAGACTAAGAAATAAATGATACCACTTGATAGAAATCATGCCCCTTAATTTGATTTTGTTTTTGAAGAAGGATTTTCAAAGATTTAGAAAACAATTTGAAGGTATCAGAGCTATAACAACTGAGATACCACTTGGAGTTAAATGCCCAAAACTTGATTAAAATAAGCTCCCATAAGATTCAAGAGATGAAACATAGAGCTAATTGCATTTAGACATGCACAAGTTTTTGGTTTTGAAATTATATTTCAATTTGGGACCAAATAGATACCACTTAAAATATCTCAAGGGGAACTAAGTGGATACCATTTGAAACTAGTCCAAATAATTTTCAAATGATTTGAAATTTTGCAAAAAGATACTTTGGACTCATAAGAATCTTTTCCAAAAAGAATTTTTGAAAAAGGAAGTTTCAGTAAAAAGATATCCCAAAATCAATTTTGAAAAATCTAAATTTTCAGAACTGATCTGCCCAGGCCGGTGCTACCGCTGTTCAGGTGCGGTGCTACCGGCTCTAACAGGCTAAAAAAGCAAATTTTTGCAAAAACAATTCAAATGAAGTCCAAATGATTTGAAAATTTCCAGAAATGAACTTTGGACTATTTAGAAGGTTTCTCAAAAAGAATTTTCTCAAAATGATTTTCTTTCAAAAGATATGGCAAAATGCATTGAAGGCATAAAAAGAAAAAAAAATTGAATTTCTATTGAAGGCTCAAAATGCAATTCAACTTGGATTTCATGGAGATTTGAACTTTCATGGCTTTGAATGAGTTAGAAATACTATGCCAAGCCAATATACTTAAAGAAATCCAATTCAAATTGCTAAACCCACAAAATGCAAGAATAGGTCATTTTGGATTAAAACAAGAATTTTGGCCAATTTTGATTTCAACATAGAATTTTCAGTTTTGAAAGCTTGTAAAACATTTGAAATACATATTATAATACTTTTACAAATATTTTTACAAATTTGGGTCTTTTAAACACAAGATTTGACTTTTGACCAAAAGGGGTAATTTTAAAGAACCACTTGTAAAACAAAGCCAAATATTTCAACACATGATTCAAATGAAGAATAAGATGAGATATAGAGATTTGAATTTGTGTATGAGTCTTAAATACCATTTTGAATCAAGATTCTACACAAGATCCGGTCCAAAAGGGAGAAACTCACAAAGTGTAATAATATGACCATTATGGGTCAAGTATAGTTTTTAGGTGAGTTTCAAAATCAAATAAATTTTGATTGGTTGGTCTTTTGAAAATCTTTTGAATACGAAAGTTGTTAAGAATGACCAACTCTAGGTTTTTCGTTTTGGAATTATTTTCGAAATCATTTTACAATTAATTCTATGGATGCCTCCAAGATCGATTGTGCACAACCCAAATCAATTTGAATGATTAATTGTTGTCTTGAGTACTTTGATGCAACTAATGCTTCATTATACTCAAGAATTTTTTGCTTGTCTTTAATCAACAAGGAACACTATCAACATATGATGAAGTGTTCTTTGATTGATTGAAAGACAACCAAACCCAATTTAAATTTCATTTAAATTGACATGAATATATATTAACTACACAAGTTTCATATACTCATTTTGATGGTTACTAAGTAATGATCCAAATTATGTTGGAGTGGTGGAAAGAGATCAATACTTTTAGTACCATCAACAATAGAATAAAGTCCATTAAATATGTGCATATAAATAATTGAACTTGGAATCAATATGCACATTATCAATCTTAGATAGCATTTGAGTTTATCCTATATTAACATGAGTATACTACAATTACACAAGTTACATATACTCAAAGGATTGTTTTAAAGTCTTGATCCCATATGTTGTTTGGCAAAAGGACATGGATCAATACTATTAAAACATCAAGTTAAATTGTGAACTCCCCCTAGATATGTGCATTCATGTATATATAGAATTGAAACATTAATGCACATCTTGAGATCTAAATAACGGTAGAGTTCATCCTTTAACTTGAATCCAAGGAATGCATCTTGAAATAATAGAGTCGTATTGGATGCATACCTTTGGGATTTCCATTTTTGAATAAGTTGAGACTAAACAAAATGTACTCAATAAAAGAGTTAGTCTCATATTTAGATTTATCGATATGATTATGAAAATTGTATCCAAGGAATGCAACAAGATATGATAATATGAACTCGAATGCATACCTTTGATATTTTCACCTTTTTAATCCAAAAGAGACTAATAAGAGTTAAGCTCAACAAAGGAGTCAGTCTCATAAAAAGATTTCTCATTAATTAACAATTGAGACTAATCAAAGTCTCGTATTAGATTTGTCATTAACACCAAAACCAAATTAATGGAGCTTGAACTTTCAGACTTATCGTTACCTTGGATTTAATCGGCTTGACGAGGTTGTTTAGATCTTTGCCGATTGTTACCCTAGATCGGCTTTGAGCATATTTTTCCATATATCTTACTAATTGCAGGTTCAAATCGGTTGGCACGCTCTAAACCCTTTGAACCCGGTGTTCTTCTTATGTTTGGGCTGACAGATCCTTCGTCACATCTTTTGGCGCCAACAGATGTACACGTATACATCACAATCGGTTCTCACCTACATACAATCGGTTCTGAGGTTAGAACCGATTCTTAGGTGAGAACCGATTGTAATGTACACGTGTACATCACAATCGATCTAACCTCGAAAACAATTGTGATATGCATCATAAACCATAATCGGTGCTGACGTGATAATCGATTTTCATGATTCCCACCATATTATTACACCCTCACTAAATCATCTATCACAATTGGTTTTTTCCTGAAAAGTTGGGAACCGGCCCAAATAAAGCAATAGTGTTATACCATTATGTAGTAGTGAAAGAGGGTGTCACTCTGTGACCAGCGGTGCCCCGTCCTTCGCAGCAGCGGGCCGAGCAGCGGTGGATCGAAGGTCGACGATGGCGAAAGGGTGGGATGGGGGTGAGAGTGAGTCCAGCGAGAAGAAGAATGGCTATGGCAGTGGGCGTGTGTTGTGTTCGATGGTGGTGGTGGGGATCTGGGCATAGGGCAAAGGGAGACACACTTGCAGTGGGGCAGGGGCCAGAGCGACAAAGAGAGGTGCCGATACGCTAACGTCGAGGAGAAGGCGGGGGAGAGGTCAAGAAAGGTCAAGGAGAACAACACTGGTGGCTGCCCGCTGCCGACCGACTGTTGTAAGAGCTTGTGGCGCACGATATCGGCGACTCTAGGGTCGTCCATCGGTTAGCTTCTAGAAGTTTTAAGAGGGGGTGCGGTGGAATGGCGATGGCGTGTAACATCCCAAAATTTTGCCCTGGATATTATTTTAATATCACTTGTGCATTTGGCATTTTCTGGAATTTATTGGATTTTCCTAGAATTTATTTGAATTTATTTCAAATAATGTATATTGACCTTTTGTGAAAAACAAATTAAATATATATAAGGTTTATATAAAGTTTTGTCAAAAATATTTTATTTGAATCCAGAATGTCTCAAAGTATTTATGAGAATTTTCTAGGATTTTTCCTGATATTCTTATTGCCTAAAACTAATTAAACTAATTTCTGTAATTATTTTAAATCGAAAAACCGAGAAAAATCGGCGGAACGAAGATCGGGTCAAGCCCAAAGATTATGCGCGTCTTGCGCCCGACCCATGCGACCCATTCACCCTCTCCCGCCGCCATCTCGCTCGGCCGTTGGATCTTCATCGGGTGGTTTTCATCAAGCCGCGTCACTGGTGTTGTGTCGACCGTTGGATGGTGAAGGGACACGTGTGATTTAAAGATGAGGTCAGAAACCCTAACGCCTGTGAGCCGTTGGATCAAGATCGTGCGGAAGAGATCGTGTCACGTTAGTTTTGGAAAGGTTGGATCATATCCGTTGATTTTGGAAGGTGCGGATCGGATCAAATCGGCTGAGATGCAATCGTGGCCGTTCATCGCAGATCGGACGGTCCTCGTTCATCGTCTCCGATTCGATTTCCGAATGTGTCGCCGTTTAGCCGCCGTCGCCACATAATTTACGGTTGCCTTTTCTGGGCGCATGCCGAGGCTATTTAAAGCGCTAAAGGATCTAGTTGGCCTAGAGGGGGGGTGAATAGGCAACTTTTTCAAGTTTTAATTTTTTTATCAAAACAATTCACAATTCTTTAAGAGAGACTAGTACAGAACAGAAGTAAAAAACAAACAAGGAAACAGCGAAAGCAATAAAGAGAAATAGAGCACAAAAGAGACAGAGATTTATCCTGTGGTTCAGAGCTGCACTCCTAATCCACGTTGAAGCACTTCTTTCGAAGTTTTGCTTCTCCAAAGCTAGTCGCAGTAGCTCTGGTGATCACTCAGGTAACTCTTTCACTACTGCAGTGAGGTGAGTTCCAAACCTCTCACAATCACAGTGGCCTTTCTCAATCACCTTTGGATAGGTCGCACTGTTCACTTTCTCCAAGCTGTCTAGGATCACTAAGATCCAAGAGTAATAAACTTTGCACAAGTTCTGTCTCTTGGTTCACTTCGCAATTCACACAACTAGACTCTGGCTTGGAGCTAACACACTTAGAGATGTTTGAGAATTATGGTGTGAAGTTGAAGCACAGGCTCCTTTTTGAGAATGAGAGATATTTTTCCAATACTAAAATGTAAGGAGTTCATCTATATGTTTGGTAGATGGCTCAGGAAATGCTTATATAGCCATGTGGAAAGAATATAGCCGTTACACCTGCTACAGTAGCTGTTGGACGTGTCAGATGTCAGAAATATCAGAAATATACATGTACAACGGACTAAGTAACAGTGCCTAGCAATACTGGACATGTGTATGACGGATCAAATTTGAGCATTCATGACGGACCAAAAAATTTGGTCCGTTGTACATGGACTTTTCATAGAGATTGGTCCGGCATACAACTGAGAGATATACATGTGCGTCGGACCAAATATTTTGGTCCGTCATACATGGACTTTTCAAGAGTTAGGTCTGTCATAGAGACATATGTATGTCGGACCAAAAGTTTGGTCCGTCATACATGGACTTTTCAAGAGTTAGGTCTAGCATAGAGACACATGTACGTCGGACCAAAAGTTTGGTCCGTCATACATGGACTTTTCAAGAATTAGCAGCCAAAGACCCTTTTTCAACAGAGATAAGTTTTATTCAAGCGTTTTACTTTAGCAACGGACTAAGCTTTTAAGCACGAATGTTTGGTCCGTTGTCAAAGTAAAACCCTTTTGAATGATAAAGGATATTCACTTAAGGTTTCAATAAATAGGACAACACAGTTTGGTCCGGCCAAAGGCTTATGAACTGAAAGAGTGCCAAACCAAAATATTTGGTCCGCTGTAAATTGAAAACGGAGAACATGTTTGGTCTGTCACGGAGAAGTGACTATAACATGTATGTCGGACCAAATTTTTGGTCCGTCATACATGGCAAACCCTTGGCTATCAGATGATTTTCAAGGAGGTTTTACCAAGGATGAAGGAATATGAAAACAAGAGATTTTGGTCCGATGATCAAATATTTGATAGGAGTTTTGATGCAGAAGAGTTTCATGGTTGGATCAAAGAATCTTCTTGACTTCAAAAGAATATGTTGTGTATGCAACTGAAGAAGTGGATAGCTGAAATTTGGTCCGTTGTACTAAGAGTTATGATTTAAAGGACAATGACTAAGTGTCTTTTGCTCCAAGAAATCTAGTTTTGTCTTTTCCTTATGATCCAATCCACTAGCTTGTGCAAGGTCCCTCTTTAGACAACCAAAAAAGAAAGAAACAAGCCTAGCTATTTGACTTGAATCATCTCCCAAGTCATAGACTAGAACTAAGCACCTTAATATTGTTCGTCCAACTTGCTTCTTTATTGAATCCAGCATATGTTCTTCAAAGCTTTGTGTATTATTAACTTGGTCATCAATACCGAAACTATAATAAAACATAATAATAAAATTGAGGGGGCCTAGATGCTATCACGCGTGGACCGCACCCCGTGGACCGCCATTCCAGTGCGCATCCATAGACCTAGCCGTCGTCGTTGTGCCGTCGCCGTTTGTTCGCTAGCACTCGCCGGAGTTCCAGAAGGCGCCGTCGTGCGTTTTCTTCGCTTTTCATCACCGTCGAGCCGTCTTCCGCCGCACCAGTTCCAGATCCAGAGTCGTCGAGAGAAGCCGCGTCGAAGCCGCCAATTCATCACACCGGAGCTGTGCAGAAATGCCATTTCGGTGGTCTTCTTCCTCACGTCCGGTGAAGCTGCGCCGCCGTGCTGCCATCTTCGCGTCGGAGCTTCGTCGACCATCAGATCTTCTTCGGGCCGCTGAGATCGTGCCACGTCTCCGTCATCAGTAGTGAACGTCTCTGGTAAGATGAACCGTTGGATCTGAGATGAGCGGTCAGGATAGTGCCGCGTAGGAGTAGATCGGTAGCCATCGGATCGTTGCGCGGATGTGCGACGCGTGTCGGCACAGAAGCTGAGGCGTTGTGCGCCGGGTGTACGGTGGGCAGGCACTATGCCGTGGACACAGTCTGTAGACCGAGCAACGTGGCGCAACCCGATTGGTCCATGTGTGCGATGACGTCATGTTGACATCAGCCGGTCCACAACACAGTACCTCGAGTCCACGGTGGACCAGCGAAGTTTCGTGGACTAAGTCCATGAGCCGAAGCCACATGTCATCCTCTGGTTGGTCCACATATCGCTTGTGCAATAATGCGGTTTTTCTTTATAAAAATAATTCGGGAAATTCGGAATTTCTATTTTTCAGTATTTCCAGAATTTATTCAAACTTTGAATAGCTATAACTTTTGCATATGAACTCGGATTTGAGTGATTCAAATTTCTAAAAATTTGTAAAATCAAGATCTATTTATTTGTGAATTTTATTTTATTTGTTGAGTTTTTTACTCTCTGTTTTGATGTTTACTTGCTATTTTTGCCTCGATTCGCGTAGACGTTGCTCTGTTCGATAACCCGGAGGAGAATTCGACGCTTCAAGACCCAAGTCCAAAGCAAGATCAGGACCTATTCCAAGGCAAGTTGGGCTTTGATCATATTGTACCTAGTTTTATAAATTTGCTATATTGTCTTTAAATTATTGCATATTATTTTATGTGTACAAATAATTTCGATTACTTTGGGATCTAGTTATTATGACTAAAGTTGAATTATTTACCCTACCTTGTCAATTGTATGCCATAATCTAATTGTCACCCTAGGATGGTTGAATTACTAGTTGGTTAATATTAGCAATCAACATGGGTTAGTTAGACCGTGTTAGTCTGCTTAGCCATGCCACGTACCTGTCACACATTTGAAATGCTGAAAGTTAATTTTGACTAATGGAATACGGAACAATGTTTTGAACTTGTGTGTCATGTGTGGTCACACAGTGATGTCGAGTTGTAGTGACGGGGAGGTCACACAACGAGATCGAATTGTTGATGGCACGTGGTGCTTGGTAATCAACTGGTGTGGGAATGATTTTAGATTGGGGCAAGTGGCAAGGGGTAGTGTGCCAAGGTGGGCCAGGAATGGCAGGGGGTATGTGAAAGTTTTGCCTTAGTCACCCTAAGGACTTAACCTTACAAGCCTTTGATCTGAGTCTTTCTTTCAACCACATGTCTCAAATGGGACAGCCTAGCTGACTAATTTGTGATGTTTAGATTTCGGTACTGTCGTGATGATTAGTGAGTCCCGGGTGTACGGATTAACTCACATGGCGCAAGAGGGGGGCCCTGTTGTAGTGGTTTGACCCTTCAGTGTTGAAACCTTAGCGAGCAGTACTGGGTCTAAATGGAGCATTGTAAAGGCTTTGTTACAATCACTCGCCTTGGTGGTATTTGGTTGTATTGTGTGGGTAAAGTGCATAACCTCTGCAGAGTGTATAATCTATTCGAATAGCCGTGTTCACGGTATTGAGCAATGCTCGGGAATTACAGTCAAGGGTTAAACTTTTGATTAATAAAACCTCGAGGGGATGGCGGTTCGCCATTGGAAATTGAAAGAAAGAATAGGAGTTAAACCATGTTACTTGAGAAATGTTGCAAGTTATTTATATTGATAGTTGTTTTAATTGCTTTCAATCTATTTACTGTATTCTTTATTAAATACTACTTTGCTGCAAATTAGCCTTGATAGTCATTCCTTTCGAACAAGCCTTGCATATAGTTATGTTAGAATTGCATGTTGTGCACAACTTGTTGAGTGCTTTATGTACTCACCCCAACAACAATAACCTCAGAAGATGATGAGGCTATCCTTGCTACAGAGGAGGAGTATCAAGATGATGTGAATGCTTAGGATTCAAACCTCGTCAGTTGCCTGTGGTGAACTGGGGAGCTGCTACGCTTATTTTTATTTCCGCTGCTGCATATTTCTATTTCTTTCGTCTAAGCCCTGCGTGGCAATAATCATTTAAGACATAACAGTTACTACTAAATAATGGAACTATTACCTTATTCCACTATGTATGATTGTGATAACATCTATGTTGAGCCTGTGTGCACTAGCGTGACCCTGGACTAGTGCGGTATACACAGAGGGTCCGGATTTGCATATTCGGGTCCCGACATGGTGTGAGGGAGCTAAGGCCGAAGCGTCAACCTCTAGCTGAGGATGGCGAAGTGGATGGAGAGAGAAGGAAAGGGAATCAAATTGGGATTGGAATTATGCCAAAATCAACCGTCAAATGAGAAAGTTATGTCGGTTATTCATTTTTGCTATTTGCTTCTCAAACATCAGATTTTCCAAAAGCTAATGCCAAATGACATGATTTAGACCCTGTTAGGCATGGCTGCAGCTTTTCTAAAAAGTAGCTTTTGGTTGGGCCGAATGGTTGAATGGCTACACAGCTGGACTGAAGAGATTTGATGCTTGGCAGTCTGGCTTTTAGTCCAGCTTTTAGGTGTGAGGGATGCGGGTCAAGAATGAGGGTGAAAGGGGTGGGGTTTGGGATTTTATACTTAGTAGGAGGTGGTAATTTTCTTCAACTCCAGTGGCAAAGTAAGAACTCCAACCCATCGAAGCTGTGAGAAGCTACCCCGTACCAGCTTCAGCTTTCGGCTTCTCCTATTACAAATGGGTTGTTGGCTTTTAGCTTCCGGCTATAGAGAAGCCAGCTATTTAGAACAGTTTTTAGCTTCCAGAGGGGAGAAGCCGAAGCTGAAGCTGTCCCAAACAGGGCCTTAACTTCTCTAGAAAGCATCTTTTCAGGGCAGCCGGCTAGAAGCTGGCTTTTGCACAAGCCAAAGCCATGCCAAAGAGGGTCTGAGTCAATCATGGCAATAAGGGGACTTATTTTAGTGTCGTTTTGCCCTGTGCTTTCCCACGCCATCGGCTTGCTTCACTGAGCCCTAGCATTGCGTGCATTGCTTGCCTGTGTGTTGTGCATTTCCTACCGAGTGCACCTGCATTGCCAGCTGCCCACCTGCCTTGCTACCATTGCTACGTGCGCTATTGATGTGCTGCTACATGGGCCACAGCCGCTAGTCGTTGTGCATCACTGTTATTTGCTATGCATGTGCTGCTGAGAATAGGAAGAGAAGGCATCGATAAGAAAGAAGGCATCGACAAGAAAGAAGTAAAGAAGGAAGAACAATAGGAGAAGAGGGAGCAATGGGAAGGAAGGGACCAGGCAGAGGAGGGAGAATGGAAGAGAAGAAAGAAGAAGATGAAGAGGAGTAGGAGAGGAAAGGAAGAGAGAATGTACTTGGTGGGCTTTGTGTTCATGCCGTTCTTGCGGTCAGATTCCCAGGGTAACGATCCAAATTTCTCTCCTTTGCTAGTTTATTGATTAGCCGAGGCTTAACACGGTTAATGGTGGTGATAGATGCGGGTAGTGTGGCTAATCGTCGCTAAAATCTAAAGCAATAGATCAAATCTTAGGACATTGCTTGTCATGTAGTTTTTGGCAATTTATGTGTTTAATTTGGGAAATTGGTCTACTAGAAAATTGTAAGTTATTTTATTATCTTTCCGGTAGGTACTTAAGTAGGTTATTTCATTGAATAGATTAAATGATTGGGTATTTGTAAACCTGCAATCTGGTGAGACATCGTCAATTGATTGTGTTGTAGCAGAACCTAGATTACAAATATTAGATGGCTTAACTACGGTTTTTGCTCTACATGAAAGTTGTAAATATTTGTTTAAACTGTGCGTAGAGTGGTAGAACACCTAATTTGGATAAGTGGTTTTGGAGTTATGCCTCTGGGAAGGCTGTTACCCAGATTTTAGTCATCTTTTATCGCAGTTGTGTTAATTGGGATATTAAGCTCAGTAGATGCTCGAATTAAATTATAGTCATAACTAGGAAAAGCTAGATAATTTTTTTATAGTTTTAAAAAGTTGTATTGTTTTCTATTGTTTGCGTTGTAGAGAAACAAATATGTAATTGTGAAGCATAGTGTCAAATAGAGTGTTCGGTTTTCCTTCGAGGCTAAGAATGGGGTTTTAGATGACATACTATTAAAATTGTGATAATAAGAATTATGTTGGAACTTTTTTGTAGATTCCAGAAAACATGTGGTTTGTAGTGTTTGGATTCCAGAATTAGGAGGTATGGTCGTTTGATCATCGGGATAGAGAATTGCCAGTGAAGGGAGATAATTAGGCTAAGATTGCATGTAGGAGCTATGTCAATTTATTTTATGTGTATATACTACTGTAGCATGGTCTTGAGACTGGGTAATGGTTGTTCATGAGGTGGTGTTGCTCATTCGAGGGTCATGTCGGCTATCGCATCGTCCCGCTTCCTTTGATTAAAAGGCAAGTGTACGGTAGAACTGTAGTTTGTGATGGTTGTATTTACTAATTGTTATTCTTTTGCAATATTTACCGCAATGCTATGTGATGTTTTTCATTATTACATACTATCGATATATGGATGACAAATACTCAAATGGGTAAATGTTAATAATGGAAGAAAGTTGCATCATTGCATCACATTCATACACAGGACCTGCCTTGGATAGGCATTCCATGGAAGTGGGAAGAGAAATATCAACTTCGATAGACACTCCACTGGAGTGGAGGTTGGACCCAATATGAAAGAGGGTAAGGCAAGAGTGGTTTATTGATAGGTGAACTCTGCTATACTAGTATAAACTACAGCAGTAGACACATCTGTATTTGCATTGCACGAAAGAGAAAGATAATGAGAAAATTACAGTTACAATATTCATAGTTTATAGTGATGAGAAATTTGTTTATGAATTGTTAATGCTTATGTTTTGTCATGTTACTTGGTGAGTCGTGGACTCATCCTTGCTTTATTTATATTTTTAGGTGACCGCTGAGGTGACTTGCATTGAAAAGAGGGCAACACATATGCACCACATCCGGTGATAATAATTTAGTTAACAATTCGTTTCAATTAACTAGCTTATTAACGATTAGTGTTGAAACATGTTTAGATGACATTGAGGTTATGTGATTTACTGAGTAGACTGTGAATGGTTTAGCTTGGTTAGTTGAGACTTATAACTGGTTAATCTTGAAGCTTGATGATTCCGTGTGATGTTCAAAGAAGGTTTTTGTGCAATTTAAGTGCTCCTGGGCACAGGTTACGGACATTCTTGGGTGCGAGATCCCAAGCATAGGTGTGATATGCTTATTCTTGTTTCCTAGAGCTAGAAGTTCATAATATAGATCGTTAATGGTGTTGTTGATTAACTCATGGTAGTAGTTAGGGATGAAAACAGAATGGAAACAGTCGGTAAATGGATGTTCCGTGTTCATTTCCATATTTTTTATCGATAACAGAAACGAAATTGAAAACCCTAGAAATAGATAGTGACAGAAATAGATACGGAACAAAGTGGAGCGGATATGGAAACGAAAGCGAAAAAAATCCACAAGAACATAGTACATGATCTATCCAAACATACCAACTTTGAATGATGTTTGGCCCTTGTCTACGAACACATCAACTTGATGAACATTTTCTAGTGTGGCCATTTTGGGGCTAAACATGGTTGAAAAATCAGTACTTAGTGTTCCATGAAAAACCACCTTAAAATTAAGAAGCTAACAACTAGTATCAGCAACACAATTATAGACAATCAAGCTCATAGAAACTCGTATTAACATCCTAAGTAGCAGCAGTAAAAACGGTTGAATGAACAATATGCTTCCTCTTCCACACACAAGCCTAAAGATCATAAATCCTTAATCCCCCAGAGATTGGTGAATTCGATGGACAATGCTATTAGGCATAAATAATGGACTAAGATTAGTTGTCATTCTCATATGATTCCAAAAGACCAAAATCCATATTGGCAACGGTACTAAACCATATGTATCCACCTGTATCAAAGCCTGCTACTCAAACAATTACAGCAGGGGAGCAGACCATGAATGATAGAATTGGGAGCGTCAGCTAATAGATAGGACTTTACAAGCATCAAGAAAGGCGCATCGTTAATCTATCAGCAACAAAAAGGTTAACTAAGATAAACTACAACTGAGGATGTACAAGATCAGCAATAACGCATCCTTACACCAATAACTGCATTAGATCTCAATTCCCCGACCATGGACCACCTACTGCACCAGCTACTCAACCGACTTGCTACTAACCTGCTTATCCCAACCCCCTAATATCCATCCATGAAGCAATTCAAGCAACAGTCCTGGCTTAGGTCAAGCAAGATGATCTTGCTGGGTTTCTGCTTAGTTGCACAATGTACACTAACCAAAGAAGGTTTTAGACAGTTAGTCTCTAGAACAAAGTTTCCTAAAACTCAAGATTCAAGCAATCCTTTGTAGTGTGCCTATTCGTAATTCCATAACGTATGATGGAGTAGTATTGATATAGTAGCTTATGCAATCTAATTAAGGCAAAATGGTCACACCAAGCTTTCATGTTCTTGCGCAGCACCAACACCACTTTTGTGCTCTTTAATGAGAATGAATCTTTAGACATTTTTTTAGAAAAAGGGATATTGGGATTGGGTACAACATGGCATTAATGTAAGCTCGTGTTACCATCTACCATGGCAGGGACGTTGTGCTTACCTGCGATGTTAAAAGGGCACCTCAGATTAACAAAAGGCGGGTCTTCAAAGAATAGCAAGACTGCAACGAAGTAAACATCACATTTCTAAATGCAACAGGAAGCACAAGGGCAAACAAGAGCTGGAGAGAAATGTGAAGAAGATTGCCTGATCACTTTTACCCCTTCTTTTGTTTTCCTTTTTCCTTATGAGGTTTTCACATTGAAGGTTGAGAAAATTCTTACCTCATCCTGTGTATAATTATGATAAATGAGTCATTTCGGTTGTAATTATGTGGATAGAATGTGATATGATCAACTTGGGGAGAAGGGAGGATGGGGCGGCGTGGTGTGGGGCGGCGCGGTGGGGGGAGTGGAGGACAAGGGGGCGGCGCGGTAGGGGGATGTGCGGTGGGGGAGGGGAGGACGAGAGGGTGGCACCGGCATGGGTGCGAGGACCTCTGGGTATCGGGTGTGTGTGTTGAGTTAGGGTTGGGCGGTTAACGTCTGATTTGGGGTTGGCCGGTTGGGATGATAGGCTCATGGGCTAGGTAGGGAGGACGCCTGTTAGACTTGAGTAGTGGGCTAGGTTTTCGTCGAAATTTTCGGTTTCATTTATACAGAATTTTCATTCCGTTTCCGTTTTCGTCGGAACTGGCTCTCCCGTTTCAGTTTCCATTTCTGTTTCTAGCAAAACTTTTCTGTTTTCGTTTCTATACTCATATTTTCCGTTTCCATTTCCAAAAAAAAATGCTTCCATTTCCATTTTTCTCTGAAATGGTCGGAAACTTTTCGTTCCGTTTTCAACACTAGTAGTGGTATAGTTATGGGAGATGTTGCTGAAATTTAGTAATGAAGAATTTAATTTCCCGAGAATGTGAATATTAGTAGCATTCTGATCATAGAGTTAGGCCAGAGTGTTACACAGGATACTGGCCCCATACCAGCCCCCATTCCACATGGGAGAAAACACCCGGACCAATTTTTTGCCGTGCTACTTGGGAGTCCATTTGGTTGACACCTCCCACAGTGAAATTTTGGCCCACCATGGCCAATTCCCGAGGAAAATTACAAACTACTATCTAGGTGACGATTTTTTTCTCTCGGCCATATCGCTCACTCTTGCTTTCGTCTCCCCACGATTCCTCCTCGAGCACTGATGCCGCATGCATTCTCCACTAGCTTTGCAGTCGGACACGTCTGCCTTCACAAGCTCCCTCCAACCTGGCGTCGCCTCACCAATTCCACATACGCAAGCAGCCTTCGCTCTAGCATCGCCTTGACACCACCATCTATAGCAACCACCTGGTGCAACGGCGCCATCGTTGGATGAACATGATGAAGGAAGCAGCACTACTCAGCCTTCCAAATCTGCTACCTCCGTCACCGTCTGCCTCGGCCTCCATGCTCTTCTTCATCTTTCTCCCAAGTCTCCGCCGTCATGGAGCTAGAAAGCAGCACCACTACGATGATATGTGCCACCATCGTCTCGTTTCGCAGGTCTATGCTACGATGCTATGACCATCATCCCTCTGGCATCCAGATCAACCACACCTCCTCGTGGATTGCCGGGTGCTATTTTTTGTTATTTTTTCTTCAACTTCTTTAGAGGTATTTTTGTTTTTTCTAAACTTTTTTGAATTGTTCTAGATTTTTTGAAACGAGGGGTATTTGTATGCCCCCCTCCCAAAGGATCGTACGGATCGTTTTCCCTAGAGATTATTTTCCACGGGATGTTTGGTCATAAAAAAAATCCCGCTCGAGAAGGAAATTTCTCATTGCTACCTAAGTATGCCCTAAAGGGTGAGGTGACCCAATGAGGAAGCATTAATAGTTAATTTTAAGAAAGAGTTAATTGAAAAAACAATTTCTTTCATCTTTTTCTGTTTCAACCACCCATTCAATAATGAAACTATCGGGATGAAAATATCACATAGCAACGCATGCCAATAACCATCTAAGAGCAAGTACAATAAAAAAGCTCACTACTTCATCTCTCATCGATGTTATCTAGAGTAAGAACTAAAGTCAGCTTGTATAATAGCTATCTCTAAATGTTGGCTTTAGATATGCAATAACTAGCTCTTCTCTTTTGTACATAACTAATCTGCCTATATTCTCGTGTAATGCTTACTACTAAATAAGAGTCAGCTCTCTTCTCTTTTCTTTTTTTATCACTCTTTCATATAAAATAATATATATATATATATGCGCTAAAAATAAGGTAAAATAACTTCATTGTACATGCCCCTAACAGCCAACAGCGACGGCAACGCCTGCCCCCCCCCCCCCACGTTCCGAAATAACCCTCGAAAGCCGAAACCGAAAGCAACCGTGCCGAAGACGAGAACAGCGACGCCTCGCGTGCGTGCGTGCGTGTCGTGTGCGGCAGCGGCTCGCTCGCCTTTGCACCTCCGCCCCCTCTCTCCTCCTCCTCCTCGCTTTTCCCTTTGCTCCAAACCCAAAACCGCGACGCGAGCACCAGCGCGACGCAGACGCGAGCCCACCCCCGCAGGAGCACCGCCCGCCGCGGCCTTCCGATCGGCAACACCCAGGTTTGTTCGTTCGATCTATCCCCGTCGCCTCCTTGGCTCCTTCCTACTCGGTGCGTGCCGGATTGGGCAGGATAGGGCAGGCGCTCGTTGCGACGGAGCGGGGGCTGGGTGATTCGAGAATTTCGCTGCCGTAGAGTCAACCGGGCGTCGGGACGGCTTTGGCGGAGATCTGGATGGGATTGCTGGAGGTGGAATTGCTTCTATGATTTAAGTCCCAACTGGGGTAGAAGGTAGATGCTGACCTGGTCGTGCTGCTGTTTGGGTGCTGCCATTTTGGCATTAGTCTGCATAGGGAGATGAAATCCCGGGGCTATGTGTTTACCACGATCAAGTTTAGCTGCAGCGAATTTTGAGGTCAAGAAAATTTCCTTGTGGAGGGAATCTTCATGACGGAGTTTCTGTATGGAGGTTGTATTTGTAGTTTTCCCTTTTCCTACCCGTAATGGTCTATTCTTTGCCCATGATCTGGTGTAGTCTGTTGGTGAGGCAATAGTCAAATGATCCTCAAGAAAAGTAGAACAGAAGGAACTCGATGCTTGCTTCCCGTTTTCGTTGTGTGATATTCCATATTTTTGTACTGAAGCCCATGAACTAGGCAGCTTTCCTAATTCCTAAACTGATTGGTTGTTCTTATTCTTTTGCTTGTTTTGATCTTCTAGGATTTCTGGTGCCTACTCGTTCTGAATGGCTGACCTAACAGACATGGGCTGCTGCAGTTGTTTTAGCTTTTTAAGGAAGCCTAGTGTGAAAGTAGCTCAACCTCGGGACGCTGATGGCATCTTATCTGAAGATTTGTTGAAGCATCAATCTACTGAAGATCATGATGGAAGCTTCTACACTGGAGATGATCCTGATAGAAGCTTTTACAATGGGAATGCTCTTGATAGAAGCTTCTATAATGGAGATGATCCTGATAGAAGCTTCTTTGATAGAGATGATACTGATTATCATTATGAAAGTGATGATGGCCCGCCACGGAAGAGGTCTGAAGATATTATACTGTCAAGAGCTCAAAATGGCTTTGCATGTAGAGAAAGCCTGGTTAAGGAGGCTAAAAAAGTATTTCGCTCAGAGGTACCATCTTCATAGGCTTCAATTTTTACCACTATTTTTCTACTTTCATTTCCATTTTTGAGTGTCCATCTATGGAAGTATGGAGGTTTTGTATTGTCTAGCCTAGGCTTCCCTTGTAAGCTAGACCACACTTAGAGAAGCCGAATGTACAAGCCAGTTTAAATTCTCTTAAGAAGCCGTGGTTTATTCTTATAAGGCAACTGACACTTCCCATTTAAAGTTGCAAGATGCCAAGATGTTCTTACCATTTGCCCTTGCTTAAGTTTATCTGGGTGAGAAGAAGAAGTGCTATATTTTTCTTTGTATTTACTTTTTGCCTTCACCCTGCGAATTAATGAGATATCGCATTTTTGCTTTCGCTCATCACCACATGATTGTGTTAATTGTTGGTCTGATGATTTTTAGATTATACATGGAGCCTAAAATTGCTGTTCTTGATGAGGAACCAAAGCCAGTTGCACCAGTTATCAGAAAGTTCTTGCCCTTAAGAAAATGCACAATTCACCTTGGAAAAACGAGGATGCATTTGCCTTTTGTTACCCTCAAATATTATTCATGCCCGTGCATATTTTGTTTTTTATTTATTCTTGTATTTCTATATTCTTTAGTATTGCATGGTCCATAGTTATAGAAACCAGACTAGATTAGCAGTTTGACTGGAAAAACTGGAGAAGGTGGCTAGTTCAGTCTGGTTCATGTGATTGGGTCATTTCTTGCAATTTACCTCTTGAACTGGATTAAACTTGGTCAAACTTGCTGGTTTTGAGTAAAATTGATCACAGGACTGAGTTAACTCTGGCATGCGACAAGTAAAATTTTAGCGACTCCGCTAGGGTTTTAGTGTGGCATCTTCTGCGAGGAAAACAACAAGCCGAATCCCACTAACCTCGGCTATGATTTGTGTACCTTCTTTCCTTTTGGAATGATTAACAATTAATCCATTCTTTTAGAATGATTGATAATTTGTCTAATTTTAGCTCCTCCGCTTGTATTAGAACGTGGGACCTCCTGCCAGGAAAGCAAGAAGCTGAACCCCACTAAGCAATCATCACCAGTGTAGTTTATTTCCTTTTGGAATGATGAATAAGTAATCCACCATTTTGGAACAATAGTTAATCTATCCTTGTTATTATATTATGTACCGGCGAAACAACTTTCAACTTGTTATTAGCAAACACAAAGCTCGTTACATATGATCCACTAAATATATTGAGATAGTAACATACATGTAAAATTTGTGAAATTTAATTATTTTAAACCCACTTTTCTGACAAGTGATCCAAGAGTTTGGCAAACTTCTGATAGCTATGCCATGGCCTTTGCATGTTTGCATGTCTAGTAGGTTAAAGACTTCTATGAGAGCATTTGCCTTTTGTATTGAACACTATAATAACTTTCTCCTTTTTGGCATGTTTAGGATGAAAATGGCAGTAAGATGGTCAATCAATATGCCCACCTCGGCAAGATTGGTGCTGGAAGCTATGGCAAAGTGGTAAGATAGCTTAACTGTACTATTAATTAACTTCCTATGGTTGATGGCTAAATCCTTTTTTCTGGCTGCTGAAAAAGGTTTTATACCGAAGCATGAAAGATGGGAAGCTATATGCAGTGAAGGTAATGCTTTCCGCTACTCTCTTGTGTTGGTAATATAAATGCCTTTTTATAAACCACTTCCATGATAAGCGGTACATTTGCTTGTTGAATCTCATGATGTGCTATTTCTTTCTGGTAGTTATTGATATTTTTCCTTACTTCTTCCCAATATGTTGTACCCCTTGCATGTTTTGGCTGCTAGTTATGGAAACTGCTTACTCATTATTAATCATCTATTAAGTCCAGCACTTTCTTTTCTTTGTTGGTGCCATTATGTCTAACACTTATATGTGTGCTGGGTGCACAGTGCTCATGTCTAACTGATGGAATTGTAGCCATTTCCCTTCTATTTCAGGTATTGAATAAACCTTTCATGATGAAAGTACATGTTGTACGGTCAGAAACCGCCATGACAGATGTTCTTCGGGAAGTGAGTAACTTTTTATTTATCTGTGTAATACTTGTCATTTTGCTGTTTTGTCACACATGTGAACTTAAAGTTCTATGGGAATGTAGTTGTGCACACTTTGTACTCATTAGGATCTATTACACATAAGCTAACCAAGCTGAGCATGCTCACTGGTCATGTTCTGTTCAGTACATGAATATGATAAAAGAACACAATGTTTGCAATTATTTGGTTGGGTTGATGGGAATGAAATTGCTTGCTTGCTGGAGAATCTTGTTTTATGGGCACCCACTGTTTAAGGAAATCTAATTGGGAGGTACACTGCTCCTTAGCATATGGAGAATGCGTCCCTCATGGATCAATAATGCATTTATCTGATAAAAAGGTGGCTAATGATAACGACATAGATTTGCAGTGGAGTTCTCTTGTCATGAACACACCATGAATTCATTTATCCCGGCTTAGCCGGCTACTGTCAAGCAGTTAACCACTATGTGTGGAAGCCCTTTTAGTCTCTCAGGAGAAATGGGTTCATCGGAGCATAATACAGAATGCATGAATCTTTTGTTTATTTCAAAATTCCTGTCCATTGCCATTTTTTTCAGTTCAATTTCATTGGATTATGATGTTTGTTGGACAAATTTCCAGAGAGCTAATTACCACCAAGAAGCTGCTTCATTTCCTTTTAGAAGTCATGTCAAATTTAGAGCCTGTTTGGTAGAGTTCCAGATCCTAGCTTCACTTGAGATCTGAAACTTGTAGGCTAAAATAAAGTGAATTAAGTTTATATTTTTGGTCTAAAATGTAAACAAGATGTTCCATCTAAACATTCTTAATGTACTCACAGCTCTAGCTCCACGGATCTAGTGGAGCTAAGAATACCTAGCTCCACCAGATCCATGAATCTGATAGAGCTGGAGCTCTACCAAACACACCCTTACTCTTGAGATGTTGTAAGGGATTAAATAGATGTCCATCACCACTATATTAGCGGCCAAAAGGTTCAATGATTGTCAGGAATCAATGTTCTTTTGGGGGTGAAAATGCATAAACATGATATTTTGGGTAGTAGCACTAGCCAAATTAGCACAAGTTGTGCATATATACAGTGTGCGGCATTTCCGGAAATTGTCTAATAGCTTCCTTTTTGTATTGGTGACAGGTATCCATCATGAAAATGTTGGATCATCCCAATATAGTAAATCTCATTGAGGTGATTGATGACCCAAACATAGATAAATTCTACATGGGTATTTAATGATATTCTCATCATTTTATTGTTTTATTTTCTTTTATTTGTTCTAACATATCAGTTTTTTAGCTTGCTTATTGGTATTTTTTGTCGATATTTTATATAATCATAATTTACACTTTTCCATTGGCATTGCCAGTTCTTGAGTATGTTGAAGGAAAAATGGTATGTGATAATGGTTTAGGAGAAGCTACTTCCAGAAATTACTTGCGAGACATAATCTCTGGTCTTATATATCTTCACTCTCATGTAAGATTTCAATTTTTCTTTTCAGTAAAAACTGTTTCATCATTGTGAGTGCTGTGCCGTGTCAGGGCCTATAAATCAAGCTATATCATGTTGAAAAGTGAAAACAATTTACTAGTGCCTTAATGTCTTTCATTAGCAGTCTGATCATATTAATAGGATTTTTGAAAAAGAGATTTGAGCATCACAAGTTTGTATCGCACAAATTAATACAACAACCTATTTTTAACTTTCACGTATCCCTCCCCACAAAAAAAAACTCCACTAAACTTCGGAAGCTCAGATCCTCTGCACATATTATCTCAGCAACCAGATTTTCAGCTGTAATCTTTAGCCTATGCTTTCCCACTGAAGCTTTAATTCTTATATAATCCTGATTTCCCCCATTATTTCCATTTTTTTTGGAAATGAGTTCTTATATAGTTTCTGATTTAATTTAGCTATAAATATGACTACTAACAATTAGGACGGTAATATGCATAAAAACTTGGTGTGTCTATTGTAGTGTTCTTCTATAAAGCTCCAGATGGTGGATACCAATTATTCTTGAATCTTGATGGGAAATCTTCACCCACTAAATTCTAATTTTCTTTATGGCTTTATACATGCATTTAGGACCATAATGGATTGTGGTTACAAGTTACTTACAAACAAGGTTTGAAATTTCGTTCTCGGTTCACATCTCGGAGGTGGGCGAAATCCGAAATTTCGGATGAAATCCGGTAAAAATTCAAAAAGCAAATTTGAAATCCGGAATTTTTGAACCGAAATTGCCAAAATCTCGGCGAAATTCAACCGACTAAAAAATAAGCAAAACGATGTTAAAAAATTTTGAAAATTTTTGTGGATGGTGCTGACACATCACTAATGTTCCCATAAAAATTTCAGATGATGATCAAGCCTGAGGAATTTTTAAAAATTCTAACAATACTACTGTCCTGATAAAAGGCTGGCCGGCAAATTTCAACTAATGAAAAATGGTGCAAACCACGTTAGAAATTTTTTAAAAATTTTGTAATGGTCCTTACGCATCAATAATGTCCCTATAAAATTTTCATATGATGATAAGCCTAAGGAATTTTCAAAAATTAGGACAGTTCTACTAAAGGCTGACCGGAAAATTTCAACCGAATGAAAAATGGTTCAAACCACGTTAGAAAATTTTGAAAATTTTTGTGGATGGTCCTGATGCATCAGCAATGTTTCAATAAAATTTTCAAATGATGATCAAACATGAGGAAATTTCAAAAATTCTGACAGTGCTACTGTCCTGATAAAAGCCTGATGATCAATATATAGATTTTCCTGAGCAACCAAAAAAAGTTTAGAATTTTTGAAACTTTTACAGAAGGGTGCTAAGGCAATTCTTAAGCTCTCGTAAAATTTTTGAATTATGATCATACTCCAATGAATTTATAAAATTCTTGCAAGGGTATTATACCTGTTGTAAAACGTAGTTGTTCATCCACGATCAATCAACAGCACGCCAATGAAATCACACGAACAGGAACAAGGAGCACACACAAAGTAGGGGGCAAAGTTCTCTCGTTTTATTAGATTGATCTCTTGTACAAGGGGGTGCCCAATATATAGTAGAAGATAGCAAGAGATAGATTCGGATTCGCCCACACATAGAGATAGAGTCTAACCGAATATGGTTACAAAATCTCTTACCTCATAACACTCCCCCTTGGGCGAATACCGCGTAATGCACATGTCTCGTTAAAAACTCCTCCCAAAAACCCAATGGGAAAAAAAGGATAGAGAAAAGAGTACATCGCACTCCGTGTTACACTAGTTGCCTTGTTAAAAACCTTTATGTGAGAAAACTTCAGGAAAACTCACCAAGGGAAAAAGAGTACAACTTATAATCTTCAGGATTTAAAATATGACCTTCTGGATCATGCAAAGGGTCATGGTTCAGGGATTTACTTCCCTTGAACTTTGCATATCTTTAAGTCGTCTCATTCCAAAACCATTAACACATCTTTGGAATGTATATTTTGGTAAGGACTTAGTGAATAAATCTGCAAGATTTTCCACATGACTTAGTTTGCAAAATCTTTACCTCACTATTCTTCTGGAGTTCGTAAGGATAGAAAAGCTAGGAGCAATATGCTTCATGATATTACTCTTTACATAACCTATTTGCATTTGTGCAACACAAGTAGCATTATCTTCATGATAATTGTGGGGGTATCGACGGTGTTAAGACCACAAAACTTCTGGATATGGTTAATCACTTGTCTCAGCTAAACACATTCATGTGAGGCTTCATATAAAGTTATGATCTCTAAGTGGTTGGTAGAAGTAGCTACCAAGGTCTGTTTACAAGACCGCTAAGAAATGGCTATACCACCGCATAGAAACACAAGACCAGTCTGCGATTTGGCACTGTAGGGATCAGACAGATAGTCAGCATCCGTATATCCCACCATGGTCAAGTCTTGGTTCTTTTGGAAAAACAATTCAAGATCTTGAGTACCTTAGAGGTATCTGAGTAAAGTCTTGACACTAGCCCAATATCTTCTGGTTGGGGCTGCATTGTGTCTTGCTAGCAAATTTACTGCGAATACAATATCAAGACTTGTGCAATTCGCAAGATACATCAGTATGGGACTTCAGGTCCTAAGAATTTCTCATTCCATCCTTGGTCTGTAAGGGTCTTTATCCACTTTAAGGGATCTTACGACTATGGGGGTTTTAAAGGATGAGATTTATCCATATTGAACCTTTCCAATACCTTCTTGGTATAGAAGACTGGTGTACAAAAATTCCTTCTGGAAAATAGTCTAGCTGCAGGCTTAAGCAATATTTGGTTTTACCCAAATCTTTTATCTCAAAACTCCGTCGTGAGGTAAGCACTTGCTTCCTCTATCTCCTCTGTGGTTCCGATGATATTCAGATCATCAACATAAAACTGAGATGATACAAAATCCATTCTGGGATTTCTTATTGAACACACAAGGGCAATATTCCTTCTTCAGGAGGAACTCACTAGGTCGGTTATACCACATTTTTCCCGACTGTTTTAATCCGTATAGCGATCTCTTCAGTTTGATGCTATACATGTTGCGATTATTAGGATTCAGAATGATAACACCTTCAGGGATTCTCATATAAATATCCGTATCCAGTGACTCATATAAATATGCGGTCACTACATCCATCAACTGCATTGATAAGTTTAAGCTTGCTGCCATTAATATTAAATTTCGGAACGTTATTCCACTCTTTACAGGAAAATATATTTCATCGTAATCGATGTCGGGTCTCTGCGTGAACCCTTATGCTACAAGCCTCGCTTTATATCTCACCACCTAGGTATTTCAGTTTTCTTCCGGATGAAAAAACCCATCTGATCCTATAGGGATTACTTTTGGAGATGTTTAGTCAACGGAACCAAAGCTTTCCTTTTAATAAGCGAGCGCCGCCTCAATTGCTTCTTTTCATTTGACCCTATCTGAGCACTTCTGGCACTCTGTCATGGACTTTAGTTCTGGATCCAGCTTTAGCAATTTTAGAGGCAATTATATGTCGACAATTGTAGTTTTTCTTTTATACAATTCTTCTGCATCACTTCAGGGATATCTCTTTATAAATTTCTTCCAGCTCATGATTTTCCACAACGATGGAGTCTGGGTGTTCCGATTTCCCAGCATGGGATTGTGCGCGCAAATATACGCTGGGGTTATCATCTTCAAGATGGACACTTCAGGGATGTTACCATCTCCAGGATGAATCGCTTCAGGGATTTTCTCAACATCCGGTTGAGCTTCTTCCACTGTTATGGGTAGTGTTCTCATTTGTTCGGTTCTCTACTTCGGGACGTCTCTGCGGGGTGAGTCCGTGCACCGCAGCCTCCCTCTTTTTATCATGAGGGTCAAGAGTGGGTTCAATATCCTTCTAGGGTATTTCCACTCTTTTAGGTGCATATACTGCAGGTATATGAGATCTTTTCACTCCCTTATGAACAGTGAAGGCATTTGGCAGATTATATGCTTATTTATTGCAGATTTATTATCCTCTGAACTTCAAGTTCGGTCTCTATAGTGCGTGGATCTAAGGACTTGGCATTCTCTAATGTGGTACTTATCTCCCCCTAGTGCCAAAAAATGTCCTTAGTACAATCGTGTCATCGAGCCATGTCATGATCCCTGTCATAGGCTCTAGGTATTTTAATACATGACGGAGATTCATAACCTACATAGATCCTCAACTTCTGGTTAGATCCCATGGTGGTACGTTGTGGTGGAGAGATTGGCATGTATACAGTACAGCCAAATTTTCGCAGATGGGAAATACTTAATTCTTTTCCACGCACTATCTGCAATGGGGAAATTTCATGATGTGCAGTTTTCTGAGTTGAATTATTACCGCAGTATGCAGTACTGCGTGGTCTCAACAACTGGTGGGAAGCCTACTATTCTGCAAGAGCAACCAAGCAATAAATTTTTATTCTTTTAATATAATGACTCTGCAAGGTCATTTTAAGTGTGGACATTAGGTACGAGATGCTCTACATTAATTCTCAGAGCCATGCAATAATCATTAAATGCTTTGGACATTAGGTACGAGATGCTCTACATTAATTACCAGAGCCATACAATAATCATTAAATGCTTTTGAGGTAAACTCGCTAGCATTGTCTATTCGAATAGACTTTATCCTTTCTTCTGGAAAGTAGGCTCTTAAAGTAATAATTTGGGCAAATAATTTTGGCAGAAACATGGTTCCTAGTAGATAAGACATACATAGGACCATCTAGTAGAAGCATCTATCAGTACTATAAAATTTCTTAATGGAGCCCGACAAGGGCTGAATAAGTCTACAGATATCACCTTGAATTTTCTCTAGGAAATTCAGCGATTCTTTCCTAACTTTTTTTTTAGGTAAGAAGATCTAAGAATGAGCTTTCCTTTAGCACAACCAGGGCATAAGGAAAACTTCAGGTGTAGGAAAGACTTTATGCTATGGCCAGCAGAATTATTAATTATTCTTCTTATACTATTCAACTCAAGGTAACCCAGTCGATCTGCCAGATCTTAAATATTTCTAGGTTTTCCATCGCAACACAAACTTCAGGTTTTATATGTGCATAGTATAATCCGGAGAAGAATGAATGAAGCTTTTTAACCACACGTTTATTATACCCATTAAACTTAGTCATGAGTAAGTATTATGTATCATCCTCATTCTCTGTCTCCATACGGAAACGATTTTAGACCAATGTCTTTAAAACTTAAGGGAGTACGACTGGACTCAGGGTATAATCTGGCATTCTTCAAGTGCCAACTATGTGAGTATCGCTTCTGGCGATAGTCATAATATTTCTAATTCACTTAGTGTGGTAAAACTGTCTTCTAGACAGATTTCTTCCTCCACCATTGGATTATACTTTGTTTTATATTGGAAGTATGATTTAGCAATCAAACAATTGTTGCATCAGGAACAAATTGTAGAATATATAACAAACATAGCACAATCAAACATCTGGTAAATATCAATTTATTCAATTTTTGAATGATAATCGCTCAACAGGAGCGTAGACCAAATGTTCGCTCAGGAACTAGGGCTAAACTGATAAGGAGACTTATGAGGAATATGTGACATCGACTTAGCAAAGTGAAGGGATAATTAGGAGACTAATCCAGGTCTCCATATGAGATGTAGGTGCCCTCCTGGGACACCTTGAGCTCAATCATTTCAAGAATCATATCATCACACTTCTCAACATTCGTATCAACATCAGGTTAAACGGTGAAGTATGACTTAATATTATTTCCCCGGGTCTTATTTAGTTTTCCAGTGGATTGCATGTAAAGGTCTACCACATGCTTCGAGATGCGATAGTTGCATGACCAATGGTCAGAGCATCCATACATAAAACAAGGTTATTCAGGGTTTGCAGCATTACTTCTGGAAGCCCCTGACCCCTTACCTCTACTTTTCCACTATAAATTGCCTCTTCCCCTATTTGATTTGTCATTCTTCCACTTATCCCTTTTATTCCATTGGCCCTTTCTGCGGCCATGGCTATTGCTAGCCTGCTGAGCATTTGCATGTGCTTCGGGCATTGCAAGACTCCCATTAGGAAGTACGTGATGGTTCTTCACCAGGAGTTCATCATGCGTTTTCTGCTTCTAGCAAAATGCATATAAGCTCGGAGTACTTTCTAGTACATGGCGACGATACTGTTACAACAGTATCCTCATATTGGGGTGGAATGTGCACAATATCTTGTCGATCTTTTTAGCATTAGTAACGTTCTGGTTACATAATGTTATATCAATGACAAGCTTGTGTATGACAAAAATTATATGCTACCACAGACTTTAGAATCCTGAAAGCGCAGGAGGATCCATTCGCGCTGTGCTTCTGGCAACAGGACGAATCTTTGCTAGTTATATATTTTCCCTTCATGGAATTCAAAAGTACCAGCTAGTTATCTTTCATCAACTATTCGGCCTTCAGGTCCGTTTGAAGATGGTGCCTCAGGAGGTGCAAAGCCATACATCTGGTGGCTTCGGGAAGAGCAGGTGTACCAGCTTCAGGCTGGGAAAACAATAACTCCAAAAGATCGAGCTATCAGATTAATCTTAGTATTCATTGCCCGGGTAAGGTAATTGTTGCCATTCAGGGTAAGCTTGATAAGTTCCCTCTTTGCGATGTCCAACATATCTTATTTTTTTATTTATGCAAAATGCCTTTTACTACTGGTAAAATCATTATTGCAGGCTCACTCTTCAATCAGTAAAGCTTGGTCTATATCTATTCAGTAGATAATTATCTAAAATTTCCCAGAATTGTTCTAGCAATTTTCATGGCTTTCTGCTAATTATTCAACAATTTTCAGAATTACCATGTAACACACAAAATAAATTTCAGCATATATCAATATGGAATTATGCTAGGACAATAAAACCAGAGCTATAAAGCATTCAATATGCTATATGAAATTTTCCTAGCATTTTTCATAATTTTCTGTTAATGATTAAGCAATTTGAAGAATTACTTAATGATAGAAAAATAAATCCCAACATGAATTAATCATGGAATAATTCTAGAAACATAAATGCAGAGACATGAAGCTCCCAAATGCTATCTAGAATTTTCTAGAATCTTCCTAGCATTTTTATAATTTTCTGTTAAATACCAAGCAATTTTCGGAATTACTTAAATAACAGAAAATAAATTCCAGCATATAATAACATGGAATAATGCTAAGAAAATAAATTAAGCAACATGACACACATCAATGGGTCATACATAATTTTCTAGCATTTTCTGTTAATGTTCCAAGCAATTTTTAGAATTACTTAAATAACAGAAAATAAATTTCAGCACTTATTAATCATGGCATGAAGCTATAAAATAAACTCAGAGTATGGAACTTCCAATGTGTGCTAAATACTAATTTATCAAAATTTACGGAAGCCCATATTCTTAGAAATTAAATTTCTAGAAATTATAAACAATTTTTGTCTCTTTTTTTCTTCCAGAAAAACTTTAGGCCAACTGGACCATACGGCCCATTTGGGTAGTGCGGCTTGCAAAGAAAAGGCACGGCGACTAGGGTTGGGCACACTTCACCCAATCATGTGGGGCACTGCAGGCGCGTCACATTTCTTCGGTCAAGAGCGCCGCCGCCAGAGGGCCTCGCGGGCGCAGAGTACCACTGACAGGCGCGGCATCTCCGAGGTGCCATGGGCGTAGGCTCGCGATGCGAAGTAGCGCCGCCGCGAGCGAATAATCCAAGGCGTCGCGGCAGCGGCACAAGGCGCAAGGCTGGCGACTAGGAAATCGCGGCGACGTTCGCGAGGCCAGCAGTCGAGAAATCGCGGCGACGGGCGCGAGGCGCGAGGCCGATGGCCGAGGAATCGTGGCGAGGGCGCGAGGTCGGTGGCCAAGCGGCGACGCGAACCTGGCCGCCGAATCAAGCGACAGCGCGCGATGTCGGCGGCGTGTAATTGCGGCGACGAGACAAAGGCGAGGTAGCGCGGTCGAACCGGGCCTGGCGAGCGACATGGCGGCGGGACCACGGTGGTGGTGGAGGTGCGGCAAAACGGCGAGCACGCGAGCTGGCGACGCTTGGCGAAGCGTCGCGGCGCTGCAAGGCCGGGCGCAAGGAGCCAAATCATCGCCGGTGGGAGACACTGCCAAGGGCTCACCGCCGGTGCTGCCAATTTCTTCCTTTTTTTTATTTGATGTTGATGATGAGTACTCGATAGCAGAACTAAATCGCAATTTTAGACATGAACAGCTTGAAACAATCTACAGGATGTGTTTTTCTGTTCAAGTGCGATCTGAACTTACGTAGGGCTTGACGGTGGATGATCGCGTGATGTAGGATGAAAATCGATGCAGTGTCGATTGACGCAGGTAGACGATCACGATTGGCCTCGGTAGAGATTCGTGCTGATAACGTGTTGTAAAACGCAGTTGTTCATCCACGATCAATCAACAGCACGCCAACGAAATCACACGAACAGGAACAAGGAGCACACACAGTAGGGGGCAAAGTTCTCTCGTTTTATTAGATTGATTTCTTGTACAAAGGGGTGTCCAATATATAGTAGAAGATAGCAAGAGATAGATTCGGATTCGCCACACATAGAGATAGAGTCTAACCAAATATGGTTACAAAATCTCTTATCTCATAACAGTACCATTTATGTTCCTTCTGTTTTTTATTTTTGAAACATAACTAATGAAGTTCAATTGCTTCCATGCATTTGATTGAGCAAACAAAAAAAGTTTAAATTTTTTGAAAATTTTAGAGAAGGGTTATGAGGCAATTATTAAGCTCATAAAAATTTTGGATCATGATCACACTCAAAAAAACTTTGTAAAATTCTGACAATGTTACTTTCTCAGTTATGTTCATTATGTTTTTGATTTTTTAAAGATAACAAATGAAGTTCAATTCTTTTGAAAAAAATTTTGTATGATCCTAGATTGCTAAATACGGTACCATAAATTTTTTAGAACATGATCAAGCTTGTATAATTTTATAAAAATCTAACAATGTTTTTGCCGAAATTATAAAACATCTCAAAAAAATGGTTTTTAACAAATTTTCATGGAAGATGACAATATTGGGTCAAATCCGGTCATAAAAAGTCAAATTTTGGTTTTTAAAAAACTAATCGATTTTTCCGAAATTACTGTAGCATGGATTTTTTTCCCAGTTTTTCATCCAGCAGGGATTTTGCATCTCGTCCCCGGCCGAAATCCGAGATCTCGGCAAGAAATTCCGAAATTTCGCCGGGATTTCTAACTATGCTTACAAAAGCAATTCCATAACACATGTCACAATTTATTGCTTCAAAAGGATGTCCTTATTAATGTTTCACTTTCCCCCATTTGCACACATTTACATGTGGTCACAGACTCACAGTTAGATAAATTCGTATAAATGCGCATCTAGTTGCTAATCTCTATGCTATGCACTCCCCAGCTTGATTGAAACACTTAATTTTTTTATCTTTATACACAGAACATAATTCATGGTGATATTAAACCGGACAATCTCTTGGTCACAAGTACTGGCAATGTGAAGATAGGGGATTTCAGTGTTAGCCAGGTTTTTGAGGTGGTTTCTCGTTTCTGTATCTTGTAACTTCATGTATTTTAGTGAATTTTATTCTCCATGTCAGGACATAAAGGTTTTTAGTTGAATGAGCCCCCCAAAGAGATAAACACCTACTTGGTGGTTTTAATTGTTGCAAAATTGCTCTTGCTCTGATTTTTTTTTCTCTGTCCTAACAAAGTATAATCTTGATTCTTGGGGTTCAGAGTTTCTAAAATCCAGGCTTGTATTGATCTAGACACTTGAAAAAGATACTCTCTACTTCCAGCCTTCCTGAGAATTTTGAAGATTAATAAAGTAGACAATGAACTTTAATGATTCCATGTTTTTCTGTTGGAACTATTTTTTAGTAGGCTCACAACTTTATTTGATCAGAACTGACCAAAGGTCAGTTTGCTAGGTGCGCTGGTTGTGCCCTCGCCCACCAGCGTTCGAGCCTCGGCTTGGCGCTGGTGCTCACCTTCTTCTAACAGCGAATGCCAGAGCTCCTGGCCTAAAATTTAAAAGAAAAACTTTATTTGGTAAAAGGGGCTGATTACGTACTATATTTGTCTTTAATTGAATAATTAATATTCTTGATCATTTGAAGTATGTCTGTGTAGAAATGTGTGTAAAATGTATGTTTTTGAGGCAACTTTCTCAGGATTGTCGAGTCTCATAGCTTGGTGCTTTACTGATAAAGTGGTACTTACATGATTGTATTGCAGGATGATGATGATATGCTTTGGAGATCTCCAGGTACTCCTGTTTTCACTGCACCAGAGTGCTGTCAAGGTACAACTACCTGCCTTTGATGTTTGAGTTGTAAATGCTGCATTTACAATCAGTCAATCACCATATTATCTATCGAAGTACAACAGTGCTTATTGGATAGCATGGTACTTTAGATGTTCCCCAGCTAAATGATTGCAGAATTGCAGATAAAGGAACCCACAGCCAACAAAACATCCAATAGACATACGAAATGAGGCCACCACTAGTTGCACACATTTTTTATTAATACGATGGAAACTGAATATGCAACTGTAAGCAACCAAAGCATGGGTTAAGAATATAGTGCCAATGAATAAAAATGTAATGGTCCCGATTCACTTGCTATTGGTTCAAATTACTAAATATCCTTTGGCCATTGGTACAGGCTTGCTAAATTTGATCAACCCTTTACTATCTTCTTCACTGCAGGCTTAGCCTACCATGGTAGAGCAGCTGATACATGGGCGGTTGGTGTTACTCTATATTGTATGATTTCTGGGCGCTATCCATTTCTAGGAGATACCTTGCAGGAAACTTACGATAAGGTGAAAAAATATATTGATTCCCTTCACTTTTGTTTTACCTGTTGCATAAACTCATAAAACTCATTGCTGCTGAATAGATTGTCAACAATCCAGTGCAAATACCTGGCGACATGAACCCCCAACTTGCTGATTTGCTGGAAAGGCTTCTATGCAAAGGTTCTTTTTTTCTAAAATAAATTATTTTACCATCCTATGATTTTGATATGTTGTACTCTCGGTGCCGATGTGCTGTACTAATAGACGTTCTTTCTGTTTCCACGCGTGGTTGTGTTGGCTGTTGCAGATCCAGTGGATCGTATCACCCTGCAGGCTGTGGCTGAGCATCCTTGGGTTGCTGGGGACCAGGGGCCAGTCCCTGAATACTTCTGTAGATGTGGGTTTGGCCGCAAGAAGAGAAATGATTTTGGGGAAGAAGTACAATAGCAAAGCGTTATTCACAACCAATCGTTGGATGGTTTAGTGTAGACATAACTGTTAAAGTGTGGGAAAGCAAAACAAAGCAAGTGAGATGACTGACGAGTCGTTTCTCGTCTTCTTTTCCCGTTTCCAATTGAGCTATTAGGTTCTCGACTGATCAGCTCTCAATTTTTGGTACAGATAGAGTGCAGTCCCATTTCCTGTACTTAAGTTTTTTTCTGTAGAACAAACATCGCTGCAAGCCAAGAAGCCTTAGATCGTGGTCAATTTTTTTTTATTTGCCAATTCTTGGATCCAATACAGTAATCATTCAAAATAAAACAATATAGTAAGTTTTTTTCTTTGACGGCTGTGCTCAGTATTTTCGTTTAATGAGTGAACGACGGAGATTACGGCCATTTTGTGTTTGTGGCTGATCATTCAATGGTTATAAATTAGTAAATTACAATGTATCAGATAACGGGGAACAAACATACGATGGTGTAAAACTAGGTAAACGTGAGCAAATCGAGAGAAAATGTACGCAAAAAGGATAAACAAATTTTTTCCTAAAAAAAAGACCCAAGCGTATTTTTTTTCGAAAAGGATCTAAACGTAAAAAAGAAAAATAGTAAAAGGACCTAAACGTAGCGCGTAGTTTTTGTTTCCGGAGAAAGGACCTAACGGTTTTTTTTTCTCGAAAAAGGACCTAAGCGTAATTTCAATTTTCCCAAAAAGACCCGAGCGCTACGCCTAAAAACTCTAAAAGGGCATGAACGTAATATATATTCTTTTTCAAAAAAAGAGACTCGATCATAATTTTTTTGCCCGAAAAGAACTTATATGTAATTTTTTTTCAAAAAAGGACCTGAGAGTAAAAAAAAATCGTCGGCTCGGCTCGAGCCGCAAGCCGAGCCGGCTTGCTCCCGGCTCAAAGAAGGAGGAGGGAGGAACTCTTCAGGCTTTAGTAGAGGGGATGATTCATCTAAAGATAGCATCATCACTAGTTCGTCGTATCTTCAAACTCAAGTTTAGACCGATTCGAGCAAGATTTGATGCCTATATTCAAGTTGTCCCTGCAGTCTACAATAAATCAGAACTGACCTTGTGAAGAGAGAACTCTGGGAAGCTCAGTGTCGGCGTTTCGAGCACCGGCAAGTAAATTTGTAAGTCTAAGGGGTCGCGCGTTCCTCTCCCTGAATGGTTAGACTCAAAAGTCCAAGATGTATCTTGGTTCGCGTAAGATCCCTACTCCGGTTAGTGTGGTGGCGCCAGATTCTATTATGCATGATGATCGCACAAGGTTTACAAGCAAGAGTGCCAATGACTTAGTCGGATGGGTTCGATGGCGCTCTCTCTCTTTTTCGCCCTCTCTTTTCTACGGGAGCTCCTGCCTCCTTTTATACGAAAGGAAGGGGCAAAGTTACATCAGAATTGGGAGAGGACAAGACGACTACACTAGGAGCTTGGTCCTTCGCTCGCTGGATCGATCAACGCCGGCCTTGCTCATCTTTGGTCGGTAGCTTAGCCGGTCGGCGGTTAGGTATTTCTCCGAAACGGCGACCGCCCTCTCGCGAACCTTACGGTGTTGACGTTGTCGCGCCGACGCGGGCGCCGCCGGAGAGAGCGTGTCTTCGTCATGTATGTGACCGGCCGATGGGATCGAGCGTGACTTTGTCGATCATTTAAACCTTCTCGGGAAGGAGCCGCTGCCCTTGTATAGTCACTTTGATTGACCCCGCTCGTAGAGTGCGTGGCGGTCGCTTGGTAGAGGTCGCGACACGTGACCCTCGGCAGAGTGATCTTGGCACGATCGAGTCGGGATTCCGACCCATCGCGAGGGTCGGAGCCTGTTTGGCCGGAGCCGGGGCCGTCTCACGAGGAGGTCGGGAGCTTGGCTCGATCGGAGACACTTCCTTGGTTGGTCGGGAAGGAAGTCCCGTGTGGCTTTGCAGTACTTAGGTCGGTAGTAGGTCGGAAACGGCCTGCTGGGCTTGAGCTGTGCTTGAGGCCACTGGTTGGTCATCTTGAAACGTTAGGTACCCCCGTTATTAGTATTCGTCAAGAGTCCCGAACCCTTGAGCGATTTGGCAGATTCGGTTGAGGGTTGAGAATAGTGGTCGGGCCCATGCGGTCGGCCGACCGAATGGGTCAGCGATTCTGCCAGTGTACCCCAACGATCTGGCGGCCGCTTGGATTTTTACTCGGTCATTCGAACCGCGGTCTTTGAATCACCTCGTCGCAAGACGCTGCGCGCGACTTAGCGCTTCGCCCGCTTCGTCTTCGGGCCGCCGGGTTACGTGAAGGGCGCCGCTTTCCGACGCTTGCATTTATTCGAGGCGTTCAATCTTCCTTCGTCCGGGTATATAAGGACGCCACGGTTTGCTTGAGTGATGAACCCTAAACGAGAATCCTTTTGTTTTCTTAACTATGGCTTGGGGCACCCTTTAGCCTTCGCTTTTGGTGATGATGTCGGGCGGAAGAAGAGGATCCCTTGGTCGAGCTTTAATGAGTTCGACCAGCGATGGCCGAACTCCGGAGGAAGAAGCCGCGGCCGTGATCTTGTTGCCGTCGATCTACGCCGCCGAGGTCGCCCGAGGCTCGAGGTAGCAAGGAGGCCCTCCTAGAGGCGATGGCGCGAGGACGCCGATCGTAGCTGGTGCGGCTCGTCGATGTTGCCGAACGGCGGAGGCGATCGGCGCATCGCTCCACATCCGCGCGGCCGCCTGCCGACCGTGCAAGGGCCTACCAACATGCCGTCGGTCTTGCGGCGTGCCGCACGGATGTTAAAAGGCTTTGGAGCGAGGAGGCCTTGCCGTAGTGTAGCGAACTATTTTTGTACCGCCGAGTACTATATTGCAAAATTGTGTAAAGTTTGAGCTGCTGGCCTATAATGAAATTTCCTTTATGGATATCTTCGCTTTGTGCTCGCTTAACGTCGTAGCTAGACCGCGTTCGGGTCGACAGGACGACCGCGATGCCTCGCGCGAGGTTCGTGTCCGAGTGCTCGCTTAACGCCGTAGCTAGACCGCGCCTTGGTCGGTAGGGACGACCGCGATGCCTCGCGCGAGGTTCGGTGTCCGAGTGCTCGCTTAACGTCGTAGCTAGACCGCGCCTTGGTCGGCAGGACGACCGCGATGCCTCTCGCGCGAGGTTCGTGTCCGAGTGCTCGCTTAACGTCGTAGCTAGACCGTGCCTTGGTCGGCAGGACGACCGCGATGCCTCGGCGCGAGGTTCGGTGTCCGAGTGCTCGCTTAACGTCGTAGCTAGACCGTGCCTTGGTCGGCAGGACGACCGCGATGCCTCGGCGCGAGGTTCGTGTCCGAGTGCTCGCTTAACGTCGTAGCTAGACCGTGCCTTGGTCGGCAGGACGACCGTGATTCCTCGCGCCGAGGTTCGGTGTCCGAGTGCTCGCTTAACGTCGTAGCTAGACCGCGCCTTGGTCGGCGGGGACGCACCGCGATGCCTCGCGCGAGGTTCGGTGTCCGAGTGCTCGCTTAACGTCGTAGCTAGACCGCGCCTTGGTCGGCAGGGACGACCGCGATGCCTCGACGCGAGGTTCGGTGTCCGAGTGCTCGCTTAACGTCGTAGCTAGACCGTGCCTTGGTTGGCGTGGACGACCGCGATGCCTCGCCGCGAGGTTCGGTGTCCGAGTGCTCGTTTAATGTCGTAGCTAGACCGTGCCTTGGTCGGCAGGGACGACCGCGATGCCTCTGCGCGAGGTTCGGGTGTCCGAGTGCTCGTTTAGCGTCGTAGCTAGACCGTGCCTTGGTCGGCAGGGACGACCGCGATGCCTCGGCGCGAGGTTCGGGTGTCCGAGTGCTCGTTTAACGTCGTAGCTGGACGTAGGCTCGTTTTACGTCGTAGCTACGTCGTAGCTGGACGTAGGCTCGTTTTACGTCGTAGCTACGTCGTAGCTGGACGTAGGCTCGTTTTACGCCGTAGCCGGACGGGGCGCCCATCCCGAGTCCTCATCCGGCGAGGGGGCCGCGAGAGGAGTGGCCACCGTCTATCCTACACGATACCCCATCCGCGGTGTGGGACTGGAGGGGTGAGCGACGCGTTTACCGCGTTGGTTTGAACGCCGTGCTCGTGGAGCTTTATAACGGTAGTCCGAGTGGGTCTGGGAGGTCCCGCCAAGGGGACCTTCCGAGTGGACGGTCCCAGTAGGGTGTCCGGCCCTGCGTGGGCGACCCATAAAAACCTTTCTACTCAATCCAGATGGGCCCCGGGTCGCTCACGACCAGCAGCACACCGGCCGTCGCCATTGATGAGCTCCCGGGAGAGTGTTAAGTATGGTCTCGGACGCGAGTAGAGGTGATTGGGTCGTCAGCCGACCTAACCGAGGGCCCACCGTGGGGCTCACCTCATACTTGCCCCTTGCTCAAGTTTTGCTGGGGCGGCCCTATGCCCATCTGGTGGGGTAGGCCCTTTGAACCCGCAGCTTTTAGCTGGGCCCCTGGCGCAAGCCACGGGGCTTTTTGCCGTTTTCGGGGCCGCAGCGGCCCAGCGGGCCTCTCGCGCGTGCCCCGGAGCAACCGTCCTGGCCTCAAGGCGGAGACCGAGAGGTTAGGACGCACTGCCCGGGGGCGGTGGCTTTTACGGCTCTGCCGTTTTGTCAGGGTTTAAATGCGGAGTGGAATTGGAAATCGGGAGTTACCAGGCTGGCGTGAGTGGGCACGACGCTTCGCTCGAGGGGGCGCCTGTTCGGTTGGTGCCTGCTCGTCTTCTATATATACGCTGCCGGGGCGCTTTGAGTAGTTACGCTTGCTGGCTTTCCTCGTCTCTCGTCCCTAAGACAAAAAGATCGACAAGGAGCCAAGGAAAAGAAAACTCAACCTTCTCTTCTCCTTGCCTTCCGTGCGTCTCTTTCGCAAGGATGTCGTGGCCGAGTGCTCCGCCAGAGCGATCAGGCGCTTGGCTTAGTGAAGAAGGGCTTCCTCCCCGCGCAGGATCTTTCCGGTTGGAGGGTGCCGACTGGAGCAGCTGCCCCCTCGCCGAGGGATGACGAAGTCGTGGTCCTTTGAAAGTTCAAGCTCCATTAAGTTGGTTTTGGTGTTAATGACAAATCTAATATTGAGACTAACTCTTTTGATAATCATAATATTGATTAGTATCAATTGTTAATTAATAACAAATCTTTTATGAGACTAACTCTTTTATTGAGTATATCTTTGATTAGTCTCATATTTGGATGGAAAATGGAAAACCTAAGGTATGCACTTGTATTCATTCTATCGTCTTAATGCATACTTAGGATTCAAGTTAAAGTATGAACTCTTCCGTTGCTTTAGTCCAAATATGTGCATTATGTTCCTAATTCATATATTACATGAATACACACATCTAGGGGGAGTTTACAATTTAACTTGTTGTTTCAATAGTATTGATCCATGTCTTATTACTAAATAACATATAAAGGATCAAGACTTTGAAACAATCGTTAGAGTATATATAACTTGTGTAGTTGTAATATACTCATGCAAATATAGGATAAACTCATATGCAATCTAAGATTGATTATGTGCGTATTGATTCTATGATCAATTTGTTATATGCACATACTTAATGGAGTTTATTCTATAGTTGATGGTTTAAATGTATTGATCCCATTTCCATCACTCAAACATATATGGATCATTACTAACCATCATATTGGGTATATGAAACTTGTGTAGTTAATATATACTCATGACAATTTAAATACAATTTAAATTGTGTTCGGTTGCCATTCAATCAACAAAGAACTAGTCATGTGTTGATAGTTCACTTTGTTGATCCTAGGGCAATCGAAAGTTCTTGTGTATATGAAGCATTAGTTGGATTAGTATACTCGAGACACAATTAATCTTTCAATCATTTGTCTTTTGGTTGTGGTCAATCATCAAAGGAAAAGATCAAAGGATCTTGAGAGCATCCATATGTGTTAATGGAGTGCAATGATGATTGAGACAACCATGTGTTTTGGATTAACACTTTCAATGAGTTTGAAATAGGTTAAGTGCAAGGTTGAGATGGATGAACGGGACAAGGACATCATCATGTGTTGATGAACAAGATGAAGATCCCAACTTGGAGAGAAGATGGAAATCATAAAAGCTCCAAGTGGATGTGCTAGAAGCAAAGGTATAACTAGCTAGGGCTAAGGATGTGTTCCTAGTCTTTTACCGGTCTCGGTGTTTGGATGGGAGACCGGGTTGCTAGTTAGGTGCCGTACTATTAAGAGGGGTTAAGTATTTTAGCTTGAGCTTCATCATGTGTTGATGAATTCAATCCGGTTCACTCTAGCTCACTCTCTTGGTTGGTTCTTGCTTGAGCTAAGTATTTGCATGTGATGCAAATAAGGGAGCTCATGTTTGCTTCTTATTGAATCTTGATTTGGTTTTGCATAGAGCTATGGATTTGCATGTGTTGCAAAAGGGAGATAGCTCATATAATTTTGTTTATGAGTTTTTGTATGGAGCTAAGTTTTGCATGTGTTGCAAAAGGTGAAAGCTCATGCATCGGTGTTTTACCTTGTGATTTGATCATGTGTTGATCATCACAAGGCTAAGTAAAGTTTATGATTTTTCTATTTGCAAATGTGTTTTGCAAATAACCTAGAGGTTATGGTTTTGATCCTAGAGCATGTGTTGGCATTTGCAAATGTGTTTTGCAAAGTGTCGGGATTATGTGTTGATCCTTACATGGCTAGAGGATTGATCTCATGGGTTTTCGGTTTATTTGCAAATTGTTTTGATCATGAGTTGATCACCAAATGGCATAAGATTTGATCTTATTTGATTCCCTCTAGCTTGTAGTCATGCTCTTGATCAAGTCTATGTGAGGGATTTCGAGAAATCAGATTTTAGACTTGAATGACTACATTAGAGTCTTTATTTTTGTGATATTTAAAAATATCTATGGTTGATTAAATCTTGAAAATGGGTGGATATTGTAGCCCTCGTGATAAGCTTCGCATAGAATCAAAAATCACCTAAATCGGAGTTCGGAGTAAAAAGTTATGAGTGTTTTAGTGCTTCGACCTGTGGTAGCACCGCCCCTAGTAGGGCGGTAGCACCGGGCCCGAGCGGTGCTACCGGCCCAAAGGGCGGTGTAAAAAGTCCAGAATGCATGTTTTTAGCCCGAGAAAAAGAAAAAAGGCCCGGTGCTACCGCCTAAAGTCCGGTAGCACCGGATTTTCTGAGTAACGGCTAGTTTTTCTAGCCGTTGGCCTAAAGGCCGGTGCTACCGGCCCTAGTAGGGCGGTAGCACTGGGTTTGCTGCGTTTTTACCCCATTTCACCCTCCAACGGCTAGTTTTCTTGAGGGGCTATAAAAGGGGCCGAGCTAGGAGGGTTTTGCGGCTGCTCAAGCACCCATTTGAGGTATTCTTGTGAGAGCAAAACCCCAAGAGCTCATAGAGCCATATTTGAGTGATTTGATATGAATTTGATTTAGAGTTTCTTGTGTAGAATCTCTTTGGTGTTGATTTGCTTTCTCTTGAGCTAGTGTGAGCCTTTCCTCTACATTGTGCATGTGTTGCACTTTGTGAGCAAGGAGAGAAGCCTCTAGTTGCATGTGTTGCATCTAGAGAAGGATTGAGTATCCTTGTGCATGTGTTGCACTTGGTAAGGTTCAAGCTAGAGGGCTTGACTTGTTACTCTTGGTGTTTGCCGACACCTAGACGGCGTGTGGAGGCGTCGTGCACGGTGACCTTCTCAAGGAGATTGTGAGAAGGCCCGGCAAAGTTGTGAAGGTCGGAGCTCGCCTATCAGGAGGGAAAGAGCTACCACTAGTGGAATCGAGGCGGTGCTCAATTCGTGGAGCCGGTCCAAAGTGGTTTGGGCTTGCCTCAACGTGGATTAGGGGAGACCGGCAAGTCTCCGAACACCACGGTAAAACATCGGTGTGTCTCTTTATGTTTGCTTGCAATTCTCTATTTACATTGTTGCAATTTACATTCCTAGAATTAAATTGCTTGCTTGTCTTTAGAATTATATATTCTTGAGTAGAAACATTATTAGCTAGTGCACTTAGTGAGCCTAGTTGATTTAGGCTTTAATTTGTCAAAACCTTAGTTTGTCGCTTCCGCGTTAATTATTGTTTAGGTTTTGACATAGAGATAAATAAAGTGTGTATTTAGTGAGAAGAATTTTTAAAACCGCCTATTCACCCCCCCTCTAGTCGGCATCCTCGATCTTACATCCTTGCCTCCTTTTTCGAGCGCGGCTTCGGCTTGCCGTTGCACCCGTTCGTCCGGGGGCTGCTCTTCCATTACAAGGCGGAGGCGCACCATCTTAACCCCAACGGGGTCCTTCACATCGCCATATTCATTACCCTTTGCGAGGCTTTCCTCGGAATCGAGCCGCATTGGGCGTTGTGGAGGCATTTCTTCCAAGCGAGGCTCTGGAAGGACAAGCCGACGGACGCGGCGGCGCCCATTGGTGGCCTCTGCCCACGGCCGGTCCGCCGAGTATGCGGAGTACCTCGATGTCAAGCTGCCGTCGTCCAACAAGGGGTGGCGCTTTGAGTGGTTCTATGCTCTAACGTCGGAGGCAAAGGTCCCGCGCCTTCACCGGCAATCTTTTCGTGGCGGGGGAGGAGTGGAACTGGGGTGCTGAGAAGCGGGAGAAGAACAAGGTGGCCCTGATCGTGGAGCAGATCAGGGCCCTAAGGAGGCAGGGACTTACCGGGGATGTGGTCGTGCATGCCTTCATGGGGATGCGCGTGCAACCTCTTGTGCACAGACCTCGCCCCCTGTTCCGCTACGAGGGAGCGTCCGACCAGATGAGGATGGCGGAGCCCGAGCTGGCCGCGACGGAGGTCGAAGCCCGGGTGACCGCCGTCATGGGAGGAGGCGCCACGAGGCGCAGCGGCCATCCGAGCCATTCTCGGCCGCCCGCCTCCAAATCTGGTAGGTCGGCCGGACCTCTTCCCGCCCCTGTTTTCCTTGCGTTTAACACTTGGTCTGACCAGTGCTTTTTACCTTCCAGGGACTCTTGGGCATGTCCTCCCGGGCACCGCTCCCGGGAGACAAGGAGGCGAGGGCGGCCGCTCGGGCGAAGGCCGCAGCGTTCGACTCCTCCCGCAAGAAGCGGAAGGAGGAGAGGAAGAAGAAGAAAAAGAAGGAGCGCGCAGCGAGGGCCGCGCGTGGTGAGGATGTGTCTGAGGCCACGCCGCGGCGCAACCTCCATCGGCGATGAGTGGAAGTACCCCGGTCACGCTGCATCGTGGGTTTCTTCCGACCGCCGACCGGTGGTGATCCGATCGTGGACCCGCCAGAGGGGAACACCACAGCACCGCGCCGAGAGGCCTCAGCGGAGGGTGCGTTGTCGCCATCGTCGCGCGCCGGGTGGAGGCGGCTTTAGGAAGCGGCCGGCAGATCCGCCCCTCGGGGGGACCGTGAAGAAGGCGCGCCGCGCACCCGCCGGCTCGATAAGTACTTTTCTTTGTTCAAACATCTTTGCGTAAAAGTCGTTCAATCGCTGAATGTCGCCATGTGCGCCGCTTATACTTTGGTGTGACCGTGGGGCGCCTCGTGGCGGTTCCGCGGGACAACGCCGCAGAAGTTCCAGAGGCGCCGGTCGGGTCGACGTCGATCGCGGTGCTGGCGACCGAGGGCACGCCTGCCCACGAGGTCGAGGCTGGCGAGGAGCTTCCAACGCCTCGGTTGGGGACACCGCCGTCCGATGTGGTGGCCCCTGCGGAGGAAGAGATGGCGGCACCGCCGGCGATCGTGCCAGCCGAAACGGCGCTGGTACCTGAAGTGCCCGACCCCACGCCCATGGGGGAGGCACCGACCGAGGTCCCACAGGAGGAGGTCGCCGAGGGGACCCCTGGGGGACCGATCCTACCATCATTGCCGATGGTGCTCTGGACGGGTAGCGCCCCGCCCGAGCAGACGACCAGGGGCCCACTTCCGGGAGAGGCCCCTGAGTCGGGTCGGTGGCGAAATGATGAGCGAGTGGGTCGCTCTTCGGCAAGCGTTACGACGCGAGCGGAGATGGAGCTGGTCCGGAAGGGCGACTCTTTATCCGAATCCTCCAACCGAGCGCTGGACGCGATAGTCGAAGTGAGCCGCCGACACCGTAAGTTGGCGAAAGAACCCAACTTATAAAACTCGACGACGCGCCGTGAGACTAATGGTTAGTCATCACCTTGCGGCGCAGGCGGCTAGCTCGAATACCAGTGGGCGGTTGTCGAGGAAGAACGCGACGCCACGCTTGAGTTACGCTGGCTCAAGAGGCGCCGAGCGTGAGGCGACGAGGCGCGAAGGTCCGCCAGAGCTTGAGGGGCACCAAGACTCTTTTCGATGGCGCTGGGGCCCGGGCCACGAGGACGAAGGTGGCGAGCTCGAGTCCTCCTTGGCGCAGGCCACGTTGCTAGGAATGCCGCCACCACCGCCCGTGGCGGTGCAAGCGCAGCGAACCGTGCGAACCGAAGCGAGACCAGGGCTCGGAAGGACGCCGATCGAGTCCGCCCGGCGGAGGCCGCCGGAAGGACTGTCCTCTTTGAAGACTTCCTACGAGGCGGTCGGGCAAGAGGTCGGCAAGCGGCGACTCGCGACCGATAAGGGTCTCGACTTTCTATTTAATTCTGCGGGACTTTTCGTGAGTCGTGATCATCCGGCGCCGCTGCCATCCGCATGACGAGAAGAACTTGGGCCTTGCGGTTAAGGAGCCGGAAGGGCCGCCGCAGAGCCGTGGACGGCGGTCCGCGCGCGGACGCGCTTTGGCGGCCCCGAGGTTGCCGAAAAGGGTCGGGCCGAAATGGCCGCGAGCTAGAGGCCCTTCGCAGGCCGCCAGACGCTCGCGCTCGTCCTGGAGCCGCAGCGAGTTCGAAGTTCTTTAGCGCCTCGCTAGCCCGAGTCCCAGAGCGCATTGAGAAGGCGGTGATCGCGCGCGGCGCTCGGAGCTTCTTCACACGGTCAACACCATCTCGCACTAGATGGTATTGACCTTGCGGTGGTGGCGGCGCGTCCGAGGAACCGACCGACGGAGAGGTCGGCAGTTCGAGCTCTGGTGGAGCCGCATGCTCGGGAGGTCGCCAGCCACATCTCGCCGCAGGTCGCCCTCGAGGAAGGACGAAATAGTTAGATTTAACCTTTGTAATTTGTAAAGACTTATCATGCTCGTAAGCAATTTTTAAGTTTAACAAGTTCCAGTACGCTCTTGCCCCTTCTGTGTTTTTGGCGAACGTTTGACCGGCCATAGCACTAAGGACAGCAAAGGTCACTTATGCGTAGGTCGGGTTGCCTCGAGGGGGGCTAAGAGGATAGGAATCTTGGTTACTCAGCAGTTATGCGCACTTGTGAGGATCGAGTGTTCCCGACCGACAAAGATCGCTCTACTTGGGCGCTTCCTTCTTCCGCAAAGCATTAGAACCATAGCGGCCGGGCGAGGGGCCATAGTACTTGGGTCGAGAGGATTACCGCTGGGAGGACTCGTGACGGTCGGGTCACCGACCGCATAAGCGCGTGAGCTAGCCGAGTCTGTGCGGGGGAGGAGTGTTCCCGACTGACTAAAAGGTCATTCCACTCGGGCACTTCCTTCTTCCGCAAAGCGCTACTTAGCAACCATAGCCGCTGGGGCGTAGGCCGTAACGCTTGGGTCGAGAGGGTTACCGCTCGGGATCGACCTCATGGTTAGTCAGGTCACCGACCCGCACGAGTGCGCGAGCTAGCCGAGTTTGCGCGGGGGAGGAGTGTTCCCGACTGACTAAAAGGTCATTCCACTTGGGCACTTCCTTCTTCCGCAAAGCGCTACTTAGCAACCATAGCCGCTGGGGCGTAGGCCGTAACGCTTGGGTCGAGAGGGTTACCGCTCGGGATCGACCTTATGGTTAGTCAGGTCACCGACCCGCATAAACGTCGACTAGAGGCGGCTTGAACGGGGGCGCCAAAGGGCAGCCCGGCGCCGCAAGGCGACGTGTGCTCGAAAGATAAAGATAAAGAGTACGCCAGGAAAAAAGAGTTTAGGGTTAGAATCGCCTTAACTTTTCTATGTTCCAAGCGTTCGGAAGGATGCGACCATCGGCATCCTTGAGTCGAAAGGTGCCAGGTCAGAGAACCTCTACGATGGTGAAGGGCCTCCTCCAGCGGCGATAACTTGTGCTTGTCTTTGCCGATCCGACCGTAGAAGGACAAGGTCGCCACACAAAGGATCGCCCTCGAACTTGGCGGCCGTGGTAGCGTCGCAGAGCTTGTTGATATTTTGCCGATCGTAGGATGGCCACGTCATGCGCCTCGTCGAGCCGGGTCGATGGCGTCTTGTTTGCGAGGCGAGCCCCGAGCCTCATCGGCTTGTAGTCTTGGGGCGCCATACTCTGTGTCCGTCGGCAAACGGCTTCGGGCCGAACACCATGAAGAACGGGTAAACCCGGCCGCTCGGTGGGCGTGGTCCGCGAGCTCCGAGAACGGAGGCGCTTGGCTACCCAGCCGCCGCCGGAAGTGCTTGAGCCGACTGAAGATCCGTGGCTTGAGTCCCTGAAGGATCATGCCATTTGCACGTTCGACCTGGCCATTAGTCTGCGAATGGGCCACGGCTGCCCAATCGACACGGATGTTGAAGTCGTCGCAGAACTCGAGGAACTCCTTTCCTGTGAACTGCATACCATTGTCGGTGATGATAGAGTTGGGGACTCCGAATCGAAAAACGATGTCGCGGAAGAAGATGGCTGCTTGTATCGACGTGACGCTCACGACCGGCTTGACTTCTATCCACTTGGTGAATTTATCCACCGCGACTAGGAGATGAGTAAAGCCCTCACGCGCTTTCTTGAAGGGCCCGACCAGATCGAGTCCCCAAACTGCAAACGGCCAAGTGATGGGGATAGTCGCAAGACTTGAGGCGGGATGTGTCTGTCGTGCAAAGAATTAGCACCTTCGCGGTGCGTCACGATCCGCTTCGGCGTCGGACACACGGTCGGCCAATAAAAACCCTGTCGAAGGCTTTTCCAGCGAGGATCGGGGCGGCATGGTGACCGCAAACCCCGCCATGGATATCGAAAGCGGACCGCCCCTTGGTCACCGTAGCGCACCTCTAGAGGACCCGAGGGACTCCTTTGTAAAGTGCAGGCCAACGGACGAAAGATTTTGCTGCCGAAGCGGCGGCGGGCCTCGGTCGGGTCGGAGCGACCCATCCGTCAGCCGATTGATGAAGAGCTTCTCCGTCGGATTCGGTGCCCGACCGCGCTGCGATTTGATCCGACCAAATCGCGCTCCGGCCAAGGCGGTGATCGGGGTGACCGTCTAGGTGGATCGGAGACGCTCGGCCACCAAGTTCAGCGGGATGGAAGGTTGCGGAGGTCGTGACGAAGATTCCGGGTGGGGTGACCCTTTGCGAGGCGAGATTGGCTAGGCAATCGGCCTCACCGTTGTGGCGTCAGAGCCGTGGTGGGCTCGAACCTTTGAACCGCTCCTCGAGCTTGCGCACTTCCGACGAAGATGCGCCATACGGGCATCTCGCGCTCGAAGCCTTCATGACACAGTCGACGACGAGCTTGGAGTCCTCGCGACGCAGAGTCGGCGGCGTCGAGGTCGGCAGCTGATCCGGAGACCGTTGATGAGAGCCTCGTGCTCGGCTATGTTGTTGGTCGCGTCGAAGAGCGACTGATGGCGTATTGAAGTTTGTTCGAGTGGGGAAATGATGGCGACTCCTGCGCGCGCCGTTCTTGGTGTAGGATCCATCAAAGTACATTGTCCGATGCTCGGGGCCCTCGATCACGGCGGCGCTGGGCTTGGTCCATTCGGCGAAATCCGCAAGGACTGCGACTTGATCGTTGTCCGAGGGGACATACGTTATCGCAAGCGGCCGAGCTCGGCGCCCACTTGGCTATCCTCCCGGGCGTCGCGGTTGCGGACGATCTCGCCGAAGTGGGACGCGGTCACCACGATGATGGCGTCTTGGTCGAAATAATGTCGAGCTTTCTCTTGGCGGTGAGCACCGTGTAGAGCGGCTACGCACTGTAGTACCGAGCCTTGGACTCGAGAGAACCTCGATGAAGTAAATTGGCGTTGTACCTTGAGTTCACGGCCTTCCTCGCTTCGTTCCACCACAAGGGCCGACCGACGACTTGAGCGATGGCGGCGGCGAGAGAGAAGCGGTTCTTTGATGTAGGCGACCGAGTTGGAGGGAGGACAAGAAGGCCTTCAGGGTGAGGCTTCTGAGCCTCTGAGGTCGGTTGGCGGTTGGTTTTCTTGAGCGACAGAGAGGTATTCGCTCGCCGAGGCAGACACGAAGCGACTCAAGGCGGCAAGGCATCCCGCTAGCCTCTGGACCCCTTTGAGATTGGGAATCGGGCCCATTCTTGCGATCGCGAGATCTTCTCCGATTGGCCTCGATTCCCGTTCGAGACGATGAAGCCGAGCGGCTTCCTTGGGGACCCGAAGGCGCATTTCTCGGGATTGAGCTTTATCACGAACCGTCGGAGATTCGCGAAAGTCTCTTCGGTCGCAATAAGGTCGTGCGCATTCTCGGTCTTTACTGACGATGTCGTCAACATAAACCTCAACGTTGCGGCCGATCCGGTTGTTGAAACACGTTTGCATACATTTGGTATGTAGCTCGCGTTCTTTAGGCGACGGCATTATAGCGTAGCGAGCAGCCGAACGGGCGTGATGAAGGAAATCGCGAGCTGGTCGGACTCCTTTAGTGCTATCCGTGGTAGCTGAATAGGCATCAAAAGGAAAGAGACTCGCACTCGCGGTGGAGTCGGCGACTTGGTCGATCGCGGGCAAGAGGCGGGTCCTTGGGACACGTTTTGTTGAATTGTGTAGTCAACACACATCCTCCATTGCCCATTTTTCTTTTTAACAAGCACAGGGTTGGCCAGCCACTCGGGGTGGCGGACCTCTTTTATAAACCCTGCAACCAAAAGCTTGGCGATCTCCTCCCCTATGATCCTGCGCCTTTCCTCGTCGAGCGGCGCGGTTAAGCGGCGGCTTTGAGCGGTCGGATGCTCAAGGAGTGCTCGGCGACTTCCTCGGGATTCTGGCATGTCGGAGGTCCTCCATGCGAAGAGCGTCATTATTGGCGTGGAGGAAGTCGACGAGCGCTTTCCTATTTGGCGGGGAGCGTGGCTCCGACCCGAACGGTCTTGGTCGGATCGCGGGGATCGACCGCGACCCTCTTCGTGTCCTCGGCGGACTTGAAAGATCCCGCCCCTGACTTGCTGGACTCGGGGGCGGACTCGGAGGCTTCCCTCCTGAGGTTATCGAGCTCGGCGACGATGGCGATCGCTAGAGGCGAGCTCTGGCTCACTGCGTTCGCAATTGTAGGAGAATTTGAAAGATGATGCCACGCTGATGACTCCTCGTGGTCCGGGCATCTTGGTTTGAGGTAGGCGTAGCTAGGGGCGCCATGAACTTGGCGTAGCATGGCGCCCCAAGATGGCGTGATAGGGCGGGAAATCCGCAACCTCGAAAGTGAGGGTCTCGGTGCGGAAATTCCTGGTTCCCCAAAGGTGACGGCGGTCGATCCGCCGGCGGATGGGCTGTTGGCGGGGATGACGCGTGGAAAGGAGCCTTGCTCGGTCGGAGACTCGAGCGAGAATCCCCATGGCGTCGACCGTCTCCACGTAGAGGATGTTGAGGCCGCTTCGCCATCCATGGCGCCTTGGTGGGCGCTTCTTCCTCACGATGGGTCGACCACCACGGGTATCTTCGGTAGGGGACGTGGTCGGGGTGATCGCCCGATCAAAGGTGGCCGGGAATTCGACCACCGGAGGTATTGAGGGCGGCGGTGAAGCGATGTGGACCTCACGGTAGCGTAGTTTGAGCCGACGCTTGTCGGCGTAGAGCAGCCGATCGCCAAAGATCATGAGGTAGCCGTCGGGTTCGGGGAACTCGTCGTCCGCCTTCTTCTCGCGCACACGGTAGCTGTGGTAGCTTCTTTCCTTTGCCCGCGGCGTCGCTGGGCGCAGGAAAGAAGTGCCTCGAGACCGCGATCCGTACTTATGTTTAACGGGAACCCGTGGTTGAACGGGCTGTCCATCAATTTCTCGAAGTGGTCGGCGCGGCGGTCGGTCGCGCTTCGCGCTGATAGAGGCGGTCGGCGATGGCGACCACAGAGCTCGCGGACTGTTTTCCATGCCGCCGCTTGTCGGAGGCGGTCGAAGAGATCCGATTGGACGACGGGCTCTTCTTGGCCTTTCCTCCTTCGAAGATAGCCCCCACCTCCTCACGGGGCGTGGTTGAAATGGCGATGTCGAGGAGTTCCTTGGTAGTCTGGGCTTGAGCGGCCAGTTTGTGCACGAGGCTTTGCGGAGGTACCGTAGATGAATGCTCCCACGACATCGGGCGTCGGAGATGTCGGGAGCTCGTTGCATGGCGGAAAACCGCGGATATAATCCGGAGGTTTCACAGGCCGCCGCTTGCGGCCTTCGAGTCGGGAGTTGCGTGGCGCTTGTAAGTGCCACGAAGGCCGACGAAGAGGGTCTTCAAGTCGGCCCGGTTCCCAACGATTCGGCGGGCAAGTACTCAAGCCAAGCTCGCCGAGTCCGCAAGGTAGATGGGAGGTCTTGGATGATGAAGAGATCATCCGTCGCTCCCGCCGGCCGCATGCTGGCCGGTAGTCTTCGCCGGACACCCGGTTCGTGGCCCGATGTACTTGGCGATGTTAGTGGCGCGGACCGATCGGCGAAATCGCTGTCGGATCCTCGGCAGTAGCCCGTGGTCCGGACCATCGGGCTTGAGGCTGGCGGTGGCGCCCGCGATCCACTATCTGTAGTGGGCGGCCGGCCTCCGTCGCCTTTCTTCGCGCCTCGAGGGTGGCGCGAACGTCGTAAGCGTCCGAGGCGTGGCGCACCGGGTGCGCGAGGCCAGGCGGCTCGTGGTGTGGCGTCGCCTTCACGGACCCACCGGCCGGGGCGGTGCGGGCCGTGGCCGAGGTGGCGCCGGGCGATAGGGAGCGAGGTTCGCATGTGTTGCACGGCGCGCTCCACCACCCGGAGGTTACGGTATGTGGCCTTGGCCTCGGTCGGCCGGTTCGGAAGGCCTCGAGCGACATCGCGGCCGCGACCACGTTCGGCTTGCATGGGGAAGAAGCGAGGGCCGTCAGTTGATTCTTCCGGCTTGTGGTGTGCGGCAGCGCGGCGTCGCGCGTCGCCGGCACTGGCCGAGTCGCGGGCTCATCTGCTCGAGTTGGCTCGAGTTGGTCGAGCTCGACCCTTTGCCTATCCGGCTCTTCACGTTGTCGCCGGAGTTGTGCGACGGGCTTGAGCGCGTTCGGCATGATCGCGTGGGTGTTCCCTCCTGCGCCTCGGTCGCGCGGATGGGGACCCCGTAATCATGGGGTTATGATTAAGTCGATCATGCCCTCCATGTTGCACTCGCGAGTCCGCCCACGGGCGGTACTCGTGATCGGAGATGGAGTCGTGGTGGAAGAGTCTTCCAACGGCTCGTGGATAGAGGCGGCATGTAGCCTGGCCATAGCCAAATCGCGAGCTGCGGTGGGGTGACACGGTCACCGGCCTCTTACGGAGCTTCGCGGGCGTGGCGGAGCGCTCCTCGGAGCTCTGACTCGCAGGACTCGCGGCGCCCAAGCCGGGCGAGGTCGTTGGAGATGGCGCCCGAGCTTTCGGTGGTAGCGGAACTCCGGTGGCGAGGGACGAGCGTAAGCCCTCCTCCGAGGTGACGGCAAAGTTGAGGGAGCCGGCGGTCGGCTTCAATAGCGATCATCATGCGTCGCAGTGGAAGATGCCATCGGGAGGCAAGCGGAATCGGAAATGATGATGAAGACGCACGAAGACCCTACAGCGCGCTTAACCGCCGGCGTTGAGCACCGCAAGTAAATTTGTAAGTCTAAGGGTCGCGCGTTCCTCTCCTCAATGGTTAGACTCAAAAGTCCAAGATGTATCTTGGTTGAGCGAAGATCCCTACTCGATTCGTGTGGTGGCGTTTGTATTCTATTATGCATGATGATCGCACAAGGTTTACAAGCAAGAGTGCCAATGACTTAGTCGGATGGGTTCGATGGCGCTCTCTCTTTTCGCCCTCTCTTTTCTACGGAGCTCCCCGCCTCCTTTTATCTGAAAGGAAGGCGGGTTACATCGGGGTGGGAGAGGACAAGGCGACCTACACTAGGAGCTTTGGTCGCCGTTACATTGGTGATCAGCGCTCGGTCTTGCCCATGCCGGGTCGGTAGCTTATTTGGTCGAGGCGGTTAGGTATTTCTCGAAAGCGGCGTACGCCCTCTGCGAACCTTACGGGTGTTGGCGTTCTTTGCGCGGCGTGGTATTTGCCGCCGAGAGAGCGTGTCTTAAATCTTGTATGTGATGGTGATGGGATCGGGGCGTGACTTGATCGATCATTTAAACCTTACGGGAAGGAGCTTTGCCTTGTATAGTCACTTTGATTGACCCCGTTAGGTAAGTGCGTGGCGGTCGTTTGGTAGAGGTGCGACACGTGACCCTCGGCGGGAGTGATCTTGGCACGATCGGTCGGGGATTAGACCTCGCGCGGTCGGGAGCCTGTTTGGTCGGAGCCGGGGGGCCGTCTCGCTGAGGAGGTCGGGAGCTTGGCTCGGTCGGAGACACTTCCCTTGGTTGGTCGGGAAGGGAAGTCCCGTGTGGCTTTGTAGGTACTTAGGTCAGAGTAAGTGGAAGCGGCTGTTGGGCTTGAGCTGTGCTTGAGGCCGCTGGTTGGTCACCTTGGGCTGTTAGGGTACCCCTGTTATTAGTATTCGTCACTCAGGTTCATCATCGTAGTTAGAAAACACGTCGTCACCTTACAGAACCAATCCAGGCACGAAACGACGGACGTATCGAACGTCTAGGAGAGTTATTATTGGATAAAGAAGAAGATGGGGAAAAAACGAGCTCGCCGTCGCATACGTTCGGAGCCACTCTATAGACAGCAACGGGCACGAGGCACCGGCCCTCGTCCAAATCGTGGACAGGCTCCCACAACTCCCCGTGTCTTAAGTCGGCGTTAACTCGCAATGGCGCATTCCATGTCTCCCCCCCTCGCATTAAACTCGTAATAGTATTTCTATATATCACCTCTTTTAATATAAGTTACATAATTTTTAAAATAAGAATTATATAAATAATCGTTCTCTATCCTTTATTTGTCCTTTAATATTTATATAACCTTTAAGACTAAATTGCAGCGTGGGTCATCGAAGAAGTTATTAGGATGGTTTGTTTAGATCCCTGTTCTCCTAAATTACATATATGGGTCCTTTGAATGCCAACGAGGATATCACATGTGATGTGGAGGCCAACATGGCAAAAGCCTCACATGGTAGCTTGGGCATCCTTTGCAGGAAATCCTTGAGTAAATTTATATTTGTATGTAACTACACCGTTAATCCCTATCCCATTCTGTAACTCTCTCGTCCCACGGTCTTGAAGCCCAAGATGGTGCACACGGCTCAAGGCGGAACTCGCTCAGGAGAATCGGTGACTGTGATGGCAAAGAATGAGCAGATCGAGGTGGGGGAGCACAAGGTGTCGCCCACGGCACCTGGTGCCACGCTGCTAGGAGACCTAAGAGCAAGTACAATAGCAAAGCCAACTACCGGCTAATAGTAAGCTTGTTTGCACCAAATTTGGTAAATCTAACTGTAATCGGCAATAAAATCAAAGATATGGGCGTTAATGACAAGTTAAGAAAGTTTGGAGATATTTATGCTAACGACAAGATTTTTAGGAAATAAGCTGTTTCAAGATAAGGCCGATCTGGATACGGGTTTAAATCGTGTTGTAACGAGGACACTATCGGCCAAAAGTATAAAAGAAAGACCAAAGCAAGTCATGCGAGGATCGAAACACATACAAACAATCGCCTTTACTTTTCATCTATTTTTCACGTCGACTAGGAGTAGTTCTTGTAATTTAGCCTTTGTAATCGATTTTGATCAATAAAGTTGCGCATTCCGATTGTTGATCTTCGTCAATTCGCCACAGTTCGATTTATTCGATTTTGTTGCGCATCGCCTTCTTGAATCGATCGCCTTTATCCTCTCGATTAGCCTTAATCGGCTAATTAAATTTGCCTTGTTACTTTGATCTTGATCGGCTTCAAGTGATTAAGTCTAAGCCGATTGATCTTGACGATCGGCTTGAGTGAATTTTATTGTTTTTTCCTTGTCGACATGAGTCAAATCGACCGCACTCTGAACCGGTGTTAAATGCGGTGTCTTTGTTGTCGAAACCCTACCTCAAGTTTTTGACGCCAACACACTCTTAGCGCGCTGGTGGGACCATGTCTACGTCGGAAATCGATTCAGCCGTCGATCTCAACACGAAGCTATAATCGTCCCAACAATGGACGATTTAACCGCAGTAACAAC